>CM070628.1:64409928-65623678 GCA_036346255.1 Ampelocalamus luodianensis
CTGTGGGCATATAGATGGGCTTCATTGAAGTTATTCCGTTTACGCTCCGCTCTGACTTCATTGAGCTATTCGCCTACGAGGCATTAATTGTAAGCTTTGACCTTAAGGTCTTTACTCGATATTTATTGTTATTCGCCTACTTATTAGTCATCTTTGTATATGGAAATGATATTTCATCGATGTTGCCTTCGTGTGCACTAGCGTGATCCTGGACTAGTGCAAGATACAGAGGGTCCAATTGTAATTTTGGGTCCCGGCGCAGGTGGTATCGAGCCATATCGATCGTGAGGTCGTGACCTTAGTTAGAATTGCCGTTGTAAGGAAAAGTTCAAAACTTATTTTACAAATGAAAATCTTAATGATGTGCTATTCTCATCTTGTCTAGCTTCTATACTCTTCCATTCTATTCCTTTCTCATCTATATTCGTCCTCACCATTTTGAGTATTAAATTGGACTCTCTCCCCTCATAACTTCTATAGTCATCGTTATCCATGTCAAATGTCTTGGTGGATGCCCAAGAGCAGTTTTGAGCAACTCTTTGAAGACCGTGCAACCAACAACAACATAGCAACGTCTCCCCAAGTGTTCAAGACAAGCTCGTCGCAAGAATTAAAGACTAAGAAGAAGTTGTACGTCACCTCCATCTTTCTCCAAGCTTCACCTCCAAGGATCGCAAGCAATCAACGTTTGATGAAGACCGTGCTCAGATCGAGTTTTCTTCAGACCGACCATATAGGATAAATCAGCATGGGTTCCTCTCGTGTGTTGAGCCAAGTCGCCCAGTTAAGTTAGAGTTTAATCGACTAGACGATTAGATCTTTGTTTCCCTTCTTCGGTGTAGTTTGGCTTTGAGTTTTATGCTTCTTAATAGCTTTCCGGCTATTTGTGTGTTCCTTGGTGTTCTTTGGGTTAAACCTGCTCCCCTTAGTAGATTGTCTTCCCTTACCTTATGCTTTTCCCTCTCATCTATTAGCCCTGGTCAGCCAGCAGATGGAGAACCCCAGTGAAGCCAGCCTTGTCAGTAATCTTGAGACAGTCTGTACCAGCTCAGACCCTGTCAATCCCAGTGGACAGTTGTCAGTACCAGGAGTAGCAGATCCAGTCATGGAACAATTCTTGGTAGCTCAGACTCAACTCATGAATGCGATGATGCAGAACATGAACAACAGGATGACCCAGCGGAATCAGACCACCGCTACCTTAGTCAATTTGATGAATCAGAATAATCAAGCAAGTCATCGTACCGTCGCCAGTGTCAGTACCAGAGCAGACGATGACCAACAACAATCTCCAGTGCGCGAGTGACACATCGTGACCGAGCCGATTTCACGCCACCTAATCAACTCATGCCAAGAACAATGCGATCGTCGGACATTAGTAATGTTTGCAATGGTGCACAACTCGCTGCCATCCCAATGACGCACTTTAGTTCAAATCTTCAAAGTTTATGATGAACAAGCCGTCTGTCTTTGAAGGATCAACCATGCAGAATCTTGGATTCGCACAATAGAAGAAAAGCTAACTGTTGTGCAATGCAATGATAATGAAAAAGTTTTCTATGCTACTCATCATTTAGAAGGAGATGCATTAGATTGGTGGGAAAAATTTCGCGCTGCCCATCAGGACGAGCACACCATCACTTGGGCAGAGTTCACCATCGTTCTGTGCCAACAGCATGCGATATCAAGCATAAGTGATCAAGAAAAACATGCTATTTCGATATCCTACACCAAATCTAGCCGTTGTCAGTTGAAGTGCTGCCAACCAGATAAGTCAGAAGATTGTGCATGTACCCACTGCGGAGAAATAGGCCATAGTGCCGATGAGCACAATATCAATTGTTCCAGTTGCGAAGGAAACCATTCTGTTGGAAAATGTCCTATGAGTAAGATCACATATTTCTTGTGTGAAAGCGATGATCATTGTCCGAGCCAGTGCCCTACGTATTCCGTGTTGACTTCTGCAATGCAACGTCAGCGAGAAAACTTTCGAGCTACTGTCAGAACATTAGCAAGAGAAGGCAAACCATTGTCAGTACAAGATTGTCAGCTGAAGGATCACAAAAGCAGAATATTGACCTCAGCAGCTCACCTCAAAAGAGAAACAAGCCAGTATCGTTAGGAGGTGTTTCGAGTGTGGTAAGCAAGACCACTATGCCAAAAGATACCCTGCAAAGCGACTATCCTTCTTGAAGGTTGAAAACACTAGAATAATCGTTCTGCCATAGTCTCTTCAGAAAAGTTGCAAGGTTCGACACGTCTATGCTACAACAATCATGGAAAAGGTCACTACATCAGCTAGTGTCCTTAGTGGAACCAATCACTCACTCCAGATGCAAGAATACCATAAGTCACCCACCAAGATTTTAACTCCAGAGCGGTGGTAACGCATCAGATCCGCTTGCCCAATGAAGTAGTCAAAGAAGAGACGCTTGAATGATGATGTTACCAAGAAAGTCTAGATTGGTGATACCAGATCATGCGATGTCATGCCTCTGTTAGTAGCAAGAAAATCGTGGAATCTTTGTAACCTTTCCTTGGTTAGAAAGCAAAAATGTGGACATCTTTGCATGCAAGTTACGGAGAAAAAGAAATTATTGGATATTAAATCATTGGATACCTTTCTAAGAGTCCGCCTTTGCAAGTTCAAGAATCAAGCGTTAAGTCATGATGATTGAAGGTCAGAGAGCCGTAACTATGGAATGTGATGTTGAATTCCAACTCATCATTTTGCATAGCAATGAGGCAATAGTAAATGATTGAAGAATCTAATCAATGGATAATGTCTCAGATCCGCAAGAGAATATGCAATCTTCATTGCAAGTGGTCTATGCAAGATGCAACCATATTCAAAGTCAAGTTCATCTCGACTTGGTACCTAGGATCGACCAATTCGGAAGGAATTACGTCACGTATGAATTATGACAAAAGTTGCCAACGAGTTTGCCAAAAATGATAGAGTAAATCAGATAACTTTATCAGATAAAGGCAGAGGCAAATCAAACCCGTCAGTTTAGAAGGGTCAGTTGAATACCAGTGAAGCAGTCGTTTTGAGACAATGTCAGTGGAAGATCGCGAGACGATCGTTTCAAGTTAGCCAAGACCCTCACGGTTGTAAGAAGAGAAGTTCGCCTGCACCGCTAGAAGTGAACTGAGTTGGTAAAAATTTCAGAGGAGATTAATCACAACTTCAGTGTTCGGATTGCCAGATACCAGAAGGAACCTTGATAGCTTTTATCACAGAACATCCAAGAATCAGTGTGTTAAGAAGTTTCACTTGCACTTCCTAACAACTAAAGTTTCAAGCAGGGTAATATCCTAGTCATAATTCAAAGTTTGTTGTCATGAAGAAACAAAGACGGTTATTGGATTGAGAACTATGAAGTTGAAATCCGTTCCCTCATAACAGATCAGTGTAGTGTTAGATGTTTGAATCGGAAGAGCTACCGCAAGAATCATTGATCATCGGCTAAAGTTACGTGTGAAAGTGCGGTTGAGTCTTGAGTCGATTGCGAAGGATATCTGTTGAACGAGTTCAAACCGATGCTAGAAATCGATGTTGACGAACGGTGGAATGACGCTTTGTCAAGAAAATTCATCCTCACGTAAAGCAAAGGAAGCGTGAGAACCAGCTGGCGAGCAATGAATGATCCATAGATCAATGATTATATTTGCATATCTAATGAGAAGGAACTCCAGAGAGTTGATGCTCAAACCAACATTTGAGTGTAAGCATTCTACTTTTCTTGAAAGTACCAAGGTGTACAAAGATCTCAAAGTGGCATTGTGATGATCCAAAATAAAGTGAAATATCGCAGAATGGGTTACCATGTGTTTGGCATGTCAGAAAATCAGCCAAAATGTTGGGGGCTAGTCAGAGTACTTCTATCCCTGAGAATTCAGATATGGGATCTTCCAGGACCCAATCGGGATATAATTTCTTGAAGGGTGATTGTTGATCATTTGTGTAAATTTGTCGCTTCATTCTGTCAATATCACCTAGTTTGGAGATCGCTAGCGAGTGGTATACGACAGAGGTTGTATACGACAGATATGACATTCGTCAACATGGGTGCAGTGTCAGATCGACAGAGATGGTCAAATTGCACGACGTGTCAGAGAAGTTAGTGTCAGACCAAGGATCCCGGCTTATCTTGTGTTAGCGACGAGTTCGCATGATGCTTGGGTGATCATTTCGATTCGAAGATTGTGAATCATACTGAATCAATAGACAGATTGAAAAGATTAATGAGTTGTGCCTTAACTCGCAGTACCAAGTCGAGCAAGTAAGTGTTATGTGTAGAGTTTCTCTACAACCCGGATGTCGACCGATCGTAGTTGTCACCCTCAAGTTCGTGAGTGGTTGATTGTGTAAGTCATCGCCGGCTAGAAGCGCATCAAATTACAAAGT
Source organism: Ampelocalamus luodianensis (assembly GCA_036346255.1). Taxonomy (NCBI): domain Eukaryota; kingdom Viridiplantae; phylum Streptophyta; class Magnoliopsida; order Poales; family Poaceae; genus Ampelocalamus; species Ampelocalamus luodianensis. The sequence goes on from CM070628.1 coordinate 64,414,340, forward strand.
ATGTGGATGTTGTATTAATCATGAAGCGTAAGACCAAGGGTCCTTAATCGTAAATGGAATTGAAGTAGCGATGTTCAAGAAGAAAAGCTATGCAGATTATACGATTATCACCTTCACGGCCATGTTTATCTTCGAGTACATGTTGAGGTTCTATGCTAAGAATTGTATGACGTATGACAGAAATGTGTCAGTTAGCTCAGATTTCGAAGTACGGAAGAAGAGATAGTTTGCTAACCCGAGTTGCGATTAACGACAAGATTTCCTCCACTCCGTAAGTGCCTTCAAGCACCGATAAAGTCGCCCTGTAGAAGCAATCAAGTTTCAAGATACCTTCACCAAGAGCCGCTTTGTCAAGTTTTGATGAAGCGAGAAGTTTAGCAAGAAGCAAGGCGTTGTTCTATAAGTGGTCAAGAGCGATTCTCACAAAGTAAGCATTTCAAAGCAAGAAGTGAACAGAAGGTTGAGTTCGTTATCCTATTCTATAGCGACTGAATCTCTGGGACGAGATTCCTTTAAGGGGAGGTTTGTAACGTCCCAAAATTTGGTTTTCAAAAATCTTTTGAGTAGTTTAGGTCCTGGAAAATTTCACCAATTTTATTTGAATTAATAAAGCTTAATTGGAATTTTCCTAAATTTAAAATATTTAATTTGACTAATATAAACATTAATTAAAGAAAAACCTGTGTTATTTGGCTTCCTTGTCTTTCAAGGAATTTTTGGGTATTTTCTGAGATTTTTCCGGATTTGTTTGCTATTTTATTTGATCTCCTTGATTTTCGGGATTTCTTTTAATTCCGAAAATCAGGTTTTCTCTCTCCTGCCCACGTGCTACAGTAATGCGCGAAACGCTGTTCATCGTGTTCCTCTGGCCGAACCGAACGCAGAGTCCAGAGCGTATCCGTTTCAAACTGAAATATTCAAACTTCCATATCTTCCTCTACGGTGCATATAAATGTGAGTCGTTTGCGCCCACGCGTCCGTATTGATCCCCTCTTCCAATCCCCTGAATTGGTTTCCTCCAAACCGATCTATTTTCGCCGCAATCTCCAGAAAACCGAGCTCCAACCGAAGGTCTTCTCCGGCGAACTGCGCCTTCGTCCGACGTCCGTTGGCCGAACCGTCTGCGGCGTTGGCTTCGCGTCGTCGCCCTCTACGTCATGGGAAAATTTATATTAAATTATGATAATTAATATAGTATTTGAATAAATTATTTCCAGATGATGATCAAAGGTTTTTGTTCCTGTTTTTATTTGTGGTTTTAAATTTGAAGTGTAGGTTTAATTTGTTGGATAGATTTCCAAGTGCAAAATATTATGCAAATGATTCCAAAATGTCATGCATACTGATAAGATGCATTCTAATTACCATAAATTAATTTGGGGTTGTTACAAATACATAAGTAACAGTTCTTTTTGAAGGAGGTCGTGAGCACCCTCCTCACTCCTAGGACCACTCCCAAAAGGTCGGGTCGCTCCAACGACTAGTACCAGTCCCACGCCCAGGTCGCACCAACGACCAGGACGTCCTACACACCAACCACGACCACCCATTTCGAGGAAAAGCTACCCCACGTGCGATTTCACCAGGCATTGTCCATAACCGGGGACACAGCTATTCGAATAGATTTACACTCTACAGAGGTTATACAGCTTTACCCACAATTCACGACCTCTCTAGCTGGTTAGGTTCTCGTCGAAACCCTTGTTCACTTCCAAAGGTGAGCAGTCTAGAGAGCGTGACGAGGCCTTTACAAAGTTCTGTTCTGGCTTGGTTCTGCCCGCTAAGGTTTCACCATCTCAGCCCCCTCTTGTGCCAAGTGTGAACATAAATCCCATACTTCACACTTCCACCACAACAGAACCAAACCATAACATTGCTAATTAGTTAGCCCAGACCACCCCATAAATGATATTGTGGTTGCACGGTAGACCCGGATCAATGGAACACAAAGTTAAGTTCTTAGACCATTTAGGCGAGACAACCTCATCCCAATGTGTATATAGCACCCCCTTTACTGCACGATCACTCGCCCGAGTGAGAAAACATTTTGGGTTCAACCCGGCCAAAAGACCACCCTGGTCTTGGCACAACAAGTTTTAACAACAGTGGCATCACACCACGATCGACACAACTGTGGCATCCCACCACAGTTGCACAACAGTGGCATCGCACCACAATTACATAGTTTAATTAGTCAAGTTTAATAACAATGATTCATGATTCGCGAGACCAACACAACTAAAGCAAGACTAAGCATAAATACGCTCCCAAGTTGGTAATACCAGTACAAAACCAACGAAGAATACCCATACTATGGTGTCCAAGGGGAACACACCAACATGTCAAGCACAATTATTCAAGGAGGCATATTGTCAAATAGGAATTTAACTACTGCCCAAACCATTTTTATACAAGTAGCCATGCATGTTGATATAAAACAATATAGTTTTCAAAGCTAGGTACAACATGATCAAAGGTCTGCGACTTGCCTTCGCTGTAGAGTTGTGAGTCTTCAATGGAGGTCGTTGGATCCACGAACTCTTTAGAGTAGCCGGAATCTATATATACGAGAAAAGTCGAATAAGCAAAGCAACACCAAATAAAGACCAAAGAACTCACCAAACCAGAGCCAAAAGAAAGGTTACACAGAGTAACGGAGAAAGGAGTTTGAACCACTCAAGAAAGAGCTTCAACAAAGGAGGACTAGCTGTACCAAAAGGGTGGTCTTTGCAAAAAGACCGAGGGGATGGTCGTGACCCAAGGGTGGTCTTGACCGGAGGGTGGTCTTTACAGAAAGACCAAGAGGGTGGTCTTTGAAGAAAGACCGAGGAGGTGGTCTTTGGGGGGAGGAGGAGGAGGTCCTGAGGACAAGGAGGTCCAAAGGAAGGAGGTTCTAAGGACAAGGAGGTCCTGAGGGCGAGGAGGTCCAAAGGAAGGAGGAGGTCCTGAGGACGAGGAGATCCTGAGGGCGAGGAGGTCCAAAGGAAGGAGGAGGTCTTGAGTACAAGGAGATCCTGACGGCGAGGAGGTCCAATGGAAGGAGGAGGTCCTGACGGTCAAGATGAAATCAAAGGAGGTCCTGACGGTCAAGATGAAATCAAAGGAGGTCCTGACGGTCAAGATGAAATCAAAGGAGGTGGAGCGATAGCGAGGAAATGCCCGGTGGAGCGGGAGCTGTCAGATTTCAATCAGACGGAGCAAAGCGATAAGAATGTTCAGACCATCCGGAAGTCGCAATGCGATCTAGTCGTCCAACTAGATCGGACGGAGCAAAACGATAGTTACGTTCGGAGGTCCGAACGGAACCAACAGGTCTAGCCGTCCATCAAAGATTGGACGGTGCAAGGAGGGAGGTCGTGACTGGGTCACAGAAAAAGGAAAGCGGATGAAGGAAACTCGATTTAAACTCCAAGTAAAAAGCGATAGAGTTCAAATAAATCAAACTTTAAGTTGATTGAAGTTTGAATTATTCAAATTAAATCATTTTTGAAATCTAAATTTCGAGTTAAGCTTGGGCAACTTAATAAACTGAATGCTTCCTTTTTGGTTTTGAAAACTTGCAAGAACTTTGGACAAACGAGACGTTACAAACCTTCACCCCTTAAAGGGAATATCGACCCCGAGATTCGGGCTGATTAGAGAATAGGTGCGGGAACTCAGCTTTGAGGTCCTCTTTACTTTCCCAAGTTGCTTCTTCTTCGGTGTGGTTGCTCCACTACACCTTGCAAAGACGGGTGGTCTTGCTTCTTGTCACTCGCTCGGACACTTCCAAGATCTTGGTTGGCTGCTCCTGGTAGGTGAGGTCTTCTTGGAGGTCCACTGCTTCTAAAGGCATTTGCTCTTCTGGCACACGCATGAACTTCTTCAACTGAGATGCATGGAAGACATTGTGTACTCCTGACAACTGAGGTAGGAGGTCCAACTTATAAGCAACTTCTCCTCCCCTAACAAGAATTGGAAAAGGCCCAATGTACCTTGGTGCAAGCTTCCCACTGACTCTGAAACGGTGCATTCCCTTGAGAGGTGACACCTTAAGGTACACATGGTCTCCAGGACCAAAGGCTAAGTCTCGACGACGATTGTTTGCATAGCTCTTCTGCCGGGTCTGAGCGGTCTTCAGCTTTCTCTTATTGATCACACTTGATATTCGGCTTCTTTAAAGAGGTCTGGTCCGAGCACTTGTCCTTAACCCGATTCTGTTTAGTACAAGGGTGTCCTACATTTCCTTCCGTAACGAGCTTCAAAAGGGGACATCTGAAGGCTCGATTGGTAACTGTTGTTATAAGAAAACTCGGCATAAGGTAGCATTCGATCCTAACTGGTTTGGTTCTCTAGAGCACAGGCTCTCAGCATATCCTCAAGAATTTGGTTTACTCTTTCAGTCTGGCCATCTGTCTGTGGGTGGTATACTATGCTGAAATTGAGGTCCGTGCCCAAGATATCATGCAGCTTCTACCAGATTCTTGAGGTGAACTAGGATCCTCGATCCAACACGATCTTCTTTGGCACACCATGTTGACACACAATCTTTGCTATGTACAGTTCTGCTAACTTGTCCCCAGAGTAGGTGGTCTTGACAGGTATAAAGTGAGCGACCTTGGTTAGGCAATCCACGACCACCTAGATTGAGTCATATCCAGCTTGGGTCCTAGGCAGACCAGTGATAAAATCCATCCCGACCTCTTCCCATTTCCACTCGAGTATAGGCAAGGGTTTCAAAAGACCACTAGGTCTTTGGTGCATGGCCTTAACTCTTTGACAAACGTCACAATGGGCTACGTACTCTGCAATTTCTCGTTTCATGCTAGGCCACCAGTACAACTCCTTGAGGTCTTGATACATCTTTGTACTTCCGGGGTGAATGAAATACAAGGCTTCATGAGCTTCTTTGAGGACCACCTTTTTGAGCTCCGGGTAGTCCGGTACACACACACACAAATGCTTGTCGAACCAAACAGTTCCATGTTCATCTTTCGAAAACCTTAACGACCTTCCCTTTCTCATGTTGCTCTTGATCTCCTGGATGTCGGCATCTTCGACTTGAGCTGTCCTGATCTGTCCTTGTAGGGTGGGTTGCACTTCTAGGGCAGCTAAGAAACCTTCTTCAACTATCTCGAGCTTGAGCTTTCAAAATTCCTCGTGCAAGGTTGGCTTACTTTTGTTGACCATGAAGGTACTGCTGTAGACCTTCCTGCTCAGGGCATCAGCTACCACGTTGGCTTTGCCAAGATGATAATGAATTCCCACATTGTAGTCCTTGATCAGCTCCAACCATCTTCTTTGCCTCATATTCAGATCAGCTTGAGTGAAGATGTACTTTAAACTCTTGTGATCGGTGTAAACTTCGCAGTGATTACCAATGAGGTAATGACGCCATATCTTCAAAGCATGCACTATGGCAGCTAACTTTAGGTCATGAGTGGGGTAGTTTGCTTCATGAGGCTTTAACTGTCGTGAGGCATAAGCTAGGTCGCGCACCCCAGCCGATTGCCTGTGGGCATATAGATGGGCTTCACTGAAGTTATTCCGTTTCATTCCGCTGCAGCTTCATTGAGCTATTCGCCTTCTGAGGCATTAATTGTAAGCTTTGACCTTAAGGTCTTTACTCTGATATTTATTGTTATTCGCCTACTTATTAGTCATCTTTGTATATGGAAATGATATTTCATCGATGTTGCCACTGTGTGCACTAGCGTGATCCTGGACTAGTGCAGTATACACAGAGGGTCCAGAATTGTAATTTTGGGTCCCGACAGAGGTGGTATCAGAGCCATATCGACTGTAGGTCGTGACCTTAGTTAGAATTGCCGTTGTAAGGAAAAGTTCAAAACTTATTTTACAAATGAAAAATCTTAATGATGTGCTATTCTCATCTTGTCTAGCTTCTATACTCTTCCATTCTATTCCTTTCTCATCTATATTCGTCCTCACCATTTTGAGTATTAAATTGGACTCTCTCCCCTCATAACTTCTATAGTCATCGTTATCCATGTCAAATGTCTTGGTGGATGCCCAAGAGCAGTTTTGAGCAACTCTTTGAAGACCGTGCAACAAACAACAACATAGCAACGTCTCCCCAAGTGTTCAAGACAAGCTCGTCGCAAGAATTAAAGACTAAGAAGAAGTTGTACGTCACCTCCATCTTTCTCCAAGCTTCACCTCCAAGGATCGCAAGCAATCAACGTTTGATGAAGACCGTGCTCAGATCGAGTTTTCTTCAGACCGACCATATAGGATAAATCAGCATGGGTTCCTCTCGTGTGTTGAGCCAAGTCGCCCAGTTAAGTTAGAGTTTAATCGACTAGACGATTAGATCTTTGTTTCCCTTCTTCGGTGTAGTTTGGCTTTGAGTTTTATGCTTCTTAATAGCTTTCCGGCTATTTGTGTGTTCCTTGGTGTTCTTTGGGTTAAACTCGCCCTTAGTAGATTGTCTTCCCTTACCTTATGCTTTTCCTCTCATCTATTAGCCCGGTCACCAGGCAGATGGAGAACCCCAGTGAAGCCAGCCTTGTCAGTAATCTTGAGACAGTCTGTACCAGCTCAGACCCTGTCAATCCCAGTGGACAGTTGTCAGTACCAGGAGTAGCAGATCCAGTCATGGAACAATTCTTGGTAGCTCAGACTCAACTCATGAATGCGATGATGCAGAACATGAACAACAGGATGACCCAGCGGAATCAGACCACCGCTACCTTAGTCAATTTGATAATCAGAATAATCAAGCAAGTCATCGTACCGTCGCCAGTGTCAATACCAGAGCAGACGATGACCAACAACAATCTCCAGTGCCAGTAGTGACACATCAGGACCCGAGCCAGTTTCCTGCCACCCAGAATCAACTCATGCCAGCAACAATGCGATCGTCGGACATTAGTAATGTTTGCAATGGTGCACAACTCGTTGCCATCCCAATGACGCACCCTTAGTTCAAATCTTCAAAGTTTATGATGAACAAGCCGTCTGTCTTTGAAGGATCAACCATGCAGAATCTTGGATTCGCACAATAGAAGAAAAGCTAACTGTTGTGCAATGCAATGATAATGAAAAAGTTTTCTATGCTACTCATCATTTAGAAGGAGATGCATTAGATTGGTGGGAAAAATTTCGCGCTGCCCATCAGGACGAGCACACCATCACTTGGGCAGAGTTCACCATCGTTCTGTGCCAACAGCATGCGATATCAAGCATAAGTGATCAAGAAAAACATGCTATTTCGATATCCTACACCAAATCTAGCCGTTGTCAGTTGAAGTGCTGCCAACCAGATAAGTCAGAAGATTGTGCATGTACCCACTGCGGAGAAATAGGCCATAGTGCCGATGAGCACAATATCAATTGTTCCAGTTGCGAAGGAAACCATTCTGTTGGAAAATGTCCTATGAGTAAGATCACATATTTCTTGTGTGAAAGCGATGATCATTGTCCGAGCCAGTGCCCTACGTATTCGTGTTGACTCGCAATGCAACGTCACAGAAAACTTTCGAGCCATCGCCGTAACATTAGCAAGAGAAGGCAAACCATTGTCAGTACAAGATTGTCAGCTGAAGGATCACAAAAGCAGAATATTGACCTCAGCAGCTCACCTCAAAAGAGAAACAAGCCAGTATCGTTAGGAGGTGTTTCGAGTGTGGTAAGCAAGACCACTATGCCAAAAGATACCCTGCAAAGCGACTATCCTTCTTGAAGGTTGAAAACACTAGAATAATCGTTCTGCCATAGTCTCTTCAGAAAAGTTGCAAGGTTCGACACGTCTATGCTACAACAATCATGGAAAAGGTCACTACATCAGCTAGTGTCCTTAGTGGAACCAATCACTCACTCCAGATGCAAGAATACCATAAGTCAGTCCAGTCAAGATTTTAACTCCCAGAGCAGGTGGTAACGCACCAGGATCCGTTTGCCCAATGAAGTAGTCAAAGAAGAGACGTTTGAATGATGATGTTACCAAGAAAGTCTAGATTGGTGATACCAGATCATGCAGTGTCATGCCTCTGTTAGTAGCAGTAAAATCAGGGAATCTTTGTAACCTTTCCTTGGTTAGAAAGCAAAAATGTGGACATCTTTGCATGCAAGTTACGGAGAAAAAGAAATTATTGGATATTAAATCATTGGATACCTTTCTAAGAGTCTGCCTTTGCAAGTTCAGTAATCAAGCGTTAAGTCATGATGATTGAAGGTTGTAGAGCCGTAACTATGGAATGTGATGTTGAATTCCAACTCATCATTTTGCATAGCAGTGAGGCAATAGTAAATGATTGAAGAATCTAATCAATGGATAATGTCTGTATCCGCAAGAGAATATGCAATCTTCATTGCAAGTGGTCTATGCAGCATGCAACCATATTCAAAGTCAAGTTCATCTCTGACTTGGTACCTAGGATCAGTCAATTCCAGAAGGAATTACGTCACAGATGAATTATGACAAAAGTTGCCAACGAGTTTGCCAAAAATGATAGAGTAAATCAGATAACTTTATCAGATAAAGGCAGTGGCAAATCAAACCCGTCAGTTTAGAAGGGTCAGTTGAATACCAGTGAAGCAGTCGTTTTGAGACAATATCAGTGGAAGATCAGTGAGACAGTCGTTTCAAGTTAGCCAAGACCCCTCACCGGTTGTAAGAAGAGAAGTTCGCCCAGACCGCTAGAAGTGAACTGAGTTGGTAAAAATTTCAGAGGAGATTAATCACAACTTCAGTGTTTGGATTGCCAGATACCAGAAGGAACCTTGATAGCTTTTATCACAGAACATCCAAGAATCAGTGTGTTAAGAAGTTTCACTTGCACTTCCTAACAACTAAAGTTTCAAGCAGTGAAATATCCTAGTCATAATTCAAAGTTTGTTGTCATGAAGAAACAAAGACGGTTATTGGATTGAGAACTATGAAGTTGAAATCCGTTCCCTCATAACAGATCAGTGTAGTGTTAGATGTTTCGAATCAGAAGAGCTACCGCAAGAATCTGTTGATCAGTCAGCTAAAGTTACGTGTGAAAGTGCGAAGTTGAGTCTTGAGTCAGTTGTAGAAGGATATCTGTTGAACCCCAGAGTTCAAACTGATGCTAGAAATCAGTGTTGACCAGATAGTGGAATGACAGTTTTGTCAAGAAAATTCATCCTCACGTAAAGCAAAGGGAAGCGTGAGAACCCGCTGAAGGCGAACAGAATGATCCATAGATCAATGATTATATTTGCATATCTAATGAGAAGGAACTCCAGTAGTTGATGCTCAAACCAACATTTGAGTGTAAGCATTCTACTTTTCTTCGAAAGTACCAAGGTGTACAAAGATCTCAAAGTGGCATTGTGATGATCCAAAATAAAGTGAAATATCGCAGAATGGGTTACCATGTGTTTGACATGTCAGAAAATCAGCCAAAATGTTGGGGGCTAGTCAGAGTACTTCTATCCCTGAGAATTCAGATATGGGATCTTCCAGGACCCAATCGGGATATAATTTCTTGAAGGGTGATTGTTGATCATTTGACAAAAATTTGTCGCTTCATTCCTGTCAATATCACCTAGTTTGGAGACTGCCTAGCAGAGTGGTATACGACAGAGGTTGTATACGACAGATATGACATTCGTCAACATGGGTGCGATGTCGATCTACGAGATGGTCAAATTGCACGACGTGTCGAGAAGTTAGTGTCGCACCAAGGATCCCACTTATCTTGTGTTAGCGGAGTCCGCATGATGCTTGGGTGATCATTTGATTCGAGATTGTGAATCGCCTGAATCAATAGACGATTGAAAAGATTAATGAGTTGTGCCTTAACTCGAGTACCAAGTCGAGCAAGTAAGTGTTATGTGTAGAGTTTCTACAACCCGGATGTCACCGATCAGAGTTGTCACCCTCTCGAAGTTCGAGTGGTTGATTGTGTAAGTCATCGCTCAGCTAGAAGCAGATCAAATTACAAAGTATGTGGATGTTGTATTAATCATGAAGCAGAAGACCAAGGGTCCTTAATCGTAAATGGAATTGAAGTAGCAGTGTTCAAGAAGAAAAGCTATGCAGATTATACAGATTATCACCTTCACAGCCATGTTTATCTTCAGAGTACATGTTGAGGTTCTATGCTAAGAATTGTATGACGTATGACGAAATGTGTCAGTTAGCTCAGATTTCGAAGTACGGAAGAAGAGATAGTTTGCTAACCCGAGTTGCCAGTTAACAGCAAGATTTCCTCCACTCCAGAAGTGCCTTCAAGCACCGATAAAGCAGCCCCGGTAGAAGCAATCAAGTTTCAAGATACCTTTCAGCCAAGAGCCAGTTTGTCAAGTTTTCAGTGAAGCGAGAAGTTTAGCAAGAAGCAAGGCGTTGTTCTATAAGTGGTCAGAAGAGCGATTCTGTCAAAGTAAGCATTTCGAAAGCAAGAAGTGAACCCGAAGGCTGAGTTCGTTATCCTATTCTATAGCCAGCCTGAATCTCGGGGACGAGATTCCTTTAAGGGGGGAGGTTTGTAACGTCCCAAAATTTGGTTTTTCAAAAATCTTTTGAGTAGTTTAGGTCCCTGGAAAATTTCACCAATTTTATTTGAATTAATAAAGCTTAATTGGAATTTTCCTAAATTTAAAATATTTAATTTGACTAATATAAACATTAATTAAAGAAAAACCTGTGTTATTTGGCTTCCTTGTCTTTCAAGGAATTTTTGGGTATTTTCTGAGATTTTTCCGGATTTGTTTGCTATTTTATTTGATCTCCTTGATTTTCGGGATTTCTTTTAATTCCGAAAATCAAGTTTTCTCTCTCCTGCCCACGTGCTACAGTAATGTGCGAAACGCTGTTCATCGTGTTCCTCTGGCCGAACCGAACGCAGAGTCCAGAGCGTATCCGTTTCAAACTGAAATATTCAAACTTCCATATCTTCCTCTACGGTGCATATAAATGCGAGTCGTTTGCGCCCACGCGTCCGTATTGATCCCCTCTTCCAATCCCCTGAGTTGGTTTCCTCCAAACCGATCTATTTTCGCCGCAATCTCCGTAAAACCGAGCCCAACGAAGGTCTTCTCCGCGAATCGCGCTTCGTCCGACGTCCGTTGGCGAACCGTCTGCGGCGTTGGCTTCGCCGCCGCCTCTACGCCATGGTTCCATCCCCTTCACCGAAGATCGCCGAGCACCGTCCGCCATTAGAGCCCAACCGTGTTCATCGCGTTTCGCTTCCTCGGTGAGTTTTCCAAAATCCGACCGCGCCATCGCGTCCGCTCGTCGTTTCCTTTCCGTTTTGCCCTTCGCCGCCGCTCGCCGCCTCCGCCGCCGCCACGCGCGTAATCTTGCTCATGCATGTGTACCGTAGCATTCATGTATTCATTGCTTGTACGTTGTTTCATCCTCTGTTCTTTTCTTGGGGTTGTTCAGCTCCTTCTATGCTATGATGTGTATGCCAAGCATCAACTTTTCTCTCGCTTAATCCTTTCTCAAATCTTTGCATGCCATCCCATACCATCATGTGCCAAAACCAACGCTCTCTGTTTGTTTCGGTTTTGGCTTCTCTGTTGATTATCTTTCCTCTAAATTCTTGCTATCCGCTTGTCATATACTACATGGCCACCACCTCCACCATCTGACCACCAATTCTGTCACCATACCAAAGCAACCTTGCACCATGATCCGCTATGAGCCCGATTCGTGTTTCTTCTACGACCAACGCATGACCTTGTGAGATCTGTTCTCTGTTCTTTGTAAACCATTGCATGTAGTTTTCTTAATGCATGCTTCTCTGTTAATTCTTTCTTCCTCTATGTCATGCAAGAAAATAAATATCTCTCTCACTTACATGTTGTCCCCACCTGTCATCCACCCACATTAAACACCATAATTATTTATCTCACTTACATGCGGGTCCCGCATGTCAGTCAACCTTGGTCAAACCTTGTTCATGAGCTTGGTCCACCGTGGACTAGCATATCTCCGTGGACCTGGTCCATAGACCAGTGGCCCACATGTCAACCCCTAATCCTATTTTCGGGAATTAATTTAATTCTTGAAAATTCTTTTATCTTATTGGTCCTACTTGTCACTCTCTCTACCTTATTTCTGGAATTATTTTAATTCTAGAAATTCATAAATACCTGTCGATCCCACCTATCATATACTCATTCTTGTTCTAATATTTTCGGAATAGAATATTCTGAGAATATTCTGTAGAGCTTTTTCATCATTTCATGTGAATTCCAATCTTCCAAAAGCCATATCTTCTTCATCCGAATTCCGATTGAACTCATTCAAGTTTCTAAATTCATCTAAATTCAATATCTACCTTCCAGTACCATTCAATTTCAATTTGGAGTTTATTTGATTTGTCTTTTTGAATTTGGTTTGTTTTGTGCTTTCTTTCTCGTTAGGCGCAAGTCCCGAATCGTCCAAGGAGTCAAGATCAAGCAAGTAGAGGATTGAAGATAAAATAAGATCACCATTGCTATAGCAAGGCAAGTTATACCTTTGATCATATTGAATCCCGCTTTTAAAATTACTTTGATTTAAATTATTGCATTTACTTTAAGTAATTATTTAAATGCTTTTGGGTTTAGCTATTAATCCAATTTGTTATATCCACTTTGTCTATTGTATGTCATAATCTTTTGTCACCCTAGATTGGTTCATATTTAGTTGGTGCTATGGTATTACCAACGGGTTGGTTAGTACGAGTAGATTGCTTAGCCATGCAACGAGTCATCATCATCACCGAGTTGCAATTATAAATTTGACTAAGTGACTATGGAACTTTGTGTAAAACTGTGTGCTATGTGTTATTACTTCGTGATGACATGTGTTGCACTAAAACCAACTGGGTGGTAAAGGATTTGGACTGAGGCAAGTGGTGGATACCGTGTGAACTCGTGGCTTTGTGATTGGGATTTATCTGTGGTTTAGTTAGAAAGACTGGAAGTCTTGCCTTGGTCAATTAAGGACTTAACTTTGTGCGTCATTGAATCGAGCTATCTTGTCGACCACATGTCCGTGACAGCCTAACTTAGTAGGTTACGGAGTTTCAACATTGGGGTTCAGGTGGATAGGTTAAGCTTTGTGATATGGGACTGTGTGAATAAGAACGTCAATGTTGAGACAAAGTTGCCGAACTGTTTTGTTATGATCGCGCCACACCGGTTATATCGTGTGGGTAAAGTGTACAACCTCTGCAGAGTGTTAAACAATCTATTCGAATAGCGCGTCGCGGTCATGGACATGCTCGGGATTTCACACGAGGGTAGTTTTCATAAAACAATTGGGAAGGGACAATGTGTGATTTAAGTCATATGGTGTGTAAAAGAATTTGATTAGGCTATGTGTCTTTGTGAAAACAATCGTTAAATTAATATTGTCTATTTGTTGTGAATTATGCTTTCAATCTATTATTTGTATTCAATTGCAAATGTTGTATTTATGCAAAATAACCACGTAAGCCATTTCCTTTGGAATAAGCTCGCATCTATACATTGCATTTCGTGGTATGACTTGCGAGTACGGTTGTGTACTCACGCTTGTTGTAAAACTTGCGCCAAACCTACGTAAATGGAGGAATCGTCGGTCAACAAGGTCTACTTCAAGGATCGAGAAGAACTAGGTCGCGCACCCCACCATTGCTCGTGGGCATATAGATGGGTTTCACCGAGTTATTCCGCTTCGTTCGCTGCGACTTCATTGAGCTATTCGCCTTCCGAGGCATTAATTGTAAGCTTTGACCTTAAGGTCTTTACTCTGATATTTATTGTTATTCGCCTACTTATTAGTCATCTTTGTATATGGAAATGATATTTCATCGATGTTGCCACTGTGTGCACTAGCGTGATCCTGGACTAGTGCAGTATACACAGAGGGTCCAGAATTGTAATTTTGGGTCCCGACAGTGGAGCGATAGCGAGAAAATACGCGGTGGAGCGGGAGTTGTCAGATTTCAATCGGACGGAGCAAAGCGATAAGAACGTTCGGACCGTCCGAAAGTCGCAAAGCAATCTAGCCGTCCAACTAGATCAGACGGAGCAAAACGATAGTTACATTCGGAGGTCCGAACGTAACCTACAGATCTAGCCGTCCATCAAAGATTGGACGGTGCAAGGAGGGAGGTCACGACTGGATCGCGGAAAAAGGGAAGCGGATGAAGGAAACCCAATTTAAACTCCAAGTAAAAAAGTGATAGAGTTCAAATAAATCCAACATTAAGTTGATTGAAGTTTGAATTATTCAAATTAAATCATTTTTGAAATTTAGATTTCGAGTTAAGCTTGGGCAACTTAATAAACAGAATGGTTCCTTTTTTGTTTTGAAAACTTACAAGAACTCTGGACAAACTGGATGTTACAGCGGGCATGGATGGAGCGGCGAGGCAAGGGGAGGGAAGCGCTGAGGCAAGGGGAGGCGGCGGCGCAAGGACGCGTGGCAGCGCCGACACCGAACCCGAGCAGGATCAGCCACCGGCATCGGTGCAAGGACCAGCGGCGGCACGCGGCGACAGCGAGATTAAGGTGAGCTCCTCCACTGGTTTCTTGCCTCGTCTAGTCTCGCGGCCTCCCCCTCTCCTACTCGGGTCGGTTGATACCCAGTCCCTAGTGTCCAGTACTCCAGGTCGCCGGTGCTCGCCTCCCGCGGCTACTCCTCCTTCGCTGGCTCGCCGCCACTGCCGCCTTGATGGGGAACAGCTGAAGTGCCGAACTGGGATTTTGGGAAGTGGGAAGGCCAGCAGTGGCACCGTCGAGGCGTCGAAGCCGAAGTGGGGATGGATTATTAGATTGGACGCCTAACGCGATGACGCCTCCCCAGAATCCAGATTGGCATTTGGGATTTGGCACAATGGCACTGAGCCACTAATTCTGATTGTGAGTTCAGGTATCAGATGAGCAGTTGTGGGGTTCTAATGGCTACAGTTATCATGCTTGCTTCGCACCAACCTCTAGATATATGGGTAAATTTCTTTCTTATGCAGCAATGTTTTATCAAACATATGATGGTTCCTTTTTCATTTACTAAGATGAAATGTTCTGAGCATCTGCAACTTGGAAAGCACTAGCTGTTGTTGATACGAAGTTAGAATTTAGTGGAAATTGTGGCCGTTCGTTCAGACATCAATTTCAAATATATGCTTCGTAGTCCTAATTTCTCCTTTGATTTAACTACCTTTGATCTCCCTGTAAGATAGTAAATGGACGTTTAGGTGCAGTGTTTTACTTTTGGTAATTGGAATATGTGCTTTATCTGCAATAGGAATGATGCAACAATGATCAAGGTATATGTGAGGACCCCAGTTTATTTAGCTTGTAATGCTTAACCAACCACCTGGCCCTAGCGTCACAAATCAAATAAACCAAGCCCCGAGATATGTATACTTCCCAGAACTACAGTATACACACCTCTTCACAAAATTATGCATCAACTCCATTCTAGACATAGAATCCAAACATCACGATACCAAACAGTAGACAACAAAGTAGAGTTATTACAACAGAGGGCCAACCGGCCAAAAGACAAACAAATAACTAAGTAAACAGCGGAAGCAAAAGTGCCATAAGATGGCTATAAATAAAATCCAATCAGTGTGCCTTAGCCCACAAGGCAACCAACCGGACCGCCAAGCTAGTCGTCCCAAAATCCGCACATCTCACAGAAGTAAGGCCCTTGGGGCTCACCTGCCTCCTCTGCAACAAAAACATTAAGCAAAGCAAATGAGTACAAAAATGTACTCGCAAGACTGACGTGTGGACTAGCAGACCTATGCATAACTACATGCAGGCTTATTTGAGTGGAGGCTGTATGGCTCATTTTAGCACAAAAGCAATCTTTATTTGCAATAATGTAATACATTTGAAAGCAAGTTGGCAATTCATTTTTATTGTTGAGATAACAGCGACAGTAATAACAGTAAGTAGATGACAACATCCTAGAAGTGACTAACCCATTAGTCACCACGACCATAGCATAAATTACCCATTCATGCCACCCATGTCAAATTTTAATTAAAAGGTTGTAGTCTAGTTCTCACGGGGCATATCCGAGCGTGTCCATAACCTAGGACGAGGCTATTCGAATAGATCAAAACCCTGCAGGGGTGTACCAATGTACCCACACTTCAGACCGCCTTTTTGCCACAAAAGCACACTTGCGAAGGTATGCCGGCACAGCTAAGTCCTACGAGACATTTCCAATATTGTGTATTAACTACGAGCCGCTCGTATGGATAAAATCCATACGCTGACATGGTAAAGCCGAAAAGACAACTACCCACAAAGGGTAAAGCTTTTCGGACAACTACCATGCTCCCAACACCATCGCTCCTGCGACCCCCTGCGACTCGGAGCCAATACACGCCAAAGTACTAAGTCAAGAGAGGTCCCATACCCTCTAGTGTGGTTAGCACGCAAAATGCTCACTACGGCGGCGTAAGTAACTCGGTCCTTAAATGACCTGGGCACCATTCCAGTCACACCCAAAAGCACACCAACATACCGTTGTGCCCAAGTCTAAATCATTTTTTTTTCAATTTTTAGTTTTCACAATTAAACATAGCATAATACTGAAACACAAAGTTATAAAATTTTTGTGTGATCAAGGTTATCGACTAAGTCGATAACCGCCCATTTCTACTGATAACTAAGCATGTCTAAGCAGTTTAATTCGTATCTACTAAGTGACAAGAGATCATCCAACGATCTCTAATCACAACAAATAACCTAGGCTCAGGTAGTAGAGGATTATCATTTACCTACAGATTATGCAACTAAAAGGCCCACTAACCATATTTAAACAACAAAATAGCAATGCATACATACAAGTTGCAAATAAAATATTAGTTTTGAATATAAAGGAATTAACATGATCAAACTGCTTGCCTGGTTGCTGTTGCTCAAAATGTTGCTGAGGCTCACTCTCGATAATACCAGAATCGTCGCAATCTATCGATCGAGCAAAAAGGACAAATAAGAACGAATAATACCGACAATAACCAAATTTCAATTTCATCAAATATGCACAAAATCCATACAGCAGGTAGAGAATGATTTTATAAAATTTTAGGAAAAGAAAACATTTTATTTGGATTTATGAAGAATTTTCTAAGTTAAAGATACATAAAAACACCATTTTAATTTATTATCAAAATTTCATGAACAGAGACATACTTAAACTTATTCTCGTAAATAATACATTAAAAATGAAAATTAACAAAATTGGTTTCATTTGATTTGGAGCAAAATTGAATTAGTTATGAATTTTCTAAGTTTAATTGAATTAACAGTGCAAAAGTAATTCAATTCAAAAATTCTAAAAACACTGAAAACATTTTCTACCGGCGCCCAGCGACCCACGGCCACTGACTGGTGGGGCCGAGGAAAACGCTGACCAGGTCAGCTTTGACCCAGCCGGCGCCAAAGGCGACGTCGACAGCGTATTCTACGAATACGCCTTCAGTTCATTCAAAGCGCATTCTAAAAACGTGCCAGCTCGTCCGACAACAGAGGAGCTCCGACCGTGACTTCGCCGGGCGTCTCGCTGGCGATGGAGAGCTCGACGGTGCTGGGCAAGGGCAAAAATGGAACCTGAACGCCATCGCGCACCCGTAGACACCGGCGGTCAGGTCGGAGCTGACCCGACGTGGCGGCGCGACGGCGAGAGGCGGAGTACAAGCTACGGTGAAAATGGCAATGCCAAACCGGCAACACTTAATGCGAACTAACATGCGCTAAAGCTACCCTGAGGTCCTACGAACTTACTGGGATGACGCGGTGAGGATGGTTCGGCCGGAGATGAGCGGGCGACGATGGACCGCGGCGGTGCCAAGGGTGTCACCGAGGAGGGAGTAGCCTGAGCAAAAACAGGAGAAGAGAGAGGTGGAGATAGCTTGGGTGAGTGCACGAGATGGTGCTTACGCGGGCAAAAGCTCTAGGAACCAACTCACCGGAGATGAGGACGAAGATTCAAATTTTCGGCCGAGGAAGAGGAAAACTGAAATTCGACGGCTCCTGCGAATAAAACTCAAAATTAGTTGAGGGGAAAGCATAGTGAGGAGCTGGAACACGAGATGACGCGCAAAGGAAAAGGTGGGCTTCACTGGTTGTGGGGATGACACGACGGCGGCGCCACGGCCGTGAACCAAAGCTCGCGCACCCCCTCGGTTCGAGCTCAGGGGAAGCAATGGATGGCAGGAAATGGCCTTATGGTGTCCAAAAGAGGAAGAGGAAGCTTCGGGTTTCCATAAGTAGGGAGAGGGGCGGAGAAACGCGAGAGGAGGAGCCCTCGACGCCGATGCGCCGGGAGCGAGGTCGTGAGTCGCGAGGAGATGACGGCGACACGCCGCCGGGGCATGGGCTAGCAACGGACGATGCGGCCGAGGTGAATCCCACGAGAAAACCGGAAACGGTGGATGGTCTGCAAGGCGAGGTGGCACACATGCACGTCGCCGACGCCGCTCGGCTCTGAGCACAGAGGTAGGTGACGGGCTTGACAACCGGGACCCACACGTCAGTGGCGGCGACAAAAACGGTGCGGCACCGGGTTGAGTCGGACTCGGGCTCGGCTAGATGGTGCGGTCAAGTCAGGCCGGAGGAGTTTGGGTTCGGTCAGGGTTGAGTCGGGCTCGAACCCGAGCCCGACGAACAGTAGGGTCTAGGTTAGGGTTTAGAATTTGGATTTAGTTTTGACCGAAAACAACCAAGTTTGACCTAGAAGTTTAAAATAGAAATAAATTTCTAAAAATTCTGAATTTTTTTTTAGTATTCTGAGAATCAACTAGGACTTAGGAAAAATAACTTCAAACATTTAATATACTGAAATTGTTTGAATTAAATTATCTTCAAAATCTGCATTTGGGATTTGATTTGAATTTTGGTGAAGTTAAACTCACTTTTAAAAATTTGGTAAAAATAATTACAATTCAAGATAAATAATCTAGTATTTGAATAAATTATTTTCATAAATTTTTATTCTTACATTTTTCTGGAATTCATGAGAAATTGAATTTTAAGTTTAAAAGTTTGAATTTTCAACACAAGCTTCAATACAAACATCAAAAGTTTAAAATTGTTCACAAGATTTTAGAAAGCCAAGAGCATGATCATGAGATACAACAAAAGTTTTTTGAACTTTCTCATTTTTATACATTTGAAACACAAACCCTAACTTAGGGTTGTTACAGTATAGCTTATTCTTGCTATGGTTTTTTAAGGGTTGAATGTCACTAATTCGGTAATCCCCTATCCCTGTGTCTATATATGTACTCTGATGTAGAAACTAGAAATACTATTTATGCAAATTCAGTGCACATACATGTATATGTGGTAATGTTTTCCTCAATATGATTCCGTTGTTTACAGTCCTAACACTATATTTTGCATTACCAGCTCCAAAAGAGTCAAACCGCTATATGACTGTTAGAAGTAATGGAGGACTCAACCAAATGCGTACTGGAGTAAGTTCATGACACCAAAACTTAGTTTTTAGCTTCATGTTTATCTGACTTACATGTACACACTTTTGCATCGATAATTGTACAACTGCTCAAATAATTTGTACTTTGTTTTTTTTATAATATATACATTTATGTTTTACATTGCACAACATGTTTATAACTCCGAATACCCATTTTGAAAATCCTGAATCCGCCACTGCCGCGCGGACCACCAACTCTGCGTGCAGCGCACGCTGCTGCGGATGAGCGCGCCCGCAGGGGCGCCCCTAACAAGACACCCACCGCGCACGGCCGGCCGGGCACGCAACGACGCACGCCGTTACAAGTCCTACCGGCCAGTCATATTGAGTTGCATGCACCAACCAATTCACCCAAAAGCTTAAGCTGATGAGGAAAGGTGGACAATTCACTTATACTTCTACACTCCTCCTCACGTGTAGGCTCCCTCAGGCCTAAGACGTGGAATAGAAGTGGGCTACAATTATTATTTTTTAATGGCACCAACCAGGTCTTGAACTCAAGACCTCTTGGCTCTGATACCATATTGAGTTGCATGCACCAACCAATTCACCCAAAAGCTTAAGCTGATGAGGAAAATTGGACAATTCACTTATACTTCAACAGCACTACCCACACGTGATTTAACAGTTTCACTTTCACCTAGCTCATAGTGTACGTAGACACTAGACAGGCAGTCACGGTCGTGCGTGAGGCCGAGACAAACGCCAAGCGCTTACAGAATCGCTTCCCATCTTGTCAAGACGTAGCTGTTAAGAAACTAGGCACAGGACCGGGAGTCCTGGCCCAAGGTGGGCTCCTCATCCCAAACCCTAGCAGGATCGTAGCCTATAAATAGGGGGTACTAGTCATTGTAAAAGCTGATCGTTTGATGAAGGAATAAAGAGAAGCAAGAAGTCCCCCTACATCTCTGTGTTCAATCTCTTATTCTGTTCTTGTGATTCATGCATTGTTCTTATGATTCTGAGTTTGTCTACGAGGTAATCGCTCGGAGTGGACTCGCCAGCGACGGTTCCTCAATATATCAGCATGATCGACTCTTCTCGCATCGAAAAGGTAACCATCGATGAACGACACTCGTAGATTGAATCGTACTTTCTAGATCGCTTTAAATTCTACAAATTTGCTTTCTAGATTGGTTTTCTACGGTGCAAATTCGCTCTAATCTACCGCGAGCAGACTTGAAGTCGCCGGTACAATGTCAATCGGTAGATTGCATGAAAGAGTGGATGACGATTGTACCGTAGATTGAAAGTTGCAAATCCGTTCTAACCTACCGCGAGCTGACTTGAAGTCGCCGGCACAAAGCCGATCAGTAACGACATGAACAGTAACCGCGCCTGACGAAAAGTAATTGCGCGATGAACAGTACCCACACACTGATGAACAGTGCGCGTGCGATGAACAGTAACCGCCCCTGATGAACAGTGATTGCGCGATGAACATTGACTACGCCTGATGAATAGTGCACGCGATGAACAGTCCCACGCCTGATGAACAGCGCGAGCGATGAACAGTAATAGCGCCTGATGAACAGTAATCGGGGGTGTGAATAGTGATGCATGAAAAAAACGCAGTCTAAAGCCGTCGGCCAACAGCATTGGCCACCGACGCCCACAGCACCGCTCCCACCGCTAGGGTTCCCCACTACCGCTGGCCTGTAGCCGGGGCCTCCACCACCTAGAGCCGTCGCACGGCCACGGCAACGAAGGAAGCTAAGAAAAAAAGGGAGGGCATCGCCCCTGCATGGGCGAGCCGCCATCGGGCCGACACGCCGCACCGACAGCCCCCACATGGCTGCCTTGTGTTTCGCACCATGGCCCATAGCTCGTGCGTGCATGAGCTGCTGGTCTCGTAGGCCACTGCGCACCGCGTAAACCACTAGCCTCGCAGGTCGCGTCGCTCCGCACCTCCGCGTCGAGCCCCGGCCGCCCGAAGCCACACAGGCATCCCACGCGCGCATCCGTCGATATGCAACCGTCAGCCACACCACCTGAAAAAAAGGAGGAAGGAAGTAGGAGCAAGGGGGAGCCGCTGTTGCCTCGCACGGCCACCGCCGGCACAGCCCCGCCTCCACCCGCGTAGCCTCGCACGGCGACCGCCTTCTCGCACCATCGCACGGCCGTCTCCTCGCATCGCGAGCCCTCTCTGGCCGACCCCGCAGCTCGGCCACCTCCCCGCATGGCCATCGGCCTCCCACCGCATCGCCTCGCCGCCGCAGCGCTCTCCGCACCGGCCGCCGCGCGCAAGCGCTCTCCGCCACTGCCGCCGCCGCACGCGGCCCGGCGCCGGTCCCACCACCCGTACGTGGTTCTAGCGCCCCGCTTACCTCCGCCCGCACGCGGATCCAAAGGCGCCTGCGTGCAATGGGCGCCGTCGTCACGAAGTGCATGGTGCTAGGGGAAACCCTAGCACCTGGTTTAGTGGCTACGGTTGGGCCCTGATGGATCGGCCAGTGTTTTCGGTATATTTTTGAACTTTTGAAGCATGTTTAACTTTGTTATTGTTATTTCCATGCAATTTATTTACTATATTTACTATTTTTGATTATCTGTGATTGTTTATATTGCTTTTAATCACTGAAAATAGCAGTAAATCATGAAAAATGCATTAAAAAATACAGGATCACGAACCGGGAGTTCGAAAAGCATTATGAGAATTTTACAACTATTTTATGCAGATTACTAGCAGTAATCTTATGAATTTTTGCATGAATATGAAGACGATTGACATCACGAATCAGGAATTCGAAGAACTGACCCAGCATGGCCAGATTTTGTATAAAATTTGTATCAGTCTTCAATTTTGTGGTAATATAATCACGGATGAGCAGAAGATTGAAAAGATTTTCTACCTTTCACCTGAACGCGGTGTAATCCGCACGCAACTATCGTCAAGACGGCTACATGAAGTATGCCGAATTAATTGACATCATGCAAGTTGTGGAAGCTCAAGATAATGTTCTAAGGAAGAACTACATCTCACAGCCACCTGATAGCAATGTTGGCCATGAAGCTAATGCTGGCAGCTACAAGGCGATGAAGCCTCTCACAAAGGAGAGTTGCAAGAAGGATAAGGTCGTGGGTCGCATATTATTGATGCTTTTCGGTCTAAGAAGAAGGGCAAATGATAGCATAAGGCACACCTCATCATTGCAGGCACAGAGGGTCCACAGCCGTTAGTCGCACTCATGGATGTGGATAGCCCATAACAGCCCCATTATCTCTCATTTGGACATCACAACGGCCGCATCCGTAGTTGCCCAAAGAGGAGAAGATTGCCATGGAGCAGATTGAGGCAGAAGTTCCTGAATACTTCGCCGATTCGATCTAGTGCACGCATTGCACTCGGATCTTTTATAGGAACTTGCAGTTTGTAATTGAGGCAGAACTTTGAATTATTGAATAATGGTTGCAAGCTCTAGGAGAGCAAAGCATTAAATTCTTATTATGAGTCATGCAAGACTTATTTTCCCATCTTTATAATAGCAAGTTACGTTATGATATCTGAAGTATTTTATTTATGTGTTGCTTGCTTTCTGCTACATATTAATAAAGTACATTATATTAGAACGCGTGTGGCGCCCTATGGAGGAAGTGTGCTTAGCAGGTAGCGGCACAACGAATACTATCCTGAGAGAAACTGAGATTTTCCCAATCGATCAGCAAAAATATTGGTAGTCTTACGATAATCGCAAGCAGCGATACTTGTATAATAGACTCAGGAAAGACCATAATTATACTCCCATTGGGCACAACTTTGGTCATTGAAGAAGATTTGTTGTACCCAAAATCGATTAGAACTCTCAAGGATATTCGCACTAACGGTTTCCTCGTGGAGACTGAAGAAGAGTATGGTAAGCAATACCTGCTCGTTGAAAAACGTGAAGAAAGTGGAGCATTAGAATGTCCTCCCTCATATGAAACTGAGCTATACTACACTAATATTAAGGCATCTGCAACCTATACTGCGCTGGAAATCGTATTTAGAAGCCCTGAACTTTTCTAACTCTGGCATGATAGATTATGCCGCCTAGGTCTTAGGATAATGAGAGATATAATTAACAATTCACAGGGTCATAATATGAATGTAAAGAATTTCCCGAATCAGGAAGATTTTGTGTGCCTCGCATGTGCCACCGGGAAATTAATTACTAGACCTTTTGCTCTAAAAGCGAAGGATGAAATCCCTGCATTCCTGGACCGTATCCAGGGAGACATTTGCGGTCCTATATAGCCCCTGTAATGGTCATTTAGGTATTTTATAGTGCTCATCGATGCTTCCTCGGAATGGTCGCACATATGTTTATTGTCTACGAGAAACCACACTTTTGCAAAAGCTAAATCTCGCAGATAATTAACAGTTGAAAAATAATTTCCCTGATCATCACGTGAAGCCCACCTGAATGGACAACGCCGGAGAATGTACTCCGAAGGCATTTGATGATTATTACATGAAAATGAGAATTAAAGTTGAGCATTCTGTACCTCACGTCCGCACCCAAAATAGACTAGTAGAACTTTGAAGAATTGTAATTTACCAACTACATGTTGGGGATACGCAGTACTGCTCGCAGCAGCTCTCATCAATTTTAGACTGTCGGCCTATAACATCCATCCACTTATGCAACTAGCGCAAGGGTTAGCACCAAAAACTTCTCATCTTCGCAGGTTTGGTTGCAAGATTTATATATCTATACCATCACCGCAGCGAACTGCAATAGGTCTTCTTCGAAAGTCTAGGATATACGTTGGTTATGAGACAGCATCCATAATCAAGTATTTGGACCCTATGACTGGAGATTTGCATAATGCCCGATTCGCTGATAGTATATTAGATGAGATAAATTTTCCGTCATTATGGGGAGGAAATCAACACTTGATGAAAATGTCAGAAAATAACGTGGCAAGCCACGAAAAGTCCAGAAGACAATTAAAGTCTAGAAGACAAGAGAAGTCCCGAACACAATTGAAGTCCAGAAGATAATTAAAATCTATGCATATGACCCACGCACTAGTAAAGCAAATAAAAAAAGTCTAAAAGATAATTGAAGTCCAGAAGACAATTGAAGTCTAGAAGATAATTGATTTGCAAATATTAGCGAATCAACTGCCATACCACTTTAGTGATTTGAAGAGCGTGACCAAGTAGCATTTGCGAACTCCGGTCTCTCGAATCCAAAGTAAGCGCGGACGCCTGGTGAAAAAGGACAAGAGGGACTTGACACCGCCAATCACCAAAGTGCCCTAGAACAAGAAGGGGAGCCAGTTGAGACCTGGCATCAGTATGAAACCTTCAGAAAAGGCATACCAGAATTGAACATCTCCATGAAGGGAGACATCAACATGGATGTGTGCGCACACATCGGAGCTGAAAAACTAAATGGACTTGCCTCGCAATTGAAAGCAGCGGTGAGCAAGTAGAAGCATTATAAGAATCGCCCCTTAAAAAAATAGCTATAAAATTTATGACCTCGGGAGAATATTTGAATATGACAACAGCCAATGTCGACATTTACTTTGCAAAGAAACTTGCCACAATCATCAATCTTGATCTAGAGCCTACATCGCTTGAAAAGATTAGATTGGAATAAGGCAATAGAATAGAAACTGAATTATTCTCTTCGAATAAAAGAAAGATGTTTGGGCCTTTGAGCCGCACGTCTCCCCTTGTGCACCCTGTAGGGCATGAGTGGGTATTTGGTCGAAAGAGAAATGAAAAAAAGCAAGGCTCGTTGCACAAGGTTTCACTGAACGTCCAGAAGATGATTATGAAGAAACCTATTCCCCGATCATGGGCGTAACTCCCTTTAGATATTTATCTCAATGGCAGTAAACTTGAAATTAGAAATGAAATTGATGGATGGGGTACCAGTATACCTTTATGAAATATTGGATTCGGACATTTATATGAAGATACCTGAATGTATCCTTGTCCCGAACTAAAACAGAGCAAATAGAAATATGTACAGTGTGAAACTCAGAAAGTCACTGTACGAACTTGAGCAATCAGGCAGAATGTGGTATAATCGCTTGAAGCGACTTTCTATGCAAAAAAGGCTACACAAATAATGAGAATAATCCCTGTGTATTTATACGATGATCCCAGAATGGATTTTGTATAATCTCAGTGTATGAATATGATATGAATATCATCGAAACCTTGGAAGGAATTAAGAAAGCAAGCTCTCACTTGGAGTTAGAGTTCGAAATGAAAGATTTGAGTAAAACCAAATATTGCCTAGGCTTGCAGCTTGAGTATGTCCCTGAAGGAATATTAGTGCATCAGTCAACCTACACTCAGAAGGTGTTGGAAAGGTTCGACTTTGAAAAGGCATACCTTTCGAAAGTGCCGATGGTTGGGTGATCCTTGCAATAAGACAAGCACCTTACAGATCTAGACAAGAGGGGTGGAAGTCCTGGGACCGGAATTCCCATACTTGAGCGCAGTAGGAACACTCATGTATTTAGCAAACTGTACTAAATCGGACATTGCATTTGCCGTGAACCTATTAGCAAGGTATAGTACAGAACCTACCAAATTCATTAGCAGGGAATGAAGGACATCTTCCGATACTTCCAAGGAAACAAAGAACTTGGTCTGTTCTACAGAAAGAACCAAGACCTAACTATGAATGGCAATGCAGATGACGGGTACTTGTAGGACCCGCATATAGCCAAATAGCAAACATGCTATGCATTCCTATGTGGTGGAATCGTAATTCTATGAAAATGTCTAAGCAGAGTTTTGTATCGACTTCGACGAACCACATGGAAATAATAGCAATGTACGAGGCTTCACGAGAATGTGCTTGGTTTCGGCGGATGATTCACCACATCTAGCAGTCGTGTGGATTGAATATCGCGCAAACCCCCACTATTATCTATGAAGATAATGTAGCTTGTGTTGCACAAGTGCAGATGGGTTATGTGAAGAGTCCTCTTACAAAGCATATCAACTCCAAGTTCTTCGATGCTCATGAATTGCAAAAGATGGACGAAATTAAAGTACTTCATACTAACTCGTATGAAAATCTTACAGATTTATTCACTAAGTCGCTTCTAGCGTCTAACTGTGAAAGATGCATACGAGGAATTGGAATGATGAGACTTAGAGAAGTGCAGAATTCAGAGGGAGAACCTTCACAAACACATTATTAAAGCTTGATTATGAAGATCGAGTACCCAAAGAATAAATCCTGAAGATTAAATGAAATTGGGTGGATTGTACTTTTTTTCCCTTGACGAGTTTTTCCCGAAGTTTCTCGGCTAAGGTTTTTAATGAGGCAATTCATGCAGTACAGCAGAACGTGTTTCATGTACTCTTTCTCCAAATTTTCCCACTGGGTTTTTATGTAGTTTTGACGAGGCATGGACATGAAGGATGAGTGCCCAAATGGGAGTGTTAAGAAACCGGGTCGAGGACTAGGAGTCCTGGCCTAAGGTGGGCTCCTCATCCCAAACTCTAGCAGGATCGTAGCCTATAAATAGGAGGTACTAGTTATTGTAAAGGCCGATCGTTTGATGAAGAAATAAAGAGAAGTAAGAAGTCCTCCTACATCTCTGTGTTCAATCTCTTATTCTGTTCTTGTGATTCATGTATTGTTCTTACGATTCTGAGTTTGTCTATGAGGTAATCGCTTGAACTGGACTCGCTAGTGACGTTCCCCAATAGTAGCGTCATATTTGCCAAGTTTCGAAAGACTTGAATTATACAGACAGACAGCCTAGTAAAGGAGCTCCAGTATTAAAAGCAGGTTCGGTTTGATTTACTTTTAGAGGTTTGGTTAAACCAGCTAGCATCGCTGGTAACTTTTTTTTTTGTCAGGGACTCACCCTACTTGTTCACAACGTGGGAACTTCTCATATGGTGCTTCAATATCTTCTTTTCCATTTTCACACTTTTTTTCTAAAGGATTGGGACAATTGGCTAGTGTAGTCATCTTAAGACTCACAACCCATATGTCACGAGTTCAAATCCTAGACAATTAAAGTATAAGGAAAATCCACACAAATAACCCTTTCAACCCATGGTTGGTGGGAATTGAACTCCCAATATCAATCAGAGACACAGGGTGTCACACCGCTAAGCTATACTACGGTTGATATTTTCACACTTCTTTAGTTATGTTTCTTAATTAAAAGTTGAGACGCTTAACGTATCAATCTAACATATTTAATTGCATACTTAGTCACAAATATACTGATCTTGTGTACGCAGCTGAAATGACGTTTGTGCACCTAGTGTCTCGATTTATTTGAATATCCTTTTTTGGACGAGAAAGATCATGAATTAAGTCGACCTGACACATCTCGACCATTCAAGTTACAGCTAGATGACTGATCCAAGTCGTTATACAATAACCATAAATTAGTTCCAGAAAGAAAAAGGCCATGTTTTTTTAGGAAAAAGACAAAGGTTACCTTACCAATCCTTAAGTTTTCCCACTTGTTCCACTTTAATTTCCTCCATCATCTGTAATATCGAAGACCAAATAATGTGACTGTTAACCACATGCTTGCCTTCTCTAGGCCTACGTACCTACTTTCTCCGAGTTAGCAAGCGAGAAACGATCAGGAAAATAATTGAAGACCAGCACTCTATAGCTTTTGCAGTTCGTGGTAATAAAAAAGAACATCATCTAGAGGTGTAGGGCTGCATATGTACTGTGAGTGTGTGTGAATGGTCATACACAGTATTAATTATTGCCTCCCAACATGCAATCAGAAAGCAGAGTAATTCGGTCGACATTCGGTCGGGTCATTCTTGAAATCTTGCTTGCTTTATTGGCAATCTCTTACTTCATGCACTGACCTGCTTTCTTTTGCCGTCGTTTAGTGACAAAGTATGGCATTCATGCAAGAAAAGATAAGACGCTGGACAGTTTGATGTGATGTTTTATCGGTTCTGCTGACCGGTGGCTTTGAAATCAGCAAAGCAAAAGCATCAAGGACAAAGAACTAAAGTGTTTAGCAATGAATGCCGGTTGGCAGCATAAGACAAACGGGACAGAAAAATGAGTTTTGGTCCTATTGACAGTTTTACGCTCGGATTAGCGAAAATAGCATGGTATTTACATAAATGATGATTCTACCACACGGTCACCATACGGAACTTACCAACGGACAACGGAAGACACGTATTCGCTGCCGCATGACTATCGTGCGGTAAAGGCGCTTCCGTACAATCACCGTGCGGCTCGCCTTCCCCTCCCGCCACGTTCCCTCCATTCACGCACAGCCACCGTGTGGTGGCATCCATGTGGCAGCCCACCCTCCCCTCCCGCACAGCCGCCGTGCAGCCCCCCTCCCGCACGGCCACCGTGCGGTGGCCTCGAGTGAGCGAGTGCGATTTTGTTTCGCCGTCGGTCGCTCTCTGGCTCTGTTGATTATATTTTTGGGAATATTTTAGCATTATTAACCACCATCATTAGAAGCCATTTTAGTAGGTGATTTTTATCTCTCCCGATTTTTCGTCGTTTGTAAATTATTTATTAACTGCGTACTTAAATAGTTGCAATTTTCCAGGTGCACATATTGTAGGCATTATGAAATTTTTGTAGGAAAATTTGTGTAACTTTATTAGTCGTATTTAATTAGCAGCAGTTGAACTAATGTTACATAATTAATTAATTTCAATTCTTGAGGCGCCGTTAATTAGTTACCAAATAATTAGTTGTAATGAACAGTGTTTGTAAACATAAAACTACATTGCAGTGCTGATAATTGGCTAATAAGTTCTACCTTGGCTTTGTTCTCTAATCAGAGAAACCTTAGGATCTGTGTGTGTGTATGTGTGTGTTGTGCACTGTTTCTGATGTGATCAAGTAGTAACTGATTTTTGTGGCATGGGCAAGGGAGAAAAATATTCTAAAAGAAATGAAATTATGTAATGGATCAAGTACATACATTTGTGCAGTTAGTTTGTTATCCTTACCTTCTGAAACTTTGAATGCACTATTAAATGTCTTTAATTTGCAGCTGAGAAATGGTATGCACTTATTTAGGAGTTATTGGCAGCAAAATGAACTAATTTAGTAGTCGAAAGCATGGGCTCAACTAACACCAATTAATTAGTTGGTTACTACTAATAATTTAAACATATCTTGCATTGGCGTGTGTTTAATTGAGGAATAATTATGTCAAGATTAATAACAAATTGCATGGTACAATCGATTATATACTGCTATATGTTCTTTATTTTGCAATCCATGGTGGTACTGCATGCTGTCTTCTAGCTAGATATTGACCTCCTTCCCGACCATTTTCTGTGAACAATATGTAGTGTGTGCATATCAAACACACTAAAGCTGATCATGAGCAATATAATGATGGGTGCATATCACAATCACACAGTGTGTAGTGTGTAGCTAACTAGTATGTAGTGTGCAGTAAATTACTTCAGTAATAAGACAGCCTAACACAGGCAGCAAAGCATGTAAATCTTAGCAATTTAGCCTAACATTGAAACCCCAGTGCATCAATTCATTCTAATGCAATTAATTTAGTCATGTTTAAATAGTCATATTTAATTTTATACTAGTAAATTACTGTACATTAATTTGTAGTGTTCATTTGGTCATAATTTTTAATTTACAGTATTTTATCGTCATTATCAATCTTCTCACTAATATTCCGTCTATTCCATGTGTTGCAAGCCATGTCTCTACTGGCACTTATGGAATCCTTCTACAATGAGAACCACCGGTGCAAGCTGTGGATCACCGGTAACGCGGATGGCCTTTCGCCCTTGGTGCTTTGGTTGGGGAGGGATTACTGGGAGCTGGACACTCGCTACGTCCCAATCCTCAGGGACACAGGCTTTGTTGCCCCTTGCAAGGCTGCTCTCCATTGGATGCCAGTTCACCATAGACGCCAGTCTGCTGTTGGCACTTGTCAACAGGTGGAGGCCTAAGACGCACACCTTCCACTTTCGGTGAGGTGAGATAGTGGCTGGTCACTCTGTAGTACGTTTCGTTCATGATCGGTCTCCCGATCGGGGGTGAGCCACTTGTTCCAGGCTGTCCATCAACGGACTAGAAGGCCAGGCTGGAGCATTGGTTCGGCCTACCTGTCCCAAAGCGTGCACGTGGCATCCTCTGGACTTGGCTGAAGAATTTCGGTCAATGCTCGCAGGATGCACCTGATGAGGTCATTAGGACGCACCCGTTGCTTACCTCTTCAGCTCTTTGGTTGAGTCCTTTTTTTCAACCACACAGGACGATTGGTGTTACCCCAGCGTTGTCCTGTCCAAATATGGTAGAGCCTTACGGGCCGCAGTGCGTAATGTGATAGTTTGCTTTGTACCAAGTTCGATCATCGTAGTGCTTTGTGGCATGACGATACTATAAGACACTTACAATCTCTGGTTGTTTCATTGATGATATTTATACTCTTCGTTACTGAACCTGTTATGTATGTCACTTCAGTTGGAGTGGGCGCAGCGCATCACAAGCGCATTGGAGACCGCCATCCGCAACCAAACGCAACACCGGGACTACTGAAAACTTGGAAGTATATCTTCGCGGAGACGAAGAACATAATAAAGAACTTGAGCTGCGGTCGTTTGACAGACGACGTCCTACGCATCGGGCACCAAGTAGTGGGGGGGGCGTGCTCACCCGCTAGGTCATCACGACCTAGCGAGTCTAGTCAGCATCGTAGCGCTACCCGTCGGTCATCCGCGGGCCAGATTAGCGGGGAGGAGGTAAGTTATGTACAAATCAACATTATGTTTTTGGTTATGCCTTACGTTCTGCTAACATCATGTCGTTCTCCCGCCACAGATCCGTCGGGGTGCATCACTTCTACCGTCCGCACCCCGTACACAAACTAGCGCTCCACCTCGGTCATCTGTACTACACATCCGGAAGGTACGAGGTTCTCAGTTTACGTCCAGAGGGTTTATTTTGACTAACATCGTTCCGTCTTGCCGCCTTCAGTTGACCTTGGGGGTGACGGTCAGTTTACGTCCACTGATGAGGATACGGGCCTCCTACCTCCTACCAGCGAGCAGTACACACCGCCAGGGTTTGGACCATGGTAGTCGGGGTTTGGAGCGTACGCAGGGTAGAGCTCCTCCAGTTCACTGGCACACCGTACATTCAATGCCAGAGCTCCTTCGGGATGGCTGGCACACCATACGTCCAAGGCTAGTTGTAGTCATCATACCTTGAGGGCGGACAATTCGGGAGTGGATTTATACGGTCTATCGTTCATGAGTTCATTACAGGTGCCCCCCAGTTTGGCATGTCTCAGCAGGATGACATAGACGCTTACTAGACTCAGCTTCCTCCGACTCAGCTTACTGGTGCACCTTTGCCCACTCAACAGACTCAACAATCTCTGTACCCCCTCCGATCCAACACGTGTTCTCTGGACCGGCTAACGTATCCCACGGGATATGCTCAACGCAAAACATCCAGGTGCACACAGACGCAGCGAGCAAAGAGTAGTGGCTCAGACGAGTGAGTTATATTGTATCCTGTGTTATGCGATTCTATTTTGGTATATTTGTGTTCATTTTTGTTTTGCTATATTTGTATGCATATTTTGTATGTTATGTGTGTACTGCTACACCATATTATATATCGACATCTTCAATGAAGTTGCAATGTATCTTTTTTCCATAGATAAAATTGACGACATTTTGGAATAGTTACAAGTATTACATGCGGCGTGCGGTTCGGTTACAAGTATTACATGATACACACGCGGGTTTGTAGCACTCGGGATGAAGGAGGATGTAAACTAGTGTGATAGAGAATTTTGACCGGAAATTATGCATTACCCTAAAGAATTCAAAACCCCCTCCCAAAACCTCCCCCCACAAAATCCCCTCCCAAAACCTCCACCGCACAGCCACCCCCGCCCCCCGCTGTGCGGCCTCCCCCACCGCATGGCCACGGTGCGGTACCCTCCTCTGCTGCACGGTGGTGGTGTGGACAAGAGTACGTGTCGCTCCTTCATTCATCCAGTGCGGTGACCATGCGGCAGAGACGTCATTTTTGTAAATACAGAAGGAAGCCCACCAATTTCGCTAAAACATGCTATAATCGTGCCAATACAGTCAAAAACTCCAAAAAGATGGCTTCCTCTTTGCCAGGCACCCGCAAATCATTGTACGCCTTGGCCTTTGTTGCAAGAAAGCAAGCAAGCTTTCTATTAGTAGGGTTATGCAGATACTAGAGGAGGCTAGGTATATGTCAAATATATTTGTCCGAGGAAGGCCTTATGTTAGTGAACGAAAGCTGCATGAAAATTGCACAACGTACATTATTCAATGTGAATTGATATCTTGACAAGTACCGGAATATAGCGCTTGTACCGTACTGCGATACTGCTATGCTAGCTACTAGTATTGTGTTATAGACTCTCAAGACACTTCATGCTAAGGTGTGCTAGATTAGTAGGTATATATATGCTAGCTACTATTATTGTGTTATATAGACCAAAACAGTTAACAGTCATCAGGTTCATGTGCATGACAGTTTGTTTTCTTGAGAAGAGCATATGGGCACAATCGACGTGCACGGTGTTGTTCCCTTTTCTGCGTACCTATCTTCGAAACAGGCAGCTCATACACAGAATACCTCTCAGAAGCATTTGACTTCTTGCATGAGATGATGACAAGCAGCTACATTTCTTCTATATATTCCAGTCCGCAATCGCTGCTTTAGGCACAGCCGCACATGGCACTACTGTTAATTGTCGATCGACCGAGTAGTCGTCTCGGTGTACAAATATCTACTGTGTGCGCTTCAGAATCATGTGAAGATTAGTATATCTTATAATGATCATCTCTGATTTAAATGTTATCATATATTGACCTTTTTTCAGTGAAACGTAAGTGCAACTAACACCAAGCAATGATTCAATCAAGTCGATGCATGATACTCGTCTATGGCAAGCTCTCCCTTTAGCCCACACAAATGATAGTAACATTGTTAATTACTTTGATTTGAAGATTTTTTTTTCTCACATGCTTGTCTCCTAGCCAGCATGCAGAGATTTCAGGGATCACTTACAGCAAACAGGCATAAGAGCACATGAGCACATCGCACAAAAAACTGGAGCATTATTTAAGTTACAAATAATTTACTGTACATGAGTCCACACTGAATTATATTACATTGTTACACACAATGGCACACCAGATAATATATATATATATATATATATATATATATATATATATATATATATATATATATATATATATATATATATATATATATATATATATATATATATATATATATAGCTTCCACGGGCAGTTTTACTTACTTTGCACTAGCTAGTAAAGAGTGCTGCTATGCGTACGAACAAAACATTTACGAAATTGTATCGTTAGTCAGTGTTCGATTGACAACTTCTGAAATTTTGTTCATCCACATAGCGCCACCTCATTCAAATAGCAAATACCATTTCATAGCTCCGTTTCCTTTGGTTTAGGCACGCGTGCATGCATGGATGTACCTACGTACGTGTGTACGTTCAGAGGTCTTCCCTCATCCGGCTGGCGAAGTCGGCGGCGTGCTCCTTGGTGACGCAGCTCGCCAGCAGCCGCGTGCCGGCGAGCGGCGCCGGCGCCTTCATGACGATGACCGACGCGATGAGGTCGCAGTTCACGAGCGGCCCAGCCGTCATGGGCGTACCGTACCCGTAGTCCACGTCGGAGAAGCCGAGCTTGCTCCAGTCCGACACGTACACGGACTCGTAGTTGAACGTCATCTGGAACGGGTCGCGGCCACCGGTGCGGCCCTCGGCCCAGCACAGGCACTCCTCTGCCATCCGCCGCTTCGCCTCCCGGACCATGCCGACGATCTCGATCAGCGACGAGCCGGCGACCTTCTCCCCCGATGCCGACACCTTCACCGGGAAGATGGCGTTGCCCCAGTAGCCCGGCTCGAGCTTCAGCACGTGGCGGGCGCTGGCGAAGAAGCAGAGCTTGACGTCCGTGCCTGGGGCGGGGCCGACGGCCCGCGTCCGGCACTGCCAGAGCTTGGCGATGACGATGTCGAAGCTGGAGCAGAGCTTGCCACCGGTGGACGCCGCGTACTGCGACTTGACCTTGTCGAGGTAGGCGGCCGGGAAGTCGAACGCGATGTACTCCAGGGCCAGCACCGGCAGCTCCGGGAGCGGGCCGGGCTTGATGTCCGGGTCGGGGAAGCGGTCGCGCGCCCAGACCGGCTTCACGCGGGGCTCCGGGAGCCCGCGGGCCAGGTCGCCGACGGCGTTCAGGAACTGGGCCGCGCCCGTGCCGTCCGCCACCGCGTGGTTGGTGCGCAGGCCGATCACGAAGCCGCCGCAGGTGAACGTCGTGACCTGATCACAGCATCCAAAATGCACACGTGCGTACGCACAGGTCAGCCTCTGTCATGCTCATGCCGCCTGTTTGCGACTTATCACTTGAGTTTGCTTTATGGGAAAAATTAGCTGGTCAACAAACTTCAAACTGCTGCTTGAACAGATATGCATGCATGCGTGATGGAGAAAAGAAATATTTTGTTTTGCACCCTGATTTTGACCTTGACTTCTTTGAAAGCCTGACTGGTTTTGAGTTGTTTAATTGAAGTGTATATATGCAATCGAAATGAAAAGTGCCAATCACGCAGTTCGCTTTGCAAAGTTTGCAAAGCGCGGGGGCAGGCACCTGTATCATGGCGATGCTGTTGTGCGGCTGGACAGCCCAGAACTCCGGCGTCGGGCACGGGACGAGCTCCTCCTTGCTGAGCAGCAGCGGCCGCTCCAGGAAGTTGACGTCGGCGAGGGTGCAGTTGGCGGCGGCCTCCACGAAGTAGACGCCCTCGGCGGAGCACAGCACGGCGGGGCGCCCTGGCACGTCCTCCACGATCCGCCCCGCGAACGGGTAGTAGTGCACCAGCGCGTCCGCGAGCGCGCCGCGCACGACCGCAGCGGGAGGCTTCCTCTCCTTCGCCCCCGCCTCTCCCTCGGCCGCCGGCGCCTGCACAACGTGGCGGTACACATGCACGGACTCGACCAGGCCGCGGTGCGTCGGGTACCGGTCGACCCACGCGAGTGGCAGCGTCTCCGACGGCGTCGCGGCGGACGGCCGAACCGGGCCCTCGGACACCTTGGTCACGGCGAAGATGCCCATGGCTATGTATCTACGTGGTTGCCTACTTGCTAGTTAGTTCTTGCTGTCGGCAGATAGGTGTGCGTAGAGTGATGACACCGCGCGCTGGGCATTTATAGGAGCGCTAGTGGTTTCCTAACTTCCTACTGCACTTTTCCCCATCAGACTGTTAAATAAAACAGATTTACTATTTTTAAATCGTCTAATTTTTAAAAAAATTTAAATTAATTATTGTGACCATCCAATTTGTAAATAACAGGTAAGAAGATGTCGCTCTTACCACTCACGTTTTCCAGGCTCTGCGGCAGTACGTACAGTGCACTGAGGTCTCAGCAGAGAAATTGGACCACACATGTCTAAATTAATTTTGGACTGTCTAGAAAACTTGCGACTGTTTTCTTCAATTGAAAACAGTCACATTTTGAACCGTAGGATGAGATCAGATATCACTCATTATAAAAACATGCTTTTAAAAAGAAACTCAACACACATCTCAACACATATCAAATGGTTCAAAATGTGACTGTTTTCAACTGAAGAAAGCAGTCGCAAGTTTTCTAGCAAAACTCATTAATTTTTGGGCTGGTGTCTACCAAAAGAGAGAAATGGACATTTCAAATGTACGTACTATTACCAAAAACGAAATTTTATAATTTATATGTACAACAAATTATGTTTGCATGTTCGTTGGAGGACAGTTATATACTCCCTTCTTTTATAATTGTAAGTTGTTTTCGACGTTAACCGGCACCCACCAGTTTGGTCAAGAGGAAGAATATGATGACATTTTGGTCCAAAATTAGCAAAATACATAGTGGGGAATGGTATTTTGGTGTCTCTAGCTAGAGTTTGCAGCGGCATTTTCTAGAGCATGATGATTGTAGTGGCATTTGTCAAACTGTTGATGGTTAATATGTCATTTATCCTATTATCCAAAAATCAAACATGTTGTACTTATGGCATACGTACGCACGCATTCTTTCTCTCTCTGTGGAAAAGATACTAGCAGCAGAGGTTTTAATTGATGAAACTGCTTCGCCGTGCATGGAAGCTGTTGACCAGTATTAGCACAGCTTATTTATCAGTTTCTCCCATAATCATCTTTTGCGCACACTACGTACAGCTTTGTTTCCTACGAAGTCGCATCAGCATATGCGTGAAGGATCTGAATTCTCTCCTATAAAATACTGCAGTGAAATGTCTACTCTAACACACTGTAGCAAAACATTTACAGTAAAATCCTGTACCGTTTTATTTAAGCCGTTCGTCTCGCGCAGAGGATCCACTTCCATGCGTAAAGGCCATGCAATGTGCTACCTGCAGAATATACGATTCCGTGTGAAGAGAGAAACCAGTAGGTTATTACGCGTACGTTTCCTCTCTCGTTTATTAGTACTTATTCAGTGTTAATTAATAATTAGTACAGCAAATTTGGACAGTTCTTCACCACAAGCTGACACGTATGATCAGCTGCACATCCATAGATTACGACCGGCACATACATAAATAGTAGGTTGTACTGCAGCAAAGCACAACTAGCTAGTAGAGTATTAGTAGTTGTGCAAGGACACAAAAGCACACACAAATCATGGGAAAAATTAAATTAGCAAGCGGATGCTAACTATCTGCCGTTGACATAATCGCCCAATTAGGACGCCTAAGCTAAGAGTCTCAACAAAAATTAAATTAGCAAGCGGATGCTAACTATCAGCCGTTGACATAATCGCCCAATTAGGACGCCTCTTAAGGTAAGTAAGATTCTCAACAAACTCGATCATGGCGGCATGTGAAGAAAGCAAGATGCCCGCGTCAGTAGAACAAAATTGGTAAGCTGAACAGTAAACAAGCTAAAGCTACCGGCTCAATTAGAGGGTTGATATAAAGTTGGGGTTCTTTTTGTGTATATGTTTGGTTAGTGTATCGACATCATCACAAGTACTTACTTTTTGTTATCTTTTTGGGTAGATTAGATCGTTGGCTCGTCACCAATCATGCGATCGTCTGGTACATACCCAGGGTAGGTTTGGTCTTATGTCTAATTTTCGTTGCGTTATTGATCTTTGAGCAGAGGGTTGAAGAAGCTAGCTAGTTAACAATAGAGAACATTGGCCACAGGACACTACAAATTGACACCATTCGCTACGGATATCCAAAAAACAAGGTTACATCAGAGCATATTGTAAAAAGGTGTAAGTTTGCCGTAGGACACTGAGACCATTATTTTATCATTTCTGAACCGATGTGGAGAGATAAATCATGCGAATTGTCAATTCTGCCCTTCCTACCATGTAACATCCTAATTTTCAGGTCTTTTTGAAAATTTTCAAAACAAAAATAATCCTTTGGTTTTATTCATTTGCTCAAACTTAACTTGGAGATTTTAAAATTTTGAAAGCAATTTAATTTGAATTAATCAAACTTCAATTAATTTAAGTTGGTTTATCTCGAGTTGTTGGAGTTCTCTGGCCTTAAAATCCCCTTTTCTCTGTCCGTTCCTCCTCCCTGCGCGCCCGCGCCTTCAATCCTTGTGAGTCGTCCAATTGAGTTTGAACGGTCCGATCTCGTTTGTGCGTTCGCCCAGTCCGAACGTTCCCAATCCTTGTGAATCGTCCGATCGAGTTTGAACGGCCCGATCTTGTTTGCGCGTTCGCTTAGTCCGAACGTCCCAATCTTTGGTCATGACTGCCCTTTTTGCAAAGACGACGATCCTCTCGGTCGCAACCGCTCTTTTTGCAAAGACGGCCCTCTCGGTCGCGACCGCCCTTTTTGCAAAGACGATCCTCTTTGGTCGAACCGTCCTTTTTGCAAAGACGACCCTCTCGGTCGTAACCGGCATTTTTTCAAAGACGACCCTCTCGGTCATAACCGCCCTTTTTGCAAAGACGACCCTCCCTCCTCAGGACCTTCTCCTTCGTAGGACCTCCTCCTTCACAGGACCTCCTTTGTAGATCAATGGCATCTAGCAACCACGCACACCCTTTTGCTTTGCGATCGATTCTTGAGAAAGAAAAATTAAATGGAACAAACTATTCGGACTGGGTCCGTAACCTGAGAATTGTTCTTAGGGCAGATAAAAAAGAAAAACGTTCTGGACACCCCAATCCCAGAAGAACCTGCTAACAATGCGTCTGCTGCTGTTAAAAATGCCTACAAGAAAGCATGTAATGACTCTCTTGAGATTAGCTGTCTTATGTTTGCATGCATGGAACCTGACCTTCAAAAGCAGTTTGAGGATCAGGAAGCGTATGATATGATCATAGCGCTTAGGACATGTTCGCACACGTGCCGGACCGAACGGTTCAATGTCTCTAAGGCTTTTCGGAATGCAAGTTAACGAAGGTGCACCGTAGGCCCACATGTGATAAAAATGGTTGGTTCTGATCGGACTTTGGATAAACTTGGTTTTCCAATTGGCCAAGAGTTGGCAATCGATTTCATTTAGCGTCTCTTCCACCTAGCTATGGACATTTCATTTGAACTACCATATGCATGGGGCGGATAAGGGCCTTAATGAGCTTTGTGGGATGCTCAAAAAGCAGAGAGTGACATTAAGAAGTGTGCGAGGCCTAGCCATGTGATGGTCGTGCGAGAACAAGTCTAGCTTCAAGAAAAAGGGTAAGAAGCCATGGCCAAAGAATAAGGGCAAGGTTAAAGATATGATCTCGAAGCCAACGCCTAAGCCTAATCTTTGGACTCGAGTGAGACAGATGCTTCTATTGTAAAGCGCGCCTTTGGAAGAGAAACGCAAGAAGTACATGGATTCCGATAAATGCAAGAAGAAGGTCGAAGTAAGACTTCCACCCATGGTACACTTGTCATAAATGTTTTAGACATTTTTCTCGCTGATTCTCCTATTAACTCTTGGGTATTTGATACCGGATCGCTTGCTCACATTTGCAACTCGATGCGAGGGCTAATAAGAAGTAGAGGAGTCGCAAGAGGTGAAGTTGATTTTTAGCGTCGGAAATAAAGCAAGGGTTTGCGTTGACCGTCGGCACCATGCAACTTCACTTCCTTCAAGATTTATTATGGAATTGAATAATTGTTATTATGTTCCTAGTATGAGTCGAAACATTTTATCCCCTCATGTTTGATGAGAGATGGTTATTCATTTGCAAGTAAAGATAATGGTTATTTGATCTCTAAAAATGGAATGTTTATGGCTTTTAGCCCATTGTGAATTGGTTATTTATTTTAAATCTTGATGATGCGCCTATCTTTAACATAAATGCTAAAAGACTTCGACCTAATGATTTGAATCCCACCTATGTTTGGCATTGTCATTTGGGTCACATAAGTGAAAAGCGCATGAAGAAGCTCCATGTTGATGGTCTTCTAACCGTTTGATTTTGAATCATACGAGACATGTGAAGCTTGTTTGCTTGGTAAGATGACCAAATCACCTTTCAAAGGTTCTTTTGAGAGGCGCGGACTTGTTGGAAATCATACATACCGATGTATGTGGACCAATGAGCACGACTGCTAGAGGTGGATTTCATTACTTCATAACTTTCACTGATGATTTTAGTAGATATGGCTATGTCTACTTAATGAAGTATAAGTCTGAAATTTTTTGAAAAGTTCAAAGAGTTCCAGACTGAAGTTTAAAATCAACGTGACAAGAAAATTAAGGCTCTGCGATCGATCGTGGTGACGAGTATTTGAGTCATGAATTTAGCAATCATCCAAGAGTTGCGGAATTGTTCCACGCTAACACCGCCCTAACGCCTCAAAGAAACGGGTATCCAAGCGCGTAATCGGACATTGTTGGACATGGTTCGATCGATGATGAGTCGATCGATTTACCATCATCCTTTGGGGTTACGCCTAGAAACGGCAGCTTTCACACTTAATAGGTACCGTCTAAATCAGTAGTTAAGACACCATATGAGATATGGACTGGGAAGAGTCACAGTTTGTCTTTTCTAAAGATTTGGGATGTGAGGCATTTGTCAAGCGACTACAGTCGAACAAGCTCACACCCAAGTCGGATAAATGCATTTTTGTGGGATATCCGAAGGAAACCTTTGGATATTACTTCTACAACCGACTAGAGGGCAAAGTGTTTGTCGCTCGAAGTGGTGTTTTCCTAGAGAAAGAGTTTCTCAACAGGGAGACAAGTGGAAGAACGGTGCAGCTTGAAGAGGTTCAAGATGAACCAATCGGGGAAGACTCGACGAATTATGCCCATGTGGCAGAACAAGTTGAGGAACCCATGGCAAACGAAGCACCACCACCACGAAGGTCGGAAAGGCTCCGCAATACGCGAGATATGTTATTGTTAGACAATGATGATCCTACGACCTATGCGGAAGCAATGATGGACCCAGACTCTGAGAAATTGCATAGTGCCATGAGATCCGAGATAGCATCCATGGGAGACAATCAAGTTTGGAATTTGGTTTACCCGCCTGATGGTGTTAAAACCATAGAGTGCAAATCGATCTATAAAAGGAGATTGATATGGATGACAATGTTCATATCCATAAAGCTCGACTTGTCGCAAAAGGTTTTCGGTAAGTTCAAGGAGTTGACTACGATGAGACTTTCTCGCCTATAGCGATGCTTAAATCAATACGGATCATTCTAGCTATTGCTGCATATTTCGACTATGAGATATGGCAGATGGATGTCAAAACGGCTTTCCTTAATGGAAATTTAACCGAGGACGTGTATATGATACAGCCCGAGGGTTTTGTCGATCCAAACAATGCTAGAAAAGTATGCAAACTTCAAAAATCCATTTATGGATTGAAGCAAGCATCTCGGAGTTGGAACATTCGTTTTGATGAAGTGGTCAAAGGGTTTGACTTCATCAAAAACGAAGAAGAATCTTGTGTTTACAAGAAGACAAGTGGGAGCTCACTCGTATTTCTAATCTTATAGGTAGATGACATATTACTGATTGGAAATGATATTCCTATGCTCGAGTCCGTTAAGACCTCACCAAAAATAGTTTCTCAATGAAGGACTTAGGGAAGCGGCATATATTTTGGGTATTAAGATATATAGAGATAGATCAAAAGGCTAATAGGATTAAGCCGAGTACTTACATTGACAAAGTGTTGAAACGGTTCAACATGGAGGAGGCGAAGAAAGGGTTCTTGCCCATGTCTCATGGCATAAATCTTGGCAAGACTCAGTGTCCTTCGACAACTGATGAGCGAGATCGCATGAGTAAGATTCCATATGCTTCAGCCATTGGATCTATCATGTATGCTATGATATGTACTCGCCCAGATGTTTCCTATGCTCTAAGTGTTACGAGCAGATACCAGGCTGATCCAGGTGAGAGTCACTGGACAGCGGTTAAAAACATCCTCAAGTATTTGAGAAGAACTAAGGATGTGTTCCTAGTCTACGGAGGTGAGGAAGAGCTCGTTGTAAATGGTTACACCGATGCAAGCTTCCAAACCGACAAAGATGATTACAAATCGCAATCGGGTTTTGTGTTCCTTTTGAACGGTGGTGCGGTAAGTTGGAAGAGTTCCAAGCGAGATCATTGTCGACTCTACCACGGAGGTCGAGTACATTGCGCTTCAAGCGGCAAAGGAAGGTGTTTGGATAAGGAAGTTCATAATCGAACTAGGTGTGGTTCCTAGTGCGTGCAGTCCTCTGGATCTTTACTGTGATAACAGTGGGGCCATTGCGCAAGCCAAGGAGCCGAGGAATCACCAAAAGAACAAACACATACTGCGGCGGTTTCATCTCATTCGAGAGATCCTTAATCGAGGAGATTTAAAGATATGTAAAATACACACGGATTTGAATATTTCAGATCCTTTGACGAAGCCTCTCCCATAGCCTAAGCATGAGGCGCACACAAGAGCTATGGGTATTAGATATCTTCTAGATTGACTCTAGTGCAAGTGGGAGACTGTTGGAGATATGCCCTAGAGGCAATCATATTGATGATTATATTTTGTTGTATCCATGATTTAATAAATGTTCCTTGAATATTGCCTTTGTGTTGATTAACAAGTATGTGACTTGTTTGTGAAACTCTTTACTTGTATGGTTATTCTAAAGTTGTCCCTAGTCGGAGTTCATGTGAGGACACACGTGAATGATGGATTAGCACATGTATCGGTTGATGACCATGTTTCACAGGTCATAGACATGGAGATGTCAAACCAATAATGTGGACACATGTTTAGAACATGGGGTTGGACCGACCCAACATGAGACATAGCAATTATACTTATGGTTCTCTCTACACAATGTGTACGCCTTGTCCTTAGACACGAGATTGTCGCATGTACTTGGATGTGAATCGACCTACTTAGGGGCTATCAAACGCTACTCCGTGCTGGGTAGTTATAAAGGTAGCTTCGGGTTTGTCATGAAGCATCTTTGCGAGGCATGGTCGATCGAGATGGGATTTGCCCCTCTCTACGAGAGATATCTCGGGCCCTCGAGTGATCGGATCCGTAAATGCATGGCCATGCTACTTAAGGTTAAGAGTTAACCTAGTAAGGGATTCGGATCACAGGATCGAGAAAGAGTGTTCACTTGGAGCTCGACCGAATATCGTGAGGCAAAGGGATTGGCACGTACATAACGCTGTGATGGTTCGTCCGATATGATCTTTACGTGCGTTTAGGAGTTGGTACGTCTTGCTAGAGGCGCTACCAACTATTGACCAAGTATGTGTACTTGCGTCATGTCTAAACATACGTGAACCTATAGGTCACA
This sequence comes from Ampelocalamus luodianensis, assembly GCA_036346255.1. NCBI lineage: Eukaryota > Viridiplantae > Streptophyta > Magnoliopsida > Poales > Poaceae > Ampelocalamus > Ampelocalamus luodianensis. The sequence goes on from CM070628.1 coordinate 64,457,542, forward strand.
CACTTAAGGGGCTGAAGCCTAATTCGGATTGGATCCGAATTAGACTGGGCATTGAGTCCTAATAGGCTTCTATTCGTAGAAGCCCATTATAAGGACGTCTATAAAAGGAGGGCAGGGGCGCACTGGTTCATAGATGAGTTTTTCGTGACACCCTCAAACCCCGGCGCCACCCTCCCACGCCCTAGTCGCTCGCGCGGATCTAGTAGTCCGGCGTGCGTCGCTTCCTCCCGTACGTGTGGATACCTTTGAAGGCGCTGCATCTGTGGCGTTGGGACGAACCGCAAAAGAGGAGCTGTACGTGGGATGCCACGACGAGGACAAGGAAGTAGTACGACTACTCTGCCCCAACGTGTTGCATCAACTTAGTACGACTACACTGCCCCGACGTGCCGCAACAACTTCCGCACCTGCGCGTCAAGTGGTAAGACCGTGATCTATAACTGCAGTGATCTTGGTTTACGGGTAGAATTTTTTAATTTGCGCTAGTGTAGCCTACCCGTAGCCCTTCACTCTGCAGTCTTAGCCTGAGGAGCGTCCTGGTCAGGAACCTCCACGACCACTTCTTCCCCAGGAACCTTCTCCTGAGGAGTGTTCTGGTCGGAGACGACTGGAACACCAAAAGATCTACAAAAGGAGAAAGTAAGGAAGATCAAGGTTCCAACCTATCAAAAATATTCAAGGTATATATTTACATGACTTCTTCATTTGCATATACTTGGTCGATTTTTTGAGTTTAACCTTGTAACGCATCGGAGTGAAGTCCGTTGCGCTGGCTTTCCTCTTCTTCTCAACCAATTTCACCGGTTCTGAACAGGCAGGGTTGATTAGATCTTTCACATCCACTGATTGACAATCAGAAGCAATATCCTCGACCAATTGGTCAAGGATAAGATTCCTGGTCGCCAGGTCAGTGGGTGTAGATTCATCGAGCTCTAAAACAGTAGCTTCAGTAGCGATTGGCAGGTCCTTGGAAACCTTGCTGGAGTGTACGACAACCGTCTAAATAAATCATCAAAGATAATTAGGCGATGAAAATCAATTATGTTCGGTTACCTACCTCTGGAAGGCTGACATCCTGTGTGGTCATAGGGGTTATCGGATCATCAATCGGCTCACAACTTTCAGGGGCCTCATTGATCGTCAACCCAACTGACTACACATCAAAGATGATTTATGGTATACCGATCAGAAAAAGTATGCATGGCAAAAGAAAAAACATAGTTGATAGTCTTACTTTAAGTCTCTCAGCCCTCCCTTCGGCGGAAACGATCTCCAAAATCTGAGGGAAACTAGCATTGTCACCAGGCTCTCCGGCGCAGATCATTTTGATTCGGCTTCTGATCTCATCAGAGGATAAAGCTGTAAAGGTAAACAAGAGATTTAAGTATACAAAAGTAATCAACTGATATAGACAAACTGGTCGGAATCACTCAGAACTTATCCTCTTTGGAATCTTTGGTCGCATCATCACGACCAATATACCAGAGCATCGGGTATGCTCGGGCCTTCAAAGGACTAATCAGACACATGGTAAAATCCTTCACTACGTGCCAGGATGTTAAACCCCCGATACTAAGAAGCTTGATGGCTTCAGCCCATCTTCCTATTTTTCCCTCCTCCACGGAGGAGCGCCATTCTGGATTCTCGACCGCCTTCTTACCAGAATAATAAATGCTATCTTTCTTCGTGACCGTCATATAGAACCAACTTTTCTTCCATGACGACCACGAAGATTTTGAGTACATGGAAATGTAATCATCGGCTTTTCTATCATGGAGGCGCAAGGTGCACTCTCCAGGCGTCTCGATCGTCTTCCCAGACTTCGCCATCCAGTAGTAATACTTGAACAAATCCAGATCTGTGGGAATTCCCAAGTATACTTCGCAGAGATAGATGAAGATGCTAAGATTAGCAATGGCATTGGGAGCAAGATTCACCAATTCGACTCCATAATACTCCAAACCTGTAGGAAGGAAGGAGTGAATTGGCAATCTGAATCCGCATTCGATATATGCGAGAAAAATAGGAATTTCCCCATCTTCGTTGCTCAGAGAATGTTCTTCAGCCGCTGACCTCTAAGAAGTCAGACTCTTATCGGGGAGCAACCCGATCTTCTCCAAGCTCTCAAGTTTCTTCTCGCTCAAATCAGAAGCCGACCAGTTGGTGATTCGGTCCGATATGGTCAGGTTTTTTGGATGAGGAAAGAAAGGAGGGTTAAAGTCAATGAGGGGTCGGAGGCAATTTTTCTGCTCAGGAGATGAAGTGGAAAAGTAGAAAGTGTAAAAATCTGAAGCCTACAAAGGGGTTTTTATAGCTTCAGAATTTTTAACTGCTGCAATCGGGAGTTATCAAAAAGAGTCCAACGGACAAAACCTTTTCTCCAACGGACACAAAACTCTCCGATTCCCAAGGCAAGTTCTCAACTTTAAAGTGAATATAGACCGCTTCAAATGCCCGATACGACTTCATTGGAAGAGAAGTGTTCACACAACTAATTCATTTAAAGTTCGGGGGCTAGCTGACGAGGATTAAAACCTCTATGTATTATTTGTAATACATAAAGACCATACGTCTTCATGGTCGTAACCCCTGAGGTTCACGACCTCGCTGGTCGTAAGTATTCCAGAGGTTACATAATGGGTACCCTGGTCGGACAAGGTCCTATGCCTAGCCTCCGACCAGGGAAGCTGCTCGTAGAAGGTATGAACTGATGTTTGGAATTGATTCCAGGCATATTCTCTACCATGTGATGAATAGAACATGTGTGTATATTCCATACCACACGACGGTTCTTATCCTGAGACACTGATGAACAACCACTATACGGTTAAGTATCTCACAAGCATACAACCGCTAAACAGTTGATACTCCATCAACCGTCATCTCGCTCCGACCAGTCGTGACGCTTCACAACAGACATCTTCTCCAGAAGTAACTGCCACCTCTTCAAGAGCTATTTAAAGATGGGGCATGGACGGAGCAGAAGGGGATCATCGGACAAAAGCATAGACATCAAATTTGTGTTTTAAGTCTGACATTATAGCATAGCAAGCAGTGTTCTCAGTGTAAACAGGATTAGTCCACCACCTAGTCATAAGACATTCCTTGTAAATTCTAGTTTATATCAATAAAAGAACAATCTCATTCTCTCCCCAGAATTTCCATGTTTTTTTCTTCTATTTATTTCGTAAGATCGACGTCTTGATCGTCGACAGCTTCCGACAAATGAAAGGCTATCTTCCTTGGTGACCTCCCAGTAAAACCACCTCTTCTTCCACCCTGGCCACGAGGACCGGGTGAACATCTGAATGTACTCCCTCAACTTTCCATCGTGGAGCTTCAGACCGCAACTCCCAGCGATTCTAGCTTGACGAGCCGTTTCATAGTAATACTGGAAAAACTCGAGGTCCGCTGGAATTTATAGGTACGCCTCAGATAAATACATGAACATACTTAACATTGTGATGGAATTAGGACCGAGGTTTACTAATTCCACTTCAAAGTGCCTGAGCACAAGTGTGAGAAAAGGGTAAGCAGACAATCGGAGGCCACACTCACAGTACGCCTGAAGACAGGGATTTGCCCATCCTCCCCCGACGGCCAATGTTGTACAACTGCTGAAATCCACTTTACGAGTACCTTCTCAGGGATCTTCTCAGCAGCGACCAATGCGTTCATCTTAGCCGTATCTATCTCCGATTCCGCCCACTCAGAGACGATCTTAGCCATTTTTCTCATAAAGGGAAGATTCGGATTTGGAAAAGCTTTGAGAAATCACGCAGATTTTGCTGGCCGCGGAGGAGGCAAGAACTTGACGAACAGTTAGGGTGAATTGGGGAAAAGGTAAGAACCCTAAGTTCACTCCTGCGGTCAATTTTATAACCGCACACTTGAAGTGAAATGCCGTGGAACCACAACAGTTCCCACTGCTTCGGAAATTGCTCCAACGGACAGATCCTTTTAAATCTGCCTGTTCGAGAGAACCGAGGCTCTTTTCACACCTCAAGCGAAATTACCTTCTTGGCCAAGTATATTTCTGGACAAAAGAAATACCACTCAGAAAGGCTTTACTTCTGATCGCCGAACCACGATTACTCCATAGTCGTAAGATTTTCTATGACTACCTCGTAGTCGTAATATTTGCCGGCAAAATTCCTCGACCAAGTATATTTCTGGTCGAATGAAACACGCGTTGAAGAGTTCTTCCTTCAACCTTTACCTCACGACCACCTAGTAGTCGTAAGAGCATCTATGACTCCTTTCCCAAGTAAGTTATTTTCACGACAAGGATCTAATAATCCTCATTTCACTATTTATCTGTAATTAGATATTATAGGTAAATATGACGTCACATAGTTATTAAATATACCCCTTACAATAGTAAGGGAGAAGTTAAATAGGTGGTCGTAAGCTTTTCTACGACCACCCCCATAGTCGTAGGTCCTCCTATGACTACCATGTAATCGTAAGTCCTTCTATGATTACTTTCGGTCGTAAGTCTTTCTACGATCAGTACCTAGTCGTAAGCTTTTCTACGACTATTCTCTGATTGTAAGTCCTTCTACGATCAGTCCTGCAACGACTTCTCTACAGATGACTGGGTCCACCCACCATTAGGCCCTATTAACTGTGAGATCTGAGCAGTCAAGATACATAGTTATTTTCCGGAATAACTACAGATAACTCACCATTATCTCTTATTGATAACCGTTAGGCAACGTGAGGAGGTTACTACTCCGGTGATTACTCTCATTATTATGAAATAATGGACACCTCCAGACCTGGAACGACCACCTCCCTCACTGTATACTATAAATAGGCTTCTTTCAGAGAGAAAGGAGAGGACTTTTGAGAGGACTTTAAAGAGAACATTTGAGAGGCAATCAGTAGCAGTATTAGCACAAGTCATTACGCTGATTGTAACCAAGATACCCAATATAGTACATACAGGAGTAGGGTTGTTATTCTCTCTGGAGAAAGCCTGAACCTGTATAAAAATCCCCGTGTCTTCTCTGTCTGCGTGATCATTCGTGGAGACCCCCCGAATCAAACAATCTTTACGTAAGATCAGTTATAAAACACCAACAGTACTCTTCACTCACACAGTTCTTAGCGTACATCCAGCTTCGGTTCATCACACGATTCGTGTTGAAAATCCTAGAAATAAATAAAAGGATGACCATGGTCTTCACTAGCGATTTTGACGTAAACGCCCGAAACTGTTGGTGATATACCCTAGAGGCAATCATAGAGATGATTGTATCACGTCTATATTTATGAGTTCTTGAATAAATGTTATTCTGTTTCTTGAATGAATTGTTAGTTCTGAAGATCAACGAGTATGTGACTTGTTGGTGAAACTCTTCGACTTGTATGATGTCGTTCTAAAAGTATCCCTGGTCGAATGTCACTGATCGTAACACCAGTGACTCTACGACCAACACATGTATTGATTGATGACCATGTTTCACTGGTCATGGATATAGGGATATCGAATCAATAATGTGAATACATGTTAGAGAACATGGGGTTGGATTGACCCACCTTAAGACACTATTGAGATTATTATGATTCTATGTGTCATTAGTTGGTCTCAAGTAATGATGATGTATAATCCTTAGATCTGAGATCAGCATGGTTCCCTACATGTGTAATAGCACTCTTAGGGGTTGCCAAACGCTACTCGTAACTGGGTAGTTATAAAGGTAGCTTTCGGGTATGCTATGAAACATGCGGAGGAATGTGACTGGTCGGCTATGGGATTTGCCCCTCCTAACATAATAAGAGAGATGTCTCTAGGCCCCTCGAAGTGGTCGGATAAAGAAAGTGCATGGCCATGCCACTAATGGTCGAAGTGTTCGACCATATAAGGTTATCTGACAACTCGATCGAGAAAATATTGAACAGTCTATAGATGACACATTATCTCACCTAGAGTTCAAACAGATATCGTGAGGCAAAGGAAGAATACTAGAGTAAGTCACTTAGTTCGATCAGGTCCAGACAAGTCGTATGGTAATACGAGCAAGTCGTAGACTGGTCGAACGAAATCACAGAGTGGTCAAAACCTGGTCGTAAGGAGTTACGAACTGGTCGTGATCGAGTGCGAACTGGTCGTATAGAGATAGGACCTGGTCATAAGTGATGAGGACCTAGTCGTAGATCATATTGCATTAAGTTTAATCCAATATAATTTGTGTGTATTCGAGAATCGTTATGTCCTGCTAGGTACCGCTATGACTCGTGATCGGAAAGGGTTTCCGAGTCACAACCGATTACACACAAACCTAACGGGTCACGCACTTAATGGGTTGGAACAAACCAGTACGAATACAATTCGTCAAACGTGTTCGGATAAGATCCGACACAGGACACTATATAAGGAGATGCTTGAGGCTAGTGTAAGGGTTACGAGAGAGACACGTGAGTTATTTCCACCGAAACCCTAGCCACCATTTTCTTGAGAGAGCCTTCCCGTGCGACTTGGTGCTAGCACACTGCCAGTGCGGTTGTTCCTTCTCTGGACGTGTGGATACCGTAGAGGCGCTACTGTGGTCGCTGTTGCACTAAGGACGATCCGCAATCTTCACAAGGAACAGTGGAGGCTGCTGGAGGAGACGATCGACTACGAGGACGTTGGACGATCATCTACGACCACTACATCGGCGCGTTCATCGTCGGACTAGGCTGCTCCGACTCTTCTTCCGCTGCACTACGCGTCTGGTGGTAATGATCTGTGATCATCTAACTTGCTTGGCATCCTAGTTTACATGGTAGAAATTTAAATTGTTGCTAGCGTAGCCTACCCGTATCCCTACAGAAACTACTCAAATTAAAGGATGCTTATGCTCCAGTAGCTCACCTCGATCACAAGGAAGGTGTTAATGAAGTCAGCCGGGGAAGGTCCAAGGCGGCTGGTCGTCGATGAACAGAGGCAATGACGATAAGCTCCTTGGTGACAGGTCTTCTCGGTGGAAATAAACTGAAACGAAGCACATGCACAGCTTTAGGGGGACATATAGGTGGGGAAATCGACCTTGGTGGTGTCGAGCACTCACTAGAGAAGAGTTGGTGTCGATGGTGGCGGCGGTGACAGCTCGGCGTGGGCGATAATAGCTTAAATGGATCACACGATCAAGTGGGCACAGTGAGGTGAGGCGATACTAAAACCGGGCACAAACTGGCACCGATGGACTCACCGTAGCGCCAGAGATGGAGAAAAAGACTGTTGAGGAGTACATTGCAACAGATGATATAAGTAAGCGAGAAAAACGGCGCATCATCTGTGATGGGATAATTATCACAGACGGTTTTTGATCTTTTTATCAAAAACCGTCTATGACATGCAGTAATATTATAGACGGTTATTATTAAGAATCGTCTGTGAAATATCACAGACGGTTTCCAACAAAAAAAATGTCTGTGATATGTAGCAATATCGCAGACAATTATTATTAAGAACCGTCTGTGATATTTCACAGACAGTTTTCATTATGAACCGTCTGTGATAATACCTGTTCACAGACGGTTTTATCCGCAGCCAGTAACATAGACGATCTCTAAACCAAAACTTTCTGTGATGTTATGTAATACAGACAGTTTTAGTTAACCATCTATGATGAGCCGTCCAGTATTAGCCTTTTTATAGTAATGTGTCGTAGAACACTCCCACATCAGCGTCTAAATCTTCTCCACAAAGGAGTGAACCTAGGTATAGCCCACCCTCCTCTCGCCTATTGCATCTCCTGTGGATGCCATATAATTAAGCCTGTCATCCTGCGTGGCACTGTCCAATAGCTGTGCGGCACGTACTCAACATACTGCATCGTCACGTGGATGTGGCGCAGTGGCAGAATGGTGCACAAGACATCGCTGATGAACCTCCCGCGGGTATGCACAAGCCATGCGTTGGAAGGGCCAAACCTCACAACCCAGAGCCCACGTACGTTGTACGCAGCTAGAATCGCATGCACAGCCAACTCACATCGTGCGGACCGTCGACTCCGTGCACAGCGCACGTTGCTACGGCTTTGCCTGCCCACAAGGGCGTCCTTGTAAGGGTATGTACAATAGAGATGCTTAATGAGATGCTTAAGAAAAAAAACCGGGATTTTTTCTAGCCGATGTGATCTCAGTGCTTCGGGGAGGAAGCGCTGCTTCTTTTTGTTTCGATGTGTGGCCGATGCTTACCGCAGATAACTAACTTTTCTTCGAACGGATGCCTGGCCAATGCTTGGAATCACTGGTTGCATGGGTGAGATAGAGAGAAGGACTGAAAGCCACCTGCATGCAGGAGTGAAAGCCAATTGAGGAGAAAATATCAGAGCCACCTGCATGCAGAAATAAAAGTGTACTTATGTACTCCATGTTAATCTTTGCATTCATAAATAAAAAAAAATTCATTGTATGGTACACTTAATGTTAATATTTGCATTCACAAAAGGCAAAAAAATAAAATAAAATAATAAAGGAGTTGCACTGAAGATCACAGATACTTGTATAAGTGCTAAGGAGGTAATTGGACCATTTAAGCACCCGTATGGATTTACTTGCATTCTAATGGATAGTTTTTATACAAGTGCTTAATGATATGGTAATACCCTTTCTCTTTAAGAATCTGTGTATAAGCACTTTGTGTTGCACATACCCTAACCGCATAAAAACACGACATGCGTTGGAAGGGCCCAAACCTCACAACCCAGAGCCCATGTACGCTGTACACAGCAAGAATCGCACGCACGGCCAATTCGCGCCGCGCGGATCACCAACTCCGAGCGGGGTGCCCCAAACAAGGCACCCGCCGCGCTACCCACACGTGTTTTAACAGTTTCACTTTCATCTAGCTCATAGTGTACGTAGACACTAGACAAGCAGTCATGGCCGTGCGTGAGGCCGAGACAAACGCCAAGCGCTTACAGAATCGCTTCCCATCTTGTGAAGAGGTAGCGCCATACTTGCCAAGTTTCGAAAGACTTGCACTATACAGACAGACAGCCTAATAAAGGGGCTCCAGTATTAAAAGCAGGTTCGGTTTGGTTGACTTTTGGAGGTTTGGTTTGTTAAGGAACTATGGACTCGGCCCGGAAGCCGGCCCATGTATGGGTTCCCCATCCCAAACTCTAGTAGGGTCTCTATACTATAAATAGGGGGTGCTATTCACTATAAACGATTGATCGCTTGATGAAGGAATAAAGAGAAGCAAGAAGTCCCCCTACATTTCTGTGTTCATCTCTTATTCTCTTCTTGTGCTTTGCATTGTTCTTACGATTCCGAGTATTGTCTATGAGGTAATCGCTCGGACTAGACTCGCCAGCGATGGTTCCTCAGCACGTTATCAGCACGATCAACTCTCCTCGCATCGAAAAGGTAACCGTCGATGAACGACCCTTGTAGATTGAATCGTATTTTCTAGATTGCTTTCAAATCTACAAATTTGGCGTTCTAGATTGGTTTTTCTACTGTGCAAATCCACTCTAATCTATCGCGAGCCGACTTGAAGTCGCCGACCAAACCGATCGGTGGGTTGCATGAAAGAGTAGATGATGATTGCACTGTAGTTGATAGATGCAATAGCACGAAAGGCACCATATGCACAGCACCGCCTACAAGTGGCTGTCACTACCTCCGTGATACGTTACCGGTGGGCATAGTCCGCCATCACGCATCGCTACGGAGGCAACGACAGAGCCACGTCGCTAGCACGTGGCAAGCATGCACACGTCGGCCCGAAGCCGCGCCACCGATGCAGTCCAGCACTACATTACATGGTATTGCATCGCATCACATCTGCTTGTATAAACAGTAATGAAAAAATGGCCGACGGCCCTGTAGAGCCGCGCCACCGCCGTATGCACAAGGCACCACCTCCGGCCACCTCCCTCGCCGCCGTACGGCCGCCTCCTCCGGCCCTGCATGGCTGGCGCTGGCACCACCTCGCACGAAATAGAAAAAAAGGGAGCCGGCAGCCGCGCCATGCTTGAAGCACCGGCCGACCGTCGCCTGGCCCGCTCTCGGAGCACCACTAGGTTCGTGCCCGAAGCGCCGACCAAGAAAAAAAAAGGAGGGCGCAAGAAGAGGTGGCTCCGACCCATGTACGCCGCACAGGAGCACCCCCGGACAGGCGCCTCGTCCCGGCCGCCCGCCTGCGTCTACCCGCCTCTTCGGCCGCCACCTGTGCCCTCGGAGTAGTCGAAGCGCCGCTAGCACCCAGTCACCCACGCGTCACTTGAAGCGGCGCCTACGCGCTCGGAGCAGCCGACGCACCGGCTCTCGCGTGCCGCAGCTTGGCCGCTAGCCCGCGCCTCCTCGCCGCCGCAGTAGCGCCGTGCCGCCGCGCCGCCAGGCCGCGCGCCGTGCGGCCTGTGAGCCGCCGCCGAACCGCCGCCACGCCCGTCGCGTGTGCTATCGGCCGAGCCGCCGCCCCGGCTGCTCTCGCGCTGCCCCGCATGCCCCGCCTCTGAGTGCACCGCCGGCGCTACCGCACAGCGCCCCATGGCCAACAGTTGCCGGCCGCCTCCCACCCGTGTAAACCTGCCGCCTCCTCCTTGAAAATAGGGAAGGGAAACCCTAAGGGTCCCTACGGCTCCGGAACATGGGCCCAATGAAGGCCGACCGTGAAGCCTTGGGCCAAAGAAACATTCGGGCCAAACAAAAAGAAAGGAATGGCACGGGCTAACACAAGAAAGAAATGATCGACCCATTGGGGCATGGTCGGATGAAAGTCCTGAAAAAAAGGGAGAAACCGAAAAGAAAAAGGGAATTTGCAAAAGGGGCCATTGTAATTCTGAAAATTATAAGGATAATTACGCGGGTGAGGAAATTTTGCAAGAGGGCCCTCGTAGTTCTGAAAATTACGAGAATTCTTCGCAGATTTGGAAATATTGCGGAAAACCCCTGGAATTGGGAAATTTTACGGGATTATATATATTCTTGCAGAATAACCCCTTAGAAATTTAAAAATTACGCGTAAATTATTCTCTATACCGAAATTTTGTGGGTTAACCCCTGAAAGTTGCAGAATTTACCGAAAGTCATTTTTTCAGCAGAAAATGACCGCATGAATCCAGATTTTTGTATATTTTTGAACTTTGAAGCATGTTTAACTTTGTTATTGTTATTTCTATACAATTTATGTATCACATTTACCGTTTTTGATTATCTGTGATTGTTTATATTGTTTTTAATCACTGAAAATAGCAATAAATCATGATAAATGCATAGAAAAGTACGGGATCACGAACCAGGAGTTCGAAGAGTATTATGAGAATTTTTCAACTATTTTATGTAGATTACTAGCAGTAATCTTATGAATTTTGCATGAATATGAAGATGACTAGCATCACGAATCAGGAATTCGAAGAACTGACCCAGCATGGCTAGAATTTGTATAGAATTTCTATCAGTCTTCTATTCTATGGTAATGTAACCACAGATGAGTAGAAGATTGGGAAGAGTCTCTGTACCTTTCACCCAAATGCGGTGCAATCCGCATGCAACTATAGTCAAGACGGCTACAGGAAGTATGCCGAATTAATTGACATCATGCAAGTTACGGAAGCTCAAGATGATGTTCTAAGAAAGAACTTCATCTCGCAGACACCTAGTAGCAATGTTGGTCATGAAGCCACTGCTAGCAGCTACAAGGTGATGAAGCCTCTCACGAATGAGAGGAGTAAGAAGGGTAAGGTCGTGCGTCGCATGTTATTGATGCTTTCCAGTCTAAAAAGAAGGGCAAATGATAGCATGAGGCACACCTCGCCATTGTAGGCACAAAGGATTCACATCTATTAGTTGCACTTATGAATATGGACAGCCCAGTAGCAGCCCCATCATCCCTCATTTGGACATCGCAACGGCCGCAGCCGTAGTTGCCTAAGAGGAGATGATCGCCATGAAGCAGATTGAGACAGAAGTTCCTGAATACTTCACCGATTCGATCTAGTGCACGTATTGCACTTGGATCTTTTATAAAAACTTGCAGTTTGTAATTGAAGTAGAATTTTGAATTATTGAATAATGGTTGCAAGCTCTAGGAGAGCAAAGCATTAAATTCTTATGAGTGAGTCCTGCAAGACTTATTTTCCCGTTTTTATAATAGCAAGTTATGTTCTGATGTCTGAAGTATTTTATTTATGTGTTGCTTGCTTTCTGCTACATATTAATAAAGTACATTATATTAGAACGCGTGTAGCGCCCTATGGAGGAAGTGTGCTTAGCAGGTAGCGGCACAATGAATACCATCCTGAGAGAAACAGAAATTTTTCCAGTCGATCAACAAGAATGCTGGTAGTCTTACGATAATCGCAGGCAGCGATACTTGTATAATAGGCTCAGGAAGGGCCATAATTATATTCCCAATAGGCATAACTTTGGTCATTGAAGAAGACTAGTTGTACCTAGAATCGACTAGAACTCCCATGAATATTTGCACTAACGGTCTCCACGTAGAGATTAAAGAAGAGTATGGTAAGCAATACTTGCTCATTGAAAAGCGTGAAAAAGTGGAACAATGACATTATAATATCTTCCTTCATACAAAACTGGGCTATACTACACTGATATTAAGGCACCTGCAGCCTATACTGCCCTAGAAACCGTATTTAGAAGCTTTGAACTTTTCTATCTCTAGCATGATAGATTATGTCGCCTAGGTCTTAGAATAATGAGAGATATAATTAACAATTCACAGGGACATAATATGAATGTAAAGAATTTCTTGAATCAGGAAGATTTTGTGCGTCCCGCATATGCCACCGGTAAATTAATTACTAGACATTTTGCTCTGAAAGCGCAGGATGAAGTCCCTGCATTCCTGGACCGTATCCAAGGAGACATTTGCTGTCCTATACAGCCCCTGTAAGGGTCATTTAAGTATTTTTATGATGCTCATCGATGCTTCCTCGGAATGGTCGCATGTATGTTTATTGTCTACGAGAAACTACGCTTTTGCAAAAGCTAAATCTCGCAGTAATTAATAGTTGAAAAAATAATTTTCCTGATCATCACGTGAAGTCCACTTGAATGGACAACGCCGGAGAATGTACTCTGAAAGTATTTGATGATTATTGCATGAAAATGGGAATTAAAGTTGAGCATTTTGTACCGCATGTCCGCACCCAGAATGGACTTGCAGAACTTTGAAGAATTGTAATTTACCAACTATATGTTGGGGACACACAGTCCTGCTCGTAGCAGCTCTCATTAATTTTAGACCATCGGCCTATAACATCCATCCACCTATACAACTAGCGCAAGGGTCAGCACCGAAAACTTCTCATCTTCGCAGGTTTGGTTGAAAGGTTTATATACCTATACCACCACCGCAGCGAACCGCAATGGGCCTTCTCAGAAAGTCTGAGATATACATTGGTTATGAGACATCATCCATAATCAAGTATTTGGACCTTATGACTGGAGATTTGCATAATGCCCAATTTGCTGATAGTATATTAGATGAGGTTAATTTTCCGTCATTAGGGGGAGGAAATCAACCTTTGATAAAAATGTCGGGAAATAGCGTGGCAAGCCACGGGAAGTCCAGAAGACAATTGAAGTCTAGAAGACAATTGAAGTCTGGAAGATAATTGGAATCTATGCACATGACCCACACACTAGTGAAGCAAATAGAGAAATCCAGAAGATAATTGATTTGCAAGCATTAGCGAATCAACTACCAGACTACTTTAATGATTTGAAGAGCGTGACTAAGTCGCATTTGCTTGCAACTAATGCACCGGAGAGGGTTGAAATACCAATGAAGGTATCCCTAATCCTGTCCAAAGGCCTCATAATAAAAGGATGATAACTCCAGTCCCTCGAATCCGAAGTAACCGGGGACGCCTAGTGGAAAAGGACAAGAGGGACTTGACACAGCCGATCACCAAAGTTCCCCAGAACCAGAAAGGGGACCAGTTGAGACCTGGCATCGGTATGGAACCTTCAGAAAAGGCATACCAGAATTGAACATCCCCATAAAGGGAGACATCAGCATGGATGTGTGCGCACACATCGGAGCTGAAAAACTAAAGGGACTTTCCCCGCAATTGGAAGCAGCGGTGAGTAAGTAGAAGCATTAGAAGAATCGCCCCTTGAAGAAATAGCTATAAACTTTATGACCTCGGGAGAATCGTTGACTATGACAACAGCCAATGTTGATATTTACTTTGCAAAGAAACTTGCCACAATCATCAATCTTGATTCAGAGCCTGCATCGCTCGCTGAATGAAGGAAAAGATCAGATTGGAAGAAGGCAATAGAAATTAAATTATTCTCTCCGAATAAAAGAAATACGTTTGAGCCTGTAAGCCGCACGCCACTCCTTGTGCACCCCGTAGGGCATAAATGGGTATTTGTTCAAAAGAAAAATAAAAAGAAGCAAGGCTTGTTGCACAAGATTTCATTGAACGTCCAGGAGATGATTATGAAGAAATATATTCCCCGGTTATGAGCGGAACTCCCTTTAGATATTTATCTCAATGGCAGTGAACATGAAGTTAGAAGTGAAATTGATGGATGGGGTACCAGCATACCTTTATGAAATATTGAATTCGAACATTTATATGAAGATACCTGAATGTATCACTGTCCCGAACCAAAACAGAGCAAATAGAAATATATACAGTGTGAAACTCAAGAAGTCACTGTACGAACTTAAGCAATCATGCAGAATGTGGTATAATCGCTTAAGCGACTTTTTATGCAAGAAAGGCTATACGAACAATGAGAATAAACCCTGTGTATTTATACGACGATCCCAGGATGGATTTTGTATCATCACTGTGTATGAAGATGATCTGAATATCATCGGAACCCTGAAGGATATTAAGAAAGCAAGCTCTTACCTGGAGTCGGAGTTCGAAATGAAATGTTTGGGTAAAACCAAATATTGCCTAGGCTTGCAACTTGAGCATGCCCCTGAAGGGATTTTAGTGCATCAGTCAGCCTACACTTAGAAGGTATTAGAAAGGTTTGACTTTGAAAATGCATACCCTTTGAAAGTGCCAATAGTCGGGAGATCTTTGTAGCAAGACAAAGACCCGTACAAACCTAAAGAAGAGGGGGAGGAAGTCCTAAGACTGGAATTCCCACATTTAAGTGCAATAAAAGCACTAATGTATTTAGCAAACTGTACTAGAACAGACATTGTATTTGCCGGGAACCTACTAGCAAGGTATAGTGCAGAACCTACCAAAAGCATTGGCAGGGAATGAAGGATATCTTTCGATACCTCCAAGGAAGCAAAGAATTTAGTCTGTTGTACAGAAAGAACCAAGACCTAACTATGAATGGCAATACAGATGACGGGTACCTGTAGGACCTGCATACAGCCAAATCGCAAACAGGCTATGAACTCCTATGTGGTGGAACTGCAATTCCATAAAAATCGTCTAAGAAATATCTTGTATCGACTTCGACGAACCACTTGAAAATCATAACACTGTACAAGACCTTACAAGAGTGTGTTTGGCTTCAGCGGATGATTCACCACATCCAGCAGTCGTGTGGATTGAATACCGTGCAAACCCCCACTATTTTCTATGAAGATAATGCAGTTTGTGTTGCACAAGTACAGATGGGTTACGTGAATAATCCTCTCACAAAGGATATCAACCCCAAGTTCTTCTATGCTCATGAATTGCAAAAGATGAACGTAATCAAAGTACTGCATGCTAAGTCATGTGAGAATCTTGCAGATTTATTCACTAAGTCACTTCCAGCGTCTAGCTTTGAAAGATGCATATGTGAATTGAAATGATGAGACTTAGAGAAGTGCAGAATTCAGGGGGGGAACCTTCACGAACTCATTATTAAAGCTTGATCATGAAGATTGAGTACCCAAAGAATAAATCCAGGAGATTAAATGAAATTGGGTGGATTGTACTCTTTTTCCCTTGACGAGTTTTCCTGAAGTTTCTCGGCTAAGATTTTTAATGAGGCAATTCGTGCATCACAGCAGAACGTGTATCATGTACTCTTTCTCTAAATTTTTCCCACTGGGTTTTTATGGAGTTTTGACGAGGTATGAACATGTGAGGATGGGTGTCCAAGGAGGAGTGTTAAGAAACTATGGGCTCGGCCCGGAAGCCGGCCTATGTATGGGCTCCCCATCCCAAACCCTAGCAGGGTCTCTAGTCTATAAATAGAGAGTGTTATTCACTGTAAATGATTGATCGCTTGATGAAGGAATAAAGAGAAGCAAGAAGTCCCCCTACATCTCTGTGTTCATCTCTTATTCTGTTCTTGTGCTTTGCATTGTTCTTACGATTCTGAGTATTGTCTACGAGGTAATCGCTCGGACTAGACTCGCCAGCGACGGTTCCTCAACATGGTTAAACCAGCTAGCATCGCCGGTAGATAGATTACATTTTTTTTTGTCAGGGACTCCATAGCTAGTGAAGAGCTGAAAAGAAGATGCTTGCGCGCGTATGAACCCCACTTGTTCACAACTTGGGAACGTTTCTCTTATGGTACTTCAATATCTTCTTTTCTATTTTCACCCTTTTTTTCTAAAGGGTTCGGACAATTGACTGGTGTATTTATCTTAAGACTCACAACCCACATGCAACGGGTTCAAATCCTAGACAATTAAAGTACATAGAATCCACACGAATAACCATTTCAACCCGTGGTTGGTAGGAATTGAACTCTGGTTATCAGTCAGAGACATAGGGTGTCACACCGTTAGACTATGCTACGGTTGGTATTTTCACACTTCTTTAGTTATCTTTCTTAATTAAATGTTGAGACGCTTAGCGTATCAATACTAACATATTTAATTGCATACTTACAGTCACAAATATACTGTTCTTGTGTAGGCAGCTGAAATGACGTTTATGCACCTAGTGTCTCGATTTGTTTGACCACAGTATTTCCCTTTTTTGGACGAGAAAGACCATTAATTAAGTCGACCTCACACATCTCGACCATTCAAGTCACAGCTAGATGACTGATCCAAGTCGTTATGCAATAACCATAAATTATTTCCAGAAAGAAAAAGGCTATGTTTTTTTATGAAAAAGACAAATGTTACCTTAGCAATCCTTAAGTTTTCCCACTTGTTCCACTTTAATTTCCTCCATCATCTGTAATATTGAAGACCAAATAATGTGACTGTTAACCACATGCTTGTAGGCCTACGTACCTACTTTCTCCCAGTTAGCAAACGAGAACCGATCAGGAAAATAATTGAAGACCAGCACTCTATAGCTTCTGCAGTTCGTGGTAATTAAAAAATTAAGAACATCATCTAGAGGTGTAGGGCCTGCATATGTACTGTGAGTGTGTGTGAATGGTTCAAGCAAATACAGTATTAATTATTGCCTCCCAACTTGCATATGTACCACATGCTTGCCTTAATTAAAAGTTGAAATCTCGCATGCTTTATTGGCAATCTCTTACTTCATGCACTGACCTGCTTTCTTTTGCCGTCGTTTACTGGAAGTGGCAAAGTCTGGCATTCATGCAAGAAAACATAAGACGCTGGACAGTTTGATGTGATGTTTTATCGGTTTTTCTGACCGGTGGCTTTGAAATCAGCAAAGCAAAAGCATCAAAGACAAACAAAGATCAGTTAGGAGCTCGAACTAAAGTGTTTAGCAATGAATGTCGGTTGGCAGCGGAGGACGAACAGGGACAGAGAGACGAGGTTTTGGCACGTTTTGTGCTCCGATTAACGAAAATGGCACTTGATGTGCGGTATTTACAGAAATGACACTTCCAACATATGATCATCATGCGGGACTTACCAACGGAAGACACGTATTCGCTGCCGCACGATCACCGTGCGGTGGAGACGCTCCCGTACGGTCAGAGCGCGGCTCGCCTTCCCCTCCCGCCATATGCCCTCCCCTCCCGCACGGCTACTGTGCGGTGGCATCTACGTGGCAGCCCACCCTCCCTCCCACATAGCCATCGTGCGGCCCTCCCTCCCCTCCCCCACGTGCCCTCCCATCCTGCACGGCCACCGTGTAGTGGCCTCCACACGGCGACCCTCCCTCCCCAAAGAACCGGTCTGGTTCTCTAGAGAAACAAAAAACTATCGGCGACCCTCCCTCCCCAAAGAGCCAGGCCCCTCCCCTTCATCTGTCCTTCCACCGCTCGGCCTCCCATCCAGTCACTTCCATCGTTTGCTGTCGCCACTTTATTCCCCGTCCCATCGTTGTCACGTCGTTGTTTGATGTATGCATGCAAATTTCAATTAGCTCGCACGGGGAAGGATTTCCACCCGTAGAGGCTATAAATTAGCGAGCGAGCAAGCGCAATTTCGTTTCGCCGTCACTCGCTCTCTCTTTCAGTCGCTCTTTGACTTTGTCGATTATATTTTTGGGGACGTCTTAGCATTATTAACCGCCGTCATTAGAAGCCATTTTAGAAGGTAATTTTATTTCTATCAATTTTTCATCATTTGTAAATTCTTTATTAACTGCGTACTTAATTAGTTGTAATTTTCCAGGCGCACCTATTGTAGGCGTTCTGAAATTTTTGTAGGAAAATTTGTTTGACTTTATTAGTCCTATTTAATTAGCAATAGTTGAACTAGTGTTACGTAATTAATTAGTTTTAATTCTTGAGTTGTCGTTAATTAGTTACCAAATAATTATTCATAATGAACAGTGTTTGTAAACATAAAACTGCATTGCAGTGCTGAATAATTGGCTAATAAGTTCTACCTTGGCTTTGTTCTCTAATCAGAGAAACCTTAGGATATCTGTGTGTGTGTGTGTGCTGTGCACCGTTTCTGATGTGGACAAGTAGTAACTGATTTTTGTGGGCAAAGGAGAAAAATATTATAAAAGAAATAAAATTATGTAATGGATCAAGTACATACATTTGTGTAGTTGGTTTCTTATCCTTATCTTCTGGAACTTTGAATGCACTATTAAATGTCTTTAATTTGCAGCCGAGAAACGATATGCACTTACTTAGGAGTTATTGGCAGCAAAATGAACTAATTTAGTAGTCAAAAGCATGGGCTCAACTAACACCAATTAATTAGTTGGTTACTACTAATAATTTAAATATATCTTGCATTGGCGTGTGTTTAATTGAGGACTCATTATGTCAAGATTAATAACAAATTGCATGGTACAATCATTTATATACTGCTATATGTTCTTTATTTCGCAATCCATGGTGGTACTACATGCTGTCTTCTAGCTAGATACTGACCTGCTTCCCGACCATTTTCTGTGAACAATATGTAGTGTGTAGTGTGTGCATATCAAACACACTAGAGCTGATCATGAGCAATATGATGATGGTACATATCATAATCACACAGTTTGTAGCTAGCTAGTGTGTAGTGTGCAGTAAATTACTTCAATAGTAAGACAGCCTAACACAGGCAGCAGAGCCTATAAATCTTAGCGATTTAGCCTAACATTAAAATCCTCGTGCATCAATTCATTCTAATGCAATTAATTTAGTCATGTTTAAATAGTCGTATTTAATTTTGTACTAGTAAATTAGTGTACATTAATTTGTAGTGTTCATTTGGTCGAAATTTTAAATTTGCAATATTTTATCATCATTATCAATCTTCTCACTAATATTCTGTCCATTCCATGTGTTGCAAACCATGTCTCTACTGGCGCTTCTGAAACCCTTCTACGATGAGAACCACCGGTGCAAGTTGTGGATCGCTAGTGACACAGATGGCCCTCTGCTCTTGTTGCTTTGGTCGGGGAGGGATTATTGGGAGCTAGACGCTTGCTACGTCCAAATCCTCTAAGACACGGGCTTGTTGCCCCTTGCGAGGTTGCTCTCCGTCGGATGCCGGTTCACCCTAGACGCCAATCTGCTGTCGGCACTTGTCGACAGGTGGAGGTCTAAGACGCACACCTTCAATTTTTGGTGAGGTCAGATAGTGGTCACTCTGTAGTACATCTCGTTCTTGACCGGTCTCTCAATCCGGGGTGAGCCACTTGTTCCAGGCTGTCCATCGACGGACTAGAAGGCCAAGCTGGAGCATCAGTTCGGCCTACCTGTCCCAGAGCATGCATGTGGCATCCCCCAGACTTGGCTGAGGCATTTCAGTCAATGCTCGCAGGATGCACTTGACGAGGTTATTAGGACGTACCTCGTTGCTTACCTTCTTTAGCTCTTTAGTTGGGTCCTGTTTTGAACCACACAGGGCGATTGGTATTACCCAACATCGTCTCGTCCACATATGGTGGAGCCTTATGCGCCGCAGCGCGTAATGTGACAGTTTGCTTTGTACCAGGTAGTGCCCCCTCCGGACGGCAGGGTCCTGCAGTGAGTTGTACACCTGTGAGTCAAACTTCATCCGAGTAAGGTTTACACTTTTTATGTCTTCTTTACTAACATCAATCCTTCTAGAAATATAGGCAATCGAGGGCGGGTCAGTATGCTGAGGACTGGCAAGCAGTCCAGCACGAGTGGATTACAGCATGGACGGAGATAGCGCACTTGGAGGTCTTGCAGGAGCAGTGTCCGTATGACGTTTGGACGTACAGTGAGTACCTGGAATGGTACGTACCATAGTCGCGTGCCAGACTCACCCTTCCTCCACCGAAGCGCCCGGAGCAAGTGACGCACCACGAGAGCCTCCGCCACTTGTTTGATCGTCACAGTGCTTCGCGGCATGACGACACCGTAAGGCACTTACAACCTCTGATCGTTTCATTGATGATATTTGTACTCTTCGTTACTGAACCTGTTATGTATGTCACTTCAGTTAGAGCAAGCGCATCGCATTGCAAGTGCATCGGAGACCACCATCCGCAACCTAGACACAACACCGGGGCTGATGAAAACTTTGAAGTATATCTTCGCGGAGTCGAAGAAAATAATAAAGAACTTGAGTTATGGTTGTTTGATGGGCGACGTCCTGCACCTTGGGCAACAAGTGGGGGGACCATGCTCACCCGCTAGGTCATCACGACCTAGCGAGTCCAGCCGGCATTGTAGCGCTACTCGTCGGTCATCTGTGGGCCAGATCGACGGGGAGGAGGTAAGCTGCGTATAAATCTACGTTATGTTTTTGGTTACGCCTTACGTTCTGCTAACATCATGTTGTTTTCTCGCCACAGATCTGTCAGGATGCATCACTTCTACCGTCTGCACCCCGTACACAGACTAGCGCTCCCCCTCGGTCATCTGCACTGCACATCCGCGAGGTACGAGATTCTCAGTTTACATCCAGAGTGTTTATTTTGACTAACATCGTTCTGTCTTGCCGTCTTCAGTTGACCTTGGGGGTGACGGCCAGTTTACGTCCACTGATGAGGATACGGGCCTCCCACCTCCTGCCAGCGAGCAGTACACGGCGCCAGGGTTTGGGTTTGGAGCATACACAGGGCAGAGCTCCTCCGGGTTTACTGGCACACCGTGCGTTCAAGGCCAAAGCTCCTTCGGGTTGGCTAGCACACCATACGTCCAAGGCTAGTTGTAGTCATCGTAC
Organism: Ampelocalamus luodianensis; assembly: GCA_036346255.1. Lineage (NCBI taxonomy): Eukaryota > Viridiplantae > Streptophyta > Magnoliopsida > Poales > Poaceae > Ampelocalamus > Ampelocalamus luodianensis. The sequence goes on from CM070628.1 coordinate 64,478,963, forward strand.
CTTGGGGCAGACAATTCGGGAGTGGATTTATACAGTCTGTTATTCATGAGTTCATTGCAGGTGGTCCCCAATTTGGCATGTCTCAGCAGAGCGACATAGATGCTTACCAGACTCATCTTCCTCCGACTCAGCTTACTGGTGCACCTCTGCCCACTCAACAGACTCAACGGTCTCTGTACCCCCTTTGATCCGACACGCGCTCTCCTGACCGGCTGACGTATCCCACGGGATATGCTCAACATAGAACATCCAGGCGCACGTGGACGCAGACGCAGCGAACAGAGAGTAGTGGCTCAGACAAGTGAGTCATATTGTGTCTCGTGTTATGCGATTCTGTTTTGGTATATTTGTGTTCATATTTTGTTTTGCTATATTTGTATGCATATTTTGTATGTTATGTGTGTACTGTTGCGCCAAATTATATATCGACATTTCCAATGAAGTTGCAATGCATCTTTTTTCCATATAATAAATTGACGACATTTCGGAATGGTTACAAGTATTACATGCCGCGTGCGGTTCGGTTACAAGTATTACATGGTACACATGCTGGTTTGTAGCACTCGGAATGAAGGAGGATGTAAACTAGTGTGATAGAGAATTTTGACCGGGAATTATGCATTACCCTTAAGGATACAAAACCCCCTCCCAAAACCTCCCCCCTGCCATGCAGCCGCCCCCCACTGTACGGCCACGGTGCAGTACCCTCCTATGTATGCCGCACGGTCGCGGTGTGGACATGAGTACGTGTCGCCCCTTTGTTCATCCCATACGGTGACCGTGCGGCAGAGACACCATTTTTGCAAATACAGAAGGAAGCCCACCAAATTCACTAAAACATGCCATAATAGTGCCAATACAACCAAAAACTCCAAAAAGATGGCTTCCTCTTTGCCGGGCACCCGAAAATCATTGTACGCCTTGGCCTTTGCTGCAAGAAAGCAAGCAAGCAAGCTTTCTATTACTAGGGTTATGCAGATACCAGAGGAGGTTAGGTATCTGTCAAATATATTTGTCCGAGGAAGGCCTTATGTTAGTGAACGAAAGCTGCATGGAAATTGCACAACGTACAGTATTCGATGTGAATTGATATCTTGACAAGTACCGGAATATAGTGCTTGTACCGTACTGCGATACTGCTATGCTAGCTACTAGTATTGTGTTATAGACTCTCCGACACTTCATTCTAAGGTGTGCTAGATTAGTAGGTATATATATGCTAGCTACTATATTATTGTGTTATATAGACCAAAACAGTTAACAGTCATCAGGTTCATGTGCATGACAGTTTGTTTTCTTGAGAAGAGCATGGACACAATCGATGTGCACGGTGTTCCCTTTTCTGCGTACCCATCTTCGAAACAGGCAGCTCATACACAGAATACCTCTCAGAAGCATTTGACTTCTTGCATGAGATGATGACAACAAGCTACTTTTCTTGTATATATTCCAGTGCGCAAGCGCAATGACTGCTTTAGGCACAACCGCACATGGCACTACTGTTAATTGTCGATCGACCGAGTAGTCGTCTCCGTGTACAAATATCTACTGTGTGCGCCTCAGAATCATGTGAAGATTAGTATATCTTATACTGATCATCTCTGATTTAAATGTTGTCATATATTGACCTTTTTTCAGTGAACCGTAAGTGCAACTAACACCAAGCAATGATTCAATTAAGTCGATGCATGATACTCGTCTATGGCAAGCTCTCCCTTTAGCCCGCACAAATGATAGTAACATTGTTACTTTGATTTGAAGATTTTTTTTTCTCACATGCTTGTCTCCTAGCCAGCATGCAGAGATTTCAGGGATCACTCACAGCAAACAGGCACAAGAGCACATTAGCACATCGCACAAAAAACTGGAGCATTATTTAGGTTACAAATAATTTACTGTACATGAGTCCACACTGAATTATATTACATTGTTACACACAATGGCACAACCATTCCTTCATCAGATAATATAGTTATATATATAGCTTCCACGGGTAGTTTTACTTACTTTGCACTAGCTACTAAAGAGTGCTGATATGCGTACGAACAAAACATTTACGAAATTGTATCTGAGCACTGACCGACATTGGATCGTTAGTCAGTGTTCGATTGACAACTTCATGAAATTTTGTTCATCCACATAGCGCCACCTCATTCAAACAGCAAATACTCTGACACGTTAGGCACGCATGCATGCATCGATGTACCTACGTACGTGCGTACGTTCAGAGGTCTTCCCTCATCCGGTTAGCGAAGTCGGCGGCGTGCTCCTTGGTGACGCAGCTCGCCAGCAGCCGCGTGCCAGCGAGCGGCGCCGGCGCCTTCATGACGATGACCGACGCGATGAGGTCGCAGTTCACGAGCGGCCCGGCCGTCATGGGCGTACCGTACCCGTAGTCCACGTCGGAGAAGCCGAGCTTGCTCCAGTCCGACACGTACACGGACTCGTAGTTGAACGTCATCTGGAACGGGTCGCGGCCACCGGTGCGGCCCTCGGCCCAGCACAGGCACTCCTCTGCCATCCGCCGCTTCGCCTCCCGGACCATGCCGACGATCTCGATCACCGATGAGCCGGCGACCTTCTCCCCCGGCGCCGACACCTTCACTGGGAAGATGGCGTTGCCCCAGTAGCCCGGCTCGAGCTTCAGCACGTGGCGGGTGCTGGCGAAGAAGCAGAGCTTGACGTCCGTGCCTGGGGCGGGGCCGACGGCTCGCGTCCGGCACTGCCAGAGCTTGGCGATGACGATGTCGAAGCCGGAGCAGAGCTTGCCGCCGGTGGACGCCGCGTACTGCGACTTGATCTTGTCGAGGTAGGCGGCCGGGAAGTCGAACGCGATGTACTCCAGGGCCAGCACCGGCAGCTCCGGGAGCGGGCCGGGCTTGATGTCCGGGTCGGGAAGCGGTCGCGCGCCCAGACCGGCTTCACGCGGGCTCCGGAGCCCGCGGGCCAGGTCGCCGACGGCGTTCAGGAACTGGGCCGCGCCCGTGCCGTCCGCCACCGCGTGGTTGGTGCGAAGGCCGATCACGAAGCCGCCGCAGGTGAACGTCGTGACCTGATCACAGTATCCGAAATGCACACGTGCGTACGCGCAGGTCAGCCTCTGTCATGCTCATGCCGCCTGTTTGCGACTTATCACTTGAGTTTGCTTTATGGGAAAAATTAGCTGTTCAAACTTCAAACTGCTGCTTGAACAGAATATGCATGCATGCGTGATGGAGAAAAGAAATATTTTGTTTTGCACCCTGATTTCGACCTTGACTTCTTTGAAAGCCTGACTGGTTTTGAGTTGTTTAGTTGAAGTTTATATATGCAATCGAAATGATAATCACGCAATTGGCTTTGCACAAAAGTTTGACGTAAGAGTCCAACTGCTTCCTAATTTCTTCTCTTCTCGGCATGCAGAAAACATGAAAACAAAAGGGAACAGTGCAAAGTAGGGGCCATGGGGGAGGCACCTGTATCATGGCGAGGCTGTTGTGCGGCTCGACAGTCCAGAACTCCAGCGTCGGGCACGGGACGAGCTCCTCCTTGCTGAGCAGCAGCGGCCGCTCCAGGTAGTTGACGTCGGCGAGGGTGCAGTTGGCGGCGGCCTCCACAAAGTAGACGCCCTCGGCGGAGCACAGCACGGCGGGGCGCCCCGGCACGTCCTCCACGATCCGCCCCGCGAACGGGTAGTAGTGCACCAGCGCGTCCGCGAGCGCGCCGCGCACGACCGCAGCGGGAGGCTTCCTCTCCTTCGCCCCCGCCTCTCCCTCGGCCGCCGGCGCCTGCACAACGTCGCGGTACACATGCACGGACTCGACGAGGCCGCGGTGCGTTGGGTACCGGTCGACCCACGCGAGTGGCAGCGTCTCCGACGGCGTCGCGGCGGACGGCCGGACGGGGCCCTCGGACACCTTGGTCACGGCGAAGATGCCCATGGATCTACGTGGTTGCCTACTTGCTAGTTAGTTCTTGCTGTCTGCAGATAGGTGTGCGTGGAGTGATGACACCCGCGCAGGGCATTTATAGGAGCAGGAGCGCTAGTGGTTTGCTTACTTCCTACTGCACCTTTTTCCCTGCGGACTGTTAAATAAACGGTTTTGGTAAGAAGATGTTGCGCTAACAACTCACGTTTTTCAGGCTCTGCGGCAGTACTTACAGTGCGCTAAGGTCTCAGCAAATTGCTTTTTGTCGCTGTTTCGTCATTCCATCGCAATTCGCCCGAATAATTTCGGTGCATAAGAACTGACGTGCGGCTACAGTTAGGCCACATTGATTTCCACATTGCTGTATAAAGATGATCGATTTCCTAACGTGCTCTCTCTTTTCCAATTTAGACGAACCTGCTTTCAAAATTAATTGACCATTATATTGGACCCTCCATGCATGCATGATGTTCGCTCCAATCATAAAAGAGTGATGTTTTGGATATTGATATGATCCTCAGAACACAACTTTGATCACTATATTTTTTGTTGTAAGTATTTTTTCAGACAAATCTACACATATCATTTTGTTTCAACTTGACGGCATTGGATCATGTGAGAGCAATTCTGAATTTTGATGTTGATTTTTTCGGACACTCAAATAGAAAAGTTGGAATTTGAATTGGTTTGAATCAAATTCAAAATATACTGTAATAGGATTTGGAATCCAATTAAATGAATCAAATTCAATTCTATTGAGCCAAACGGGGTGTTATTTTCCACGGGAATACATAAAAGAAGAATATTAGAAGTGCAGAGAAATTGGACTACACATGTCTAAATTAATTTTTAGGCTGGTGTCTACCAAAAGAGAGAAATGGACATTTCAAATGTACGTACTATTACCAAAAACGACATTTTATAGTTTATATGTACAACAAATTATGTTTGCATGTTCGTTGGAGGACAGTTATATACTCCCTTCTTTTACAATTGTAAGATGTTTTGGACATTAACCGGCACCCACCAGTTTGGTCAAGAGGAAGAATATGACGACATTTTGGAGTCCCTAGCTAGAGTTTGCAGCGGCATTTTCTAGAGCACGATGATTGCAGTGGCATTTGTCAAACTGCTGACGGTTAATATGTCATTTATCCAAATATCCAAAAATCAAACATGTTTGCACGCGCCCTCTCTCTCTGTGGAAAAGATACTAGCAACAGAGGTTTTAATTGATGAAACTGCTTCGCCATGCATGGAAGCTGTTGACCAGTTGAGCTAGTCTAGCAGCTCACAAATATTTACATGAAAATCTTCTTATAAACACTCACTAATTAACGCAAGCAGAATGTAATCGAATCATTTATTAATTAAGTTCGAGGGATCATCACCTATATTAGTCTTAGCACAACTTATTTATCAGTTTCTCCCATGATCATCTGCACACACTATGTACAGCTTTGTTTCCTACGAAGTCATCAGCATATGCGTGAAGGATCCGGATTCTCTCCTCTAAAATACTGTAGTGAAATGTCTACTACAACATACTAACTATAAAATACTGTAGCATTTGATTCAGACCGACCGTCAGAGAATTCACTTCCACGCGTGAATTGTGCTACCTGCAGAATATACGATTCCGTGTGCAGAGAGAAACCAGTAGATTATTACCCGTACGATTCCTCTATAGTTTATTAGGACTTATTCAGTGTTAATTAATAATTAGTACAGCAAGTTTGGATAGTTCTGCACCACAAGATGACACGTATGATCAGCTGCACATCCTTATATTACGACCGGCACATACATAAATAGCAGGTTGTACTGCAGCAAAGCACAGCTAGCTAGGAGAGTATTAGTAGTTGTGCAAGGACACAAACGCACACACAAATCATGGGAAAAATTAAATTAGCAAGCGGATGCTAACTATCTGCCGTTGACATAATCACCCATTTAGGACGTCTTTTAAGGTCATATATAATGGACTTACATCAGCTGTCTATAGCCTCTGTCACGTAGGATTTAAATTAATGTGAATAAAAGAGAATAAAAAGAGAGAAATGTGTTGTCTACAATTCTGCAGCCGATTATATCACCAGAACTAAAGAAAGCATTAAAAGATTGTATGTTGTCTACAATCCTGTAGTCGACTGTATCACTATAATCCATTGTATGAGCTATCTTTAGTGCTGTTTACAGGTGACATGAAGAGTTGTTATAGACAACAGTTATCTGTACCATTGTACATACCCTAAACTAAGAGTCTCAACAAAAATTAAATTCACAAGCGGATGCTAGCTATCAGCTAGCCGTTGACATAATCGCCCAATTAGGACGCCTCTTAAGGTAAGAGTCTCAACAAACTCGATCATGGCGGCATGTGAAGAAGGCAAGATGCCCGGATCAGTAGAACAAAATTGGTAAGCTGAAACAGTAAACAAGCTAAAGCTACCGACTCAAGTACGAGGGTTGATATAAAGTTGGGGTTCTTTTTGTGTTTTTTGTGTATATGTTTGGTTAGTGTATCGACATCATCAGAAGTACTTACTTTTTTTTTTTATCTTTTTGGGTAGATTCCGTGTGCAGAGAGAAACCAGTAGATTATGCTACCTGCAGAATATACGATTCCGTGTGCAGAGAGAAACCAGTAGATTATTACCCGTACGATTCCTCTATAGTTTATTAGGACTTATTCAGTGTTAATTAATAATTAGTACAGCAAGTTTGGATAGTTCTGCACCAGAAGCTGATACGTATGATCAGCGGCACGTCCATAGATTACGACCGGCACATACATAAATAGTAGGTTGTACTGCAGCAAAGCACAGCTAGCTAGTAGAGTACGTAGTAGTTGTGCAAGGACACAAACGCGCACACAGATCATGGGAACAATTAAATTAGCAAGTGGATGCTAACTATCTACCATTGACATAATCGCCCAATTAGGACGCCTCTTAAGCTAAGAGTCTAGACAAACTCATCATGGCGGCTTGTGAAGAAAGCAAGATGCCCAGATGAGTACAACAAAATTGGTAAGCTGAAACAGTAAACAAGCTAAAGCTACCGGCTCAAGTACGAGGGTTGATATAAAGTTGGGGTTCTTTTTGTGTATATGTTTGGTTAGTGTATCGACATCATCACAAGTACTTACTTTTTTGTCATCTTTTTGGGTAGATCGTTGGTTAGTCACCAATCATGCAGATCGTCATGTACGGACCCAGGGTATAAGGTTTGGTCTATATGAGCAGAGGGTTGAAGAACAGTAATTCCCTCGCAAAAAAAAAAGTAATTCAAACTTAACTCGAATTTGTAGAATGGTGTGGGAAATCTACTTAGAGTCCCAATGTTTCACACATCAACCAATTCTTTCAAAAAAAAAAAACAGAACCAATTTTTATCGTAATTCACATATTACATGTTGTATATCGTCTGAACCACACGAATATATAGTGCATTACAGTATTTGCGAATTCAGATGGGGTAAAACGTCCACTCCAGCAACAACTAGCACTTAGGATCGATGCATGCCCACCAACCCTTGCCATCAATAGTCCGTACAGTAGCTTATTTATTATGAACCCTAACGTACCTAATTGAGGTTTTCTTAATCACATAGTGATTTCGTCACGTTACATCAATTAACTCTGCAAAGTCAACACTGCTATAGCTATCCCTGCATATGTAGTCGGTACAAAGCAAAACACACTAGCCAATCTGCGCGTCGCTCCGTGCCTACCAGCATTCAACGCTTGTGCTCACAGTAATAAAAATTGGGTACACATGTGTGCGTGCTTGTGCTTACAGTAATAAAAATTGGGTACACATGTGTGCGTGTTTAGTGAAAAAATATGTTCTTACACTCCATAAGGTCTTGGTGCATCCGCAAAAAAATTCTAACATGTGTAGGAGATACGTACGTGTATGTGTATATATGGTGGCGTGAGTGGAGTAAGCGTTGCATGTGTTATTCTAAGAAAAGTACAACAAAAAAATTAGCAGTCGTTCATCCCACGGTTACCCCAGAATATGCACGAATTGTCAGCGGTTTGACATTAGCTAAGGTTAATTAACTTATAAGTTGTAATGGCTGGTGAACGGTCACATTGTAGCCTCCCTGTACGGACGTGCAGGACACGAATAAAGCAACTAACAGCTGGTTAAAGTTTATCGTAGGATGCGCGTTTAGTTGGACTAGTTCGGGTTAAAATAACTAGGTTAATTCATCTTAATCCAGTTGGAGGTAGCAGTATCCGACGATAGACATCCCAACTAGTTAGGGCATATACAATAGTATATATGGATAATTGTTGTCTATAGCATCACTCAATGTCATCTATAGATAAAACTAAAAACAGCTCCTACAATGGATTGTCTTTTTACATATCTCTATAACCAATTTCTCCATGTATAATGTGTCTTATTTCGTATGTTACAGTCGACTACTGCATAAGAGATGATCCAATTCTCTATGCTCACTCTCTCTCTCATCTACATCATCTCGTGTCTTACATGACAAGGTTTACAAACAGCTAACGTCACACTATTATACATGCTCTTAAAGCTAGTACATACATGTGATCAGTGCAAATAAAAGTTAGTTAATGTTTTTCTTTTGTCGAAATAGTAGAGGCCCCTACGATATGGATTTATAAAAATATAAAGGTCTATGTAAGTGGGAAAAATATGTTACAGCCTCATAGGACCGAGGAACCTAAAATAATTGTGTCTAACCAATCAAGGATTATTTGTCTTTAACTCGGTGCACATGCAACGTAAGCTCACTCTTGAAAAATGCTTTTCCAGCTAGAAATATTTGGCGTAATATTTTCGTTGCTTCCAAATCTGTCAAGCTGCAATAACAACAAATTCCATGTAGAAAGTAAAATTGAGAAACCTAGTTAAAGCTGTTAAGTATAGAGATTAAGCAACCCTTTTTTGCATGCATTAAGCATATCAGAATTCGAATTACGCAAATATGAGTATTGTTGCAGTGAGCACACAAGTCACTGCAGTTGTTGGGTTGGGTTTGCAAAGCATGAACCGGTGCTTGCAAAAGTCATTGCAACGGCGCGTTCAAATGACTCCGTACCTCGGTTCCGTTGGGTGATGGGGATTGAACGATCGACCGATCGGACCATCGGCCAATCGAAAAGTTGTATCAGTTTTCGTTCGCGTTACGCACGCAAAAGGCCGGCCGGCCGGTCGGTATCTAGTTGTTGCTGCTGATGGAGCATGTGAGTAGTGGTACTCTTGTTTTTTGACGTGAGTGCGTGGATTTTGATGGTTTATGGTTTAGGACTAGACGTGGTTGGTGCTTCGTCTTTCCAAAACAAAAGGGAAGGGCTGACCAATGGAGGAAGCTAGCTAGGTCGATCGAGCTCAGCTCCATTTGTCTTACAATTTGCATGCGGTTGCTTTTCAAAAGTGTTTTGGTATTACGTTATTTAAAATATACCCTATGGAAAGAAAAATAATACATGGTCCCTAGCTAGGGAACGAGGTGAGACCTGCCGGTAGAAGTTGATAATAATTCTTTTTAGCTACTCCAAAGCATATTACTCCTTCCGTTTTTAAAATACATGACGTTTGAACAAACATACAGTCAAACTTATATAACTTTGACCATTACTTTTCATATGATTTTGTTAGTAAAAAATTATAAAATTATTATATTATAAAAATATTTATCATGATAAATCTAATGATACTATTCACTCATGATCAATCTAAATAGTTTTTCATATATTATTAGTCAAAGTTAGATAAGTTTGACTGTACGCTTGGTCAAACGTCATGTATTTAAAAACGGAGGGAGTATAACAGTAGCAAGCACTACTACAGAAAACCTCATCACAGACGGTTCGGAATCGTCATCACGCATTTGCTTCAACCGTCGTAGCACGCCTGTGATAACAGCGCTATCACGCAGCTATCACGCATGGTTTTGAGCCGTCTCGTGATAAAGCTATCGCAGACGGTTGGAACAAGAGCCGCTCAGAAAATAATATCACGACGGTTCGAACAAGAACCGCTCAGGATATTATCACGCACGGTTCTTGTTCCAACCGCTCGTGATAGCTGTTTTCCTGACGGCTCTTGTTTCAACCGTCTATGATAGCTTTTTTATTGCAAAAATATTGTCATTTCATGGATACACTCATACACATACATTGTCATTTCCAAGCCTCCCAAACATGGATTCATTGATACACATACATGGATTCCCAACCGCTAAGCCTCCCAATAAATTTCTCAAGCCATGGATTCATGGATACACGATACACTCGATCATATACAAGTAACAATGTATAGAATCGGAGGAGAATCTAATGTAAACTGATATGAATCTAACACAAGTACCACAAGCTCATACATACAAATCTGGATCTGAATCTAATAAAACCTCATATACAAAAGTACCAATAGAACCTCATATAACGTAGATATCGACGCTGAGGAGGACTGGAGGAGCTCTTGTCGGCGTTGGCGCAGAGGAGGACTAGAGGAGGTCGGCGTTGGTGTCGGCGTCGACTCTCACCGTTGGGGAGGAAGACCACGTCAAGGTTGGGGATCAGATGAGCAAGGGAGGACCGGAGCTGGAGGTGTAGCGGGGCCGTGGAGCCTAGAGGAGCAGACTATCACCAAAGCTCGGAGGAGGACGACCGAGCAAGGGAGGACCGAGCCCAAAGGAGGACCGGATCATGGAGTGCGAGATCGAAGGCTTAGAGGAGGTCGGCCATAATATATAAGGACATATTTTGCCTCCGCGCACGCGCTCAAAATTTTCAAATTCGCGCTACGAATCACGAGACGGTTTCATACAAAACCGCTCAGGATGACAAATCGCGACGGTTCGTATCATGAACCAAATCGTAATAATAATCATCACGACGGTTCTTAATACAAACCGCTCGTGATAAGTACCTCATCACGCACGGTTGGTATTAAGAGCCGTCTGTAATTTGGATTTTACTATGGCTTTAAATTTTTCTTACTCTCTGATTTTATCATGGCTTAGAATTTTCCTTACTCTCTGATTTTACCATGTCTTAAAATTTTCCTTACTCTCTGATTTTACCATGGCTTAGAATTTTCCTTACTCTGTGATTTTAAGTCATGGTAAAATCAAAATCACTGATTGTTGTTAATCCCAACCGCTCGTGATGAGGTACTTATCATCGACGGTTGGTATCACGAATCGTCGTGAAGTATCATAGACGGTTCGTTATACTAACCATTCGTGATGAGGTGTCCTCATCACGACGGCTCCTTCTACCAACCGCTCGTGATGAGGCCCATCTGTGATGAGGTGTCCTCATCACGCACGGCTCCTTCTACCAACCGCTCGTGATGAGGACTATCACGCATTTGCTCTTATATGAACCGTCAGTGAAGTATCACGCACGATTGGTAATAAGAACCGCTCGTGATGAGGCACTATCACGCGGTTCCAAAGGGAACCGTCAGATAAGTTCAACACGCACGGCTCATTTGGAACCGTCGTGATGAGGCGCCCAAAGACGACTGTTTTGTAGTAGTGAAGCTAACTGCCCTTACTTTTGTAGTTTGGTAAGGGATTATTTGTTCAGTCTTGCTACTTTTAAGTCGTCTGAAATTTTCTTAAGTTTAAATCACTTGTTGTGACCATTGAATTTGTATAGAGATTGATGTGTCATATGATTGGATATTGATCCAATGGATAAAAAATATGACTTATGCTTAAGAAATTTCAGTCACCTTATGAACAGACGTCCCTTATTTGTTCTATTAATTAGGCTCCGTTTACCATGTATGAATCTGGCCTAATTCCAACGAAAATTAAACGGTTTCGTGAAATTCCTGTGATCAACCTTATATGCTCTCTTAAGCTCCTTCATCAGCATTATATTGGCCTTCAAGTTGCTTTTTTTTACTATATATAATTTGTATAGTTTTTTGTACTACGCCACATCATAGTGTAACAATAGCAAGTGAGCTGCCCTTATTTTGCACTTCAGTAAAGGATTATTTGTGTTTTTAGGTCCTGTTTGTACACACGCATATTTCCAATTCCTATGGCAATCGATGAACCATTTCCTGAAAATTCATGTTTTCCAAACAGACCATGAAATTCATGTTTTCTAAACAGACCGTGAGCTAGGTTCCTAAAGCAGTAGTACGCACTGTGGCAACTGAAAATCTCAAGGCTGGAAAGTCCTTCCCCGTAAGGGCTTGTTTGGATAGGGGATTAGAATCAATTCCTTCATATTATAAGGGATTTTAATTTAAATTCTGAGTCAATCCGACCAGATTGAGTCTTATCGGATTGACTCGGATCACAATATATCCAAACAAGCTCTAAAGCTATTAGTTCATTTGTTGGTACAAAGTGAGCTTAGACTTGAATATCATGACTCCTGATTCTCAATCTCAACACGTACTGAGATGGACTGGCCTGCTTACGAAGCTACTGATCATGTGAAATGCCCGATCCAACAAGGGGTCTTTCTCCTAGCTAGCTAGCGAATGGCAACAAATTAAAGGCGTATACGTTGTTAGCCACGATCCAACTGATAACTCTAAGAACTCACGAACTTTAACAAAGAAAAATTTTCGGTACGACACAACTAGTACCTTCGGTTTTTTTCCTTCTCACGTTTAACTCGCAATCTTACATTCAGCTAGTGCTAGTTATATAGTCAGACTAGTTATATAGTCAGACGTACATACTTTAACTCGGACTCGTTCTCGCTACAAGGTAGCATACGCATATACGAACAGGAGAGGTTACACTCGGACTGCATGCAGGCCCCTAATAGAATATAAAAAGAAACTAAACATGATTACAACTCTACCATTCACTCCTTTAATCTTGTTGTTTGTTCTTCTTTTCGTGCAATCTGATCTTGCATCTCCAAAACACACAGACACGTATTCAGACTGGGAACTCAGCTGTCAGTTGGACTCGACTCCAACTTAGCTCACACACACTCGGCCAGAAATGGTGGCACAACTCAAACACGTCTTGGACTCTTACTCATTAAGGCAACCGGTCTTAACTACGATTTATCCAACTCATACTCGATTCAGGATGGTGAACACATCTCCTCATCTCCAACTCGACACGGGAGTACAACTCACAGACCTCGGCCATGACTAGCACCGGCTCGTCATCTTCTAGGTTCTCTGTGATATAAGCCTTTTCTTCTTTCTTCTTGAAACAACACTTTGAGGCAAAGTGTCCATAATCTTAACAATTATAGCATCTCACATTTGTCATGTCGAACTTCCTATTGTGCCCGCCTCCTTGGCCTTCCAATCGGCACGGATGAGCAACACATATTTGTAACATCCCGTTTTGGGACAAGTTGTGTAAAATCAAATTTGTTTCCGAATTCAAAAGTGAAACTCAAAATTCCCTCAAAATTTTAAAGTTTCAGTTTTCAATTTCTTCTTGGGCTCAGCCCCGCCCTTTTCTCCCCCTGTCTCCCCATGGCCCGGCCCAGAGCGGCCCACGCCACCCATGCTGCGCTGTACGCGCCCTACTTGCTCCGAGCGCGTCTCAACCCGGCTCCACCACTCCCACCGCACCACACCGCCTTGCCCGAACCCCCCCTTGGTTCCCCATTCCTTCCCGCTACCTATCCTGGCCCAGCTCTGTCGTGCACGCCGCGCCACCCGCTTCGCCGTGTTCCAACTCCTTCGTGCCCGCCATGTCCGCACCATCAATACTGCCTGCGCTGCCCTCGTCCTTCGTGCCACCCCTGTGCCGGCACAGTGCCTCACCGCCCCACCATTAGTGTGCCCCAACGGCCCCTTCACCCACCCTTTGGCTATTTAAGCATCGCTAGCCCCTCCCCGAGCTCCCCTTACCTCCGCCCTGCTCCCAATCGCCCTCCCATCGCCTCCTCTACCCCGAAAAGCCACCCGACCTCTTTCTTTTTCACCTCCGCCTAATCACCGCCTCTCGTCGCGATCAAGCCTCGTAGTGCCTCGGTTCAATTGCCTGCGCTAGGAGCATCCCAAGCATCACCGAGCCTCTTCTTCCTCACTGGCGAGCTCTCCGCGTCACCTACCTCGCCGCCGCCTCAGGTCACCATCGCTAGCCATCCTCCGTCCATCTCTGGCGCCCCGCTTAGCTCCAGTGAGTTCCATGTGCCTTGCCGATGCTCATGCGCTCGTTGGTTAGCTTAGAACGCCGTTGGGTTGTCATGGTCACCGTAGCCGTAGATCTGCCGCTACTTCGGTCCACCGCCGGCCATGCCACTGCCCCCTTAGAACCGACACACTCCTAGGGTTCCATTTTTTGCTAAATATAAGGAGATGCATGAGGCTATTGGGAAACACGCGAGTCACGTGAGTCGCTCCACCGAAACCCTAGCCGCCATCTTCTCGGAGAGCCCTACCGTGCGAGTTGGTGCTAGCACATCGACGTACGGTGTTCCATCCCTGGATGTGTGGATACCGTAGAGGCGCTACTGCGGTTGCTGTTGCGCTCGAGGATAATCTACGACTTCGCAAGGAACGCAATTGGTTGCTGGAGAAGACGATCGCCACCGAGGATGCTGGACCATCGACTACGACCACTTCATCGACACGCTCTACGTTGGATCAAGCTGCTCCAACTCTTCTTCCACTGCACCGCGCATCTAGTGGTAACGACCTATGATCTATTGCTTGCTTGGCATCCTGATTTACATGGTAGAATTTTTTGAATTGCCAGCTAGTGTAGCCTACGCGTATCCCTTCAAGGCGGGCATGAGAACTTACTCAAGTTAGTTTCTATTTTATAAATATTTTTGGGTGGGATGTAAACTCATCGGGTGGATGTAACCCTGATTTTGGATTTTTCCTAGGTGGATGTAACCCAGTATTGTTAATTGGGTGGACGTAACCTTAGTAATCAAAATTAAGCATTTGGTGGATGGAACTTGCACCGCTATAAATATTACATAACTTCTCTTTTTAATAAAATATGATTTGGTTAAAATACTAAGTCATAGGAGTTTCTAATTACGGTAATTAAAATGTTGCCTTTAGGAAATAAAAAAAACTCGAGCCATCCTTGTTAAAGCTTGCATGTATCACTATTGCATTCTGTGTGTTGACTCGTAGAGCACTGTTGTTCGTACTCACTCTCGCTCCCCAAAACTCCTCAGAACCTGTGGACCAATGACACTACACATATTACAAAGTTCCATAAGATGATGGCAAAGAAGATGGAGGATATTAGTTTAGTCTCTAGTGGTCTAGGTCTCACCCTAGTCTAGCTGGCTAAGTCGGTGCTTGCGCGCATCAATATTATCCAAGTCCTTGGATAATATCGATTGCACACAGGTTACCCCAGTCACTTGCCTATGGTGAGATGTGTCTTCCCCCTTTTGCTTCCGCCTTTATATAATGTATCTGTTTGGCCTGATCGGCCCTATTGTAAACTTGACCTGATGCGGTCTATGTGAACTCCGATGTTTTGTAATTTAATGTATAGTACGGTTTACATCCGGTATGAAATGATTCAGTGATGTATCTGTGAGCACTGTTTACTGATCTAGAGAATAGTGCAGTGGATTTACAGAGGATTCTGGATTGGCTAAATTTGGGTCCGACAATATTCCTCCCTGGTGTCGCCATTGCTCACAAGACGATCCTCGTGTACCTTGAGCCTTCTGATCAACTCATCCACAGTCATGGTTTTAAAATCAACAAATTGCTCAATGGTAGACATGATTGGAAGGAATTTAGCAGGGACAACACGGAGGATTTCTTGACGATGTACGTCTCCTCCGTCTTCTCACCAAGCACACGGATCTTGTTGACCACTATTGTCAACCGCACAATGAACTCGTTGATTGACTCTACTTCCTTCATCCGTAGCCCCTCGAACTCAAACTTGGGGGCCAAGCGGCGACACGCCTCTGCTGCCTCTCCAGTCTCCATCGTACCACCACCAAATCCACCCCTTTTGCCTCTACGTCGATCCACCGAAGCCGGCCTTTACACAGTCGGTGGAGGAGCTGCATCTACTGCACGGCGTGGTTGCAGCAGGGGTGCAATCGACAAGGCGGTAGATCTATGATAGCACGTCAACACGCCTCCATGCTGGGGCAGCAGTTGTGAAGTGAGCAATTGGTAAATACAATGCTCTTAGCAACCCTTGTAGGTGGCGTCGGGGACGGGAAAAGGCACTGGGAGGGAGGGGAGGAGAGAAGGCGGCGATACCTTGGAGGAGGAGCGGCGGGACCAGGGAAGGGAGAGGAGGCAACGACGACACATGAGGAAGAGGCAGAGACAAAGGTGTCATTCTCTCGCTGTGGTGTCATCTCAAGTTCACCGCATCACGTCCTCTTCATCATAATCCTCCCCTACGTCGCCACCACCTCTTGCTATGCACCGGTTGATCAAGCATCGCCGCCTCCACCTCGCTTACCATCTCCACATCGCACGACGCCACCATCCTTGCCTTGGAGCCTCCCATTATTGTCATGGCCATCGACGGTGGAAGGCAGCAGTGCAGATAGGTAGTGAAGGGATACGAGTATGCTACAATAGCCATGCAAGAAAGAGATCATAGATCATTACCACCAGACGCGCAGTGCAGCGAAAGAAGAGTTGGAGCAAACCGATCAAACGTAGAGCGCGTTAGTGAAGTGGTCATAGTTGATCGTCTCCTCCAACAACCTCTGTGGTTCCTTGTGAAGATCGCGGATCATACTTAATCGCAACAACAACCGCAATAGCGCCTCTACGGTATCCACATGTCCAGGAAAGGAACACCGAACACCGGTGTGCTAGCATCAAGTCGCACAGAGGGGCTCTCTCGAGAAGATGGCGGCTAGGGTTTCAGTGAAGCAACTCACGTCAACTCGTATACCCCTAATAGCCTCAAGCATCTTCTTATATAGTGCCTATGACAGATCCTATCTGAACACGTTTTGTTTCAACCCGTTAATTGTGTGACCCTATAGGTTCATGCATAATCGGTTGTGACTTGGAAACCCTTTCCGACCACAAGTCGTTAGCGGTTCCTAGCAGGACATAAAGATTTCCGAATACACACAAATTATATCGGACGAGCTTTATTGTAATATGATCTATGACCAGGTCCATATCACTAACAACCAGCTCGTATCTCTATAGAACCAGTTCATATCTGGTCTCGACCAGTTCGTAACTCCTTACGACTATTGGTCTAGTCCAACTGAATGACCTTCTCATGTATTCTCCCTTTGCCTCACGATATCCGATTTGAACTCCAAGTGAGATATATGTCATCCATGGACTATTCAATACTTTCTCGATCGAGTGTCGGATAACCTTATGTGGTCGAACTCTTCGACAACCAGTGGCATGGTCATGCACTTTCTTTATCCAACCACTCTGAGCAGTCCAAAGATATCTCTCCTGTTATGTTAGGAGGGGCAAATCCCATATCCGACCAGTCATATCCCTCCGCATATATCATAGCATACCCGAAAGCTACCTTTATAACTACCTAGTTACAAGTAGCGTTTGGCAACCTCTAAGAGTGCTATTACACATGTAGGGAACTATGCTGATCTCAGGTCTAAGGATTATACATCAATATTGCTTAAGACCAACCAATGACACATAGAATCATAACAATCTCAGTAGTGTCTCAAAGTGGGTCTACCCAACCCCTGTTCTCTAACATGTGTTCACATTATTGATTTGATATCCCTATATCCATGGCCAGTGAAACATGGTCATCAATCAATACATGTGCTGGTCGTAGAGTCACTGGTGTTCCGACTAGTGACATCCGACCAGGGATACATTTAGAATGACATCATATAAGTTAAAGAGCTTCACCAACAAGTCATATACTTATTAATCTTTATAACCAATTATTCATTCAAGGAACAGAATAACATTTATTCAATAACTCATAAATATAGATGTGATGCAATCATCTCTATAATTGTCTCTAGAACATATCACCAACAGTCTCCCACTTGCACTAGAGTCAATCTTACAGGTATCTAATACACATAGCTCTTGTGTGTACCTTATGCTTAGGTTGCGGGAGAGGCTTTGTCAACAGATCAGTAATATTCAAATCCGTGTGCACTTTGCATATCCTCACATCACCTCTTTCAACGATCTCACGAATAATGTGATATTGTGGAAGTATGTGTTTGGACTTTTGATGTGACCTAGGCTCCTTAGCTTGTGCAATGGCTCCACTATTATCACAATAGAGATCCATTGGACTGGAAGCACTCGAAACCACACCCAGTTCATTAATGAACTTTCTAATCCATTCGACTTCTTTTGCAGCTTCTGAAGCCGCAATGTATACAACCTCTGTTGTAGAATCAGCAACCGTTCCTTGTTTGGAACTTTTCCAGCTCACTGCTCCTCCATTAAGATAAAACACAAACACACACTGTGATCTAAAATCATCCCTGTCAGTTTGAAAGCTAGCATCGGTGTAACCATTTACGACCAGCTCTTCCCCAACCCCATAAACAAGGAATGCATCCTTACTCCTTCTCAAGTACTTAAGAATATTCATGACTGCTATCCAGTGACCTTCACCTAGATCTGACTGATATCTGCTCGTAACACTTAGAGCATACGACACATCTGTTCGTGTACATGGCATGACATACATGATAGATCTTATAACCGAAGCATATGGGATTCTATTTATTTTGTCTCGCTCATCATTGGTCGAAGGACACTGAGTCTTGCTAAGATTAATAACATATGACATGGGCAAGAAACCTTGACATGGGTAAGAAACCTTTCTTGGAATCTTGCAAGTTGAACCGTTTCAACACCTTGTCAATGTACATATCTTGGCTTAATCCAATTAGCCTTTTAGATCTATCTCTATAAATCCTTATACTAAGAATATATGCTGCATCTCCTAAATCTTTCATTGAGAAACTATTTTTTAATGAAGTTTTAATAGATTCAAGCATTGGAATATCATTTTCGACCAGTAGTATGGCATCCACATACAAGATCAGAAACACAAGTTTGCTCCCACTAACCTTCTTGTAAACACAAGGTTCTTCTTCGTTTTGATGAAGTCAAACCCTTTGAGTACTTCATCAAAACGAATGTTCTAACTCCGAGATGCTTGCTTTAATCCATAGATGGACTTCTTAAGCTTGCATACATTTCTAGCTTCATTTGGATTGACAAAACTCTCAGGTTGTGTCATGTACATATCCTCACTTAGATTTCTATTTAAGAAATCCGTTTTGATATCTATTTGTCATATCTCATAATCGAAATATACAGCAATAGCTAGAATGATCCGGCTAGACTTAAGTATAGCGATAGGCGAGAAGGTTTCATCATAATCAACACTTTGAATTTTTCTGAAACCCTTTGGGACCAGTCGTGCCTTATGAATATGAACATTTCCATCCATATCTATCTTCTTCTTAAAAAAATCTATTTGCACTCAATGATTTTAACACCGTCAGTGCATCAACCAAGTTCCAAACTTGATTGTCATATATGGACTTTATCTCGAATCTCATGGCTTCAATCCATGACTCGGAGTCTGGGTCCACTATCTCTTTTGAATAAGAATTAGGCTCATCATTATTCAATAATAAAATATCATGCCCATACCTTATATGCAATCGAAGTGGCCTTTTAGATCTTCATGGGGCTGATGCCTCATCTACAGGTTCAACAATATTTTGTTCATCCTGTAGAGGCTCAGTAGGAGTTGAAATATTTTCAGATGTTTCCCAAATTTTTTCGAGTTGCACCTTGCTCCCACTGACTTCTTTGGAAAGAAACTCTTTCTCCAAGAAGACACCATTTCGGGCAACAAACACTTTGTTAACATCTCGCTTATAAAAGTAATATCTTTAGTTTCCTTATGATACCCCACAAAGAAGCACTTATCAGACTTGGGTGTAAGCTTATCAGACGTCAAATTTTTTACATAAACCTCACAACCCCATATCCTGAGAAAAGACAATCCATAACTCTTCCCGATCCATATCTCATATGGCATTGTTTCCACAGTTTTTTATGGAACCCTATTTAAAGTGAAAGCCATTGTTTCTAAAGTGTATCCCCAGAATTACAATGGAAGATCAGATTGGCTTATCATTGACCGAACCATGTTTAATAATGTTCTGTTCCGTCGTTTAGACACCCTATTCCATTAAAGCGTTTACAGCGAAGTAAGTTGTGGAATAATTCCATATTTCTTTAGATGATCACCAAACTCAAGGTTTAAATATTCACCTCCACGATCAGATTGTAGATATTTGATTATCTTGCCAAGTTGATTCTGTACCTTATTCTGAAATTCTTTGAACTTTTCAAAGGATTCAGTCTTATGCTTCATTAAATAGATATAGCCATATCTACTAAAGTCATCAGCAAAAGTTATGAAGTACTGAAAACCACCTCTAGCTGAATTGCTCATTAGTCCACATACATCCGTACGTACAAGGACCAATAAGTCACTTGCCCTCTCACCTCTGGTTGTGAAAGGTGCTTTTGTCATCTTACCAAGTAAACAAGATTCACATATTTCAAATGATTCAAAATCAAATGAGTTTAGAAGACCACTTTTATGGAGCTTCATCATGCGCTCTTATTTATATGACTTAGACGACAATGCCAAATAAAAGTGGGATTCACATCATTGGGTCGAAGTCTTTTAGCATTAATGTTATAGATAGGCATATCCTCAAGATTCAAAACATACAATCCATTCACCAATGGAGTATGGCCATAAAGCATATCTTCAAAATAAATTGAACAACAATTGTTTATTATTCTGAACTCATAACCTTCTTGACCAGGATCACAAAAACGGATCAGGCTGAGTCCACCACAAAAACCTCAGGAGGTGATAATCACCGATCACTCTCCATCGTGAAAACACCTTGCAGAAGCATTGGAAGGCTCTCCATCAGTTACAATGGAAGCTCGTCGGAAGATCGCTGCTGGAGATACGAGGTCAATGCGATCGGAAATATGGATCAAAACACCGTGTATGGTCCTGCACAAGCTACCTCGTCGTCACCTGTTGATGGAGATGGCACAGGCCATCAAGCACCAAATGTCAAAGGTAACAAAACTGATGGACGTCTATCAGTTAATTTGCCAGGTTCTGTCCCAGCCAGCGTGAGGAACCAGACAGGACCAACCAGGAGGTCAAGGGAAAGTCCAAGTCATCAGACACCTACTATTAGCAGGAATCCTCCAAAACCTTCGGTAACGGTACAAAACCTGCAGCGAGTTCAGAATATTCTAAATAGTTCTGACCCTGCTTTAGCAGAGACTCCAGGTTTTGTCCAACTTGTAGGTCAGGTATCGGAGATCCTCCAGCAGACCATGCAGCGTGCGAAAGCGTACCAGAAACAAAGGCATTCACAAAGTCAAACCATGACTTCATCGCAACGTTCCTCCTTCAATAGAGGGCAACATGGTCGAATTGAAGACCAATCGATACCGAGACCACCTAGACGGTTCCAACCAAGGAGTCACGAGAGAAGAAGACTATTTCAAGAGTCCACTCCTTCCCCTCGTCGAGAAGAGCGATTGCTTGGCCCTGATGATCTCTGTCATCGTCTAAACCAAGCAGGCGGTCAGAGGCATCACACGAACGTCCACGACCGAATCAGGACACCGGAGCTCCAGCATTCCAACTTGAGGAACCGATCTCCAACCGATTACAATCCTGCACCTTTCCAAAGAAGGCGCCATGAATCAATTACAGGATGTCGAGCTTTCTCTGCAGGGCTCCAGGCTATACGCTAGCTGAACAGATTCCGACCAGCCAATATGGACAAATTCAACGGGACTCAAAATCCGTTAGAATTTCTCCAAATATATACCACCGGCATCAGAGCTGCTGGTGGTGATGAAAATGTGATGGCGAACTATCTACCCACGGTACTTGAAGGGTCTGCCCAGTCCTAATTACTCAACCTGCCAGTCGAATCGATCTACACTTGGGAGCAACTTTGCGACCTCCTGATTGTGAATTTCCAGGGTACGTATGACCGCCCTAGAAAGGAGGATGATCTTCACTGAATCCGGCAAAAATCCAATGAGATTCTTCAGTAGTATATCAAAAGATTTAGCTAGGTTCGTAATTCAATACCAGAGGTCGCAGAATCTTCTGTCATCCAAGCTTTCACAGTAGGGCTAAGGAATCGACGGTTTACGGAGGATATTGCAATAAGTCCTCCGCGAATGACTGTTGAACCTTTTGACATGGTCGATAAATACGCAACCGCTAGCGAAGCAGTTGAATGGAACAAGGTCATTGATCAAAAGGATAAAATCCTTCAACCTGGCTTGGATAAGTCAAATAGGAAACATAAGAAGGCTCTCAAGAAAAAGAAAAACCACAAAACTGACAATAGGGAAATCCTTGTGGTTCCTGAAAAGTTTACCAAGGGTAAGAAAGATTATACCGGTTGTGGCAAAGCAAAGGCTCCAACCGTTGGACACAAGAAAAGCAAGATGTGGTGTCTACTTCACTAGCAAGCAGGGCATGGCTTACGCACCTGCCAAGCATGGCAAAAGAAGCTGAAAGATTACTATGCAGATAAAGGTCCACTCCCCTCAATACAGGAACTCAGAGAGACAAGCTCCAAGAAGGACAAAGACGGTGACGAAGAAATGGAGTACCAGGAGCCTCAACATACTGTGGACATGATCTTCAACGGATCCTCCTCATACGAATTAAGACGTCACCTGAAGGTCGTAGAGTGTGAAATCAACCTTGTCGAATCTCCGATCACCACCAAGCCCTCCAAGTGGTCGGAAACTGTAATCTCTTTCAGCAAAGAAAACAGCCTCATCCCGTCGACTCGACCAGGTAGATTTCCTATCGTAGTTGAACCTACTATTAACAATTATAAATTTAATCGAGTCTTAATAGATGGAGGTAGTTCTTTAAACATTTTATTTACGGGAGCATTGGAAGAGATGCAGATTCCCAGGTCGAAGGTAAAACCCCTGAAATATGCCTTTCATGGCATAGTTCTTGGTTCTACCGCCAAACCGATATGATAGCTTTCCCTACCGGTTACGTTCGGGAGGCCCGATAACTTCCGCATAGAAAAGATTTAATTTGATATGGTGGATTTTGAAACCGCATACAATGGGATCCTTGGTCTTCCGGCTCTAGCAAAATTCCTGATAGCCACACATTATGGGTATGAGAATTTGAAAATGTCGGAACCGAAAGGAGTCATCACGGTTCGAGGTGATCAAAAAATGGCTTACGCATGTGATCGGAAATCCTTAGAACTAGTCGATGAGCTTTCGACCAGGGAATCTAACCCGCCCACCATGTAGGTCAAGCACTCAAGGCCAAAGATAGCGCCAAAGCCATCCGACCAGACCAAGGAGGTACCACTAAACACTCCTCAGGGAAGCATCAGCATATCATCTGGGTCAAAAGATGTGATACATCTGCCTGAAAGGTACTGGTCGGGGCACGAGTCGATCCCAAATATGAAGAGTCACTCGTCTTCTTCCTCCAAGAAAATCAGGATGTATTCACTTGGCAGGCGTCTGACATGCCCGTAGTCCCCAGGGAGATGATTGGGCACATGCTAGCTCTCCAGCATGACAAAAAACCAATCAAGCAGAAGCTAAAACGTTTTGCACCTGATCGGAAGGAAGCAATTCAGTCGGAGATTGACAAGCTCCTGAAGGCTGGATTTATTCGTGAGGTCGACCACCTAGAGTGGCTCGCCAATCCTGTAATGGTTAGAAAAATAATGGAAAATGGCGAATGTGCATTGACTTCACAGATCTTAATAAAGCTTCTTCGAATGATGACTTTCCCCTTCCACGCATTGATCAACTTGTAGACTCCACTTCTGGGTATGAATTGTTAAGCTTTTTAGATGCATACTCAGTGTACCACCAGATTAATATGAGTAAGGATGATGAAGAGAAAACTTCCTTCATCACTCTATACGGCACGTACTGTTATGTAAAACTATCATTTGGGCTCAAGAATGTTGGTGCAACTATTCAAAGGCTGATGCAGAAAACCTTTAATCCACAGATAGGTCCAAATCTAGAAACCTATGTTGATGACTTGGTCGTAAAGAGCATCAACGCTGGTGACCACATTCTAGACCTACAAGTGACTTTCAATAACTTGAGAAGGCATAACCTTAAGTTAAATCCATAAAAGTGTATGTTCGAAGTTTCTTCTAGAAAGCATCTTGGATTCCTAGTTTCGGCTAGAGGTATTGAGGTAAACCCAGCAAAGATATTGGCCATCGACCAGATGCGTCCTACGACCACGAAGAAGAAAATTCAGAAACTAACCAGTTGTATGGCAGCGCAAAGTCGTTTCATAACACGGTTAGGAGAAAAAAGGACTCCCTTTCTTCAAGCTTCTCTAGAAACACGGAAGTTTCGAATAGACTAAAGAGGCAAAAGATGCCTTTGAAAAACATAAGGAGTACCTAACAAGTGCCCCGATCTTAGCCTCTCTAAGATCGTGAGAAACATTGCTGAGTTACATAGCTGCAATGCTACAAACTGTCAGCGGTGTACAAGTCACAGAATGTGACAATATACAACGACTAGTGTATTACGTAAGTGAAGTCTTACATGGACCTAAGGAAAGATACCCACAAGTACAATAGTTGCTCTATGGCCCCCTTATGGCTTCGAGGAAATTAAGGCATTACTTTCGGGCCCACAAAGTGGTCGTACCTACCGGATATCTCCTTGGTCAAGTCCTTGGAAACAGGGAATCATCCGGACAAATAACAAAATGGGCAGTCGAGCTAGGGGCGTTCGTGTGAGACCCCGGTTTATTAAATTTGTAATACTTAACCTTCCACTGGTTCTAGTATCACAAATAGAATAATCCGCGTCTCGATGAATATGTGCCTCCCAGAACAAGCAGCACACATACATCATATCAAAGCATGCATCAATTCCATACAACCGAATATAGCAAGTCTAGCAAAAGACATACATAATATAAGTTATTACAACACAGCCGACCGGCCAAATGACATAAGTACCAAATGAGTAACAGCGGAAGCAAAAGTTGCCATAAGATGGCTTAAACCAAAAGACGACCGGTTAGCCACATAACACCACAGGGCAACCGACCGGGCCGCCAAGCTAATCGCCCTTAAAGCGCCACAAAGACAACTCACAAAAGTGAGGTCCATCGGACTCACTATCATCCTCTGCACAACACAAGCAATGCAGGTGAGTACAAAAATGTACTCGCAAGACTTACGAGTAACAAGCCTATACATAGCTACATGAAAGCTGTATTCAAAGGAATGTGGTTATATGGTTCTTTGGACGCATAAAGCAAGTTTCATTTGCAATATTGTAATAGATTGAACAGCAGTTTGTAAAATATGTTTTTAAGCATTTAAATAACAGCGAGTAAACATAAGTAACAAGTATCCACCTAGAAGTGACTTTCCCTAAAGCCACCACGACATAGCACGAATCCCGATTCGCACCACCATCAAGTTTTAATTATAAAAGGTTGTAGTCTAACTCTTGAAAGACTTCCCAAGCGTGTCCATAACCTAGACGAGGCTATTCGAATAGTTTTAATCCTCGCAGGTGTACCAATGTACGCACACTTGCACCGCCTTTTGCCAAGCTATAAAGCACACTTCCTTTGGTATGCCTACACGGCTAAGTCCTACGAACCCTTTCCAATGGAATATGCTAATCAAGAGACGCACGTATGGGGTTAATCCTTAGTGATCTGCCGACGAAATATGGATCACAAGGACCCATACGTGGAGCAGATACACCGCCCGGCGGTGTTCCTCTCCCTACAACGTGTCCATGTTGCATATAATCAAATATGCAACCCACCACGCGACTCATTAATTAACACACCCAAAGTACTCGGCTAAGAGAGGTCACATATCCTCTAGTGTGGTTAGCACGCACAAATGCTTGGTTTGGTGTAACAAGTAGCTCGGTCCTTAATTGACCCGGGCACCATTTCATTCACACCCAAAAAGATCACACCATCTTACCATTGTGCCCAAGTCTAAATTGTTTTCATTTTTAGTTTTAGTTTTGCAATTTAGACAAAGCACAGGGCTGAAATATACATATCATAGCAGTTTGTGTGATCAAGGTTATCGACAAGTCGATAACCGCCCATTTCTACCGATAACTAAGCATGGCTAAGCATAATGACACGTAATCTACTAAGTGACAAGGGTCCATCCAGCGAACCCAAAATCACAGCAAGTAACCTAGGCTTCAGTAGTAGAGGACTAAACATTTCCTACTGATTATGCATCAATGGGCCAACTATCAATAATAGTTTAAAACAACATAGCAATGCATACATAGAATTTGCAACCAACATATTAGAATTTGAAAATAGTAGGAACAATATGATCAAATGAATGCTACATCTGCTTGCCTTGTCGGAGGCAGATCCGATGGTCTTGTGGCTCAATATCAGCAATAAAATTATCTTCGGAACCTAACGCGAAAAGTCGATAAGCAAATAAGAACGAAGAACACCAAACAAACTCCAACAGCAAAACACATCCAAATCTAATAAAATTTACACAACAGCTAGGGAATGATCTAAGACAATGACAGGAACAAGAATTATGCAATTTGGACTTAACATGCAAAAGATATGAACAAAATGCTCTTTCTCAGCCTCTCAACAACCTAATTAATAAATAGTACTGTTCATGGCGAAATTTTCTAGAATGATCTATGGTCTGAAATTTTTATAGCAGGTAGATTATAACATCCTAATAACAGCAAAGTTGGATTTACTAAATTTGGAGTTATACACATTTACTTATGATTTTTCTAAGTTGTAAATCTAATGCAAGTCATTTTACAGAATTATAAACATGCTCAAATCTTATTCCACATGAAAGTATACTAACAGATGAATTTACCAAAATTGATTTTGCACAAAATGGATTTATACAGAAAAAGATATGCATTTTTCAAGATTAAATCTATTTCTGGAATATTCAAAGTGACAGAAATCAAGTTATTTCTAGTTACACAATTTTCTGCTACCGGAATATGCTTAAATCCATTTTTATAATAAACTTAAGTGATAACACAATTTATTACAGTTGGAATTATCTAAAAAGCAGTTAAAATGAATTAGTTACGAGTTTCTAAAGTTTTTATATCATTTTCAGTTGTTAAATAACTACTTACCGAAATACAGACAAACTCAAGTAATAGAATAAGACGTGGACGCTCGACAACCCTCGATCTAAAATCCTACGGCTCACGCGACGCCGAAAACAGCGCACGCGCGCGAAACCTAATCGGAGCCCACCGTTAGATCACGATCCAACGGCGCACACAAGTGTATGCATCCGGACGGTGCGGTTGCTTGGGCCAATCCCAGCCGCAGATCTGCAGATGGACGGTCCAGAGCGCACCAATGGTCGGAAGGTCCGATTGCATACAAGATCCCAGCCGTGGATCGCAAGATCGACGGTCGAGAATGATCAGGGCATCCGGAGGGTCCGAATGCACTCACGATCAGGGCCGTTGATCAAGGGATCGACGGTGACCATTGATCGAAGTTCAAAGGGAGATGCTGACACGTGGGGCACGCATGTCAGTGACCTTGAGTCACCCACGCGCCGCTTTTAACCCACGTGCACAGTGCACTGGGCCCACATGTCAACGACTAAGAGTGGCGGTTAGGACAGAATTAATGCCATTAATGATTAACATTAAATAGACACTAATGACCCCTGGATTTGGATTATAACCTCTCGGGCCCACTAGTCAGCGACCCAGAGGTGATTTCCGACAGTGATTAAATGCCGACACATTAATTAATCAATGATTAAGCCTTAATGATGTCGGAACAGTGCGGGGTTGAGCCAGCGGGTGATTTAAGAAGGTTGGGCCCACTGGTCAGTGGCCCAACGACACAGATTAAGACACTATTAACGAACTAATGATTGGCAATCATTGTGTAATTAATATGTCCTAATCAAATGACGAAAACGGGAGCTCTGTGCCGGCAAAAACCCGAGCGGCAACAGCGGCTCGTCGCCGGCGACACTGGTCGCGGCAGCGCCGAACAAGAACCAAAATGGAATCGCAATAGCACTACGAACCTAATGGTGGCATTCTCGCCGGCGGTGAGGGACTAGAACGTCGGCTAGCCGGAAAATGAAAATGGGAGCTTTACTGCTAAACACGAAACAAAGAATGAGCTCATTGCACCCAAGGAAGCGGGTGCCAAAGCTTCTAAGGACTAATAAGAAGCTACCTTGATGAAGAGAAGCTTCAAAGATGGCCGGAGATGCTTGATCACGAAGGAAGCTCGCCGGACTTGGAGAAGAAGGATTGAGAATGACACCCTGAGCCAAATGAGTGATTCCAAAGCATTAGTATAGCTTCATAATGACTCACATAAGCCACAAGAGCAAGGAATTAGAAAATGGAGCACTCACTTGAGCTGAGGAAGAAGATGACCAATTTCGGCCGAATTTGAACAAACCCCAAATTGGACAATTCCTGAGAATCAAATCCAAAATTAAGTGAGGGGAAATGTTCAAGGAAGTAAATAGATAAGGATAGGGCAAAGAAACATGAAGGAGAACCACTGGAACACCAAGAACACCAATGGAGCTTTTCGGGTCAACAATGGCAACTTGCCATTCTTGAGGTGATAAGCTCCAATACTGAGAATGGGGCTTGATGGTGGTCTAAAGAAATTCCAGGAGGTGATTTGGGTGCCTATAAGGTACTGGAGGTATTAGGGTTTGCACCACAAACTTTTCGGGCGGCAAAACACAGAGCACAAGGTGCGGCCGACAAGGAAAAAGATAGTAGATGGTGCAATAGGGTATGGCATGGCCGAAGGTGTCTCCCACGACCCACACTATTGACTAGGGTGGCTGTAGGAAGCATGACAAGACAATGCCATCACCCCTACTGTGCTCGCACGGCTAGAGGTTGAAGATGACCATAGGAAAGGCTCGGGCGTTCCAGAGCCCCACGATTCAAATTGGACGGCTGAGATAGCGCCACGCCTCCGGGCTTTAAAACACAACGAAAAGGTCACAAGCCCTAGGATTAGAAATGAACGGCTCAGATTGCCCCACGTTGCGAACGCGATTTACCACAGAGGGACAAGCGAGCGTTGGATTTTAATCCAACGGCTCAGGTTCAAACCAACAACCGGAGGGTCCGAAAGTGTCGGAGGATCTGAGTGGTTGGATGGAGATCTAACGGTTGACATTCATTTAAGCAACCGGAAGGTCCGAAAGGTTACACGCGCGCGGGCCGCGCGATCAAGATCCAACTGTCGAGAATGGACGCGCGCTTTTAAAGAGAGGCTCGGTGCAGTTAGTTGACTGGACCGAGTCAATTGGCTCGAGCCCGAGTCTGACTCGAACCCGAGGCACAGTGAAACCAGGTTCGATTTCGAAATTAGAACAGAGACTTTGAAGGATTTATTTGAGATAGCAAAATAACTCCAAAAATTATGAAATTTTTACAGGAGCTTGCTAACTCAGATATTAATCTTGTGTAAAATTTTCAGAGGTTTTTATACTGTGAATAAATCTCCAAAAATTCTGCAAGGCTCTGTTTTAATGTTTGACTGAGAGTCAAACAAGTTTGACTGCCCCCTAAAAATATTCAAACAATTTCTAAAAATTATGAGATTTTTCAGAGGGGCTACATACCATCCCAAGAACTTAGGAAAAATATTTCCAGAGGATGATCACAAAATTTGACAAGATTGGTTTTGGGATAACATAGTTTGGATCAATTAGACTTGTGACATTGTATTTCCATAATCCCTTGTACAAGAATTGTTTGGCATAACAGGAAATACATGATGTAAGAAAAAGTTTTAATTTCTACTGATTTTCTTACATTTGAAACACAAGCCCAAAGTTGGGATGTTACAGTTCGACCTCTATTTCATCTCACGAACAGCAATATGGCGGAATATGAAGGTTTACTGGTAGGACTTCGAGCATGCAAAGCGCTCAGGATTCGCAGATTACTAGTGAAAGGTGATTCTCAACTAGTAGGGAATCAAGTTGGGAAAGAGTATCAATGCTCAAGTACCAAGATGTCATCATATTTGGCAGAAATACAAAAACTCGAAAAGCACTTCTTCGGTTTTCAAATCTAACATATTCTTAGAAAGAAAAACTTTCTCGCAGACTAGTTGGCACAGATGGCCTCCACGAGGTCTGATGAGCCACGAAGGTCCTAATTTTGGCCTGATCTTTCGATGAGAAGGATACGTTCGGAGTAGTCGCTCAACTCTCACGATCCTAACTACAAACTCGTAAGGCTCGAAACCACGCAATCGCTGAACTACTCGATAAGTCGTTATCAACCGTGCACGAATACCCGATTGACCTGATCACAAAGATCAATTCCTGTATACACCGAAGAAACACACAAGAACAAGATAACTAAGCAATCTGAAATTGCGAATATGAATGAAATACTTGATAAATAGGGATTCTGAAGCAGTATTATGGTTGGTCTAGTCAACACACGAAGTTGCATGGAAGCTAACTTTTAACTAAACAAAATCCGCCGAACTAACGGGGAGACGGCCACTACTTAAAGGAGGAAGAGGGAGGGGCGTCGGAACTGTTCATGCATGAATAGTATCACATTAATAGTACCCCCCAAACCCTAGGTGGTCATATGGGCCAGGGAGGTGGCCGGCCCAAACACCCTAAAGTGATGGCTGTGCGTTGGACCCAATAATTGATACAAGACTCTCATCCCAATGTGAGGTGTCGCAGCACTAGATATAAGTGAAGTAAATTCATCATCGTCGGCCCGTTCAAGTAGAGTCTGACACAGCTGAGTAGCCTGGTTGGAGGTGGAGTAGCGGTCGTATCCAAAGGGTTCATGTCCTCATCACCCTCCCCTTCTTGCATTTGAGTCGTCCTCGACCTACGCTCATCCTCCAGCGGCAAGAAAAGTTTTAAAACTTGTAGCAACACATTCTCATTTTTCTGCAAAATGTTAGCAACAGCAAGTGGCAAAGAAATAGAGAAAGCTTCGAAAATTACAGGTGATTGTGCATGCACCAAATCAGCAAAGGTACAATTTCTCATAACATTCAGGTTGCAACTCAATTTGCAAGTATAAGTGGTGTCTATAGTAGAGTTATTCATTGCTCGGTGAATGGGCAGTACAGTAATTGAATTCAAGGTGCACAAATCATTCATATAATCATATTTCAATTGAGCAATAGCAAATTCATCTAGCAATGGTGACAAGATTTGTAAGTTCTTCCATAACGCAACATCTTTAATTATTCAGATTGTCCATACTAGATGGTGCAATAAAAGTCATAGGCATTAGATGAGCACTAAATTTAATTTTCCTCTCATATTGAACAAGATTCAGCACACAAGAATTGTTGTTCAAAACAGTAAGCTTCAATTCATCCATGTGATCACAAGTTATGCATATTCGATATACCAGAAATTGATTGTCTACACCATAATCTCTAATTAATTTAAAATAGTTGGTGTAGATGCTAAAAAGAGAATTTAGATATGAAATTTTAGAAACTTTCTCCATAGCATATTCCAAACTAACGGGCTCATTAAGCATGATATAACACAATGCATCAGCATGGGATATTCTATCAAGTACTGCCTTATATGTAATTAATTCGACATGATCATTATATACTATTAACTCATCACATGAAGTACTCACAACAACAGGCAATTCAATTATTTTATCACATAGTGCACTCAAGTCAGTAAGTAAATCAACAATATTATCACATGGTGCACTCAAGTCAGCAGGCAATTCAATCATTTTATCACATGGTGCACTCAAGTCAGCAGGTAAATCAATAATTTTATCACATAGTGCACTTAAATCAATGCATTCTGAAGTCTCTACTTGAAACATGTGCATATCAGAATTATTTTCCACTAATTTTTGCTCTAAAATAGTATAAACAGTGGACAATTGTAGTTCTTCACAAGTATACTCACCTTGAGTGATGATAGTACCATGATCTTTACCTTTTTGGCTCTCCTCAGATGATGTAGGTGTATCCATCTCCTCATCTTCCTTCTCAACCAATAGAATCGATGGCTCAATCAGCTCATTCTCGTATTCAGTATGGTTCTCAACTTCCTACAAGATGTTAGCCACAGAAATAGGCACAAATACAGGTTTGTTCTCATGTTTCTTATCATCATGCATTCTCAATTTCTCCTTAATTTGACTTTCAACCTAACAAGTAAGTATAAACAAATGAGAGAGAGAATTATATTCTTTGTGAATAAGAAGGCCCTGAATTGCTTGATTAAACCCTCTTAAGAATCTATTCTCTATAGCTTCAGCATGTTCCTCTAAGCCACAACGCAACAAACGAGTTTTTAATTTATGATAGTATTCTCTTACAGTTCTACTACCTTGTTTTAAACGTTGCAATCTGGCTAGCAAAGAATCAGCATGATATTTAGGAACGAATTCATCTCTCAAAAGTTTCTTTAAAGCATTCCAAGTTTGAGGCACTCTTCCATGTCTACGTAAATACTTCCACCAAACTATTGCATCTTCAATAAAAACACTAGTGGCAGCTTTAATCTTTTGTCTATCAGACAATTCATAATATTCAAATTCTTTGTCTAAAGCTATTTCTCAGTTAACATAGGCATCAGGATCAAATTTACCAGCAAAGGATGGCACAGTGAGTTTAGTTTTAGTAGAAGTATTGTCACGATCATATACCTTCCGTGGTGGACAATCTTGTCTCAAACGTGTATCTTCCTCGCAGACTTTCTGGCGTGTTCCGTTCAATGGCTTGAAGAAGACGTGAATCTAGCTGGAAATCATCCTGTGAACCTGCTATAGTTAATAAAAAACAAGGAAACAAAATCACAGTGTATATGTCCCTATGAACTACTAGGTTTTGGAGTTTTCAACAGTCGCTCACACTCAAGCTTTTACCAAGTTCTTACAAGATCTTACAATGCAGCAAGGAAGTGGTACAACCAGTGGCTGGTTCGTGATACTCTCACTTGCAATTAGCCCAATGATTGCGAGGAACAGTACCTGCTGAGTTAGTATAAAGTGAAGCTCAGAAGGCTAGTATGTAGCAAAGGAGTAGCAATTGTTCAAATCAGTATGCAAAGTTGAAAAGTAGTTCAACGTACTGGTCATAAGTGCTGTTCCTAGTCTAAACCAAGCCTAGCTAGAGCAACTCACAAGAACGACTAGTAGCAACAACTGAGGGCTAGCACAAGAACTGTCAACGCAAGCGAGCAATGGACGAACTATGCCAAACTGAATAAGGAAATAATGTCAAGAAAAGGAGGCAGCTCTGAATTTTCTTCTTCTTCTTCTTCTCTTTCTTTTTTTTTCTTTCTACTCTTTCTTCTCTTTTTTTTCTATTTCTTTTTTTTTTCTTCTTATCTTTTTTTTCTACCTCAGAAAACTACTCGGAGCTGAAAATATGAATTTTTTAGGCTGCTACAGTAACCAAAAACTGCCCGTTTTCTACTTCGGCAAACACTAGTTTTCTTTGGCAAAACCTGAAATCACTTCGGCCAACACCGAATATGGCTTCCCATTTTCTTCTTTGGAAACTTTCCTTTTCCTTCTCTCTTGACAACAGAATCCAACTCTAATGCTTTATGTTTGATGCAAATCCGAAAAAGGATAGGGATGCAACTTTCTTTCTTTCCAGCCCTTCAGGCAAAACTGAAACCGGTCTCTTCTCTCAAGCCAAAAAGCAATCTATCTCTTGCACAACCGAACACACCAGCGACAGCAGCGGTTTTTTGCCGTGGCAGAGAAGAGGCACAGCCGGCAGGCTGAGTTGGTGGCCTTGGCAGGCGGCAGGATGCCTGCAGGATGGGATCGGTTGCCGTGGCAGCAAACGGTGGCCGCGGCAGGAGTGATTGCTGGTGGTGCGATAGGAGAGGCAGAGGGAAAACGGTGCCATGGCAGGAGATGGCGTGACACGGCAGAAAGACTTGGGCGGCCGCGGAAGCAAGATGGCAACGGGGGTAGGAGCAACCGGCTGCCGCGGCGGTGTGTGGCAGCAGTGGCTAGGGCAAACGGCTGTTGCGGTAGGAGATGGCTTGATTGATACGGCAAGGCGCTAGGGTTTGCTGCGGCAGGATATGGCGACGAGGCTTGGCGCGTCGGTTGCCGCGGCAGCGACTGCAGCGCGTTCTTGTTGGCCGCGGCAGTGAGGATTGGCAACAGCGGCAGGAAGGTGGTTTATGGCAGTGACCGCGACAAGGAGGATGGGGCTGCGACGGGGGTGGTGGTGATGGTAGCTGTGGCATGGAGGAAGACAGTACTAGACGATGCGC
The DNA here is from genome assembly GCA_036346255.1 of Ampelocalamus luodianensis. Taxonomy (NCBI): domain Eukaryota; kingdom Viridiplantae; phylum Streptophyta; class Magnoliopsida; order Poales; family Poaceae; genus Ampelocalamus; species Ampelocalamus luodianensis. The sequence goes on from CM070628.1 coordinate 64,513,179, forward strand.
AAGAGACTTGGAACAAGACCAATCTAGACATAAACCAGCACAAGACACGACGATGCAATCTACAATTCAAGGATGCAAAAACTGAAAAGAACAATGCGAGGCACAAATTGGTTTGGATGATATGAACTAACCCTAAGTTTTTGTGTGATTTTTCGTGGCTTACTGGACTATAGGAAAAAAATTCTCACCGATGAACTGTAGCTCTGATACCACTTGATGAACCATGAAGGTCTTGATTTTGGCCCGATCTTTCGATGAGAATGATACGTTTGGTAGTAGTCACTCAACTCTCATGATCCTGGCTACAAACTCGCAAGGCTCGAAACCACGCGATTGCTGAACTGCTCGACAAGTCCTTATCAACCGTGTACGAATACCTGGTTAACCTGATCACGAAGATCGATTCCTGCATACACCGAAGAAACACGCAAGAAAAAGATAACTAAGCAATCTGAGATTACGAACATGAATGAAATACTTGATAAATTAGGATTCCGAAGCGGTATTATGGTTGGTCTAATTGACACAAGACAATACACGAAGTTGCATGGAAGCTAACTTTTAACTAAACAAAATCCGCCAAACTAGAGGGGAGGCGGCCACTACTTAAAAGAGGAAGAGGTAGGGGTGGTGGCATTGTTCACATATGAATAGTGTCATATGAATAGTACCCCCCCAAACCCTAGGTGTCCATATGGCCAGGGAGGTGACCAACCCAAATACCCTAAAGTGATGGTTGTCCGTTGGACCCAATAATTGATACAAGGCCCTCGGCCCAATGTGAGGTGTCGCAGCACCAGATATAAGTGAAGTAAATTCATCGTCGTCGGCCTGTTCGAGTAGAGTCTGACGCAGCCGAGTAGCCCGGTTGGAGGTGGAGTAGCAGTCGTATCCAAAGGGTTGATGTCCTAATCAAGGTCACTCGTCTCGCTCAGAGATTTCCTCAAGCAGCTCGATTCACCCTTGGTGGTCGAGCATTCCAAGGACATAGATGTAATAGCCCAAATCTGGGTTTGTGTTTCAAATGTAAGAAAATGAGTAAAAATTTAAAACTTTTCTTGCATCTTGAAGTTTTTGAGCTTTTCTGCAATTCTTGTAAAGGAATTGTGGGAAATCAAAAACCCAAATCTCCAAATTGACTAAAGTCATGACCCTTCTTTGCCAACTCTTGTCAAATCTAGTGATCATCCACTATAAATAATTTTCCTGGGTTCTAAAGATGTTGTGTGACCCCTCTGAAAAATTTTGTAATTTTTAGAAATTGTTTGAATATTTTAAGAGGCAGTCAAACCATTCTGACCTTTGGTCAAACCCTAATCAGAACCTTGAAGAATTTTTAAAGAAAAATGCTCTGCATAAAAACCTCTGGAAATTTTATACAAGGTCCATCTTAGAGTCAGCTAGCTCCTGTAAAAATTTCAGAAAATTTGGAGTTAGTTTGCTACCACTACAAATTCCTCAAAACTTTCAGCTCAAAAATCAAACCCTAGTCAAAGTCCTGTTGGACTCGAGTCGGACTCGAGCCCAACACCTTTCTCTGGTGGAACCCAAGCAAGTCAGCGCCACCCCGAGCCCTCCAGCGCGCGCAATCAACCTCAGCCGTTGGATCTTCATTGGGCCACCCTTAGCGTGTGGCCGTTTGGACCTCCGATCCCGCCCCCGCTTTTTAGCTCTTGGATTCTTGCTCTACCGCTAAAGATCTTCGGGAGCTCCTCAAAGACCTCCTCTTTGTCTTTGTAAAAGACCTCCCACTCGCACTACCACCTCGTGTCCTTTTTGCAAAGAACAGCCTCCCGGACCTCCCCTTAGACCTCCCTTTGCATCTTTGCAAAGACCACCCTAAATCGTCTTCGAAGACCTCCTCAAAGAATGATGAGGACATGACCCCTATGGATATAACCATATTTGCTATGCTTACTGTTCCAAGTATAAGAGCGCGTACGCTTCACTTAAATTATCAGGTGAGCTTGTTTTTAGGAGTGTCTTTATATTATATGAATTATATGATGATACCTAATGATGAAATATATATATGTGCAGCGCCATGTCACTTTTAGTCTAAGACAAGTAAGCAGTTCGAGCTGGACCCGTTTTGGAATCCAGTTCGGCCTCCAGAATCAGCCTGACAACACCAACTTAAAACAGGCATAACTTTCACATACGGAGTCCGTTAGAGGTCCACGAGTACTTGATTGAAAGCTTATTTCGTCCTCTTTCCAAAGGATCCGGCCTCACCTCCAAATTCGTTCTGGGCTGATTGCAATCATCAAAAGAAGACGTCATATCACTTGTTTGGGCCAATTTGGGCTTTGTAATCATACTGAACTTGGCCCATCTGCCGGCGGCCCACTTGGGGTGTGGTTACTGTTCATATGAACAGTACCCACAAATTTAGTCCCGCCCGCTGGTTCTATTAGATGTGCAGCTCCCCCTCCCCTATATAAGGAGGCCGCTCCCCTCTAGTTTTTCTTGGATTTTGTTTAGTTAAAAGTTAGCCTTGTTGCAACTTCGTGTATTGGCTTGTGTCGACTAGACCAACCATAATACCGCTTCAAAATCCCAACTCAATTCAATATTTCAATTCCTATTTGCAATTTCAGATTGCTTTATCTTTTTCTTGCGTGCTTCTTCGGTGTATGCAGGAATCGACCTTCGTGGTCAGGTCATCCGGGTATTCGTGCACGATTAATAACGACTTGTAAATCAGTTCAGCGATTGCGTGGTTTCAAGCCTTGCGTGTTCGTATCCATGATCGTGAGAGTTGAGCGACGACTACCGAACTTATCGTTCTCATCGAAAGATCGGGCCAACAATCAGACCTTCGGGTTCATCAGGTGGTATCAGAGCTACAGTTCTTCGGTGAGAAATCAGTACCCCTAGTAGTAGATTTGTTTTTCATACCTAGAGTCCAGAAAATTGCCCCAAAAAAAATTCGCATCTATCATCCATACCGAACCAATTTGAGCCATTGCAATTTTTCTTTCAGTTTTTGTTCGTTGAATCATTGGTTGCATTGTCGTGTTCAAGTTGCTGATTGCTAGTTTAATTAGAGTCTAGTTCATCGTTGTCTAGTTTGTATTTCGTGTTTTCCTTCGCGTCGCTTGATCGCTCTTTCAGGGTTCTTAGTTTTTGCATCTAAAACAGAAATTCGTGGGTTAGAACTCCTCTAATCCACACCAAAAATAGAAAATTCGTATTGTTGTTAATCCAAAAAAAAGGATTGCTGTGATCTTTTGGGAGAGTTGATGTTATTTGCAACTTGCGGCAAATCCTAGGGTCGGCCAAATAGTAGAAGGAGAAAGAGGCAACTGCAAAAACAAAAGCCGTGAAAAAAAAAAGAGAAAAGAAAAGTACATGAAAATTGGTGGAGACCTTCTACATATAACCAAAAGCTTTCACAAAAAATTTCAGCAAGTTTGGCTCAAGGGTTTGAAAGACATAGCAATTTCAAATTTAAACCCGAGACGGATTCGAGTCCGAGTAGAATTCCATATCCGAGACACCTTTAGTAAAACGGGCATAACTTTTGCATACGGTGTCCGTTTTCGACGTTCTTGTGCTCGTTTCGAAGCTAATGATGAGGCGCATCGTTTCCACCTAAGCCACTAGTTGCCATCCAGGTGCCCCAAAATCGGCCATCTTCGGCCCCGATTTCGCGTCGCAAGTTTTCGGTTTCTGTTTTTGCCGTTTCCTTCGATCTTCCTTTCGGAATTTGGAGTTCGCCTCAACTGAAAATTTGTAGATCTCGTCGAAACCTTTCAGAAAAGCATATATAATCCACATAAAACTTTGGTTTTTTTTCATCATTTGAGACTAGCTATTGTTTCTGCTCAATCTAGAGGGCTGTTTGTGTGCATCGATATTGCTGTTTTTGTGCTCTACATCACGCGAACAATCTTGTGCCCTTAGAAAGAAGTTTGAGTAGTTGGCTAGCGTCTCTCCTAGCACTTGTTGTGAGGCTTTCCCTTGCTTGCATCAAGTCACATTGATCGTTGCGTGTGCGTACATACACTTCTTTGCATAGGGCTTTGATTAGGCTAGGATCAGCAACATTGGCTAGTACTTTGAACAATCTTTCAACTTGTATTAACTGTTTTGATTATTGCTGATCCTTGCTACCATATTGAAGCCTTCCAAGCTCCACTTCCTACTAACTCAGCAGGTGTCGTTCCTCGCAATCGTTGGGCTGATCGCAAGTGAGAGTATCACAAACCAGCCACCGGTTGTACCACTTCCTTGCTGCATTGGTAAGAACTTGTAAGAACTGGGTATAAGCTTGAGTGTGAGTGACTTGGTTGAGCCTCCAGAACCTAGTAGTTGATAGGGACATATACTTGTGATTTGTTTCTTTGTTTTCTACTAATTATGGCAGGTTCATGGAAAGATTGCAAGATATATCCACCTCTTCTTCGAACTGTTGGACGGGAGTGCAAGATAGTGAACGAGGAAGATGCACACTTGAGACAAGTTTTTTCACTACGGGAGGTATATGATAGTGATAGTATGTCTCATAAAATTAACTTCACTACCCTCGTTTCTTTGGGAATTATGATCCCGATGCTTATCTCATATGGGAATTAGATGTACAACAATTATTTGCATGCCATGAATTTCCTGATCATCTAAAAGTTAGGGCTGTTACCCGTGAGTTTTGTGATTTTGCATCTATTTGGTGGAGTGAATATTGTCGTACTAATCAGAACATACCTAGAACATGGAATGATTTGAAGAGAGCAATGAGACATAGATTTGTACCTTCATATTATTCTCTTGAATTGCTTAATAAATTGCAACGCTTAAGACAAGGTAGTAGTTCTGTAGAGGATTATTATCAAGATTTGCAAACAGCTTTGTCTCGTTGTGGTTTAGAAGAAACTGAAGATGCAAAGATAACTAGATTTCTAGGAGGATTAAACCATCAAATTCGGAATAAATTTGTTTATAAACCTCCCACTATCACTCGTTTGTTTTGTCTTGCTTGCCAAGTTGAAAAAGAAGTGCAAGGACGACAATCCAAGACCGTTCGTGCTCTTTCGTCTACTTCCACTACACCTTCACGTGTACATGAAACAAATAAGCGCATGGTACAAACCTCTGCATCAAGATCATCTTCGGTTGCTTCTCCTGCTGCTGCATCTACCATGATGGCCGCCCCTACTGTTGTGGGCGTTACTCTGTCTTGTTTTCTTACACCCATGGCTCGCTCATTGTTAATTGAGCTGGAGCAAGAAGAGGAAGGAAAAGCTTTTAACTACTCACCAATTTCAGTATCAACATCATCTGAGGCGATCCTACAAGGTAATACCAAATGTACTGATTTGAACACTCAACCTAAGAACAATAACCATGATTTTATGCCTAGTATCATTGAGCAAAGGGAAAATCAGATTGTAGTAGAAACCACTGCATCACATGAGGTGGATGAATCTAGTGCTGAGAAGGTAGAAATTAATTTCCTAGCTACAGAATCTGATATTATTGAGAATTTGCATGAATCCTGTGATAATTTGATTGATTTGCCAACAGAGTTGAGTGCACCATGTGCTGAAATAATTGAATTGCATGCTGTTTTGAATGAGTCATGTGATGATTTAATCACATACAATGATCATGTGGAATTGGTTAGACATAAAGACGTTTTGACTAGAATTTCTCCTACTGACTCTTTATGTTATATTATGTTGGATCCACCTGTGAAATTGTCACATGTTCTGGAGAAAGTTTCTGAAATCGCATGTTCAAAATGCTTGTCTAGTGCCTACACCCCTGGGTATAAGTTTAATTTGATTGGAGATTATGGTGTAGACAATCAATTTCTTGTTTATTGAATATGCATAACTTGTGATTACATGGATGAATTGAAGATTGTTGTTTTGAACAATAATTATTATGTGCAGAATCTTGTTCATTATGAGAGAAAATTAAAATTTAGTATTCATTCAATGCCCATGTGTTTATCTCTTGTTGTACCATCTAGTGTGGACAATCTGCATCAAGATGTTGAAGTATGGAAGAATTTACACATCCTTTCACCCTTGCTAGATGAATTTGTTGTTGCTCCATTGAAATCTAATAATATGGATGAACTTTGTTTGATTTCAAAAGTTGTAGATTTGCCCATATGTGCTACCACTGCAAGTTTACAACTTCAGAGAGTTGAATTGCATAAATACTTCACTTATATTTGCAAAACTAGTTGCAATAATTGCTAAGTGAGAAATTTTGTTTTGCTCATTAACATATATGATTATTCTTGGGGTAATTATACAATGATCTTTTATGATCACTGCTGTCGTCTAACATTAATTGTGCAACAACGAAGAACCGTTAAAACAGATGACATATACATATACCATGCATACACTTTGGCTTCTTTGTTACCCTATTTTCAGCTTATCAAAAGCCGAGGACGGCTTTGTTTTCAAGAAAGGGAGGATGATGAGGACATGACCCCTATGGATACAACCATATTTGCTATGCTTACTGTTCCGAGTATAAGAGCTCGTACGCTTCACTTAAATTATCAGGTGAGCTTGTTTTTAGGAGTGTCTTTATATTATATGAATTATATGATGCTACCTAATGATGAAATATATATATGTGCAGCGCCATGTCACTTTTGGTCTAAGACAAGCAAGCAGTTCGAGCTGGACCCGTTTTGGAATCCAGTTCGGCCTCCAGAATCAGCCTGACAACACCAACTTAAAACAGGCATAACTTTCACGTACGGAGTCCGTTGGAGGTCCACGAGTACTTGATTGAAAGCTTATTTCGTCCTCTTTCCAAAGGATCTGGCCTCACCTCCAAATTCCTTATGGGCTGATCACAATCATCAAAAGAAGACGTCATATCACTTGTTTGGGCCAATTTGGGCTTTGTAATCAATACTGAACTTGGCCCATCTGCCGGTGGCCCACTTGGGGCGTGGTTACTGTTCACATGAACAGTACCCACAAATTTAGTCCCGCCCTGCTGGTTCTATTAGATGTGCGACTCCCCCTCCCCTATATAAGGAGGTCGCACCCCTCTAGTTTTTCTTGGATTTTGTTTAGTTAAAAGTTAGCCTTGTTGCAACTTCGTGTATTGGCTTGTGTCGACTAGACCAACCATAATACTGCTTCAAAATCCCAACTCAATTCAATATTTTAATTCCTATTTGCAATTTCAGATTGCTTTATCTTTTTCTTGCGTGCTTCTTCGGTGTATGCAGGAATCGACCTTCGTGGTCGTCATCAGGTATTCGTACCGGTTGATAACGACTTGTCAATCAGTTCAGCGATTGCGTGGTTTCAAGCCTTGCGTGTTTGTAGCCAGGATCGTGAGAGTTGAGCGATGACTACCGAACTTATCGTTCTCATCGAAAGATCGGGCCAACAATCAGACCTTCGGGTTCATCAAAGAACTCCTCAGAAGACCTCCTCATACGACCTCTGTTGCACCTTGGTGATCGTGGGCCGTTCATAATCAGATCTGTGCCCCAGATCTCTTTGAGCATTAAGACCTCCGAGCACCTCTTCAAATCGGAGCCCTACATTTCAAATCCAACTGTCAAGACCTCCCCAACTCGATCTCAACATTTCACTTAACCGTTTGTTCTTTTGACCAGTCCCCTTTGAGCTCTTTCACTGATTGGTGGGACCTCCCCAGGCCTGGTCATCATCGTTTTCACGCGCATGCGTGTGTGCCAGAGCTAGGGCAGTTTGGAGCAGTGCCTTGTCATTTCATGCCCTTGTCAACGGCTCTTTGCTGCCAACCTTTAATACATATCAGTACCTTTTCCCCCAAAGTCTCCTTTCCACCTGCCCTGTCATTTCATGTACCTCCATGGTAGGGACTTTTGACTCAGTGCACCGTGGAGCTCAACCTTGCTCCACTCCTTTGCTCTCTCGGCTTTAAAGGAACCCTGAGCTCTTCCTTAGCTTTTTTAGACAATATTTTGCAAACTCTAGCTTCTATCTCTGTGTTCTTGCCCTCACAAAATTAGAGGACCTCCTCTCCGCCATTGTCGGACCTTGGAGCCCCTTGTCGATCTCTGAGCTCCAGTGGTTCAAATTGCATTCTTGGCATATCAACTTGTCCATTTGGTCACCTTGAGCATTTCCCTAACTTATTTTGTTTGACTTCATAGAGGTGGTAAAAGTGGGAACTTGCTCGTTGTGACCAGGTTTGCCCTTCTTCCTCAGCGCTGGCCAGCACCTTCGTCGCCGGAACTTCTTCGACCTCCTCTGGACCCCCTCCATCCTCGGGTAATCCTTTCTGTAGTGCCCTAGTATTTGAACTCCTACTCGGTTGGACCACTTTACCTTTTGGAGTTTTGTCGTGTTTGTCGTCGGCAGTCGTCTCTGGCTAGCCGCCGGTAGAAAGCGTCTTAGCCCTAGCTTTTGGTACTTCTAGGTTCGCCTTGCTATTTAGGATCTGTTCCTGCCCTTGGTTCATGCCAGCGTGGTCCACGTCGCCGGCGTTGGGCTTTTCTTTGCGTTCGGCTTGTTGTCGTGCCTTACTCAGACAGCTACTGTAGCTCGATGATTGGCATTGAATGGCGGTCAGAAATAAATCTTGAGTCATTTGCTTGTGGACCTCGATCTCCTATTGTCGTTCAGTAAACCACCTCCTTGAGAACCCCTGGGACCTCCTAGTTTGGATCTCAACCGATAAAGACCTCTGTGAGTTAAGTCTTAGCCGTAGGATCTTGTCTATTAAAACATTAGCGCTAGGACCTCCTTCTCGGTTAGATCCTAGCTGTTTAGGTCCTCCCGGGTTTAATCTTCATCGTTAGGATCACCCCCGTGGTCGTTTTTGCGAAAACCACCCTCGGGACCACCCTTGGGGTCCTCTTTGCAAAAGACCTTCCCCTGGTCCTTTGTGAAGAAAACCTCAGGACCTCCCTCCGCTTAGATCTAGACCATTTAGGACCTCCCCATGGGGATCTGAGCTGTCCAGATCTCTTTTTGTCAAAACACCGTCTTAGAGGACCTCCCCGAGCAAATCTGGACCGTCTAGGACCTCCCCTTGTCAATCTAACCTTTAGGACCTCCCGTGTTGATCTGAACCTTTAAATCTAGATCTAGCGGGCTAGACCTCCTTGGCGCGTTTAGAGTTCTAAACGTTCCGATCTTCTTTTGCCGTTCATCTCTAGATCTACGGCTCAGATCTCATGAACATTCGGACCTCCGAATGTGATCTTGATCTAAGCCGTTCCTTCTGAGATCCATGGCCCAGACTTGGTGAGGCATTCGAGAAGTCCGAATGTCCCATCTCTCGTGGGCCGTTGGATCTAAATCCATCGGTGGAGACCTTGACTGTTAAGACCTCCTCCGGTAAATCTTAGCCGTCAGGACCTCCCCTCCCTCAGATCCCACCGTCCACACCTCCTCTTTTAGAGTTAACCTTAGGACCTCCTCGTGGAGCTGTGGACCGCCAGATCCTGATCTGGCGGTCAAGAACTCCCCAGTGCGCGCCGCGCTGGTGCGCTGTGCTCCGGTGCTCTGGAGCCGTTGGATTCAATCTCAACGGCCACGACCTCTCCTTTTTGACTTAGCCGTGTTGGAGCAGCCCGAGAGTTTGTATTTTCAAACTGTTAATTGCATAAATTTCAAAAGTGCATAACTATCTCTTTTTAACTCCTTTTAGAGTGATTCAAATTGTGTTAGCTCTATAATGACATGAACTTTAACGTGAGAATGAAATTAGGCACTGTTCTGTACTAGAAAGTGATGTATGTTGTATTAGAGGCTTAACATGAAATGATGCTTAGAAATTACTTCAAAAATTTTAAAATGCATAACTCTTTCTCTGTAACTCCAAACTGAGCAAACTAGACTTTGTTAAAATCCTCTAGTAATGTACTTTAGTGTAGAATAGGTTTTAATGTGATCTTTGCCACTGAAATTAATGATACACTAGTTTTACAACTTCAAAAAATCATAACAAATTCATTATAACTCCAAATGAAGTAAACTCAGTTTTGCTAACCTTAGGATGTCAGCATCTACCTACTATAAAAATTTCAGGTTCTAGATCATTCTGAAAATTTGTGCCATGAACAGTAACCGAAATTAATTTAATTGGATTTCTAAGCTGAGAAAATTTGTTTAGGCCATAACTTTTGCATGCTTAGTCCAAATTGAATAATTCTTGTTCCTAAATTTTTATAAAATCATGCCCTTCCTACTGCATAAATTTCATGAATTTTGGATGAATTTGGCTTTTGAGTTTCTTTCCGTGTTCTACGTTTTTATTGGATTTCTCGTTCTTTCGATAGGTTCCGACGATCGTGTTGGTTTCGTGAGTAATCCTCTACATCAACTAAGCGTATCACAGCAAGACAAGTAGTGTAACATCATTTGATCATATTGCTCCTATTACTTTTAAAGTCTAATGTCTTGATTTCAAAAACTAAGTATGCATGCTTCTTGTGTCAAAGTTAATTTTTATCGATTAGAGGTAGCTAATCCTATTGCATTGTTGCCCTGAAATTGTTCACCCCTGCCACAAACCTAGCTTATTATCCTCACTGGTGAATTAGAGCCCGGTGAATGAATTATGGTCTTTTTATTGTCTTTGCGAGATGATGCTTAGTAATGCTTAGTTACTGGTAGAAATGAGCGGTTGTCGACTTAGTCGATAACCTTGATCACAAAACTTATTATTGCTTATGATCTATATCTTGTGCCTTGTTTATTTGTGAAAACTAAAACTGAAAACAAAACGATTTCGATTTGGGCACAATGGTAAGATGGTGTGTTTTTGGGTGTGAATGGTTGGTGCCCGAGTCAACAAGGACTGAACATCTTGTATCACACTATCCAAGCATTTTAGCGTGCTAACCACACTAGAGGGAAATGGGACCTCTCTTGACTTAGTACTTTGGCGTGTGTTAGCTATGAGTCGCAGGAAGGATGGTGTTGGGAGCATTGTAGTAGCCGAAAGCCTTCGCCTGGGATGGGATTGTTGGCTTTCGACTTTGCAATGTAAGCGTATGGGCTGCGGTACATACGAGCGGCTCGTAGTTAATACGCAATATTGGAAGCATCTCGTAGGACTTAGACGTGCCGGCATACCTTCAGAAGTGTGCTTCTTGTGGTGAAAAGGCGGTCTGAAGTGTGGGTACATTGGTACACCCTTGCAGGGTTAAAACTATTCGAATAGCCTCGTCCTAGGTTATGGACACGCTTGGTTAGGTTTTGCAAGAGTTAGACTACAACCTTTTAAATTAAAACTTGACATGGGTGGTACGAATGGGTAATTCGTGCTATTGTTGTGATGGCCATTGGGATGGTCATCTCCAGGATGTCTTTATGATTATTACTTATCGTATCGCTGTTATTTATGCAAATAAAATTCAGATTGTTAAATAGCCTTCAATCTATTATCTATTGCAAATAAAATCTACTTTATGCTGAAAATAACATTTGAGTCTTCTCCTTTTATTAAAGCCTGCATGTAGTAGTAACTAGGTTTGTTACTCGTAAGTCTTGCGAGTATATTTTTTGTACTCATTTGCTTTGCTTATTTGTTGCAGAGGAGGTTGATCCCCAAGGGATCGACTTTTGTGAGTTGTGCTGCGGTGTGGACGACTAGCTTGGTGGTCCAGTCGGATTGCCTTGTGGGTGTATGGCAAACCGTTTGGCTTTTGTCTTAGCCATCTTATGGCATTTTGCTTCCGCTGCTATTTCTAACTCTTTAGCTTGTTGGGGATCGGTTGGTCTCCTTTGTAATAACTATTATGTATGTCTTTTGCTTGTAAAGTTAAGTTTTGAATCTGTGTGTTGTATGGAATTGATGCAATGTTTTGTAAAAGGGTGTGTATACTGCAATTCTGGGAAGTATACATTTTTCTGAGGCACAGTATATTTTGTTTGTGATGCTAGAGTCAATGGAAGGCTAAGTATTACAAGCTAAATAAACCGGGGTCTCACAATAGATGTTCACAAGGAGGTCATACACCTCGATTCTGCGAACATGGATGCTCCACAGGAGGTCGTCAAGCACGATCCCAGTAGAAATTGGATGACGTCGATCTACAATTATCATCAGCATGACCTAATTTCAGAAGATGATATAGAGGCTAAATTTATAGCACGAAAAGCCAAATCATACACTCTTATTGAAAGTACCTTATACAAACGAGGATCTCACAGAGTGTTGATGAGATGCATATCTCAACCGGATGGCATTAAGTTGTTGATCGAAATTCATAGAGGAGTCTGTGAAGCACATCATTCCTACAGAACGTTGGTCGGTAAAGCCTTCAGGCAAGATACCACTGGCCAACTACCCTTCATGATGCAAAAGAGCTCGTGACGAAGTGCATACAATGTTAGTTTCATAGCCGACAAGTACATCAGTCGGCACAAGTTTTGTAAACAAATCCTCTTTCTTGGCCTTTTGCAACCTGGAGACTAGATATTCTAGGACCTTTCTCACGAGCACCCGGGGGCTTTGAATTCCTTTTTGTCATGATTAACACATTTACAAAATAGATCGAAGTCGAGCCAGTTGTTAAAACAACAACTGAAGCCGCTAAGAGGTTTCTAACAAAAAATATGATCACACGATTTAGTGTACCTAGTCGTATAATTACAGATAATGGTACCCAGTTTTCAAGCAGTAATTTCCAGGAATTATGCGATGACCTAGGTATCAAGATATATTTCGCTTCTGTTGCTCATTCACAAAGCAATGGGGTAGTTGAGCAAACTAATGGTATCATAATGCAAGGGATCAAGGGACGAGTGTTCGACCAGTTAATAAAATGGTCAGGAGCTTGGGTTCTAGAACTTCCTTCTGTGTTATGGGCCGTTCGAACCACGACCAGTAATGCTACCGATGAAACACTATTCTTTTTGGTTTATGGTGCTGAAGCCATGCTTCCCCCATAACTAAAATTTGGTTCTGCTCAAACTGATTGTTTCAACGAAAACGATCAGGATGAACGACGACTTGACGACATCAATTTCCTTGAGGAGCAACGAAATCAAGCTTTAATAAGATCAGCAATCTACCAACAAGCCATGAGAAGGTACCACAATCGTAAGGTGCAACCTCGCAGCCTAGCTCTAGGTGATCTAGATCTCAGAAAAAATCAGAACCAAGCAAATCGCAATAAACTTTCTCCCAAATGGGAAGGTCCATACACTGTGGTCGAAGTCACCCGACCAGGTTTAGTACAATTAGCAATGTCTGACGGGCAAGTTTTGTCTAATTCTTGTAATATTGATCAATTACGTAAGTTCTTTGTCTAATTCTTTTTTAATAAAGATGCATTTCCTTTTCCCGATGAGTGTTAGTGTTTATATATTTGTTATCCTTTATTTGGTCGCATATCATTATTGTTTAACTGGTCGGAGAAGACACTCATTCTCTCTGATATCCTTATAAAGGGTCTCTATTACTCCTTGGCTTAGACTTAATAGTCAAACGCCAACAGCGGTCCTAGTTGTAATCATTGCATCAATGATTCTCACGCACGACCACACTCTTTTCTCAAAGAAACATGTGAGTAAAAAGAGCATATCATAAACAATTTCATATGGTTTTCTATATGCTTAAGAGTTCGAAGCTTTACTTTTTTCATTTCAACATTCTGTTCTACTCTTGTTTGGCTACTGGTCGGGACACGAAAAGCCTCCTAGTCGAAGTCTCTCTTCTCTGCACATGGTCCTGCCCACTGGAAGGAGCTTCCTAGTGACGGTCCTTTTTCTTACGATCCTCGTTGTTAGTCGGACCTGAGCATGAGCATGTCTCGTGAAATATTTTTCATGTCTTCAGTTCTTAGCATACATTACAACCAGCATTGGATGGTAAATATAAACAAGGCCACTTGTCATTTTATTTTTTACATACATTCTTACATAAATATCATCAAATCCAGTCCTATGGCATTTTCCGATCATAGTTGGTATTGTATGTTATTTCGATTATAGAAAGGATCTAAGCTAGTTGCAATCATACACTGGTTCTAACCAAAATGATTTCCTAATGTTGACTAGATTATTTTTATAACATAATCAGCACCTACTTTGTACCATGGTCATAGCTTCTTTATGGCTTCCTTATCCATAACTTCTTCTCTGATTTTCTCCGAATCTATCAGATTTAGATAAAAGGAGAAAGTGATTAGCTGAAGAAAGTTGGGTAATCAGGAAAAGAAAAGTTAAGAGCAAAGTCCTTACTTCTCAATTCGAAGCTTTTCTGCTCCACGAACTTTATCCGCTGGGTCAGTCCTCTGACCACAGCGTAGTTTTCGACCATGTGCTACACAAGTGGTATTCTTCTTTCAGTTTTCAACAAACCTTAGAGGAAGAAACTATGGAAATGGTCGTAAATACCCAACCGGATTATTATGCCATGATATTTGGTAAAAATAATACCATGCCTCGTCTTTGCCATGACGATCCGATGTTTTCTTCCAAGCATCGTCGAGATCTTCATCATAGAAGATTTGAGGGCGATAGGGAAAGCTGGTGGGATGAGGAACCTTCGAAAAAAATCCCCGAAGGATTCTAAGCATAGTTAGAGCCTGTTAAGACTTATTTCCTGCAATTAGGAAGTTATTTTTTTTCTCTCCTTACTTTTCCTTTCATATCTTTTTTGACTCCTTATAATGGTCGGATATTGGGATTCTAGTTAGAGTTATTTTTTCTGAATATACGGATACATATCCACTAAGAAGGGTATCCTAGAATCGACTAAACCTTCTTTTTTCGTTACCAAGATAGGAGCTTCAAAAGATATGATCAGAATAAAACTTTATTTCATAAAATGCAAATATTACAAAAGAACAAAAAAACCTAGTTGCATTTCTTCTACGATCCTTCTTCTGACTAAAAATGGTTCTTCAACTGGTCCTTCAAAGATTATCTTCAGAATAATCGAAGTCAATTTCCAGCAGAAGGAGGTAGGAGATATGTAACCCGGCAAAGCTTTGGTTCTGCATCTTCCTCTTAATGTGAACTTCAGTCTTGATCGGAAGTTACACATCATAGATAGTAAAGTGCTCACCTGTTATTTGTAAGCCATATTCACCTTGACAACAAAATCTATAGACCAAATTGACTTTCCAACCACCCTGAGGTCACAACCCATAGATTTGGACTTTGCCATGATGGTCGAAAAGTCAATTTGTCCGATGAATTTTGTTCCACTAAAAGAAACCAAGACAATATGAGCTTTAAATGGAAGTCTGTTTGTGAACAACCATAGCTCATCAACTTGAACTGGAAGAAGTTTGAGAATGCAGAGCTTATGAGCAGAAGCAGAACTAAGCAAGCTAGAGGTTTTTAAAAACGGATTTTTTCCCCTCAAGATCTACCTCCCTGGGGCTATTTATAGCCTCCAGTTCACGGCAAGATTAAAGAAGATAAGGATGGGAGACCAACAGGCGAAAGACTTTTTGTTTCCCAAGGCAAGTTCTCAACTTTAAAGTGAATACAAACCACCTCGCGTGTCACAACAATAAATGAGGATCTGCCCGGTACGGCTTCATCGGAAGAAAGTGTTTACATGGCATATTCCTTTAAAGTTCGGGGGCTAACTGACAAGGATTAAAACCTCTATATATTACTTTAATATATAAAGACCATACATCTTCAGGGTCGTAACCCCTAAGGCTAACGACCTCCTTGGTCGTAAGAATTCTAGAGGTTACATATTGGGTACCCTGGTCGGACAAGGTCCTGCACCTAGTCTCCGACCAGATAGCTGCTCGTAGAAGTTATGAACTGATATCCGGATCTAACTCTAGGTATATTCCTTACCGTGTGATGAATGGAACACATATGTATATTCCATGCCACGTGATGAACGCGATCCTAAGACACTGACAAATAACCATCATGCGGTTGAAGTGTCTCACAGACACTTAACCGCAGAATGGTTGATACTTCATCAACTGTCACCTCGCTCCGACCAGTCGCGATGCTTCTCAACAGGCGTCATGTAACAACCTGGCTATTCAGAAGCCAAAATGTTACCTAAAGAATCTACATACAACCAAATTTGCGGAAGAATTTAAACAATAACTCATCTAATGGCATAAAGAGGTCAACATATAATTGAACAATTACAAGAATATAATTTGTATCCAACGACGGTTCACAAACTTCAATTATTCAAGTCTACTGAATCCACTAAGATAATTATTTCAATGAGGTAATCATGGATCACATGCAATTATTTAATCAACCAAAACGTAGAGAAATAGAACATTCACCATCATTCTCTATTTAATACAATTCATCATTTATCGAATGAAAGACAGGAACAAAATCATATTATTGAAACTTGAATGTTGTGAAGTGAATGAATTATGTGTGTCTACTCCCTCCCATGAATGCCTTCAACAGTGATCACCTAGAGTAAACAAACGAAGGCAAGAATGAGTCCAAAACTCAGCAAGTACAATGAATAACTGGATATACAATAAAATTGAACAGGACATTGTCATTAAAGATTATGAACATAACGTACAATAAAAGTGAACAAGACATTATCATTAAAGATTATGAACATAACACTGAAAGAACATATGAATGAATGGAATGAATGGATTGAATGTAATAAATGGACTGCACTCCTGCTTATACCGGTATAGCTAGTGACACACCTGTCGGTGTTCACTTAGGCCCGCATTTAACAAAATACAGGGATCCAAAGCCCGTATGAAGAACGTTTCATACAGGAGTCCGAATCTGCCCACGTTGGAATGGTGGGTCTTACGTGCCCATACTGGAATTGATGGGTCTTTATAATCCACTCCCGTGGATGCCTACATTGGAATGGTGGGTCTTACGTGCTCATACTGGAATTGATGGGTCTTTACATCCCACTCTCGTGGGTAAATCATGAACAATGTATGAATGAATAAATATGTGAATTTGTAAGAAGGAAGCTCAAGAAGTATGATTCACATACATGAAATGAAATAGAAATCAATGAAACCTACTCACCGACCATAGCACTCGTTCATGGCATGAACATAAAACAGTATGAACAAACAACAGCAGTACATTACACAGTGTACTTGCCCATATTGGAGTAATGGGACTTCACTACCCACTCTCGTGGATGAACATGAAAGAAGGAATGAATGAAATTTTCGAACGTAAACATACCATCGAATAATCATGGTTTACCAATTATGAAGGGAAACGAGAGATACTGGAATTACCCATTGCATAATCACCAATCAAGTAGAACATAACATCAAACAAGACAATTCAATTGTACTTGCCTTTCGAACTACGATGCGTCAGGAGGCAAGGACATAACCACTAATGTTGAATCTTCTCTTCCTACACAATTGAATTATTTTAAATAAGGAACAACGTGAATAGGATGCCACTTGAAATTCTTAGTCGCATCAATCTAAACCCAAGGTTCACATGGTCAATCTATCCAATTAACCCGACAGTTTAGCAGAACTATAAACTGGACAGCGGTACAAAATACCTCATAACTTTTGATCTGAGACTTGAAATGGAGTGAACCCACATCCTATGAAAAGGTATCGAAAATCTCCACATTAATCTAGTTGGCGAAAACTTCCAATTCGGCCGAAAACCTAGGATAACATTCAGGCGAAAGTTTAAAACACAATCTGTCTAGCAAAACTATACGTCGGTAAAGAAATATTCATAACTTTTGATTGGTCTAACCAAAACCCAAAATTCTTACTGTTCTGGAAATATAAGAACACCATCTTCAAAATCCTAGTTGGCATGACATCCAAATTTTTCCCTTAAAAAAAGGTGGCACACGGGTCAAAATTAATGACAGAACCTGACATGTATTCTGGACAGTCAACTTGAAATGTGCATACTTTTGTTCTACAAATCCAAATGGGATTTTCCTTATCAATCCTGAAAGCTAATGGGATTATCTACAATAGTCGTTATGGGCAAGACTTCTGAATCATTATCTAACTAGGTCATAATTCAACAAATACTATGACTGTTAATTCTCGTCAGACTTCCGGGACAGCAGCAAAGAATTCACCATAACTTTTAAACCGTGACTCGGAATTGAGTGATCTTTGCGTCCACTGAAAGCTAAGAACGAATACCATATAACTCTAGGAGATGGGAGCCTCTGATTCAGCCTCTAAGATCGCGAAAACAGCCGCACACTAAACTGGATAGAACTGAATTTCTGGCAGCAGCAATTTGATCCAATCAACCTATTCGAATTCGCATCTAAAACAACCTAAACAGCGAAGGGAATCCATCGTTACCCTTGTAGAACCACCGGAGATCGCTGATCAAATCCCATGAAGAAGTTCTCCTTCAACTCTCTCTTCCTTCCTCTTCTTCTTCTTCCCACGAACGGCCACAAGCAGCAGGGAAGATGGCGCCGGGGAGAGGAGGAGCGAGAAGCGCGAAGGTATCAGAGCACGGGCCATGTAGCATAGCGCTCATCTTGTAGCACATGGGGCTAGGGTTTGGTCCCCTCCCTCCCTTGCCTTCTAATGGGCTGCCAGCCCACTCATGGGCCTTGGGCTACTATGGCCGGCTCCCCTCTTCTCAATATAGGTTGGCGGCCCATACCTCTCCTAAAATTCTGAATTTTAACTCAATTTCTCTCTAATCTTTACAGCATTCGATATCAAATAATCGGGTATTACACGTCATCTCCAGGAGTAAATGCCACCACTTTGCCAACTACTTAAAGGAGGAAAAAGGAGAATAGGAGGGGAGGAGTTGGATTTTCTTCCGAAGCATTAGCATAGCAAACATTACGTTCAGTGTAATTAGGACTAGATCACCACCTGGTCGCAGGCACCCCCTGTAATAGCCAATTCATATCAATAGAGAGTAGTCTCATTCTATCCCAGGAAATCCCGTGTCATTTTCCTCTGTTTTATTTTTGTAAGATCGGCGACTCGATCGTCGACGCTTCTGCTCCTAAACATGAAGCAAAAATAATATTTTTACTTAAGGCTGGAACATAACAATAATTATTTAATTTCATAACAAATCCTGAAGGTAATGCTAATGGTAAAGTGTCAATAGCTAATGCAGCAACTCTTGCTCCATTGCCCAGGTGAAGATCAACATCTCCTCTTACCAAACTTCTACTCCTTATCAGTCTCTGTATCGAATTGCAAATATAAGCAACTGATCCGGTATCAAATACCCAAGAACTGGTCAGAGAAGTAACAATATTAATTTCTATAACATTTATACCTGAACTAGAAGTCTTATTTCCTTTGTTCTTTTTCATTTCTGTCAAGTACTTCTTGCAATTTCTTTTCCAGTGCCCAGTGTCATGACAATGGTAACATCCTGTGTCAGGCTTAGGACCTAGTTTCAGCTTCTTAAGCTTAGCCTTGAGACTCTCGTTCTCATCTTGAGTCTTTTCTTTGCCCTTTCCCTTTCCCGACTTGCCCTTCTTCTTGAAACTAGTAGTTTTTTGAACCATAATCACATGATTAGGACTTTTTTGATGCTCTCCTTAGTACCCTTAAGCATGCCATGCAACTCGGTAATTGAATTCTCCATGCCATTCATATGAAAATTCAATATAACAAGCTCAAAGCTCATAGGGAGCGATTGGAGAATCATATCAGTAGCCAACTCTTGGCTAAAGGGAAAACCAGGCTTTTCCAAGCTCTCAATGAGACCAATCATTTTGATCACATGAGGACTGACCGAGTTACCTTCTGACAGCCTACAAGAAAACAATGTCTTAGAGGTATTAAACCACTCTGCCCTTGCTTGACCCTGAAACATACCCATCAGACTCATAATCATATTGTAAGCATCCGTGGTCTCATATTGCTTCTGAAGCTCAAAGTTCATGGTAGCAAGTATCAGGCAGTGCACATCGACTGCGTCATTGCAATGCTTCTCATAAGCATTCTTTTCAACACGAGGAGCGTCGGCACTCAGTTCCTCGGGATAGGGACCCTCTAGAATATATTTCTTCTTTCCTTATTTGAGAACAATTCTCAGATTACGAAACCATTTAATGAAATTTGAACCATTCAACTTTTCATTTTCAAGAATAGATCGCAAATTAAAGGTAGGTGTAGAAGAAGTAGTAGGTGCATGATCTACAACAGAATATACAAAAATTCAGCACTATGTTTATATCAGATCTTTTATTAAAAAATTTAATAAAAGATATTCCCACTATATGTTCTAAACCATGTTACCCTCTAACATCATATAGTGAGTTCAAGATCCAAAATTCATTAAGTCAAGATCCAAAAAACATTAAGTCCTAGTAAGCTTTGGCATCACTGCTAGAAACTCAGTGATTTAAGGTAGGCAACCTCTTGCCAATCATATCACATATGACTCTTGTTTGTTGGGCGGCATCTCTATACTCCGACGATCAACACCATGCCCCCAAGGCCCAATACTATGCATATGGGTATCCGACACCCACCCCATCTTATTAAGATAGTTAATGGCACCCTACTTTGGTAGACATACCAATTAACGATCAAAATCGTGATAGGCGTAGCAATTGAAAAGGCATCAATTTTACTTGATTTTTCTTAAGGGGTACTACTCTATCATGTTAAAACATCCTGTGATAAAACATGATTAAGTAACATAACAGGAATAAACACAAACATTCACAGATAATCAAATTAAACTGTGAAATAGTATGGCCCTTAACATATCGATTTCCATCAGCATGCTTCCTGTTCTCCGACCACTATGCTCGAAATCTCCGACCACATTCATCATCTTAGCAATTACTCCTAAAAGCTAGTAATGAGTTACATAGGAAAATTTCAAGCATCACATGTTGGCACGCAAGCCGTTATACAATAATATGTAGCTCGATGGCTATCTCACAGCATGACACGCAAACCATGAAAATTCATTCATGCATCACATACACAATGGGCCATACTATTCACATCATTCCCTACAAAAATGAGTTATGCATAGAATCCAATTCTATCGGGCGACATGAACACATACTACCTATAACGCACGGTATGATTACCTAGCATGGGGTTTGAAGGGGTAGTGCTCTCGGAAAAATTTTCTGGGACATGAATCTTATTCATGTAACCGAGCCATGGAAATCATCTGATAAATCATATTAACCCTATTCCAAACCAATCTGATCACTGCCTTGATACGACCACGCACCATGGCATGCTCCGATGGTGGAATTCCGACTGGTAGGAGTATTATGCAGTGTGGTCGTGAACAAGCGCAATAAACCATCTAATCCTTTTAGCTCATACCTCCTTGTAAACCCATTTACTATCACCGAAAATCGATTGATCTTATCGACCAGTGCCTAGACCGTTCCATCGACATAAACCGATCTAGGTTACCAAACCCGACCAGTAATAGATCCAATCTACTACTGCCACATATCAAGTATATACGATCGATCTAGATCAAAAACTAAGCAAGATGGCTCTGATACCACTGAAGGGATAAGGGTAGGCTACGATAGCATGCAATTTAAAAATTTTACCACGTAAACCAGAAAACCATACAAGCAGGAGATCATAGATCATTACCACCAGACGCGCAGTGCAGCGGAAGAAGAGTTGGAGCAAACCGATCCAATGTAGAGCGCGTCGGTGAAGTGGTCATAGTCGATCGTCTCCTCTAGCAACCTCTGCGGTTCCCTGTAAAGATCGCGGATCGTCCTCAAACACAGCAGCAACCGCAGTAGCGCCTCTATGGTATCCACACGTCTAGAAAAGGAACACCGAACGCTGGTGTGCTAACACCGAACGCTGGTGTGTCACACAATGGGGCTCTCTCGAGAAAGTGGCGGCTAGGGTTTCGGTGAAGCAACTCACGCCAACTCGTATATTGTCAATAGCCTCAAGCATCTCCTTATATAGTGCCCATGACGGATCCTATCTGAACACGTTTTATTCTAACCCATTAAGTGTGTGTGACCCTATAGGTTCATATGTAATCAGTTGTGACTCGGAAACCCTTTCCGACCACAAGTTGTTAGCGTTTCCTAGCAGTACATAACGATTCCCGAATACACACAAATTATATCGGACAAACCTTAATGCAATATGATCTACGCCAGGTCCATATCACTAACGACTAGCTCGTATCTCTATATGACCATCTCATATTTGGTCTCAACCAGTTTGTAACTCCTTACGACTAGGTTTCGATCACTTAGTGATTATGTTTGACTAGTCTATGACTAGCTCGTATCTCTATGATGAGGACATCACTTCCATACATACAACCAACACTCATCACAATAGATCTGAACCTATGCACTTGTAAGGTCCAATCACAAGAGCTCGTGCACGTTAATTTAACCATCAGGTAACTTCATTTCTAGGAGTGCATTTTGTTTCTAATAAGAATATGCTGCTACCTAATGCATATGATGTTCTTTTAATTAGGAACTTAGGAGCTGATCATAAAGAGAAGTTTGTGCAATCCAATTCGGTCACCGGAGATGGCACCGACTTTAAATATGCATAACTTTCATATACGGTCTCCGTTTGAGGTGCACGAGTACTTGATTGAAAGCTTATTCCGTCCTCTTTCCAACGGATCTAGCCTCACCTCTAAATTCCTTCTGAGCGCATAGCAATCGCCAAAAGAGTCAAAAGTTATTTTTGAGTCAAACTTGGGCCCATAAACCTTGTAACCCTAGGCAACCCGTACTGTTCACATAGTTACTATTCATGCATGAATAGTACCACCACCCCCTTCTTTCACCTCTCCATCCTATACATAGTAGCCCCCGCCCTTAGGGTTGGGGGGATTTCGTTTGCTTAGTTTCTCCATTGTGAAAACTCTTGTTCTTCGCTTGTGTCGACTAGACCAACCGTAAAGAACCTCTGCGGAATCCCACCTTTTGAACCCAATTATATATTTGTAATTCAGATTGCTTGTTACTTCGTTTTTGCTTGTTCTTCGATTGCTTGCAGGAATTTATCCTCGTGATCAGGTCAATCGGGTCTTTGGCACGGTTGATAACGACTTGTGATTAGTTCAGCGATTACTTGGTTCGTACGTGCTGCGTTCGTAGCCTGGATCGTGAGAGTTGATCATCATTTTAATCAAAATTTATCTTTCTCATCGAAAGATCGGGACAATAACAGTTCATGACTCTATACGACTAGTCTGTATCTAGTCAAACTGAATGACCTTCTCGTGTATTCTCCCTTTGCCTCACAATATCTGGTTTGAACTCCAGATGAGATATATATCATCCATAGACTGCTCAATACTTTCTCGATCGAGTGTCGGATAACTTTATGTGGTCGAACTCTTCGACCACCAGTGATATGGCCATACACTTTCTTTATCCAACCACTTCGAATGGCCTAGAGATATCTCTCTTGTTATGTTAGGAGGGGAAAATCCTATATCCGATCAGTCACATCCCTCCGCATGTTTTATAGCATACCCGAAAGCTACCTTTATAACTACCCAATTACGAGTAGCGTTTGACAACCCCTAAGAGTGTGCTATTACACATGTAGGGAACCATATTGATCTCAGGTCTAAGGATTATACAACATCATTACTTGAGATCAACTGATAACACATAGAATCATAACAATCTCAGTAGTGTCTCAAGGTGGGTCTATCCAACCCCATGTTCTCTAACATGTATTCACATTATTGATTTGATATTCCTATATCTATGACCAGTGAAATATGACCATCAATCAATACATGTGTTGGTCGTAGAGTCACTAGTGTTCCGACCAGGGATATATTTAGAATGACATCATATAAGTTAAAGAACTTCACTGACAAGTCACATATTTGTTAATTTTTATAACTAATGAGTCATTCAAGGAACAGAATAACATTTATTCAATAACTCATAAACATAGACGTGATACAATCATCTCTATGATTGTCTCTAAGGCATATCACCAACAGGTAGCGCCAGCGACAGGCGAAGGTAGCTGGGAAGGGAGGCGACAGCACAATAAGGCGGCGTTGGGGATGGGAAAATGCACCAAGAGGGAAGGGAGGAGAGGAGGCGGCAGTACCTTGAAGTTGAAGTGGTGGCGGCAGGAAAGGGGGGAGGAAACGGCAGAGTACGAGAAAGAGGCAAAGACGAAGACGTCCTTCCCTTGCCGTGCCGCCATCACGGGTTCACCACACCTCATACTCTTCATCCTAATCCTCCCTTGCGCTACCGCCGTCTCCTGCTCTGCGTCGGTCAAGCAAGAGTCGCCCCCTCTTTCTCGCTTACCACCGCGACACTACCACCGCCTCCTCCCTCGACCTCACACACCTTCTCGCCGCGATGTACCTGGCAAGGTTTATAGAGACTAATGGCCGTAAGAATCGAGTCGCGGCTTGGGTTTAGGATGGAAGAAGGTGGTCATCGAAGCGTAGCACTCTTCCTTGTTGGCCGACAACAGCTAGAAATGGACAACGCATCGGGGAGGGATGTTGGTATCAACTTAAATTTTCAAAGGTAAACATTCTGTGAGCTCAAATTTTTAATTTATGGTTAGTAGTAGTACCAGATGATACAATAGACGGGGTTAATGTTTCTGTTTATATGTGTAAGAAAGAAAAATAATATTTATTATGCAGTTAAGAATCCCGTTAGCTGATATATATCGCTCTTTTAGGGTTTCGTTGTAACATACGAACACCCTACTAGTTTGGTATTATATCTGAACAGTTGAGCTTCTTGACGCGTACATCTTCAGCTACAAGCCTACAAATAAATCACTCATGATTCACATCCAAGTACGTTGTCAAAATTAACGAGGTTTAGTTGGTCGCCGCGGAAAGATTACCCGCGGAGACATAGGGTCTTCCTTTGACCGTGTTGATTTTGGAACGTACTGAAAAATAAATCTGTATGAATTACGGATCGGGATTGATAATTCCCACGACCTTTATGATCCCGGACCACGACCTTGATACTGTGCAGGTGAGCTTCCACATCGGCGTTGGCTGGTGGTTGCGTCGCACTTGTACTGTGCAGTGGATACGCAATTCCCAGTGCAAGTGACAAGACCACGCACTCCAGAAACCAAATAGTTCGTTCACTCAGTCTTTTTTGAATTAGAATAGTAAATCTAACCAAATAGTTCGTTCACTCGGTCTCTTTTTGAATTAGAATAGCAAATCTAATCTCTACGTATCTGAAATGACAAAAATAACACTTTAAATGTGCTTCTCGTGCACGGTACCCTCTGCCGTGCTCCCAACATGCGGCAACCTCCTTCCGCGATCCCTATATGCGGAAGGAATGTGTTTGCCAACAGTACCTACATGTGCATATTACCCTGTCACGGATTAGGAGCGTGACAGGTGGCCTGCCATACATAAAAATCGCGAAAGGTGACTGTCACGCACGGGGAGCGCGATAAAGAATACGTGTTGCCTGTCTAACTCGTCATGGTCTTATTTTTGTAATTTCGATTACGGGCGCTAGATTTTACTATTTTTTTGAAAAAAAAAAAGGCTAAAAGAGGGAAAAAAGAAAAGAAAAACTCAAACCCAAATGCAAGTGCACTGTGCAGTCATGGCCGTGACGCATGGCTACAGGAGCGTGAGGAGACGTTTGCTGCATTCTTTAATTGTTTTCCTTTTTACATCCCACGAGCCTTCAGTTTGTCGATGGACAGGCAAGGTGGTCCACGAGGGTGGGGCGGCGAGTTGATTGTTCAGAGCTTCCAGGCCCGTTTATTCGACACTTGGTATGGCTGAACAAAAGAGATAGTTATCTGGGTTGGGCCTAAGCTGCCCATCTTCCATTCGGCCTTATGC
This sequence comes from Ampelocalamus luodianensis, assembly GCA_036346255.1. Taxonomy (NCBI): domain Eukaryota; kingdom Viridiplantae; phylum Streptophyta; class Magnoliopsida; order Poales; family Poaceae; genus Ampelocalamus; species Ampelocalamus luodianensis. Next base: position 64,538,897 of record CM070628.1, read on the forward strand.
ATGCAAGGCCTCAAAATAGGCCTAAGCAGTTGATTAAGCTAGTATTGATCTTGGTTAGCTTCAGTTGAGTTTTCCGTTGATTCTCTCTCCCTCGCGCTCTCTGAAAAGGAAAAAAGGCATTCCATCTCCGTTGATGACTGGTTTTTTTAGAAACACCCAGTATAACATATAGACACTCACACACGCACATCATCACACGCACGCACTCACACACACAGCGTCTACGGAAGTCTGGACGAGCAGAGCTTAACGAAAAAATAACAAAGTCACCATCGGCACCTCGTTTGCGACGGGTATGTCGCCTCCCACTGAAAAAATAATCTCTTAAATGAGACACGCAAGGCCAAACCTGAGGTTTGAACCCTGGTGGGCTCGGGGTACAACCACCTCCACTAGCCACCCAAGCAAGACTTGATTCTCCCATTGATGATTGTCTGATTGCACGGTTCTGCCATGCGTGATGTTCTTGCCACCTCTAGAATTACAGTGCATAATTATGCGTAGTGTTCTAGATCCCCGCCCTGCCTTGCACTCCACCTTGACCCGGCCATACTCCACTCCGCCTTGCACTAGGGTGGGTGTACGCGGGATAGAGGTCGCCCCGCTCAACCCACCTCGATCACATAAATGATTTATAATTTTGTATGGGTACGTCAATATTATTCTATGTGCTATAATGATGCAATATTAACTAGTATTCTCTTTTTCAAAAACATTTGTTACAAGTTGATCTTTAAATATCAATGGTTAATGATAATATGTCAATCAAGTTTAGTAAATAATATGTCTCTTGCTTTTTAAAATACATAAAATTGAAAACCCGTCCCGACTCGATGGACCACTGTTAACTAGTCAACCCTGACCTGACCCGACCCGACTAGAGCCGTGGCAAGCCAAAACCCATCCCACCCCACCCCATCTAGATAGCTGATTATGTGCTCCCCCTCAATCGTGTGGACTGTCGGATGTTGCTCGGATTGAGATGCCACCATCGTTCTTGTTGAGTAGGATGATTCATATCCTAATCTACTAAGACTTGGAGATGTGTGCTATAAGTAAACCTAGATAAATCTTAATAGGATTAGGATTCCTACTTCTCTTTAGAGTAGGATTTCAACTTCACTTTGGGGGAGTAATAGGAAGACTATATAGAGCCAAGAGGTGTCGCCATAGAGACCCAAGCAAGAAAGAAGCAAGAGGAACTCATTCAAAGCAGAGGGCACACGAGAGGATTAGAGGTTGGGTTATTCTTTAGCACTACATTCTTGTATAGGTCAAGGATCCGAGGGTTCTGAAAGGTTCAAGGGAGTTGTGAGAGAACGACAATCCTGTCGATGATCGGAACATATGGTTCCCTATCGATCTTATACGTGGAATAATATGAGAACGCTATAAAAAAAAAGAGCCCCCTTTGTGGATATGCTGAGTGTTTGTATGAGAATACAATGGATGTCACAGAATGATCGTAATGGTCGTTATTGAAAAATGTAAGAACTGAATGAATCTTATTACAAAGTACATGGGCTACCCTGTTTATAGTTATTAAAGGGGTGGCAGTTAATGCTGCTAAAGGCACCTCTAATCTTCATGCACGTTCTTCAATAGAGTTTTAAATTGTTACGTCTTTTAACCAACTATCGAAAGTTGTTAAATACACCAATAACTGCTTTCCCATTAGTCACGTAGGAAACTATCATGTCTCTCGACCAGTTCGTTGATCGAGAACCATCCAAAACCGCATAGCTGGTCGGATGATGTCCACAGCTAGTTATCTCACGACTCTAACTGGTTGTCTTGGGTTGTAATAAAGGGTAGTAAACTTCCTTTAAATGCCGGTTGTAGGTTCATAACCGTTATAGAGGTAGCCTCTGACGTGTGAGCCTATTTTCATAGAGACTTTGATTTTGATCGAAAATGTTGACTTGATCAAGAATTCTCGTCAAATTCCGTGTACTCTTTTGGGATCGTGCTTAAGGAATTTGCGATTGGTTTTGCCAAAACTTTCTCTCGTATCGTGATTGCTTTATCGCCATTATTTTGGTTCTCTACAAGACTTATCTACTTTGTTTTTTATACCATACACGTTCGTACTGTATCTTATAAATTTTAATCCGATCCGAGAGCTGTTACGCATAAAGAAAGGTATCCGAGTGTAACGGTTCTACTTCCACGCGAACCTTAACTTCACATGATTATCGGTGATATGTCGTGGAACCTGAACTTCACAGGATTATCAGTGATATGCCAGACAATGTGTCTGCCCACGCCTTCACATTGAAAATCATGTGAAGATTATGTGATCGAAAAAAAACTCCGACTGCAATCTGGAGATCATGATGTGATCGCTACACAGTTGTCCCAATGACCACCGTTACACACGAGCACTTCCCTTCCTGGATAATATAAAGCTCATACCAACTACACCCGTTCAAAAGCCAGGCTGGGCCGGACTTTGGGCCAAGCTTGAAAAATCCAGTCTAAAATGGGCGGGTCTGGCCTGGCCCAAAAGTTGATTTTTTTTTTCTTTAAAATATATTATTTTAATTATTTTTTGGAATTTAAAAATAATATTTAATTTATTTTAAGAATTAAAAAATACTTTTTTATATTTTTTAAATTGATTTTTTCGGGCTTTCGGGCTGAGATTGCGGGCCTAAAACACAATCCCAAGTCCGACCAGACTGACCAGACTGCCTCAGGCTCAGGCCGGGCCACCCAAGAACACCTCTAATACCAACCAAACATAGAAAAGCAGGGAGAAAATATGGACAGAGTTTGGAGAGCAAGTCCACTTTGGTTCGACCACGTAACTTGCCACACGAACTGAAAAAATTCTACATAAATGAATACCTTTTCCCCCCTAGCTTCTACTCCGTCAGGTGTTTAAAGGGGAGTGGGGTGGTAGGTAATTGAGATCTCATTGCTGACAGTTTTGGCTCAAAGCAGCACTTCCACGTTAAGCAAGATCAAGAGATCGATGAAACGTCGGCGAAGGCGATGCGCCAACACAACAAATGGTAAAACGAGGAGAGAAAGAAAATTGCGTCTGAATGCATGTCGATCTCTCCTAGGGTGGTGTTTGGTTCAACGAATGGGACTGGGTTTACAGCGTAATTGGTGGGTGCAATGAGTGATTCCTTAGTTTGTTTGGTTGCAGCGGGGAATGGTTTGAAATCCCTTCACGTTGTTTGGTTGGGACAATGGTATCAGGTTGAATGTTTTTCTACAGATTCTGATCCAGCGCTTTCTGTACACATGTGCTCGTCTGCGTTTGAAGCAATCAGCAATGTACATCCTTGTGCAGTGCTAGATGAAGCAATCAGTTAAAAGCACGACCATTTAAAAGAGGCATTACATCTTGTAACACAAAAAGAATCATTAAAGACGGCATTACACCTTGTCAGAATTTGCTAAACGAAGCAATCAACAGTGATGCATCCTGTGCAGCGCTAGATGATCCAATCAGCAAATCAAGCAAAAAGCAATCAGCACATAAAGACAACGATTTACTGGTTAAGAACCGAAATACTTCACTGAGAACAAGGATAAGGATACAGATACATCCTTGTGCAATGCTAATTAACAATCTTTTTAGAAATATCATGCAAATCTAGAACTCACAGAAGTCAAAACTCCAAAGAAATGTTTAGAACTTAAAGCGCAAATTATGCTAAACAATAAAAACTGCGCAATGGTCATACATCAAAGAAGCACATGTTGTGCTATAATAGAAAGTTTTAAGTTCTCAGGAACTGAAACTCCAAATAACTACCTGCAACTTCAGGTCAAAACTCGCCATTTTGTTCCAAAACAACCACCGGTCACCAATGTGGTAATTTCGAAAGTTTTTCTGAGTTTACAACCAATAGAAGTAGCTTGTCATATTCTGTTTGCCTCATCTACCAAAGCATAAAAAAGTTTAGATGCGAGTAAAAGCAAGTTTTGTCTAATAAAACAAGGACAAATAGTGAAAATGCGGAGGCCACCCGGGGCTCTACCTTTCAGAGAGGTGGAAGCATGCACTTTTATTATAGATATCTTTCATTTTTCCAAATTGAGGCAAGAATGCATGGTGCTAGTACATTCCACCAGTGCTACTGCAACCCACTGTCTAACTTGTCCTCAATACCTAGTAGTACATTGCTAAAAACGGAGTCCAGTGCACTTTAGAATAGACTCTAAAAACATCCTCTCATCTACTGCAAAATCTGTATAATCGAGTGCTTTTAGTGGAGCATAGAATCATTTTTCTAATACAAATACAACAAGGTAAATCAAATTAAAATCTTAAGCATAGACCATTTTTGCACTTGACAATACAAGAAATGTAAAAACTGTAAATATGATGAATAACTTTCAAGTTTCAACAAAGTTATGTAAAAATTGCAAATTTAACTTAACAGCAAGCATATTCAGCACGTACTCTCTGTTTAAAGTTTTTGGAAGTGCAAGAAGCATATGCATCTGGTCCGACACTCGCGCGAATATGCTGGCAGCATTGACAATTTCTGTTCCAGTGAAACCAAGCCTAAGCAATTCAGCGATTGCCTTTTCTTTCAATTTCTGTTGAGGCTCCTCTTGCATTGCTTTCTCTTGTAAAATTAGTTGAGTAGATATTCAAGTTCAATATTTGAGAGGTTACAAAAGGCTAAAAAAAATATGTGAACATCCTTTAAAATATAAACCTCAGTGAGATCTAGCAGCCCTACAGCTATTATACATCTCTTGAGCAAGAATATTTCGAAAATTAGTCCACTCATTAGAAGTCGAGATGGCTGTGATAAATACTGGTTCGTTGAGCTCTCCCTCCATGACTTCCATCTATTCTTTCACCGTTTGTTCCTCATTATCAAAGGGATCTCTAGACATCTTTTGCAAAATCAAATTATGCAATAGAGCACATGCCATTATAATTCGGCACTGGGTCTTGATGTCAAAAGAGCGGATGTCATCAAATCACAAGCACAAGAAATAAGCTGTGCAGCCGAAGTAAATAAAGATTCACATGCTGCATCTTGTTTACCATCGAAATAAGGATTCACAAGAAATATTTTTCACACAAAGAAAAGAAGTACTGGTAGTAGTGGTAGAAGCACTAACCTGGGCCTCTTGTTTGTAGCAGCAGCAGATGCAGTCTTTCTCTGATCACCACCTCTTGATTCTCCTCTACTTTATTAAGATTGATCGTTAGGTCCTCGTTGTCTTTTGTACAGCTTGTAAGCTGCATATTGAGAATGACACAGGTAAGATGAATGTTGGAGGTGTTAGAGATATATATATGTATAGTTTGTATTTCCCCATTGTTATAAGGGGCTCTTTGCATATTCACCGCATGTACCTGTGTATATATACTGGCTCATTGGCCTCATATTGAATACAAGCGATATTCTCAACATGGTATAAGAGCATACCTAGGTTTTCGTTTTTCCCGTCGCTTCGTCTCTTGTCGTCATCCTCCACGACTCCCGATCGGTTCATCGCTGCCGCGCGCCGCCTCCGGTCTCCAGACGCATCATCACCCGCGTCGCCTCGTTCCGCCGTCGATCCGGACGACCCGGACTCGGCGCGCTTCGCCTCCACCACCGCTGCCTCGGTGGCCTCCTCCACTCCGGCCGCCTCCTCGCACGAGGCCGCCGTGCACACCGCCTGCTTCGGATCCGGGCTCCCGCACCGGATCCCTCCGCTGTTGCCGCTCGGACGCGCGTGACCGCGCCGTAGTCGCCGCTCGGATCGCGCGTGGCTGCGTCGCCGCCTCCACTTGCGCCGCCGCCGCCACCGTCACCTCCACTTGCGCCGTTGTTGGGCCGCCCGCACCACCGTCTGCATCGCCGCTTGTGGGGAGGCTCGCGAGGAGTAGAGGCCGCCACCGCCGCCTCCACTCGCGCTGCCCCCTCCAGGAACCCTAGCGCTTTTTTCTTCAGGTGCACGGACCGAGCGCCGGTTTTAAGCCGACCCAAAAAAAGAAAAAAAAAAGAAGAAGAAGAGAGGGGAAATTTCCATTACGTCGTTCTAACCGCCGCGCCGTCCAGCGCCGCCTGTTAGACTTCGTTGACTTTGGTCGCCGCGCCGTCCAGCGCCGCCTACCAATGGGCACTATTTCCCTCCCTCGCTGCCCGGTGATCTTCGATGGTGTTAATTACACCGATTTTGTGTCTCACATGCGCATCCACATGCGTGGTCTTCGTCTCTGGGGCGTCCTCTCTGGCGATGTCACCTGTCCGCCTTGCCCTACACCACCGACGGAGCCTACGCCTGTTGCGCTGCCCCCGACAGTCGACAAGGCTGTTGCTGAGACCGCTCGCCTTGCTGATGATGAGGCTATCTCTGCCTACCAGGAGGCTCTGGACTTCTACAAGGATCGTCTGACCGCCTACACTCAGTGGTACGACGACGACGCCGGCCGCCTGTCCTCATCGCCGATCGGCCTCGGCTTCTCTTACGAGGTTGTGGGACTTCCATCGCTACGGATGTGGACTCACCTTCGCCGCTTACGAGCCCTCCGGTGATGCTCTCTACCGCTCGTGGTCCGCCAGAGCACTCTCTTCAGCAGGTGATGCTACCGTTGACGCCTTTACGCCGAGCTCGTTGTCCGGCGTCACCGACTCTCTCCGCACTCATCGCCGCCGCTCCCGCTGCCGCTTAGCCGCAGCTATGCGCCGACCGAGTTTCGCTGGTCTCACGAAGTTTCTTACTCGCTTTCGATTCTCTTCTTCGAGGTTGTGGGACTTCCATCGCTACGGATGTGGACTCACCTTCTCGCCGCTACGAGCCCTCCGGTGATGCTCTCTACCGCCCGTGGTCCGCCAGAGCACTCTCTTCAAGAAGGTGATGCTACCGTTGACGCCTTTACGCCGAGCTCGTTGTCCGGCGTCGGTGGACTCTCTCCGCATCGCCGGCCGCCGCCGCCGCTCCGCTGTCGCTTAGCCAGACGCGGCCGACCGAGTTTCGGCGGGTCTCACGAGTTTCTTACTCGCATTCGCCCCGAGTTCGAGCAGCGGCGTGCCCGCCTCCTTGCACGCACCCCTCGTGTCACTCTCCGAGGCCCCATCGAGGTACGAGCGTAAGAGACTCGCCGAGTGGTGCCGGCTCGCTCGCCGCTTCTCCTCGTGCTCGCCGCCGCCCACTGCTACACCGACGGCTCCACGCGTCAAGACTGCGCCTCCTCGAGCGATCGCCACAGGTGGAGGTGGCCACCTCCATCCGGCGGTGGTCGCCCCATCGCTCCTATCGCAATAAGGTCGGCCACATTGAGTCCCAGTGCTATAAGAAGCGCCGCATCTTTCGCCGTTCTTCTACTAGCACCGCATCGGTGCTTCTACATCGACGCCGCATCGACTTCTTCAGAGTTTCTCTCACCGAGCAGAGATAGCCGATTTCGACGCCGCTTGCCGCTCGTGTTCTCCTCGATGTGTTCTCGCAGCTCGCTACTAACTCTTCGGGCACTGAGAAACCACCTTCTACACAGTCAGGTACCTTCTTGTGGATTCTTGATTCTGGAGCATCTTTTCACATGACTCCTGATCCTTCCACTCTATCTTTCATTACACCCCTTGATTCTCCTGTCAGTGTTCTTACTGCTGATGGTATATCTCTTTCGTCTCTCGGTCGAGGCCTCTTAGCAACTCATCTTTTATGTTCCTTCGTTGCTTATGTTCCTCGCCTTACCATGCGACTTCTTCTCACGGGCGACATCGATCTTGGTTGTCGGGTCATTCTCGACTCTGACTCTTGTTGTGTTTAGGACCGCCGCACGGGAGCTCTGGTTGGTTCTGTCCCTCGGCGCCTTGACTCACAGCGTCTCTGGGAGCTTGACTGGCTTCACCTTCCTTCCGCCGCCACCGCTGCCGCCGCTCTCTCGCCGCCACTTCGCCTACCGCTCTTTCCAGCGGTGGCATCACCATCTTGGTCATCTGTGTGGATCTCGCTCGCCGCCTTTGGTTCGCCGTGGTCTTCTGGGGTCTGTCTCAGGAGATGTGTCTTTAGATTGTCAGGGCTGTAAGTTAGGTAAACAGATTCAGCTTCCTTATCATCATAATGAGTCAGTGTCTCAGCGTCCTTTTGATCTTGTTCATTCAGATGTTTGGGGTCCGGCTCCCTTCGTTTCGAAAGGGGGTCATCGATATTATATCATTTTTATAGATGATTTTTCTCGCCATACTTGGATATATTTTATGTCTTCTCGTAGTGAGGTCTTATCTATCTATAAACAATTTGCCACTATGGTCCATACACAGTTCTCCACCCCTATTCGTGTCTTTCGTGCTGACTCCGCTGGCGAGTACCTCTCTCGTTACCTGCGCAGCTTCCTTACTGAGCAGGGTACTCTCGCTCAGTTCTCCTGTCCTAGTGTTCATGCTCAGAATGGTGTCGCTGAGCGCAAGCATCGTCATCTCCTTGAGACGGCTCGTGCACTGATGATTGCCGCCTCTATTCCACCTCACTTTTGGGCCAAGGCTGTTTCCACTGCCACCCATCTCGTTAACATCCAGCCCTCTTCTGCTCTTCAGGGTGCGATTTCTGTTGAGCGTCTTTGTGGTCTTCTTCCTGACTACTCTTCCCTTCGTCTGTTTGGCTGTGTTTGCTATGTTCTCCTCGCCTCTCGGGAACGTACCAAACCGACTGCTCAGTCTGTTGAGTGTGTCTTTCTGGGATATAGTGCCGAGCACAAAGGATATCGGTGCTGGGATCTTGTTGGTCGACAGATGCGGATTTCTCAGGATGTGACTTTCGACGAGTCTCGTTCCTTCTACCCACGTCCTACCTCTCCTTCGGTTTCGGCTTCCTCTGTGGAGTCTCTATCTTTTTTGACCTTTCCAGATACACCTATATCTATCTTGCCCTCATCCACCCGTCCCACTGAGTCTCCACATATTCCTCCTGTGGCCTCTCCGCCGTTGTCGCCGCCTGCTTCGTCTCCTGCGGCTCCTCAGGCTCCTCCCACTACACTCGTCTACACTCGTCGACCTCGTATTGAGGATCTTCCAGATGAGCCATCTTCTCCTAATGTTCTATCTTCTCCTGATGATCCATCTTCCCCTGATGGGTTATCTTCTCCTTGCTACGCTCTCCGCGATCGTCAGTCGATTCGGCCTCCTGCCCGTTTTGGTTTTTCTGGTGCAGCTACTCTTGAGCATGTCTCCTATCGGGATGTCATACTCATCCCGAGTGGCAGCATGCTATGGCCGAGGAGATTGCCGCCTCGAGCGCATCGGGTACTTGGGATCTTGTTCCTTTTCCATCTCACTCGTCCCATCACATGTAAGTGGGTCTATAAGATTAAGACTCGCTCGATGGCTCTCTTGGCGCTATAAGGCGCGTCTTGTTGCTCATGGCTTCCAGCAGGAGCATGGTCGTGACTACGACGAGACTTTTGCTCCTGTGGCTCACATGACCACTGTCCGCACTCTTCTTGGGGTGGCGTCTGTTCGCCACTGGTCTGTTTCTCAGCTTGATGTCAAGAATGCCTTTCTTAATGGCGAGTTGCGTGAGGAGGTCTACATGCTTCCGCCACCTGGATATTCTGTTCCTGAGGGCATGGTCTGTCATCTTCGCCGTTCTCTTTATGGCCTTAAGCAAGCCCCTCGTGCTTGGTTTGAGCGCTTCTCCTCTGTGGTTACTGCTGCTGATTTTTCAGCTAGTGATCATGATCCTGCTCTCTTTGTCCACACTTCGTCTTGTGGTCGGACTCTTCTTCTTCTGTATGTTGATGATATGATCATTACCGGAGATGATTCTGAGTACATTGCCTTTGTCAAGGCTCGCCTTAGTGAGCGCTTATGTCGGATCTTGGTCCTCTTCGTTACTTCCTTGGGATTGAGGTTATTTCCACTCCAGATGGTTTCTTTATGTCCCAAGAGAAGTATATTCAGGATCTTCTTGATCGCGCCTCTCTCACTGATCAGAGTACTGTTGAGACTCCCATGGAGCTTAATGTTCATCTCCGACCCTCTGATGGCGAGCCTCTTTCTGATCCGACTCGCTATCGTCATCTTGTTGGGAGTCTTGTCTATCTTGCTGTTACTCGTCCAGATATCACTTATCAAGTCCACATTCTGAGTCAGTTCGTATCTGCTCCCACTCAGATCCACTACAGCCACCTTCTTCGAGTTCCGCGATACCTTTGTGGAACTATCTCTCGCCGTCTTTTCTTTCTAAACTCCAGCTCGTTACAGCTTCAGGCTTATTTGGATGCTACTTGGGCCAGCGATCTCTCTGATCGCCGGTCTATCTCTGCTTACTGTGTTTTTCTTGGTGGTTCTCTCATTGCGTGGAAGACGAAGAAACAGACTGCAGTGTCCCGTTCGAGTGCAGAGGCTGAGTTGCGCGCTATGGCTCTCTTGATAGCAGAGATTACTTGGCTACGGTGGTTACTTGAGGATTTTGGTGTTTCTGTCACTACATTGACTCCTCTCTTGTCCGACAGTACATGTGTTATCAGTATTGCCCGAGACCCTGTGAAGCATGAGCTTACCAAGCATATTGGTGTTGATGCTTCCTTCATACGGTCTTGTGTGCATGATCAGGTAATTGCTCTTCAGTATGTGCCTTCAGAGCTTCAGATAGTGGATTTCTTTACGAAGGCTCAGACTCGCGCACAGCACGGTTTCTACCTCTCTAAACTCAGTGTTGTTAATCCACCATGAGTTTGAGGGGGGTGTTAGAGATATATATGTATAGTTTGTATTTCCCCATTGTTATAAGGGGTTCTTTGCATATTCACCGCATGTACCTGTGTATATATACTGACCCATTGACCTCATATTGAATACAAACGATATTCTCGACAGGAGGATCAGATTAAACAAGACCACGTAAATAGATGGAGAACGAGGCCCCTAGTATTTGCTAACACTTAACACACGAGCTTAAGAACGTGAAGAAAAAAGCATCTAGCAAATAGAATATCAACAAATGTGGATCAGAAAAATGTACGATGAGATATGTATACTTTGAGATGACTGACTACATCAGCAAAAGAAAAATTCATGGAAAATCACTGTATGGACAATTTCCGCTTGATCTTTAGCACATTGTCAGGAAGAATTACTATATCGATCAAAAAATTCGTTCTTTTTTTTTTTTTGAGGAAATAGGAGAAGCTCTGCTATTGATTCATTAAAGTAGGGGTAAAGTACCAAAACGGAAAACAAAACAGTGGGGTTTCAAAATTACAAATTACAAATAACTCAAAGCCCTGTGCAAGCATGGACATAGCTATGAGAGGATTATTGCGCGTTAATATTTTCCTCCGGCACCATCGCACCCAGCTTCGCTGCATATTTTTCTTTTTTGTGCTTTCGCCTGAACATGCAGATAGGACAACACAAGCAGAGGTGGTACCGTGGTAGTACTCGATAATACTAACAAGTGCTCTACGTACAAGCAGGGATCGAACAGCGACAGCAAGTGAGCAGGGTGCATGGTTCAGACGTGCCTAGATATATCAAAAATTCAACTTGCCAAGGAATTTCCCAACCTAAAAAAATTCAAGCAGACAACTTGGGCTGTGAATCTAGTATTATAGGCAGTAAACCCTAGCAGCTACTATGCTTGGTAACAGAACATGGTAGCCATGACAGCAATGGACAGAGACCCCCCCCCCCCCCGCCCCACATTAAGAAGTTCATATGAAAATCACCTAATGAACGAACCCTAACCCTTTCCCCAATCAACAAAATAAAGAAAAGTCGCTACCAGATCCAAACCAAGCAAGCAAGGAATCCAACACGAGATCGTAGAATTGAAGTGTAGACAAATTGATTAAATGGATGGGCGATGTGGGTATGACTTACCTGGGTTCGAGGGTGGCGTGAGCGGCGTCAGAGACAGGGGAGAGATAGAGAGGAGATCTTCGCGACCGGAGGCGAGGGGGGTCGCATAGGGGGTGGAGGAGAGGAGGGAGGTGGGGAGCGAGTCGAAGGGTCTGAGGCGAGGTGGCGAAATGGGTGGCCCTGCCCAGCCTGACTAACTAAACAAGTTATGTTATGTCGGCCCGTGGGCTCAGTCGCCGACTCAAGCACGGTACGTCAAGCTCACGGGTCGTGTTGTGTCGTTCTGAGCAGGATAAGCCCGATGATTTGGGGTTGGTATGTGTAGCCCATCTCAGCCCGAAAATTTTAAAAATTTACAAAAAAAATCAAAAAATATATATATATATATAATTCAAATATATAAATTAAAATTACAAAAAAAAATGAGTTCTATACCTATAAAAATAGACAAATATGTTGAAAAATGTAATAATGAGATTTATTAATATTTACATTGTTGTCTTGTTAAAAACTTTGTCAAGTAAAAACTCAATATGAGAAAACTTGGTAAAGGAAAAGGAGTACAACATATAGCTCTGTATGCATCCATGTTCTAAGTGTCATTGTTTAAATAAAGATTTTCGAACACATTCACAACATCTGGATTTTTCACAGAGTGTTATTCTCATGCATTAGCTTCTTTCCAATCTTTCACAGTTAAAAGTATCTCCACCATCTCATTCGAGAGACTTGCACTTCTCTCCTCCAATATTCTTCCAGAAAGACAAACTATAGATAAATAAACAATTAACACATCACGTGCTAATATAGATAGCACTGGATAAGTTACCTTATGGTCAAGCCGCCATTGCAAAATTTTAAAGCGTTCTTATTGGTATCCACGCTATCACTGTCTAGGTAAGTGGATAGTTCCCCACTCCTTGGGTAGACGATTGGTCTTGCTTCAGAACCTGATGTTGTAGAATTTAAACCTCTGGGCTCGAAGGAAGAACCTGTACCCCATATTTTACCCCATGTAGATGTCTTCTTACCTGTGGTGGGTGGTATTGGAGGTCATTGCAAGTGAACTCTCTAAAATTCATGTTCGTACTTTTGATAAACCTCGAAAAATTTAGTACTGACATCTAAAAAATAATTAGAATTATCTAGGTCTGTACCATCGCTGAGAAGTTAGAGAACATTAGCATATTCTTGAATTTTAGCTATGTGATCTAAAATAAATACAAATGTATACATGAATAATATTTCTTTTAATATTTCAAGTATTTAACTAGATCACTAGTTGTTATCTGTTTAAAAACGGTAGAAAATATAGGATTATACGCAGTTCTAATGGAATTTTCAAACGATTTAGAGTCACTAAAGTTTAAAAGTAGATCCTCCAAAGCAATTAAATGACAAAGAGATTGACAAGCTACCTCAGGACTATAGTCCTAACTATGTACCGTACCGTTGGGGTTGTACTGCAGCTGCGTTTGCCTCATAGCCAATCTTTACATTGCTTTACATCTTGTAGTATGTTTATGCAAGTACCTCGTTCCACCTGAAGATTTTACAGACAATTCATGTTTATAAATTTTAAAAACAACATATCTTACCTAAACTCCTTGTCCGTCTGGCTTAGTTGTCTTATTAAAATCTTCCCAGACTTCTGATGTACTCGACCTCGATCTCTTTGCTCCGATGTTTGCAGGTGTTGTTGGACCTCGGGAAGTTAATTCCAAATCCTATGTATTTATCGTGCTAGTCCCATGATCACTAGCTAGTACACTCATTTACAACATTTATATCACATCCATACATACATAAATGAAACAGAGTAACATAATATAATTATACAACCGAAATTGAGTCATACAAGACTAAGTTTACAACATACGGCCGGCCGACCAAATAGTTCACAAGTCATAAAGTTTTGCAACGGAAATGTTGATAAAGAGATATCAAAACCATCAAGTGTGCATCTTCCCAACCACGGGCAACTGACTAGGTTAAAACCTTAGAACTCGGCGTCATCGACGTCAAAACTCACAGCGTAAAACTAACCAATCATTGGGCCTTCATTCGCATCTTCTGAATATGTTCAACAAGCAAATCGTAAGTACAAAATTATACTCCGCAAGACTTTATAGCAAATGTTATATAGTATGCAATGTTATGTCAAGAGAGGTGCATGTCTATCTACAGTTTATCATTTTGTAAAGCGAGTATTCATTTGCAATAATAAGTAATAGATTGCAATCAGAAGTTGAAAGAGCATTAGACATTGATACGTAAATATTAATAAAGTGTAAATAACATAAATTAAACAAGTGGCTTGCAGCCATAGACATTAAAACATCGGCAAAGTCCTTTTTTGTCGTACAACTAGGCATGTATTCCCTATCCATATGTTACCCAGACCATTTTAGAAAACACAAAACTACTAATAGTGAGATATAACCAAGTGATGTCTATGACCGAGGACATAGCTATTCGAATAGGTTTACACTCTGCAGAGGTTGTACACGTTACCCAAACGACATAAACATCCCATCATGTCATAAATCTCACACGATACTAAAGGTACCCAATTTGAGAGTTCATGACGAAGCTTTCAAATTACCGGCCCTAACAACAACCGTGCTATGATACCTTCTTAAGATGTGGAGTGCCCTTTGACATCCCAAGACTCATATGTTGTGTTGGTAAACCTTGCTTGAACTGGCAAGGTCCCTTCGAACATGGTGTTCTCCATGTCCACACAAACCCAAAACCTACAATTCTACCACCCGCGGTTTTGTTGCTAGAACATGTCAACTTATTATGATAACGTCTTCCCACTAAGGCACATGTGGTCTTATGGGAATACTTGGGTACATGTCACAATAGATCGGTCCTTGGCGACTCAGGCCAATGAACCACAAACCAACATCTCGTGCATAAGCACCTGTCTCATCCAACAATCACCTAATTCTAAAACAAGTTTTCATAATTTTGTTTGCTATCAAAATAAAAGAGGCAATCCCCTCTTTACATACAAAAACATGTGTCTCCCAACTTTGATCAAGATTACAACTTTTGACTTGGACATACTATTATCGATATCTAATCATCGCTAAGCTTCAATTACTTCGATCCATCAACAATTTCCACCATTTATTACCGGAGGATAATTACTAAGGTAACAAGGTTATGGATGGCAAAATATCATGGAGGGTCAATGCAACAAGTAGGATTAACTACCAACTATACCAATATAGCAATTTTTTACCGAAATTAAGTGCATGCATATACATTTGAAAAAACAAGATACATAATAGTGAAATATGAGATCAATATGGTCAAAGGAGGTGCTTGCCTTGCTCGTTGAACGTTGGTTCTTGCTCTGGTTCGACGACGATCATTTCCGAGATATCGATATCTACACGTATAATACCAGATAGCATAAATAAGAACCTAAAAGAATTCAACACATGCCAAACTCCAATATTTTTGCAGATTAAGAAAGAGCATTATTTTATAAGAAATTAGAAGTTCCATTCAATTTGGAGTTCATATGCAAAAGTTATTAGCATTTGAATTTAGAAAATCATGGAGAAAGAAAGAAAAGGGGGTGACGTCGAAGGCGTACTTTCCTAGAATACACTTACTTACAGAGAAGGTGTATTCTCTTAAAACTAAGGGCATATCTTCCATCTTAACAATTTGTCTGAAAATCATTTCTTATAGCTGGGCCATGCATGTCAATCCCACAATTTTTAAAAACGTTTTAATTATAAAAACAATAAGTGGCTCCCATCTATCATAGGCACATTAGCTGCTAATTACCTAGTAAACAAACTAATTAACTTTAAAACCGGATTTGGTGCCCTGACGGGTGGACCCGACCCATTAGTGACTCAAGGCAAAGGAGGTCGGCGCGGCTGAGCCTCCCTGACGGCGAGCAGCACAACAGGCGGCGACGACAAGCAACAGAAGGGAAGAGAGGTCGACAGAGATACTCCAGGTGGTGGAGGCGAGGCGAGAAGTGGCTGGAGTGGCAACGGCGGTGTAGAGCAGAGTTGCGGGGAAAAGGGGGAGAAGAACAGGGAAAGCTACCAAGCTACCATCGACTCAAGGAAAAGGCTTCTGGGGTTGTTGGCGATGTGAAGACGCGCAGCTCGGGGATCAATGGTCACCGGAGCAGCGGCGACAACAACTTCCACGGCAACGCTATGGGTGGCGATGGTGACGACGATGAAAAATACTCGCCTGGGGCGAAATGATGAGCGTATGGGAATCAAAGACTCACCACGAGCACGATGGTGATGATGATGATGACGGAGAGGCATCGGAATGGCTTGACATCGGCGATCGGCTATGGTAGAGCACGATCCATAGTGATGTCGGGCTTGGGGCAGAACTATGCCATGAAAGGTAAGGCGTTAGCATCAAAATGACCTAGGGATGTCACAAGGTCAATGAATTGCTTACGGGACGACGAGATATGACTGAAAATGGCGGCGACGACCAAAAATTGGGAAGACGATGTGACCTGGCAAAAATCAGCAAGAATCTCCTAGTTAGCGACAATTTCTAACACGCGGGACTAAGAGGCACAAGATGACGCACAAAAAATAGGATGGAGCTCGCTAGAGACGGGAAGACACGTCGGTTGTGCTCGGTGCGCTTGCCGGAGTTGAAGACGACGATGTGGATCTCGCTGCACAAGGCTTCAACTATGACACCATCCAAGGAAAAGGCATTAGAGAGGCAGGAAACGAGTTTGGACACGGACGTCGAGGAAAAAGAAGCTCACCCTTGCAGATGCGGCCGAGCGGCGTGCTCGCTGGTGTTCGCGGCACACCTCGCGTTCCCACTAAACTACGGAGCAAGGAGATTAGGTTCAAGAGAAAATGGAATGAGGGTGAACTAAGAAAGAAGATGACGTGGTTGGATGGCTTATGTACTGAAGAGAAATGCGTGAGATGAGCGACAAGAAAAACAGGAGCTCACACTCTCTTTTTCAATAAGAGATGACAACGAAGTAGATAACGTCTGCCGCGTCGGGATGGTGACAGCTTGCCAGGCGACGGAAACGGTAGGCGAGCGCGAGGTGGACGAAGACCTCTAGCGCGTGGGCCCACGCATTAGAAGGTGCGGAAGCGGCGACGGTGAGCAGGCTGCAGTTGGGCTGGAATAGGAGTGAGCCAGACTAATAGTACAGGAAGTCGACCCACAGACGGATTCAAATTTCTAAAATAGTTTTCCAATTATTTTAATCCCAGAAAATAAGTTTGTTTTTTAAAATAGCAAACCAACTCCGAAAATTATGAAATTTTTTGGAATGGCTCTGTAGATTATTTAGAACCCAAATAAATTGGTCAAGTTTCAATTAATTTTTAAAATTCATAAATAGTTACTGAAACTTAGGAAAACATTTTCTTTAATGCAGAAAATTTTGAAAATTGCTCAAAAATTCAGAAATGTACACTTTGAAATTACTTAGGTAGATTTTTGAAATTTTGGGATATTACAGACGCATAGGTACTCGTAGAGCCTAATGATGGGATTGCTTGCTCTTGAGGTTGAGTTGGGCCCGCAACATTCTCGAAGGATGCAAGATCCTCCAATGAAATTCCGAAATTTCCAATAGCAAAACTATTGTCATTTTCCATTAAGAAAACTACAACTCAAAAATTACACTATTATTCATTTTATCTTAGTATAACGAATAATAACAATAAAAATATACAAAAAATCAGTATTGTACCTTTTTCTAGCTACGGTTGGATATCGAAATTTCGAATATTTGGCACACTTTTTCCAAATTTTGCCAAATTACCACAAAAGGGGTCAAAATTTTCACAACAAAATTCAGAGAAAAGATTCAAGATTGGATAGTTGAATGAGTGTGGGGGTATGTTGCCTGTTTATATAATTTTTTGAGATTTTTTATTTATTTTTTTGGTATTTTTAAAGCTCCACAATAGCTAAAAATTTAAAAATTCCGACCGTTACCGTGCCTAAACGGGCCTAATTGTGCCAACAGGTCGTACTGTGTCGTGCCTTACCATGTCTACACGGTCCTAATAGCGCTAAACAAGCTAATCATGCCCAGGTTGTGCCATGTCGTGCCGTGCCGAACAGTGTGCCTAGATGGGCCGGGTCGGGCCGAGCCGAGCCGCTAGACCGGTGTGTTGACCCAAACACGACACGACACGTTGGGCCGTATTGCCTGACCCATCTACGTGTCGGGCCTTGCTATGTTGTGGGCTAGCCTGGTAGGCACGACCCATTTAGCTACCTCTAGATCTAATGCAGCTCGATCAGGGGGTAACGGGCTGTGAATTGGGTCCGGATCTGATTACACGGTATTGGATGACAGCCCATGCGAACCAAACAAGTACTAATGGAATCCATTCACTGTAATGAGGTTACAACCAAAAGCAGCCCAACCAAACACGTTCCAGGAACCTTCTGCTGACGAAATTATGCTCTGACATGAATGGAATAAAATTACCAGCTTCAGTCTTATTCAAGGAAAATTTCAGCTAATCCAGAGCAGTTCGGGAGCTCCGATAACTACTGGCGAATAAATGACACGAGCGCATTGCTTTTCCATCTTAATTGATGTAGATAGAATCCAGACACCACCGGGAAGGATACATCATGCATGCTAGAAATTGCCAAAGAAGAAAGAACTCCATAGCCAGTACAGATGACTAGGCTACAAGTAGGATTGCTTAATTTGCAGGCCAATGAAGCGAGCTCGATCTCCTGCCCTGCCTATTACGAGACGGTTAAAGTAATGTACAATAGTTTATCTCTTATGGTTGTCTCTAAAACTCTAACTTATCTATAGATAACTTTAGAGACAACATCATTAACAATTTATCTGTAAAATCATTCATTTTCAACATAATTCCTCTCCTTACCCACTCATAATTTGCGATGGTTTGCGTACCCAGTTTATCTTCTCTTCACATCCTCTCCTCCAAATAGAATTTTGAGTGACATACCAGATAAAATATAACTGAGATGATCACTGTTGGAGATACCCTAAACGACGCCAATCACCGGTTAGTTTGCATACCTGCTACGTTCCAATTGTAACAAGGAAAAATAATTTCAGTGTCCTCTTGGCCCAACGATTAAATTAAAATAATTTTTTTGGTTCTGCTTGCTCGTGCAACTATGCAACTGAGCTGCCCCACGTATAATCTTTCCTAATCTTCTTTGCATCGCTTAGGAATCTCATATTCTATTGTCTCTGTCCTGGCTATCTTTTCACCATGAGAGTATGAGACTAGCTTGCTTGAGGGAAGGCCAGAAGGAGGAGTTGAAGAGCTCCTTTCCCCCCAACAAATTTTTCATGATGCTACTTTTATAAAAGTAAAGAAAATGAAATAAAGGAGCTAGGGAGAGTACATATATAACTGGGGAAAAATAAAAGAAGAAGAAGAAGCAAAAGCAAAAAAAAAAAGGTCTAGCTCTCTTGTAACGTTTGATTGTGTGTAGTGTAGATCTTTGATGAAGTCCATCTCACAAGAAAAAAAACAATTAATTACTTGATGGTTGTGCAGAAGAATGCAGTGGCTGTGAATTTTTTTTATTAATTAAGTCTTTTTAAAATTTATTTTTATTGTTAACCCCCGCAAACTTTATTTCCAAATCTGATCCCTTTGATCATGCCACCACCTATGGCGTAACAAAACAACATTATCACGTCATAGGATAAATCCGCTAAATAGCACTTTTGATCATGCCACTGGTGGTGACGTGATCAAACAACACCGTCATGCCACTAATAGTGGCATGACAAGAGTTAACAAGATACAGTGCTGGTGTGACAGTGTTGTTTTGTCACGCCACGGGTGGTGACGTGACCAATAAAGTCAAATTTGAAAATAAAGTTTGCGGGTTAACAAAAAAAAATTAAAAAGAGTTAATTAATAAAAAAATTCGGTGGCTGCCTAACGCCAGCTTTGCTTCCAGAATACACGCAGCATTAACAAAATGTTACGTACCCATACGTGGCCTAAACAAATTACCAATTAGCAGTGCAGGAAAAGAGGTTACACGGTTATACTGGTTCAATCGGAGGAAAAATTCAAGCCACGCGCTTTAGCCTTCCTCAGCATAAAATTTAGATTGCATATTTGCATATATATTCAGTGTCGTAAAATGTCCTTTTTATATCCTCATCAAATAAGGTGTCAATTTTACTATTGTAAAGTAATTCCTACCGTCACAAAAAGAAGATGTTTTTGCAGCCAAACAATACAAAGTTTGGATATCAACTTTTTTGAATATTTAGATTGGACATATGGAAATTTACACATGGATTTGTCTCGAAAAGTACTTTTATAATATTATTATTTTTATAAATATACTAGAAAGAAATTATTATATTACGAAAGTACTTTTCGAGATAAATCTACACGTACCATTTTTATATGTCCAATCTAAATATTAATAGCTAAAGTTTATAACACGTAACCAAAAATGTTTTTCTTTTGTGACCGGGGGGAGTACTATGTCACTAGATTCAAAAATTTCTTTGGAAAATACCATTATGCAAGGTCAACACTCGTTGACTAAGCAAAAATGACTCTTTTGCCCTTCCAAATATGTTGATTTTCAATCAAATGCCACAAAAAATTATTACTACTTATTTGTTTTAATTTGATCACAGTACTTCTTAGTGTGATTGACTTTTGTGATGGCATCTGTTTGAAAAATCAGCATATATGGAAGGGCAAAACAATCCTTTCCACTCAGTTAACGTGCATTGACATTGTCATAATGATATTTTTCAAAGAAATTTTCAAATCTAATGTGGTAGTACCGATTAGGCGAAAATCAGTGGCATAATACAAAAAACCTTAAAATAACGAGTGGTATAGAATGACAATTTCGCATACAAAATACAAAGACAAAAAATCTAGCGTAGATAAAAATAAAGTAAAACATCGGTGAACTCCTGCAGATACATAAACAAATAGAACTAAAAATTATAGGAAAGCTAGACTAAAATTGCATATACTCAGCACCACAATTTTAGACACATGCTATGCAATTTTAGTGATTTGGTGATTAAAAAATTGGAAGAAGTCTACTCCCCACCACCACTGAACTTATACCCTGAGTCCAAATAACATCATCAACTATGAAACCTTTTGCTTCGCCCTTTTAACTAACCAAACCGGGTCACTTAATCCCCTTCGCCCTAAATCATCGTAGTTTTAGCTGACGTGGCACCTAAATATTCAATATTTGCTGACTTGACGCTACGTAGATGCCACTTAGCTTTCTCTCTTTACAATCAGCAAAATAAAATAAAATATACACTGGACCCACATGTATCGAGGCGGCGACGGTGATACTACCCCGTTCTGCGCTCCCTGGTGATGGCAGTTTGGCGACACTACCCCGTTCTACGCTCCCTGGTGATGGCCGCTCACCGATTGATCCATCCCCAGTCATTTGATTCAACACCAGACACCACAACGTCACCTTCCACCTCGCCGTTCAATACCAATCTCGCAGACTCATCCACAAGCTTCACATCCCTATCCCCTTCCACAAACTCTAGTACTCTACAACCTCGTCGCCATCATCCTCTTGCCTCGCCGCCACCACCCCGGGCAGCTGCATCACATCCACCCTGGGTCAATAGGGACCCTTCACCATCCCTGGCAACAGCGAGGACGGTTGTCACCGACGCCACCACCCACCGCCAAATCTACCACCATGGGCAAAACTAGGACGTCGCTCTTAGGCCAAGACGTCTGGCGGTGGCTTTGAATCGAGATCCGAGAGGTCCTCTACTTCAACGCGTAGCGGCGGCAGCGGCGGCCCCATGAAAGCTATGGCCGTGCAAGCACCCACAGCGGCGGTGGCAGAGAAGGGGAGGGCTACTGCATTACCGATGACTTGGAGCAGAGTGGAAGGGAGGGAAGGGCAAGGAACCAGCGGTTAACATGGGAGGGGAGACGAACGGCAATGTCGGCTAGTTGGAGAAGAGAAAGAGAATCAGAGGGAGAGCAGAGAAGAAACCCCTTTAAACTTGTTTGGATAGGAATGAATTAGAATCAATTCTTTTGATTGGATGTGATTTTAGTTCAAGTTTTGACTCAATCCGAAAAGATTGAGTCGGATCATAATATATTTAAACAAACATCGACTTGTGGGCTCAACTACTTTGGGCTCAACTACTTTAGTTATTTGGTGACTCAACTATACATGCACGCATGAATGCTATGATATCAAAACTTAAACATGTAGAAGCCACTTTAGTCAAAACTGTGGTGGTTTTGGATGAAAAGGTTATTTGGTTTTACTAGTTAGGAGGTAAAGCAAACAATTTTTTAGTTGAAGGTGTTATTCGGACTCGGAGTATAATTTTCATGCAATTGAAAATTAGCAAAACCGGTTTTTTACCATCTATCCTCGTTTAGCCTCTGGATGGCTAAAAAATTCTGATTCCTTCGTCTGTGGATCGTGCAGGAGCCAATCATTTTCACATCTGCGTGTCTCATTTAAGATGATTTTCTTTTAGTAGGAGACGATGTATCCGTCGCAAGCGAGGTACCGGTAGTGACTTCATCATTTCTTCAAGCTCTGCTCGTCCGGTCTTCTGTAAACGTCTTGTGTGAGTATCTGCGTATGGTGGTGTACGTGTTTGAGCACGTCTATTATTGTACCGGATGTTTCGAAGAAAAAAAAATCAACAACACACGCAAAAACTAGTCGTGGCGGTACACTACAATTTACGAGGCCGTAAATAAAAACCAAGAACGGTCATAGCTTGCTTCCCCAGGTGAACCAGTACACCACCGCCCAGATCCCCACCTCGTCGGCCACCACCACCACCACCATGCGGAGAGCGGCAGCGGCCACCGTGACGCGCGTGGCGAAGAGGGTGGTGGCCCCGTCGGCGCCCACGCCCGGCGGCGTGCTCCCGCTCTCCTGGCTCGACCGCTACCCCACGCAGCGCGCGCTCATCGAGTCACTCCACGTCTTCAAGGGCCGCGCCGACACCGCGGAGGCCCCGGCCAGGGCCATCGAGCGCGCCCTGGCCACCGCGCTCGTGAGTTACTACCCCATCGCCGGCCGGCTCGCAGTGTCCGACGGCAGCGATCTGGTGGTCGACTGCACCAGCGAGGGCGTGTGGTTCGTCGAGGCCACCGCGAGCTGCACCCTCGAGGACGTGGACTACCTCGAGTACCCGTTAATGGTTCCCAAGGACGAGCTCCTGCCGCACCCCACCTACCAAGCCTCCGACCCTCTCCCTGAGGACTCGCTGATCCTTCTTGTCCAGGTAAACAAGATGGCAAAAAAATGATTTATATTTTTTTTTTCTGTTATGTGTTTGTGTTCTGGAAGCAATTCTTGGAGTCAACGGGCGGCTTGGCAATGGCGTTTGATCGCGCGGCCCATTCTCCAATGCAGGTCACTCAGTTCGCGTGCGGCGGCTTCGTGGTCGGGTTCCGGTTCAGCCACGCCGTCGCGGACGGCCCGGGCGCGGCGCAGTTCATGATGGCGGTCGGCGAGATCGCGCGCGGGCGCGCGGCGCCGGCGCTGGAGCCGGCGTGGGGCCGCGACGCGATCCCAAACCCGCCCTCCGCGGCCGTCGGGCCGCTCCCCGTCCCGACAGAGCTCCGGCTCCAGTACCTCGCCATGGACATCTCGACGGGCTACATCGACCACTTCAAGGCCCGGTTCCTGGAGCAGACGGGCCACCGGTGCAGCGCGTTCGAGGTGCTCATCGCCAAGGCGTGGCAGTCACGGACCCGCGCGGCCGGATTCGCGCGGGGCTCCCCCGTGCAAGTGTGCTTCGCCATGAACGCGCGCCCCGTGCTGCGGCGCGCGCTCCCGGACGGCTTCTACGGCAACTGCTACTACATCATGCGCGTGTCGGCGCCCGCCGAGGCCGTGTCCGACGCGCCCGTGCACGACGTGGTCCGGCTCATCCGCGAGGGCAAGAAGCGGCTCCCCACCGAGTTCGCGCGGTGGAGCTGCGGCGAGACGGGCGCCGGCGCCGGCGCAGACCCATACTGCATCACGTCGGACTATCGGACGCTGCTGGTGTCCGACTGGTCGCGCCTCGGGTTCGCGGAGGTGGACTATGGGTGGGGAACCCCCGTGCACGTCGTGCCGCTCACCAACCTGGACTACATCGCGACGTGCATCCTCGTCCGCCCCTCCGCGAGCAAGCCCGGCGCGCGCCTCATCACGCAGTGCGTCGCCGCGGACAGCGTCGACGCCTTCCACAGGGACATGCTGCGCCTCGACTGATCCATTAGTTAACCATACCCCACTAGCCATCGAGTCTCCTTGCGTAATTTGATTCGTTCTTTCTTTTTTTGCAAGAAGGCACAAAATGCTTACGCGTTATTCCATTAAGAAGAAGAATGGAGTTACAAGGTGAACCTCGACGGGCCAAATAAAAGCTCTAGAAAAACGAAACAAACCAGAAACAGAATAAGAACAAATACAAAACAAAAACAAACAAAGCAAAGAAACGATAAGTACGGTCTAAGACGAACTACTCCCGATGGACGGCACCTTCCGACCACTAGCCATCGTTATACGTTAATGACGGTGCTCATCGTGAATCTGTTGGAGCAGAAAGTACAAGAAACTAAATGATTCGTTCTTTCTTGCTGTAGTACATATCCCATGATTGATTAGTAGATGAAAACACATTACAATACATACATGTGCTACATGCATGTAATGCGAATCATTGTTTATTTATTCTTCTATTGATTGAAACCGGTTGCCATTTGCAGCTTTATGACATGTTGTTTGTGATTTGCGAAGCACTGTAATGACTAATGAATAGGTGGGGAGCCACTGCAAGAGCAAGTGATCTTGCTTCTGTTGTCTGTCACTTCATCTGTCTAGGCCTATGTCATGCATCTGCCCAGTCATCGCGATCGTGGTTTGTTGGCCTAGGAGTGCTTGCTTCGTGGAGGGGTTGAGCTGGATCTCGTTGCTTTGCTTCACTTGGCGTTTTTGTATACGATTAGTAGGCGTGTGTTGGTTGGATTGGTGATTCGCTGGTCCAATGAAGTCCCTGCTCGTGTTCCGGCCAGAAGCGTCTGCCTTCTAGATCATGCGTTGACCTGCACAAGTTGCCTGCTGTCTCGTTTGTGCCTCGACGCCTTCGATCGCTTGCAACTTCACGGTGTCCTCTTAAAACTGCAAACATCACGGAATTCAGCTCGGCCAGCTTAATAAATTTCTCATATGAGCATGATTTATTAGAGTTCTATTAAGTTTTGATTAGTGAAGCCATTCCAAGGTGTAAAATCTGGGGCACCCAGATGTCTCCTTTCCTCTGTCGGTCGGTGCAGTGCTGGCGTTAGACCGATCAGCCCGTGGGGACGCGTGCGCTATCGACTTTGCCTTTCCCGGCGGTGCTTGCGTCGTCACAGTTTAAAGATCGGCGACACGCGGGCGGCTCGGAGCTTGACGAACGTCACGTCGCCGTCCCCATCCCAGGCCCCACGAGGACAAGGATTTTATTGACATTTGCCGTCCCCATCCCAAGCCCCACGAGGCCAAGGATTCTATTGACTTTCAGACTGATCTACGGGGTGATAGCGTTGATTTTTTTTTAATTTTGGCTCCTTGTGCCACGTAATTACAAAAATAGCCCCTATGCTGCTGTATTTATAAATGTAGTCCCCTCCTGAACGCGGAATGCGTAGAGCGTGACGTGTGACACTTTCCACGGTCGGTGAGCGTGGAAGTTGGGTGACCAGTGCGGCAATTCTTCACACGCAGGAATGAACGGCGACCGCGGAAAGTGGTGGGACCGGGGAGCTTTCCGCGCTCGGCGATCGCGGCAGAGCCCTTCCCGCGCTCGGGCACCGCGGCAAGTGTCCGGATAGCCCGCCTCCCGCGCCGGCGGTGTTGGTCCCGTGCTGGTCTACCCTCCCACGCGAGCCCCATCCTTTCCACGCTCCCCGACCGTAGAAGGTGGCACGTGTTAGCGTCCCGTAATTCTGCGCTCGAGAAGGGGGCTATATTTACTAATACAGTAGCACGGGGCTATTTTTGTAATTACGCGACGTCAAGGGGCCAAAATAAAAAAGAATTCGGTAGCGCTGAGACGACCTGAAGATTCTGGAGCGGCGACGCCAACGCCGGAAAGCAAATAATACGGTTCTCTCTGCTAGAATCCTATTGATAGAATTTTGGTGCTAGTTTTTGTAAAATATTGTCTTTTTTCAGGAATCGACGGTGGGGAGGTCCCCACCTGAAATTAGTTGATTTCTCAAAGTGAAAGATTAGAGGAGTGAGCTAGCTCACTTGGTCGCCTCGCGTTGAAGCAAGTGGTCGGTCGGGGTTTCGATCCTGGGCCTCACTAAGGACTGTAGGGGCATAGTTGAAGTGAGGATTGTGCAGGGACACTGTGAGACCCCGGTTTATTAAGCTTGTAATACTTAACCTTCCACTGGCTCTAGTATCACAAACAGAATAACCCGTGCCTCGATGAACATGTGCTTCCCAGAAAAATGCAGCACACATACATCATTCCAAAGCATGCATCAATTCCATACAACATAATATAACAAACCTACCAAAAGGACATACATAGTATAAGTTATTACAGAACAGTCGACCGGCCAAATGACATAAGTATCAAATAACAGCGGAAGCAAAAGATGTCATAAGATGACTTAAACCAAAAGACGACCGGTTAGCCACATAACATCACATGGCAACCGACCGGGCCGCCAAGCTAATCGCCCCACACACTGCCACAGCACAACTCACAAAAGTGAGGCCCCACGGGCTCACCTTCTTCCTCTGCACACAATAAGCAATGCAGGTGAGTACAATAATGTACTCGCAAGACTTACGAGTAACAAATCTATACATAGCTACATGAAAGTTGTATCAAAGGAAAGTTGGTTATATGGTTATTTGGACACATAAAGCCAGTTTCTTTTGCAATAATGTAATAGATGGAAAGCAATTTAACAAATCAGTTTTTAAGCATTGAAATAACAGCGAGTAACAATAATTATCAAGTAACCACCTAGAAGTGACTAACCCATTAGCCACTACAAATAGCATGAATCCCTGATTCATACCACCCATCATGTTTTAATTTAAAATATTGTAGTCTAACTCTTGAAAGACTTCCCCAAGCGTGTCCATAACCTAGGACGAGGCTATTCGAATAGTTTTAAACCCTGCAGGGGTGTACCAATGTACCCACACTTCAGACCACCTTTAGGCCACAAGATTAGCACACTTCCAAAGGTATGCCGGCACGGCTAAGTCCTACGAGACATTTCCATTATTGTGAATCAACTACGAGTCGCTCGTATGGATAGAAACCCATACGCTTACATTGTAAAGCCAAAAAGACAACTACCCCTCGGGGTAAAGCTTTTTGGACAACTACAATGCTCCCAACCACAGCCAACCCATTTTACCACAACACAAACCACACACGCCCTCCTGCGACTCGTAGCCAACACACGCCAAAGTACTAAGTCAAGAGAGGTCACATACCCTCTAGTGTGATTAGCACGCAAGAATGCTTGGTTTAGTGTAACAAGATGTTCGGTCCTTGTTGACCCGGGCACCATTCCAATCACACCCAAAAGATCACACCATCTTACCATTGCGCCCAAGTCTAAATTGTTTTGTTTTTCAGTTTTAGTTTTGCAATTTAGACTTAGCACAAGGCCGAAACATAGAGTCATAATAAGTTTGTGTGATCAAGGTTATCGATAAGTCAATAACCGCCCATTTCTACCGATAGCTAAGCATGGCTAAGCATCAAACTCGTAAACTACTAAGTGACAAGGGCCCATCCAACGAACCCAAAATCACAGCAAGAATAACCTAGGCTCAGTAGTAGAGGATTAACATTTGCCTACTGATAATGCATCTACTAGGTGAACTATCGACAATAGTTAAAACAACATAGCAATGCATACATAGAATTTGTAAACAACATATTAGAATTTGAAAATAGTAGGAACAACATGATCAAATGATGCTACATCTGCTTGCCTTGCTGGAGTGCAGGATCTAATGGCTGTGGCTCAGATACAGTATCAATATTATCTTCGGAACCTAACACAAAAAGGCGATAAGCAAATAAGAACGAAGAACACCAAATAAACTCCAATAGCAAAAGACATCCAAATCTAATGAAATTTATACAGCAGCTAGGGGATGATTTTAGACAATTTTAGGAACAAGAATCATGCAATTTGGATTCAGCATGCAACAGATATAGACGAAATACTCTTTCTCAGCCTATTAATTCTCTAAATTAATTACTGGTACTATTCATGGCGAAAATTTCTAGAATGACCTAAGGTCTGAAATTTTTATAGCAGGAGGATTATGACATCCTAATGACAGCAAAGTTGAGTTTACTAATTTTGGAGCTATAGTGATTTATTTATGATTTTTCTAAGTTGTAAATCTAATGCCAGTCATTTTACAGAATCATAACTATGCTCAAAACCTATTTCACATTAAAGTATACTAACATAGGAATTTAACAACATTGATTTTGCACAAATAGGAATTCTGCAGAAAAAGATATGCATTTTTCAAGTTTAATGCTATTTCTGGAAAAATCAAAATTGGCAGAAACCAAGTTATTTTAGTTACACAATTTTCTGCTACTGAAATATGCCTAAATGCATTTTTAGATTAAATTCTAGGCATAAGGTTTTTATTACAGTTGGAATTACCTAAAAAGGAGTTAACAAGAATTAATTATGAGTTTTTAAAGTTTAAATACAATTTTTACCTGAAAAACAAAAGCTTACAGAAATAGAATCAGACCCAACGGAAATAAAGTGACGTGGAAGCTTGAGAGTTGAGAACCCTTGATCAAGATCCAACGGCTCACGAGGAGGGATGCATTCGGACGGCTCACGTGAGGATGCATTCGGACGGCCAACCACGGCCCACCACCGCAGATTCGCAGATGGACGGCCCAGAGCGCACCTCCCTTCGGATGGTCCGATTGCATTCACGATCTCGACCGCATATCAAGCGATGGACGGCCTAGAATGATTTAGGAACCGGATGGTCCGAATGCATACTAGATCTGGACCGTTGATCACAAGATCGACGGTCCAGGATTAACAAAGAACAACGCACGGGGTTTAAGTGCGCGGGGAGGGATTTAATGCGGGGGTCCACTGTCAGTGAGACAGAGGGCAATTAGGACATCAATTTAATTACTAAAGACCAATGATTAGTGATGATTAGCAATTAAATGTGTCCTAATAAGCTCGCACAGAGGTGGATTTGAGCGATGGGGGCCCACCTGGCAGTGAGACATGTGCCAAATGAGACACATTAATTGCTAACCAATGATTAGCAATTAATGACCCCAGATTGTGCCTTAATGAACCCTGGACTGCGGCTTAAGACCTACGGGCCCATATGTCAGCGACACAGACAGGCGGCTTAAGACACAATGATTAACCCTATAATCAACAATGATTAGATCTTAATGGTGTCCTAATGACAACCGAAAACAGGGGATAACGCCCGACAAAAACCCGAGCGGGAGCTACGGTTTGTCGCCGGCGACTCCGGCCACGGCGGCGCCAACCAAGAACTAAAATGGAACCGCAATAACACTACAAACCTAAGGGCGGCAACCTCGCCGGTGGTGAGGGACCAGAACGCCGGCTAGCCGAAAAATGAAAATGGAGCTCTTACTGCTAAACACGAAAATAGAAAAATGCTCCGCTGCAGTCCAGAGAAGCGAGTGCCATGGCCTCTAGGGACTAATAAGAAGCTACCTTAGTGAAGAGAAGCTTCAAAGATAGCCGGAATAGCTTGTCCACGGTGGAGGCTTGCCGGACTTGGGGAAGAAAAGTGAAAAATGGTACCCTGAGCAAAATGAGTACCACTGGAGGTCAAAATAGCTTCATAAAGGTTCACAGAAGCTACATGAGCAAATAATTTAAAAATGGAGCACTCACCTGAGTTGAGGAAGAAGATGACCAAAATCGGTCGAATTTGAACAAACCCCAAATTGGATAATTCCTGAGAATCAAACCCAAAATTAAGTGAGGTGATATGTTCAAGATAGCAAGGAGATAAAAATGGTGCAAAGAAATGTGAATGAGAATCACTGAAACACCAAATTCACCACTAGAGTTCCACGGGTCAACAATGGTGGATTGACGGTTTTGGGGTATTAAGCTCCACAAATGAAAATGGAGCTTAGGATGGTGTAAAGGAACACCAGGAAGGAGTTTTGGAACCTTATATAGCCAAAGGATTAGGGTTTGGCCGAAGGAAGCCTCTCGGGTGAGCTAAGCCCACGATACCGACATGGACCGAAAAGCAAAATGATGGAGATGTAGGAGTAGGGCATGCCTCTCGGCCGAAAGTATCTGCAAACACTTAATGCCGACCAGGGAGACGCTGCCCAAGGAACACGATTTGACAAGCGCCATGCCCTGCACTGTTTTCGCACGGCGGAAGGTTGAAGATAACCAAAGAAAAAGCTCAGCCAAAAAAGGACCCTTAGATTTTAATCGGACGGCTGACAACGCGCCACGCCTCTGAGATTTGAAATAAAGGAATAGATCGGGAGCCCTTGGATTAGAAACGAACGGCTCATATTCAAACAAAACAACCGGAAGGTCCAAATGTTGCGGAGGATCTGGACGGTTGGATGGGGATCCAACGGTTCAAAAGGGAATAAGCATCCGCACGGTCCGAATGCTCACACGAACATGGGCCGCGCGAGAAGGATCCAACGGTGGAGATTAGACGCGGGCTTTTAAAAGAGGCTCGGTGCAGTTAGTTGACTGGACCGAGACGAGTGGCTCGAGCCCGAGTCTGACTCGAACCCAACACACAGTGAGATTAGGTTTTGAGTTTTAAATTGAGCTGGGACTTTGAGGATTTATTTGAGATAGCAAAACAACTTCAAAAATTATGAAATTTTTACTGGAGCTTGATAACTCAGATATTAACCTTGTGTAAAATTTTCAGAGGTTCTTATGCTGCATTTTTCTCCAAAAATTCTACAAGGCTCTGGTTTCAAGTTTGACTGAAAGTCAAACATGTTTGACTGCTCTCTAAAAATATTCAAACAATTTCTAAAAATGGTGAAATTTTTCAGAGGGGCCACAAACCATCACAGGAACTTAGGAACATGTTTCCAAAGGATGATCACAAAATTTGAGATGAATGTTTTGGAGAGACAAGGTTTTGGATCAAAAAGACTTGTGGCTTTGTATTTCCATAACTTCTTGTACAAGAATTGTTCAAAGCATACAGGAAATACATGATGTAAGAAAAAGTTTTAAATTCTACTCATTTTCTTACATTGAAACACAAGTCCGAAATTGGGATGTTACAGACACAGTGGTATAGGGGAGTTTTAAGCTCTTAACCCGTCATAGTTCGAGCATTTCTCCTGTGGATGCCTCGCGGAGTTGGATGCTTCTTCTTTAATATGGATCGAATGGGAAAAATCCCGGACATAAAAAAAAAGAGGATTACAGAGTCCAGTTACAATTGTCGCAGGACTAGAGACTCTGGGATTGAAGAGGGGGAGGAGGAAGTGACAACAAGACGCTACGCTGTAATAGAATCTACGCCAAATCTAACAACCTCCGGGCTGCTTCTCTCTGCCGATCATTCTTGGCGCGAACCGTCCAGAGAAGAAGAAGCTCATGCAGGAGCGCTAGGACCTGAACCGTGGAAGGGTGGATGTGCTCAAAAACCATTTTGTTGCGGCTCTTCTAGATAATCCAGAGTTGAAGCAAGAGTGTGGTGTGTTTGAGCTGCATTTGCAAGCCTTCCAGCGGCCTACTCAACACTTTGCAAAGCTCCACAAGATCTGCTGCATTGGCTGCATCCAAGGATCAATTCCTAGAGTAAGGAAATGTTGGTGACATGCCACAGAGACAATCACATATATGATTGTATCACGTCTATGTTTATAAGTTATAGAATAAATGTTATTATGTTTATTGGATGAATTATCATTTATAAATATTAACAAGTATGCGACTTGTTAGTGAAACTCTTTAACTTATATGAAATCATTCTAAATGTATCTTTGGTCGGATATCACTGGTCAGACACTAATAACTTATCGACCAGTATATGTATTGATTGATGATCATGTTTCACCGGTCATGGATATAGAGATATCGAATCAATGATGTGAACACATGTTATAGAATATGGTGTTGGATTGATCCACCTTAAGATACTATTGAGATTGTTATGATTTTATGTGTTATCACTTGGTCTCAAGTAATAATAATGTATAATCCTTAGACCTGAGATCAGTATGGTTTCCTGCATGTGTAATAGTATACTTAGGAGTTGCTAAACACTATTTCGTAACTAGGTAGTTATAAAGGTAGCTTTTCGAGTATACTATGAAACATACGGAGGAATGTGACTGTCGGTTATGGGATTTGTTCCTCCTAACATAACTAGAGAGATATCTCAGAGCCACTCGATGTGGTCGGATAAAAAAAGTATGGCCATGCCACTAGTGGTCGAAGAGTCGGCCACATGAAATTATTCAGTAAAGAAGGTATTGAACAATCCATGGATAACAAAATATCTCATCTGGAGTTCAATCAGATATCGTGAGCCAAAGGAGAATACACAAGCAAATCGTTCAATCCAACCAAATACGAACTGATCGTATGGAGATACGGACTGGTCATATACTGGTCGAACATGATCACTAACTAGTCGTAAGGAGTTACGAACTAGTTGTGACTAAATAAGAACTGGTCACATAGAGATACGAGCTAGTCCTAAGTGATAAAGATTTGGTCACGGATCATATTGCATAAGCTTCGTCCGGTATGATATTTATATGTGTGGGGGAATTGTTATGTCCTGTTAGGAACCGCTAACGACTTGTGGTCGGAAAGGAGTTTTCGAGTCACAACTGATTACGCATGAGCCTACGGATTCACACACCTAACGGGTTGGACCAAACAAGATCGGATGGGATCTATTATGAGCTCTTTATAAGGGGATATATGGGGTTGTTGGTATATAGTTGTTACTCTACTAAAACCCTAGCCGCTAACTTCCCGAAAGCCCTACCGTGTACGTTAGTGCTAGCACACCGGCATACGGCGTTACACCTCTGGACATATAGATACCGTAGAGGCACTGCTGCGATTGCTGCTGCGCTGATCGAGGATAATCCACGACTTATGCAAGAAACGCGATATGTTGCTGGAGGAGATGATCGGTGCTGAGGACGTTGGACGATCGACTACGATCACTACATCGACGCGCTTGATGTTGAACCAGGTAGTTCCAACTTTTCTTCTGCTGCACTACACGTCTGATGGTAACGATCTATGATCTCTTGTTTGCATGATTTCGATTTACATTGTAGTTTTTTTTAATTATCAGCCAGTGTAGCCTATCTGTATTAGGAACAAAGGCAGAAGACGTTTGCATCGGCTGAAAAGGCGGAGGGTTGATTCAGGGGCTCCTGAACAGAATGAACAGTCAAAATTGTAAAATATGGGGTGTTTCTGGTAAACTATTGTTGTTGTACTAGTTAACATATCCGACGATGTCAAATTAAAACTGCAGCTTAATTAAAAGTCACCTCAATGTCAGACACATGTTTGGCATCCAACGCCTACGCTTCTCTCATGAACATGCACTTAGTCAGTGACGCAACAGTCTAGAGGACCATTAACCTAGTTAGGACTATGTTCTCTAAGTGTGACGAGCACCCAACACGGGACCTAAACACGTAATCAAAGCTGTTGCACGCGTAAAGTGAGAATAGCATAAAAAGCAGGCAGGCGTCTGTTTTAAGTCACTTCACCTCACAGGATACTCGATTCCCCATCAACGTCTTGCAGCTAAAAAGGTTACTGCATCCTTTGCAATTTCCATATTGCGGTGCCTAGGAGAACCAGAGCACAAAAACTGGGGGGAGGGAGTACTGATATAGCATAGACATACAACCAGCAACAACCTAGCACTAATCTTCTTATCTCCATGTAGGATGCGCAGGACTGATAATTACATGATCTGCAGGGGCAGAGATGGGCCTCGGGCCGGTTGGGCAACAGCCCAAGGCCCAGCAAAAATATCAATGCAAATTTTTAAAGATTATACCCAAAAAAATGAGTACACAATGAAGAGGCCCTAGCCTTACCGGCCGGCCCGAGACGGCAGAGCGGCCCAGGCGCTACTGCACTAGCACGAGTGCCCCTCCTGAGTGGGCAGCGGGCCAGCTGCCGAAAGCCCTGAAGGCCGAAGCAGCAAAGGCACCAGGAGGTCTTTCGGTCTTTCTCCCTTCCCCATTCTCCAATCTTCTTCTCACATCTATTTCTTTTCCCCAATTTTCTTCCCCATTCCTCATTCCTCCAGCCGCTCGCGCTTATCCGCCTTCGCACGCCCGTGATCGGCGCCTCGACCGGCTCGCTCGCCGCTTCGCCGCGCGCCGCAGCGCGCTGCCGCCTCCTCCCTTCTAGCGCCGCTGTCGCGCCGGATCGCGCGGCTGCGCCCAAAGACTGCCGCCACCCGCCGGTCAGCCTCGCTCGGCGACCGGCGAGCCCATATCTACGCGTGCGGCCGCGCCAACTCCGTCCTCCGTGCCGCCGGTTCCAGCTCCTTGCCGAGTTGCGCGTCGCGCTCCTCGTGGCTGTGCGCGCGGCTCGGCCTCTAGCCGCCGCTGCATGTGACGCCGCTGTACCGCTGGCTTGCGCGTGATTTGCCGACAGACCAGCGCAGCGCCCAACGATGGACACGGTGGCGGCGGCACTAGGGCGGCACGCGCGGCGGGCGCCACCACCGGTGCGGCTGCAGGGAGCAGCGGCGGCAGCGGCGGCTCGGCGAGCGGCGGTGCGAGCGTCGCGCAGCAGGTGAACTGGAGAGGATGCGGGCGCGCACGGTGGGGCTCTACAAGGCCATCTCCTGCATCCTCGAGGACTTCGACGCCATCGCCCGCACCAACCCCAACGCCTCCCCAAAGTGGTATTGCCCCCCTCGCATCCCCTCCCCGATACGAAGCTTGTGGCTGCGGATTCGATTAGGGTGTTGTAGCGTCTATGTGTTAGTTTCGTGGCAAATTTGTCGCTTCGGATGCTCAATGTTGCCATGGTTGATTTACTATGAACAGTAGCTATAGTTGGATTGTGGATTGCTCCTTTAGTTTTGAGTCCGATGCTTATAGAAATCCTGGCTCCGCCACTGATGATCTGGATAGAAGAGGGAAGAGACCCCACAACAACGGATGCATGCGCAGGACTGATAATTACATGAACTGGATAGTAAGAGGGAAGAGACCCCACAACAACGGATGCTTTGCAGGTTGCACAAAACTACGGTAAAGGAATAAGAGCTCTACTGGATGCTACTGTGGCTTACCAGCCATGGCGCTCCCTGGTTCCCAGCGCCATAGGTTGGTCACTACCGTTAGTTACCACACCAAAGTAAGATTGCCGAGCGACGTTCTGCGCCGGCGCAGACGCCTCGGGAGACGCACCGGCGGCCAGCCAAGCGGCCCAGATTGAGCTTGACCAGGCTGCATTGGGTGCCCGTAAGCCAGAGGCTGCTGCACAGGCACAGGCGCCAGCAGATATGGGGTTTCCTGATTCCTGTGTAACGTGATAATGCTGCTGCTGATGGTGATTTTTTAGATAATAAAAGTATAACTTCCGACTTTTACACCAACTAAGAATACACACAGTCATTACATTACCATCAGTTAAAAGCTTAAAAACAAAAAACAGCTAAAAATCAACAATGATAAACAAATTGTCATGCAAAAACTAGCCTAAAAAAATCACCTAACCCCGCCTCCGAGACCAACCACGAGATCGTCCATATGCGAACAGCAGCTACGCAGCAAAGAGGTGATGATGGGTCAGTCTCCGTAGCGACGTCTCCAAGAAGGGATACGACTCATGTCGTCGTCGTCGTCGTCGTCGGATCTAACCAGCGAAGGTCAGATCAGGAGTTTTCACTCCGGAGCTCAGGTACCGGTTCTCCAAAACAACGCCTTCAAGAAGGTAACGCCGCTCAGGCCGACGTTGTTGCCGGATCCAACCAATGAAGACCAGATCAAGAGTTTCACCCTGGATCGAAGATACCAGCGCTCCAAGACCATGCCACTGGATCCAACCAATGAAGGCCAGATCGTCAATACAACGTCCGCAACATCTCCAACGGCCAACCGCCGTTAGCACCAAAAAAAGGTGACGTCCATCATAGCCCACGCGTCGCCCGGTTAAAAGCCGTCCACCAGGGAGGAGTCGAGCGCCGCACACGCCACCACCACTGAGCCATCGCGATCTCTACCAACTGCTTCAAATCTGGATCTGCACTATGTCACCTCCGTCGTCATGCCGTCAACGAAGTCGCGCCGCCGAAAAAAGTCAGCGTTGAAGGGCCCCAGATCGCCACGTTTGAAGACGAGCCGACGGATAAAGGCCGAAGATTCAACCCGACGAAAGTCCACACCGTTGAAAATCGGCGGACAGACATCGAGTGTCGGAAGCGCGATGCAAATTAAACATCACCACCGAGGAGAAGAAGCCCCACTGCCACCGCTAGCCGGCCGGCGGCGGCCGACGACGGCGGGTCTGGCTTAATCAGGGGACTAATTTCGTACATTAATCTAGTCCATATTGCTATGCTTTTTAGGTACGCCTAGGCATCAGGTCATCCTTGCCCCACCGCCGACCCCACCCACCAAGCCCGCGGAGGCAGCAGGTCCCACTGCTGATGGTGTGATAAGGGTGCATTTGCTGAACAGCATCCTCGGCTCCCCTCCCCTACGTTGGGCGTCGCGCGCTTCCACTAGTAGCGCCTGC
Source organism: Ampelocalamus luodianensis (assembly GCA_036346255.1). NCBI lineage: Eukaryota > Viridiplantae > Streptophyta > Magnoliopsida > Poales > Poaceae > Ampelocalamus > Ampelocalamus luodianensis. The sequence goes on from CM070628.1 coordinate 64,575,483, forward strand.
CGCCTACGTTGGTTGCCGCTCCGCTCAGCGCTCACGCATGCCCCGCCCCATGCTTCACAGCGGGCCGCGGGCTGGCTACGGGCTGCGGACGGCCGTACGGTGCGTCATGCGTCGCCGCTGCAGAGAGAGAGATATAGTGCGTCGCTTGGGCCATTTGGCCACAGGCCACTTGGGCTTTTGTTTGGGCCGAGCCGTTGCCGGTTAGGCCGCGCATGCATCTGGGTGTGATTGGGAGAGGGAGCGCGTGGGATGGGTTAAAATTAAGTGGGGTTGAAATACGCAATATTGAGCTCAGTTATTAGTATATACACCTGATATATCCACTATATACTTTTCTCAAAAATAAATTAGGTGTACGTATTAACACCCATGTTCCAATATAAATCCACCCCTGTAAACAATGTACGCCGTCGTATTGAAAATCATATGAATATTACTGTTGTGTAACCGACCCCTAGGGGGCACGGCCAGCCCTATCCCTGCACAGTTACATGTCCTCAAGGAGCGGAGACGCATGCCAAATTTCATGTAAGACGCTTAGTCTATAAATACAAGAGAGATATGTATGTACCAAGAAGTCATTAACGAGCATAAAAATTGGACGGATGGAGTTCTGATATACCATACAACCAGCAACAACCAAGAGTATAGCAATTTTCTTCTCTCCATGTAGGGTGCGCATTACTACTAATAACATGACCTGGATGGAAGTGAAGAGACACCCCCTGCTACAACCGATGCTTGCACAAAACTACGGTAAAGGAAGCTAGAAAAGCTCTACTGGCTACTGTAGCTTCCAAGCCATGGCTCCCTGATTCCCAGCGCCATAGGCTTGGTCACTACCGTCAGGGACTACACCAAAGTAGGATTGCTGAGCAATATTCTGCGCCGGGGCAGCCGCCTGGGGAGGCGCACCGGCGGACAGCCACTGAGCGTTGGGTTGCCAGCCAAGCTGCACAGATTGAGCTTGAGCAGGCTGCATAGGGTGTCCATAAGTCACAGGCGCGGCGATGTGCTGGGGCTGTACGTAAGCCTGGGTCATTGGGTTTTGCGATTCCTGTGTTACGTGATACTGCTGCTGAATGGAGTGGTACATCTGTTGCTGATGATGATAAGGGTGCATTTGCTGAACAGGTGGTGGTGGAGGAAACGGTGGTTGCGGATGCCGTGATTGCTGGGGATTACTTTGGTTTGGATCCCATTCTGGTATGTCGTCGTCGTCGTCCCAAGGCTGGTGGGCTGCTGCAGATCTGTTGCCACACTTGCGAACCATTTCCCTCACTTGATCTACCGGGCGAGATGTGGCCAGTACATGCTGCTGGCTCCTGTAGGCCTGTGATGTTACATTGGCAGCTGCGTTTGAGATGCTAACAAAATCGTATTCAGGAAGGTCGTCATCATCCCTAACACCACCAGGGCCAAAGCCCGGGGGAACGTCATCGGTTACAACATCCTGACGGTGGCAACGCCCATGGGAAGAGCCTGATGGGGGACCAGGGGATTTAGTAGGCTGGGAAGATATGGGCACTGAACTAGAAATCACAGCCTGCTGCTTCCTTGAGATAGACTGCCTCTTGTTGCCATCATGCCTATTGGGTATCCTAGGTGAGACATGGGTCCTCCGCCACACAACGACTCCAATAACAGATGTCCCGGTCACGGTTAAACTACCAGAGTGCTCATTTGGCAGGTGATCAGCAAGTATCTGTACTGTCTTCCCTTGAGAAGGGCAGAGGTACAGCTCCACCCCTTCAGCAGGTTTCGCTAGTCCTACTCTCTCATCTGTGATATATGAGTCAATGGTCTGCAGGAGATAAGAAGCAGTTAACAAATCAGGAGCTAATGATGGGGTTAAGCTGAGCCACATAAAAGCAGTAATAGTTGATAAGAGTAGGGAGGAACCTGCAAGAGATGCTGCCGGCCACTCTCAAGAGAACCCTCCTTCCAACGTAACTCAGTGACCTGTAAAACAAGTGACAGATATTTAAAGGAAATAACATAACTTTCAGGAGCTACATAAACTCAAGAAAGATCACCTATCTCCAGGTTATAGGACAAAATATTGACCATCAGATAGAGGTAGGAAACGGGTATAGATTATCCTAATTCAATAGGATACAAATATGGTAATCTATCCAAACAGTAGTTTATTCACTATTAGAATTCGTATTTGAATCTGACACACAAAAATATGGACGTGAATATTGTTTAGATTTTCCCATCCGGAAAATGTTGTACAATCTGCATCCAAATTCGAATTCAGCAAAACAATATATATAATTTGTGACAGCATGTATAATCAGTTTGATTTTTTTTCCTATTTGGTGTCGATTTATGTTCATTGAGCTTAATTCTCCATACTACAATGATTCATTGTAGTGCATACAAGAATATAATCCTATTATGAGTGCTGTACAAATTATGCAAACATCCAAATTTGACTGAATTGGGTAGATATTATAATCGAATTTGTGTTCTAACTTTATACAGATTCAAATTCGAGTAAAAAATATGGATGTGAATGTGGTTTGGCCGATACTCAATTCGTATTCAATCCGTTTCCACCCCTATCATCAGATAGCATCTCTTTTTACATAAATCAAGTTAATCAACACATTAATGCATAAAAAGTAATTTACAGATTTTAACTGATGAGGTGAATGAAATATTTGAGTGCAGTCACTAACATAAAACATGAAAAAAATTATATGCTAAGCACACAGAAAAAGGTCTTGGTAAAGTTCTATGAAAATTTTGGGATTTTCCTGTTATGGTTTTTGTGGAAGGTGAGCGGTGGACATGAGAGCTCGTGAGTCTCAGGCTTGGAACGTATAGGATATCAAGAGGTGGAGGCGAGGTATCACCCTCCTTGTGAGGGCGGGACTTGTTCCCAGCCTGTTGCAGGAGGCTCTGATACTTGCGCATTAGATGGAAGAGGCACTTCTTTATTTCTTGCTTAAGGAACAATGACGGCAACCCCTTCTCTTAGGTAGGCGCCTCCTAATCAAGGATCACATAACCGATGCTGGAGGGATTCCCGACAAGGGGGCGGGAATGGTAACCGGCCGGTTACCAGAAAAAATTCGGATGAATTTCGTATGAATTTGCTTAAAAACCAGCCGAATTTCAAAAATTGAAATTCGAACTTGCAAAACTCGGGAAACCTGGCCGGGATTTTGGATCCCCGCCGGTAAGCAGTAACCGGCGGTTACCGGCCGGGTTTTTTTTTTCCCTGCTCCTAATAATCATATCTAACTTAGAGATATATTAGCTAACAGATTTATCTCCTAAGATCTCCTAACTAACTCAAACTCCTACGTGCCTCTGCTGCTTGCTGCGCAAGTCACGGATTCACGGCTGTGCATCCTTCCTGCTCACACGCTGCCCATTGACATGAACGACGACGATATGACTTTCCCCAAAACGAGTCCATAACATTTACTAACATAGAATATGAAAAGTCCACATGCTAAGCACAATGAAGATCAAATTCAAGTCTGTGCTGACTGCTGAGTACAGATGTAATTGCCATAATCAACTACCATCACTCAAGGATTTAAGATCACATAGCACCATGACATAGTCCAACACTCAAGCTAAAACCGCAACCTTCTCTTTTTTTGAACAGGGTGCCCATAACCTTCTTATCAGGGCCTTTTCCTTTCCCTTTTTTTCCTGACTTATATTAGTTCTTCCGACTAGCTTTACAGTACCAAACTGTTGGCAATAGCATCATAAAAGCATATCATACAAAGGTTTAGCTTGAGCTCACTATGTAAAAACAATTTATTTGCACCTTCATTGTCCAAAAACAGGTTCCAAAATTTTATATATATATATATAAAAAAAGTACCTTGAGAAGGGCCAATGCCTCAACGTGACACTAAATTTACCAAATGTTATGAAGATTTCAGTACTGAACTATCAACTCTAACTAGATGATGGCCAGGTCTAGCAGAGGGAAGACACATTTGTGGTAGTGGGTTATCTTTGGAGGGGTGCCTGTTCACAGGACTTGGTTCTTTTATGACTTTCTTCCATGGTTATTAAGTCGTCAACTAGTCGAAGATAGTTGTCGACAAGTCGGTGGACAAGAACCGACTGGGCCTAGCGACTCGACTTGCCAGGGCAAGTCGGGCGACCTATCGACTAGTCAACCAAGCGGCGGCAAGTTGGCCGACTTGGTGGGAGAAACATGGGGTCCGCTAGTCAAACTCAGGGTTACAAAGAGAAAGAGGGAGTGAGGGAGGGAGGGCTCACGCAAGTCCCAGATTCAGCTCGTCGCCACCACCCTTTGTCGTCCTCAGCTGCAGCTCCCAGCCTGCCGCCGCCCTTCATCCTCAGATCTCGAGCTCCCGAGCAGTCGCCGCTCGTCGTCTCCCTCACCCTGCAGATCCCACTGTCCATCGTTGACCTCGCCCTACAACTCCAGCCGCTCCTGTCACCCCAGGTAAGCTCCCTCTCTGTTTCTTTGTTCCCTCTCTGTGCTAGATTGCTCGTGCTGAACTGTTGATTCCTCTCTGTTTCTCTGTTCTGTGCTGAGTGTTGACTAAAATACTACATGTGTCCACTGTCCATATGTAGGCATCATGGCAGAGCAATCTTCAACTCCAACTCCAACTTCAACTCTAAATCCGACAGCGGGAACCGAAGGGTATGATCCAGCTAATGATCCTAATTGGAAGGCTAAGTCCAAAGATCCGGGATGAAAATACAGGTTTTGGCCGGACTTGACAAACAAAAATATCGTCCAATGCATACGCCGCGGCAAGTAAATGCATGTCTGAGTAAGAAGATTGAAGCAACATCTAGCGGGAGGCTATGGAGATGTGGAGAAATGTCCGAAAACAACCAACATCTATCATGAAAGAGATGCGTGAGTACTTGTTCAAGAATGCCATAAATAAACCCTTTGAGCTAGATGGCTCATGCAACAAGGATGGTTGATGATAAGTTAGAGCCCGACAATGAAGATGATGGTGATGATGATAATTTTGTGCTTGATGATGAGGAAGTTGATGATTTTGGCGAATCTCCACCTAGTCCTACTCATGAGAGTGGTGAACCGAGTGGAAACGCGAGCCATTTCGATGATCTTGAGTTGCATGGCATTTGATTTGAGGCTTGTGTTAAGCCATGTTGATGGATTGTGATGATTATGCTTTACTTTTGCTATTTGAGACTTGGGAACTTGTTGTCGTGTTACTTAACTATCGTGTAAAACGCTATTGTCATTGAGAACTTGATGTTTTAGATGATTAATTTCCTAATTGCTCATTTATTTGTTATTATGTTGTATGATTTGTATTGTCCTCTTTAATTCATGGCGCTATATTGCTCTCCCTCGAAGGTATTGTATGAGTTCATCATAGTTTATCTTCATCATATGCTCATTCTTGTTTTTTAATTTTGCAACATGAAGGTCTCAAATCATGCTTCAAAGATGGATTCAACAAGTCAAATGAAGGGAGTTTGGACTCAAAACATGTAGGTCATCAATCCTCTTTTTAATTCAAGCTATAGATGTACTTTTCAATCATTACAATACAAGGTATATAATATATACATGTGTACATACGTATCACTGTCATATGAACAGTACCTTTCGACTAGTTGATTAGTCGGCAAGTTGGTCACTAGGAGGGCAATGTCGACTTACCAACTTAATAACCTTTCGACTAGTTGACTAGTCAGCAAGTTTCGACTAGTTGACTAGTCGGCAAGTTGGTCACTAGGAGGAGGGTAGTGTCGACTTGCCGACTTAATAACCTTGCTTTCTTCTATTGATCTGCACAGGTAGATTTGCATATGCATATCCATGTGTGCAACTTGGAGCATGGTTGCTTGGTTTTTGTTGGTTTGTGTATCCAAGTTTCGAGGAATTAATTTCAGCTGTGATGACAATAGAGCCCACAGTTCATTACACTAAATGATTCTGGATTTAGCACTAAATGACAAAAGTATACCCGCAGTGCACTCCAATACAATGTGTACAACTAAAAGACAGTTAGATAAGAACACCCACATTTTAAAAAACACTCTGCACGAAAATTGGCAGAAAAGCTATTCCCACCAATGTGTCTTGTTGACCTCAAATGAATAAATTCATGGCTATATCTAATCTTCCAATTTTATGGCATCCTGGGGCACAGACTGTGAACAGGCACACTGTGATTTTACATGATACACACAGTTCAGCATAATACAGTCGAATGGCTATCATGTTAACACAAATAAACACATACAAGAGGACATGTTTCCACTGGGATCTTATAATCACTTATTCCATAGAAGTGACAGAGACAACTGCTGGCAAGACAACAAGTACAAGAATGCACATATTTCAACAACAAAAAGAATATGGGCCAATAGCCAATTTTAATAAAAACCGTATTCATCCAACCGAGGATAGCATATATGAAACAACACACAGAAACAATAGTTACCATCATAGCACGGCTCCTGGATTTAGGAAGCTGTTCAAGAAATTCTTCAAAAGCACTGAGCTTCACTCTTCCCTTGATCTCAACAAGGCGGTGCCACTCATTTGTGGATGGCTTTTCACCACTGACAAAGAGAAATAACAATAGTAATTAAGTAAGGATGTCAGCAAAATATTGAGATGTGTATTAGGATATGTGTTGTTCACTAAAATTGTACTACATAATGCTTGCTTCAAAATATAGAAATTATCAAAGAAAATACTTCTAGTAGTTATTTGCATACAATGACTATAAGCAATGTAGATGAAACAAACCTTTTGAAGATAGCAACAACATTGGTGAGTGAAGACAAAGTCAGCTGAATTGTTCCCTCCCATATACTGTCATGTGTCAACGCAGCATCAGGAGTTGTCTTACACTGCATAGTAGATTCAGGAATTAAGCCACCAACAGTTTCTGGTTTTTCAACATCCACCTTTTCAGGGGAGGATTTGACTAACATATCTCCCTTTGGTTGTTTAACTGGATCCAAAATTGAAACTGGTCCGGTTTTGGGACATTCTAACTTGGACTCAGAATTGTCTTGTGGAGATGGCGGATCAGGATTGAATTGAAACTCTGATGCAGCAGCCTTATCCTCAGTTATGGGAATTTTTTCTGACTTCAACTCGATGTCAGCTTTGTCAATAGAATTAGGTTCATCTTGCACAGTTTCACTGGAGTGATCTTCAAAAGGTGGTTCAGAATCAAGGGTCTCCATGAATTCGTCCAGTGACATAATTGGTGGAAGATTCTCTGTATCCTTCAAGTCATCCACCATAAGCTCCTGCATGAGATCAGTTTTCTCATTCGCAGGATTTTCTAAATTGCTCATCAAGTTACTGTTGCCTATCCCAGCAAGTCCATCTTGCTCAGTGCTATTTGATTCCTTGTCTTCCCTGTGTAGACTTGTTCTATCATCAGATTTGGTTTGACCTTCAATAGGTTTTGATGGAACATGAGAAAGCAAATCACCCCCAAGCCCAACCTCCATCGAGATACCATCAGTTTCTTCCACTTCAACTTGAAATTCTCCTTTGTGTGTTTTCCTCACCAATCGTCTAACGTCCACTTCTCTATTAGGAAGAACAACCATCTTTGCAAGCTCTTCAGCTTTAGCCATCCGCCACTCTGAAAGCTCCTTTGAAGCAAGTTCTTCGGTAGTCATTGTACATAGGCATTTGGGTGTTATGTCTCCAGACAAGACTCGCTCCCTCAGCAAAGGATTACTTTTATCTTTCAAATTAAACAAAAGTGATCTACCTTTCTCCTTGTATTTCTTATTAACTCCTCCAAATAGTTTGAACAGCTCCTCTTCAATTCTAAACGCTAAACTTTGGGCCTTTTGAATCCCACCCTTCTTTTCTTCTGTTGCCTCATCTGCGGTCTTTGTTCTTTTAGACTCAGGCTCAATCTGAGATACATTAACCCCAGCTTCAATATCAGAAGTCCTGACTCTCTTTGAATTAGGTTGTGACATGGATTCAGAAGCTCCAACAGCAATGTCAGGAGCCCAGCAAAGTCCATGGCCTTGCAAAAGCTCATCTAAAGCAACAGTGCTATTACCCAATATTTCGTTTTCCAAGGGAACATGTACCAATTGTTGCAGCATATCATCACTCACTTTTATGGCCAGGTTTGATCCCAAATTGCTACTTAACATGTTATTGTGTTCACTTTTCCTATCAGCAACCTCTGTGACAGTATCAGTTTTGGCTTTACCTGCATCCTGCGATGTGGCTGTGGTTGATCCTTGCAATGCATCACTACCCGCTTGTTTGTTCTCACCAGCTGATCCAACAGGCCACACATTTCCAGCAGATTGCTGCACACTCTGCTGATCAGAATCCATACTCAAGGCAGCAGCCAGAGTGTCCCTGAACTTCCATCTCACAGACCCAAAGAACTGCGGTTGTGCCTTCAGCGGCAGTTCCTTCTGAACAGAACGCTTGCCAGCAGACGACTGCGACAGTACAGACTTCAGCATCTGGACCTTCGGCGGGGCCGCCATCTTCGTGCCCCCGGCGGATGGCGACGGCTGCGACGCAACTATCCCAGGCAAAGCCGTCTGGACACTCAGCACCTGCTGTGGCGGCCTCAACGACACCCTACTCAAAGGCCTCGCCCCGGAAAGGTGTGGAGCGCTGGGCCTGAGCGCACCAACCTGCGCCGGCTGCTGGCTCATGGGCACGATCAGGTACGAACTGATCGGCACCTGCGCGCCCCAGTTGTCAGGGTAGAACACGGCGGGGTACGCGAGCTGCGCGGATTGGGGGACCACCGAGGGCAATGGCTGCCGTGGCGCCGCGCTCCCCGACACTGGCCGCGGTTGTCCCTGCTTCGAGAGCTCCATCACGCTACGACGGCTTCCCAAAACACGCACCTAAAGATGATATGGATCCATGGCGGCAGATTGTTAACAAGGGTAGAATGCCATAAGAACAATCTACTCGGCAACAGATGGCGTGCAATTGCAAATTGCAATGCGCGTTCCGGGAGGTTCGAGAAGGGCTCACCTCGGGGCGGTCGGAGAGCGGCGGGATCCGGCGAGCGGGGCCCGACGCGGAGAAGGAGCGGGGGAAGGGTAGGGCCCGGGAGGTGGGGTTCGGGGTAGGGTTTGGGGATTTTTCGATTTGTTGCTGCGGGCGCGGAGGGAAGGGAGCAGACGGCGGCGAGGTCGAACGCCGCACGCGTGACTACTGCGTGCGTGGCAGCGTGAGTAATGCTAATCGGAAAGGCTTCAAGTACGGATGGGCGGGCCTAGAAGCGCGACTGGGTCTTGCGGGATGTGCGGATAATGGGCCTTCGTTATGCATGCCTTGGGCTATTGGCCCATACCCCGTAGTTTTGAGCACGTACATGTGCTGAAGATAGTTGCTGCCCTCCTGGACTCCGGTAGCCCACATCATTGGCTTCTGCTTCCCTCGAAAGAGAGAGAAAATAAACGGGAAGTGTAAAAAATGCCTGCACGGATTGTCTTACTCAGGTCAAGGAACCCTAGCCGCAGCAGCCGCTGGCTGCAACTCCGGTGGCCCGCTGCGGCCCCTCTTCCCTCTTCGTTAAGCGGATGAAGAACCCATTGATTTTCAAAAGTAATGTTAGATTTATTTAGTTTTCTATGTTCTTCTAGTTTGCCAAACCAATTCATTTAGACGAGGATAGTGACCCTTACGCTAAAGATCGACACTGGACTTGTACAAATAAATCCACTTTGGTTTTCTTAGAGGAACGAAACTACTACCAATACGGAAGTCCTAGCATCCGTCAAGCTATAGGGACTTCTCTCTCGTAAGCTTTTTGGTGTGTCCGATCCGTACCATGCGCCCATAGCCAAACCGGCTTGAGTCGGACTCGTTTCGGCTTAGATGAACAGGAGGCTTGGCTCATTTTGGAAACGAGCCAGGAGGGAGGCTCGCGAGCTAAGCTGATGAGCCAGGAAGCTCGCTCGCAGGCTCGGCTGAGTGGCTCGGCAATGTAATGCATAAGAATAGACCACATATAACATATCACAAGTTCAAAAGAGATAGTGAATATTATTTATGTTACAGATCAATCTAATTTTCTTTGTTTTTCCACCTCACAGATAGTGTTGCTGCAAATCCTCCAAACCAGGTGATGAGTATTTGATAGTACAATCAGATAGCCAAAAAAGACAGAGAACAAACTCAGATTTGACTACATTTCGGCATCAAGGTAAAGAGAAACAAGAAACCTGCTAGTTTTGTTACATGCTGGTTGAATTACTCATGACAATGGAGACTCAGCTCCTTAGAGACCAAACGACGCAGAGGAGAAGGCATCACGTGATGATCAGGCCAAATGCCGCAAAGGAACAAGATCAGCAGCAGCGACTGAATGTGCCTGACGACAGCAAGGCCTCGTCGCCGTCGAGCTATTTCAGCGCACAGGCATTCCTCGTGCTGGCCTGCGTCACCGTGTCTTTACTCGTGCTCCCTCTGATCTCGTGCTCCCTCTGATCCTGCCGTCGTTGCCGCTGCCGCTGTCGATGATGCTGCGGATGGCGGGACGGGGCGGCTCGGCGGGAGAGGAAGGGTGTAGGGTTAGGGATGGGAATGGGAATGGGGGAGCACGGGGCCCGGGTGGAGGCGGGAGCACGGGGCCAACCGGCTAGGGGAGGACGGGGCGCGAGCCGCGTGATGGGCGGTGGGACGGGGCGAGCGGCGTGGCGGGAGAGGAAAGGTGGCTGGGGAATTAGGGCGGCGGAACTGAGAGAAAAGGTGGATGCCTGGATGGGGAATTGGGGAATTGGGTGTAGCCGTCTAGGGTTAGGGATGGGATGGGATTCCTGGGCTGAGTAGCTAGGCCTTCGTGGGCCGAGCCAAACGAGGCTCGTGAGCCACTTGCAAGCTAGCTCAGGCTCGGTTCGTTTGGTTTGCGAGTTGGGTGGGGGGCTCAACTTGGCTCAAAATTTCATGAGCGGAGCCAGCTTGCGAGCATTTTTTCCAGCCCTACATACCACCGATGTTTGCGAAGGTTTAGCATGACCAGGATATTGGAAAGCAATTGGGCATCGAGGACTTGGACATGAATCAGAAGGAACTAAGCTAGTACCACGCAAAAATAATTTACATAAATACAGTCTTACCTATGCTCCAGATACAACCAACAATGAACCAAAAATCGGCGCTCTGCCGGAGACCAGAGATTCCACATGTACATCCATATGCACCCACCATCCTCCCCCTCCATTTTGTTTAAATATTTTTGTCCCTCCTCCCTCCCTCTCTCAGTTCGCCCCCCGCACCTCCGCTGCTGGCACCGTCACCCGGAGCCGCCGTTCCGCTGCCGAGCTGCAGAATCCAACGACTCAAGCCACGAGCCACAGGCGGCAGATCCAGCTCGCCACCACCGGATTCGAGCAGAGTTCAGCACGCGAGGAAGAGCTGCCGGGAGGACGAGAGAGAGGGTGAGAGAGAAGGGGATAGTGCCCACAAATCTTGAGGCAAAAGTGGATGGTTGTGATAGTTCTTGCATTTTCCCTGTGTCTGGCTTCAAATCAAACACATCCCACCATCCTCCACCTAGAGAAAAAAAAAAACAAGAACATCACCGGCTGCTAGCGCTAGGTGACAGTTGGTACCACATTCATATTGCAGTCGCTGGCGTACGTACACACCCGCACGTGTCATTTTACAGGCGTTTTCACGAATTTTAAGCATCAACCTCCCGCCGCCCAACAAGAAACATTGCACAAATGCACAGAAAAGCCGCATCGACGATTCGACCCACCTCGCCGTCGCCGCGCGCGCGCGGTTGGCCCCAGTCACCCTCACGTTGCCGTCGGATCGCGTATCGTCAGCTGCAAACCAACTCCGTTTAACGCGGCCTATCGGCCGCAGCGCGCTTGCTTGCTTGCTGGGGCGTGTGGTGCGAGCTCGCCACACGTTGCCGCGCGCGGCACGGCTCGGTGCCTGCCTGCGCGGTCGGCGGAGTTTAGGTGAAGGTTGGTTGGTTGGTAGCCGCGCGTGCCTGACCCCACTCCACGCGTGTAGCCGTGCATAACTATACGCCGGGCTCCGGTACATCGGGATGGATGCAGTTACGTGCACGGGCAATCTAGAAGACTGACTGGATTTTTGTGTACATGGATGAACGAGTACGGGTATATGTTGACCAAGCAAAGTGATCGCCTAACTCGTCGCTCGGAAGATGACGTTTGGACTTTGTGACGCCAGACTCTTCACGCGTACGATGGGATCAATCACAATGTGCTGCTCGAAATATTCCCATAGTTTCCCAGAACGTGGAGGTAACATTCATGGCATGCTGCTACAGTCATCTCTTGGACTTAACCTATGGACAATATGTTACAGAGATTTTTCAAGTTAACATGGTACAGAGTGGGAGCTGAGCATGGTACAGAGTGGGAGCTGAGCTAGCCACGGTCTAAGCTTGGGTTGAGCCAACTATTTTTTTTTGCTGAATTCGAATGTTTAGTAAATTTTAAAGAGGTTTTTTTATGGGCTTTTAATCATATGTCTTAGGCTATAGCCAAGTAGTACAAGTTCTGGCTTCGCCTTTGGTATAAACTGCTCGATTATGAGAAAACTTTTTTTTAAAAAAAAAAAGGAAGGAAAGAGTTGTGGAATACATCTCAAGACGGGCCGAAGCAGCTGTCAGAAGCACTCAAAAGGGGTTCATTCAAGAGAAGGAAAGCTCAAAAGAACACGGGGATGTCTAGGAGGTACTTGAGTATTTTGTTGCTAATTAGTATTCAAATTTTGAACTCTTAGATCTAGATTCAATATATGAGATCATTTTACCTCCTCCCCTAATGAGATATCACCAAGTATAGTATAGATAAAAAAACTCAAGTACTCATAAACCCAAAAAAACACTGAAGTACTTCCTAACAAACCCCAAAGAACACACTAGGATGTTATGAGTCGTGGAAGGCTTTTTTTTCCTTCGCTGCACGTCCTATGTATCTCTGTCGGCCACCTCTTGTGACATGGATGACCGGTTCTTGAAGATCCTTCTGGTCGTTCATTCCAGATACAGATACTCTACGTGATGTAAATAGCCATGCCATTGAAATCTCTCCTTTGTTCTTTTGGCAACGCCTTTGTAGCTTGTCGGCACCACTCCAAGATAGAGGTGAAATCCAGAGGATTGACCCGGCATGATGAGAAAGCCTTGCTACGGTTTCTTCCACGCATCATGCGTACATTTTTTTTTTGAAACATTGTGCGTCATTTACTTTGTCACGAATTTCTAGCTCCGCCGTTGACAAGACGAGACTGACACTATTGGACGTACTGTTTCGCAAAAGTATAGTACTAGCTAGGTGGGTTGCATGGTTGCCATCGGTTTGCCTTTTCTGATCGATCACGCGCTGCATGCCCGGCGCTTCTCCCTTTCCAGCCGTGGTCTTGTTTGGATCAAATGCAGTTGCAACCACTCCCCTATATAGCAAGCGTGCGTCGCTACTCCGCTGCCGAATCAAAGCAACGCGTCGATCGATCGAAATCGCTCGGCGCCTCACGCACGCCTCTCGGCCCTTATTACGTCCACATATTACTAGTAGTATCATCTTGGCCTGATTTTTGCGGTGGTTGGTTGGCGCCGCGCGCGGAGACGACGAGACGCCGGGGACTTTATTCCGCGAGAACGATGTGCACCGGCGGCCCGGGAGGATCGCACCAAACGTGGAGTAACTCGATCGCAACTGTTCGATATGCGTGGTGTCATCAGCCCACATGGCGAGCAGCTTTCTACGTTTTTGTGCCATCTCCGTTCGCCACAAACAGCGAAATTAAACAGCACGATGATACTGATCCGTGAACTGTCCGATTAGCGGTCAGTGGCCGGGACGACGGTGTATAGGAGTACTCTGTGAGAATTTCTTGTACTCTGTAATAATCTGGACCATTTGATTTACGATCAAACGGTCCACAAAATCACAGGTGCCGTCAGGAACAGGCCAGCGAAACAGGAGCAGGAACCTTATTTGCGAGGTCCAGAGAAAGCGGGGAGTTGTAGTTGCAGCAGAGCGGGCAAATTTAAGACTGGTTGCCGAACTGTTGAAGAAATCACGACATAATTGGGCTGTTTGGGCGCCGGTCCACGTACTTGTCAGCGTAATTGCCCCCCGGAAGCAACCGTGTCTATCGCAGTATTCAGGTGGCCGAAGGGAAGAGGAGAGTGATGGTACTGTTGACATTTCAGCTGGTTACTTGCTACTTGTAGTACTTCGTCAGGCTCGTTATGATCTCTTTTGCTGATTTTAGAGGCCTACAGATAGGCATGGAAGTACATCCCTTCAACCTTTTAGCAGGTCTGAAAATTCAGTAGATCGAAATATGAAAGATTGACAAAGTTAGCTGCAAATCTCAGTAATAAAAATATTGTACCACATTAGAGAAAGCCTGTACTGAAAGCTCTGTACAAACTTTTCTATCATGCTCAGCAGTGAGCAAATTCTAGCCAAATGATGTAGAAGTTGTAGACGTATGCTTAACAAAACTGTCTAAAAGTTCAAATGAAACAGGTTCTCGAGAGTATGTTCGAATTATTCGGTCTGAACCCAAACTTCTCTATGAAATCTCACAATGTGAACGTAAGCCGAACCTGAAGCAACACCTGAAGATGAACTGTAGGATGAGCAGAATCCGCCGATCAACACTTGTTTGATTCAGAATCGCAGGAATTTGTTCACAACCTATCTTGAATCTTGTACAGATCGAACTTCGTATCTGTAAAGGCAACTGAAATCCGACCGGAGCTTTCTCAGCGCAGAACAAGTTCAGAACTCACGGAGAACTTTATCAAGAGCTTTAGTTCGCTGCAACAGGTGAGTGCACCAGGAAAGAAAGAGATGTGCAACCAGATCACCTTAATTCTCACCTAGATCACCATTAGCATTTCCCAGCCTTTCTGCTTCAACGTTCCATTCGCCACCGAATAACCAACTTCCTAGTTCCATCGCGCCTTCAAGTTTCCATAAACACGTTAGGACGATCTAGAGCGCGGAGTGCACGCTGCACGGTGGCCGTCCGTGTCAATGACCGCCCGGGTTCTTCCGCGCGTCCACCACGTCGGCGCATGCACACCTGAGAGCGAGGTGAATGCATGGGTTTGCTTTTGTTTTGTATGCCAAAACTTTTTTAATTCTAGAATTCACATTTCTTAAGCCTAGAGTCGTATCCTCTGCCTTCCACACGTCAAATGGCACCGGCTCGAGGGCTGCTCTACTCAGAACGAATGCTCTAGTCACAGAGCATGCCTCAGTTCTATTTTGCCACGTTTCTCCTCCGTGCCACGCACTACATCGGGATCCGGGATCGCCGATCACATCGGATCTTCGATATTTCCCCACTCCATCCCATCCGTCCGTTCCTCAGGGAGGCAGGGGCAGAACGGTCATTTGACGCGGCTGTCCGGCAGCCCCGAAGACCTCGTTTTAAAAGTCGCGGTGGCCAGCGCCCGGTGCCAGCGGAGAAAGTGGTCGCCCGGCCCCCCAAGCCCAGCGCGACCAAAGCCGCCAAAACACAGACCACCACCCCACCCCGTCTCCTCTCTCTCTCCCCCGGTCTCCCCCCCTCGACGCCAATGGCCGCGCCGTGAGAAGCAGCAGGAGCAGCAACCCTCGCTGGCTCGCCTCCCCTTAAGGTTCGTTGGTTGCTGCGCGTCGCCCCCCTCCCGCTTCGGCCGCATTCCTTGTATATCTGTCTCTCCTGGGTCGGTTCTTGGTTGGATTGTTGGGGAGCGGGAGCATGTGGCGACTCTGCCGGTTCGGGTATGCTATTTCTGGGTGCTTGGCTGCTTGGCAGGCTAGAGGACGGGCCTTGATAGCTTGGGAATCGCGGGAATTTAGGATCTTTGTCCTGGTTGGATCTCGAGTTTAGGAAATACTTGCGCCTTTTTTCACCGCGAGATTTGGGTTCCTAGCGTTTCTTTTCTTTTTTTGGCTTAATGGCTTCCCTCTCTTTCCTCTAGCCCCGGTAGGTTTTTGTTTCTTTCTCCCGTTTGCCGTATTTGAGCGGTTTGCTTTGACTGTCGGTTTCTCCTCGTTTCTTCCTCGGAAGCTTCGGGTGTTCTGCTTCCATGGTGTCTCTGCACTGCGCAGCAAATCTTGCTTTGTTTTGATTTGTTAGATTTGGATAAAAGGTGCTTATTTCTTTCTTTTCATTTTGTGGTTTCTTTTGATACTAATGTGTTCTTGTGCCAATTCAGGTTGGGATCCCCCGTTCGCGCGCCATTTGATTTGGCGCGGGAATTTTTAGTCCGTACTTCCCATGGCCGCCTCCATCGCCACCTCGGCGTTCTTCCTGGGGTCGCCGGCGCCGGCGCCGACCGCACCCAAGAACTCCCTCGGCGAGCTCCCGGACAGCCTTGACGTCCGCGGCATCGCCGCGAAGCCAGCCTCCTCGTCGGCTGCCGTGAGGGCAAGCAAAACACGCGCCCACGCCGCCGTCCCCAAGGTGAACGGCGGCAAGTCTGCGTTGGCGGATGGGGAGCACGAGACTCTGCCCTCCGCGGTGCCGAGGACGTTCTACAACCAGCTCCCCGACTGGAGCATGCTCCTTGCGGCCATCACGACCATCCTTTTGGCCGCTGAGAAACATTGGACGCTGCTGGACTGGAAGCCCAAGCGGCCTGACATGCTCGCCGACACGTTTGGTTTCGGTAGAATCATACATGACGGGCTCATGTTCAAGCAGAACTTCTCCATTAGGTCCTATGAGATCGGGGCCGATAGGACGGCGTCCATAGAGACGTTAATGAACCATTTGCAGGTGAAATATCGTGATTTTGGGGCATCAGATTGTTCTTTTGGGGTATTGGACATTGAAATATTTTGGTTTTGATGCAGGAAACTGCACTTAATCATGTGAAGAGTGCTGGGCTACTAGGAGATGGTTTTGGTTCAACACCAGAGATGAGTAAACGAAACTTGTTCTGGGTTGTCAGCCAAATGCAGGTCATCGTCGAGCGTTATCCATGCTGGTATAATTCGAAGATTAGCATGTTCTTTGTTGTTGTTCTCTTGTATAATTTGAGTTTGAAATAAGTTGTAGCTTTTGGCATTATGTTATTATTCTTTGACACATGCTAGCAGTTTGAAGGTACATATGTATGGTAATTACAGCTTGTTTCCTGTGGCAGTACTTTACTGTAGTTACAGTACGAGTATAATGCTTTACAGTAATCATGGAACAATAGTTTAGTTAAATGGAGTTTTCGGGTTGTTTGACAATGAATGTGAAAGGGATACTCCATAGTAGTTTGGTTTATGTCAATTTTCATTGGAGGAACAATTATGATCTGTAACAGTGTGCAGTTGCAAACTCGGTAATTGAAACAGAGGCCTCTGTGAATCTCTTAATATCATCTGTTACATTTACTTAAAGATGTTAGAAAGGTTTACTTTGTTAGCTGAAAGTGGTGTGTTGCCGAAGAGGGTATGCTTTTATGTGTTTTGAATTAGTTTTTTATTCTTCTGCAGGGGTGATACTATTGAAGTAGATACATGGGCTGGTGCTCATGGTAAAAATGGAATGCGTCGAGATTGGCATATACATGATTCTATGACGGGTCATACAGTGTTGAAGGCTACAAGGTTCAAATTTTAATCACTCAAATAGATATCACTAATCACATAGCCTGTCAACATTTGCTATTTAACTGCTCGCCCCTGCATGTTACTATTTAGGCTAGGTGGATTTTTTTTCCTGCTCAAAATGTTCACAGTTGCCTTGCAGCCACATGCAGCTCCGGATGTTTTCTAATTTTTGGCTAAATATGCAGTAAATGGGTTATGATGCACAAGCTTACTAGAAAGCTTGCAAGAATTCCAGATGAAGTGCGGACTGAAATAGAGCCATACTTTTTTGAGCATGCTGCTATTGCAGATGAAGACAACCGAAAACTTCCAAAACTGCCAGAGCATGAAAGTGCTACTGCAGCCAAATATGTCCGGACAGGCCTGACTGTAAGCTTTGCACATGCATACAAGATTATAAGTCTTCTACATGTCTGTTCTTCTGTTCATGTTTAACTTCTTTTGCTTTCTGTCATACGTAATGCAGCCTCGGTGGGCTGACCTTGATATCAATCAGCATGTCAATAATGTTAAATACATTGGGTGGATTCTTGAGGTAAAGTTTTTTTTCCCGTTGTACATCTTTATTGTACTTGTTAAGATTTCTTGCTAGGCTGACTTGATCGTTGAAATAAACACATTTGCCCCTCTTGTATTGTTGTCTTGGTCCATTCGTAGTTATCTGTTGTTACTATTTTGCTTTGTAGCTGAGTATGTTACATTTAGCATGACCTTTGCTATTCATGTCGTTGTATACACTCCATGGAGGCTGCCTATTGTTTTTTGTTGTTAGGCCTTCTTTTGCATGTCTACTTAGCAATTAAGTTGTCACATGTTAGAGCATACTCTTGTGTGGCCATACTAGCCTTTTGGTCTTTGGATGTACATATAGTACTGTTGATGTGTAATACAATTCAAAGGGATCCATTTGTCATGTTGTATTTCCGATGTGTTCTGTTGTTAGAACATTGGGAACCAACAGTTCCCACATCCCACGAGTTAATGAGCACTGGAATTGTAGGTGCTAGGGCGGCTTAAAATCATGTTGTCTAACTATGATTAGGCATTACTGTAGGGAAGTATAGATTACACCTGGTCAAGATCCCAAATGAATGTGCCTATTTTACTACTAGCTACTAGGGTGTCCACCTACCTATTCGTCAGATCTAATGTCTTTCAAAGTATATTATTTACGAGATAGCTGTATTGCACAGGTTGGACAGGAAACGTATTTCCTGATAGATTCAACTATGTTTGGTTGGTCACCTAGGTACCTAACCATGCTGCTCACTTGTGTTGCTTTCGCACAAGAGCTTGATTGGAATTCTTATATGCAACTTGTCCACAAGTCATTCATTCATTTTTTAGGAATGAAAAGCTTATGTATAAAATATGGTTGTTTGCCTGGCTGATAATGTGCCATGCTTTGTGGGCTAGTCATTTATACATTTATTGGTGGGCTACAAATTCAGAAGCAAAGGGTAATTATTTGTTCAGGTGACCTGCAACCCCACCTGAAGCAACCAAAAAGATGATGAAAATTAACATTTTAGTCAGTACCTATTATACAAAAATATTTACCAACATATTCTTATCCCTACTTTCATTTTTTGCCCCTTAGAGTGCACCAATCTCCATTCTGGAAAATCATGAACTGGCGAGCATGGTCCTAGATTACAAGAGGGAGTGTGGCCGAGATAGTGTGCTGCAGTCACACACTACCGTGTACACTGATTGCACCAATGAGTCCGGAGAAACAACTTTGCACTGTGAGCATTTGCTGAGCCTGGAATCAGGACCTACCATTGTAAAGGGCCGAACCATGTGGAGGCCTAAGGGAACCAAGTCCCAAGAAACTATGGCTCCATCTTCGTTGTAAAGTGCATAAGATGTTTCAGATGGTGATTTTTGGCAGCAACAATTTGGTAAAGTGAGAAGAGAACAACTACTTGTGTTCTCTATTGGAAAGCACACAGGGTATACATGGATGATGTGTTACAATCCCATAATGCCATAACAATGGGAGTGGGAGACCTAAGTTATTTACATAGAAAGCGTGTGTGAAGGTGAAGGAGATAAAAGGGGACAAGAATGGAGATCAGAAGCGGAGAAGACGAAGAAGGCCTCTTGTGCATGCTTTGTTGTTTCGATTTCCCCTTTTTCTTTTCTTTTGTTTCCTTGAGAAATCTTCGGTTACACGGATGGGTGTTGTAAGTATTGAAATTGTAGCTACTGCTGTATGGTGGGAAGTGAATGCTTCTCACACATGTTCTGTATGGGGCTATGTCTATATATTATGAGCCCTTGAAAGCAGCTTGTCTGGGCCACATTGTTTACTAAATTTTCTGGGCCACATTGTTTACTAAATTTTAAGCTCATATATTGTATTGATTCATATTTAATTCGAGACTTTCGAGTTTCTTCTCCTGGTTAAGCGTGTTGAAATTTCAGATCTGGGTCTTGCGCTGGCCAATCTTGAAACGGTGCAGCTAAATGATGAGTTACTTTTGATTTGCTTAGTTGAAGCAGACAGCTTGACGTAAGCAATGACAGGTTCACAGGTCCAGTTTATTTTATTGGGTTGACCGATCAGAAATAAGAACAAATTGTATTTTAGATCCTACTTTCCTCCTGAAATCTTCTATCGTCCGCATGTTTCTGGTAATAATCCTTGATCAATTGCTTTTGAAACTGAAGTTATCTGAAAATCATCTGACTGTAATCTGTGTAAGGCTGTAAGCCATGATTAGTACTCCATGGATGGATCTGCAAAGACTTAATAGGCGATGGGTTTTCTTGCTTACCACCTTTTCTTCCTTTCGGATTATTATGGAAATTCTATCATAATTATATTATTTTTTGCAAAAATCGTGTAAAATTCCTCCATGCCGAACAGGCCAACTAATCTGCACAAGTGGAATTTTGAGCCGTGCAGGTGACCTGGAGATTGAGTAAAATGTGAAGGCTATGTCTGGATGCTAAACTTGCTAAACTTGTCTAGGTGTTGTTATTATTGGTAGTTCCGAGTTGGGTTACCTAATTTAATGAGGGCAAGTTGTGCTATGCGAATAAGGAATAATTAAGCGAGGATTGGTTGGGAGGAATGGTGGATAAGGATCAATGTTATTTGTTTGGTTGATTGATTTGGCACCTTAAAATAATCTATCTGTCACTAAGCAACAGGCCTGACTAATAATCTTTTCGCATGGTCAATAAAGCATTAGACACGCTATAAGTACATTACCACACTCTCTCTTTTTCTGTTTTCCTCGAGAGGACAGTAGAAGCTATGCACTGTTTCTTAGGAAGATCCTCTGGTTTATATTATATTAATAACACAAGATTAATGTACATGACTACTCAATTTTTATATTGAAGATTCTTACTGAATCACTATCAAATCCTTTATATATTGGACTTTTTTTAAATCTTCCTTGCTAGACTCTGGATCCTATGACCGCAACATGCCAAGGGAGATTTATTAATTTGTGTCCGATTGAGTCCGGTGTTCATCTCCACCGTAGATGCCATCTTCATTGTCTAGCATGTTCAGGTTGGTCCGTACCCGTCGGGATAAAGTAAATCCAGGAGAGATTGCTGGAGAAGAATGAGAACTAAAACAATTAACTTGAACTAGAGGGAAAAAAATAAAGAAAAAAACTAGAGAAAACTAATATTGTGTAGAGTGTTGGAGATATACCCTACAAGCAATCATGGAGATGATTATATTTTGTTATGTTCATAATTTATTGGATAATATGTTATCTTGTTCCTTCAATAATATCGTTAATATTTATTATCAAGTATGTGACTTGATTGTGAAACTCTATATTTATCTTTGTGATGATTATTCTAAAACGATCCCTAGTCGGAAACATATGAGGACACATATGAATAGACTAGCATATGTATTGGTTGATGACCATGTTTCACGGATCATAGATATAGAGATATCAAACCAATAATATGACACATGTTAGTGAACATGGGGTTGGATCGACCCACCATGAGACACTGCGAGAACGTTGTATTCTTCTATGTCATCAGTTGGTCTCATTTACAATGCGTATGCTATATCCTTAGACTTGATATCGTCGCATGCACTCAAGATGTATAGTGACTTACTTAGGGGTTGCCAAACGCTACTCCGTAACTGGGTAGTTATAAAGGTAGCTTTCGGGTTTGTCATGATACATGCGTCGAGGCATGGTTGATCAAGATAGGATTTGCCCCTCCATGCAACGGGAGAGATATCTCTAGACCTCTCGAGTGATCGGATTCCAGAAATGCATGACCATGCTATTCGTGGTTAAAGAGTTAACCATAGTCGGGGAATTCGAATCACGTGATCGAGAAAGAGTGGTCGAGCTAACCAACAAGGATGGCACGTACTCGCCTTGACTTTGACCGATATCGTGAGGCAAAGGGAAATACATATGAGATTTGTTGAGGTTCGTTCGATGTGATCTTTACGTATACTCGGGAGTCGGCATGTCCTGCTAGGGGCCACTACTGATTAGTGGACGAGTAGGAGTACTCGGGCCATGTCCAGGTGTACATGAACCTATAGAGTCGCACGCTTAAAGGGCCGGGACACGTTTTGGAAGGTGATCCGAATTCTAATGGGCCACGAGTTCCTAATGGGCCTCAAGTTCGAGGCCCATCATGGATGCTTATATATAGAGGGGAGGTGGCATATGATCAAGGGTGATTTTCGGAATTCCCAAAACCCTAGACACCACACCCCTTCGCCCAAAACCGCGCAGCCGGCGCTAGCACTCCGGTGCGTGGTGTTCCTGCCCCGTACGTGTGGATACCTTGGAGGCGTTACTGCGAGGCTTCAACGCTAGGACGATCCGCAATTGTGACGGCCACAAGAAGCACTTGGAAGAGGCGCGAGACTAGTACGACTACAACCGCACCAACGCGCTACATCGACTCTTCTTCTGCTGTGAATCTGCGCGTCTAGTGGTAATCCCGTGATCTATTACTAGCGGAGGTTCTTTGGTTGCACGGTAGATTTTTTAATTTGCGCTAGTGTAGCCTACCCGTGTTCCATCATAGAGATCACGTGGATATGATCCCAATCTTAGTGTGTTGAACAATTGACAAAAACGTCGAGGTGTTTGGAAAAACTCGTTTTCGACAAAGTCCTGCTGCTTGTCAAGCATAGATAGTCTGACCGGTCTTGGTGGTGGTCTGGTCGGCCATGGGTGGCGGTCAGAACGGCCGGGAGCACAACGGTTAGACATGCCACATGCGGCGGTTTGACTGTCCGAAAGTTAACTTATGAGTTTAGGGGAATGTGATCAAACACTTATGTGGGAGTGTTTGGAGGTTGGTTTGCACTTAGTGAAAATAGAGTTTTGAGGCAAAATTAAATAGAGATTTTCCGAAATGTCCAGAGAGAGTGCATTGCACAAGACTTGGAGTTTTGGCCAAGTCCTTGAACTGGCGGTCTGACCGGCCCTGCAAGGTGGTCAGACCGGGCTGGTCTGGCGGTCAGACCGGCCAATTGTTGGTTCACACGTCGGGACGACGATGAACTTTGTGGGTTAGGTCAAAGTCATGAGTTTCATTGCATAGATGTTGTATAATACATGTTTTGGACTAATACGGGTCAAATTACGAAGAACTTGTGCCTGAAAAATGGTTGTTTGATCTATTGTTGTGCAGGTGGCTTGGAGTCAACTATGATCAACAGCGAGGAGGACTGGGACTTGGTTAGGAGAACCAAGGTCCAGAACGGTTGTGAATATCAGGTGAGATGGTTGGACTCACGCAAGGCGCAAGATGGATAAGAACTATAGAAGGCGAAGTTTGAGCAAATGCCTTTGTGAAGGTATGTGCTCATGCCTCATAAATTATATCGATTGATGATTATGTGTATCGTGCGGTGTTACGTGATGGTTTGCTTGTTTGTGATGGTTGTAGGACGCCGAAGCTAGGTCATAGTGAGGCGGACTTGATCAAGACTAGGTTAGGAGAATCGAGATCCAGAACGATCGAGGCAGAAGGTAACTGAGGCTAACGGGGTGGTTACAAACCAAGAAGACAAGGAACATGAGCGAAAGCTACCGATGATGAACATGACGAGCAGCGGCAAGGTGGACTAGGAATAGGCTCAGGGAGGAGTTGAGGTCTGGACTAGGCTCAGGGAGTAGCTGAGGTCCTGAACGGTCAAGGAAGTCGGGTGTGAACATGGTGAGACATGTGGTGCACCAAGTGACTTAATCCTAGTTGCAAGCTAGGACGGTTAGGTGGGATGCGGACGCGTGAGAGGCTTGGCGGGAAGTCATTGGGACCGCATGGATGATGACGGAGCATGGGAGATACTTTGAGGCGAGGGAATCACCAAAGGTCGGTATAGGGGCATTTTGCGAAATTGTCCTATACCGGAAAAGTGGTAAGTGGTAGTGTGCGAAACTACCTTCTTGGTCTTGGAGAAACCGCGGTGCAAGACGACGCAAGGAGATGCAGTTTAGGTCAAGAGAAGATAAGATGGCGCTTTGAGAAGCGTGCGTGAGTGAAATATGTTTGTGTGTGGGCTTAACGGGTGCCCGTTTGATATGTCTCTCTAGAGCTAACCTCTACTATAAAAGGGGAGGGTGCTGGTTGTGCACCTCCCGACCCTTGTAACCTAGAAACCCTAAGTTGTGATTTAGAGATAGGGGAGGAAAGTGGAGAGGCTAGGGTTCATGAGAGATAGATTGATTGAGTTCTCAAGTGTTTAGCTTTTGTTCTCCATTGTGGAGTGGCTGTAAACCTACAATCTCTCTAATCAATCCATACAAGATTTGATCCAAGATGAGTTCTATCTTATTCATGCTCTCTATTTTACGCCTTTGGGATATTTTTGGTGTTTCTTAGGTTTTTATTTGGGATCTTGCTGTGATCTTGCTTGCTGAGACATGTGGGATATGATCTAAGGTTATCTTGATCATCAACCACCCACGAGCAAAATTTTAGATCAAAGTTTGATTTTGCCTAGTTTTAGTGAAAGAAGTGGTGATTTTAGGGGTTTGTTCTTGAGGGATTTTGGCTTGATTCTTCCTGTGATTGATGGTGCTAGGACGTATGAAAAAACACCCTTTGCCATCTTAGATTGATTTCTCCCATGAGATTCTCTCAATCACCGTTTTTGTATTTGGCCCGATTTTGGAGCAACTTTCACTCAAATAGAAAAAAGTCAGAACTTTGGCAATGATCTTCACGATCTTTGATTGGAACAGCTTCTTTACATCCTAGAGAAGGTATGTTTCAAGTTTCATGAAATTTGGAGTTGTGGAATAAAAGTTGGATCAATTTACGATTTTAAAATCCTATTGAAATCCAGTTTCTGTGATGATTTTACTGTTCACCGACCTGATCACACTATTCTTCGGTCTGACCGCATTGTTCATCTGGTCTGACATGTCAGTGGGGATTTCAGCGAGTTTTGATCCTATTGTTGCCCAGTTCTTATTTGAATGATTATATGTGATCTTCATAGCTCCACATAGCTATTCGAGTGAAAAAACCTTAAACGTCTTGAGGCAAAAGATTTTTATGAGATCATTTTTGTGTGGCACCTATTCAACCCCGCTTCTAGTTGCCTCTTCAGTCCAACAAATTGCTTATAGATGTTAGATTTGTGGTCAGTTTGCCGATGAATAATCACATGAAAAGTAGAAGACACAAGAAGTAGTTCCGACATCCCCTCTATTTTTATTGATGAGTGGATATGAGATCCGCATGTGTGTGTACAATGAGAGCCCCTGCCCCTTTTTATAGGCGTAGGTGGTCTCCCCTCATAAATCAGTAAGCAATATGTGACTAATTAGACAGCCATGCACCATGGGCCTTAATGTCCCTTATCCACTAATGGGCATCGTTTAGGTAAAGTGTCCACATGGCTGGGCCTAATGGGGCAATATTACAACACTCCCCCTTGACACTTTGCCAACACCATGCCCATGTCTTGTTAAAAACTCCTTCTGAAAAACCCAGTAGAAAAAATCGGTAAGAGAAAAAAAGTACATAGCTCCTGTCATTGCTATTGCATGTGTTACCTCATTAAAAACCTTTAATTAAGAAAACACACTATAACTAAACTTAATTAAGGGAAAAGAGTACAACACTCCATCCCAGAGATGAATGTATATGAAAATTTTATCTACCCCCTAAGGCAACAACTTTTTGAGCCTTCTCATGCCATTGCCATGAATATACTTTACAATGGTACAAGATGGCAAGGCCTTGGTGAATAAATCCACCTAATTTTCACTTGTTTGGATTTTATGTATTTCTATATTTCCTTTCTCATGGTGCTCATGGGAATAAAAATGCTTAGAGAGTATATGCTTTGTCATCGGAGTCTTAACATAACTATTTTTCATCTGTGCAATGCAAGTAACATTATTCTTATAGAGGACCGTGGGGTTTTATCTACCTCTACACCACATGACTCTTTGATATGATGAATCAATCTTCTAAGCCATATGCACTCACGAGTGATCTAAAATAGTACAATTATCTCTAAATGATTAGTTGACATAGCAACTATTGATTGTTCAACAGATTTCCAAGAGATGGCTTTTTTTTTTGCTTAGAAAGATATATACAGTCTATGATCGCATTACGAGGATAAAAAAGACAACCACAATCTGAATATCCAACAATTTTGGTGCCTTGGTCCTTGGGATAAAAGAGTCCAAGACCGCGTGGATGCATCTATTAATACCACGAAGTACCTAAAAGGCCCGACATGGGCTCAATAGGTCCACATATATCCCCCTGAACCCTTTCAAGGAAATCATGTAGTTCATCATTGATTTTATGATATGAGGGTCTCAAGAATCTACATCCGCCATTATGAGTTAATGGAGTATTTTGGTGATTAATGACAAATCTATTGTGAGACTAATTCTCTTGTTTGATACACCTATTGTTTAGTCTCAGTTGGATAAAAAGTTGAAAATCAAAGAGGTATGCATTTGACATCATATTCCTATATCTTGTTGCATTTCTCGGATCCAAAATATAGGTTGAACTCCACCAAAAAGTCTAACTTGAATATGTGCATGTGTTCTTATTACACATTTAAGGGAGTTCACTCTATATTTTGTGGTTTTATTTGTATTGATCCATATTCCTTTTTCCATATATATTAATGATTTTTACTTTGAAACATATCTTTTGAGTATATACAACTTGTGTAGTTCATCTATACTCATACAAATCTACATTCAATTATTTGTAACTGTGATGGTTGTCATCAATTACCAAAAAGGGAAAGATTGAACTATCTTGTCCCACCATTATGAGTTAATAGTATGTCGTGGTAATTAATGACAATCATATTGTGGAACTAACATTTTCTATGAGTTGGATGAATAGGTTATGTTCCATGAGATTGGAGACTTTGGATGACATCATGAGTTGATCGTCATCAAGTCAAGAGTTTGGAGTAAAGGATGCATCATATGTTGATACATACCAAGATCTCGAAGGAAAGGAAATCATCATGTGTTGATGATGTTCAAGAAAAGGAGATGATCATGAGTTGATCATCAAGTCAAGAGAAGACACATCATGTGTTGATAGTGATCAAGTGAAGGGCGCATCATGCGTTGATGCATATCAAGACTCGGGATGAAGGATGACATTATGTGTTGATGAGCATCATATCAAGATCCCGAAGCAAAGAAAATCATCATGTGTTGATGATTATCAAGCTAATGACCCGGTCTTGAAGTGAAGATGTGAGACATCAAGGTTCAAGAGATGTGCAAGGCAAAGGTATGACTAGCTAGGGCTAAGGATGTGTTCCTAGTATTTTACCGGTCTTGGTGTTTGGTTAGAGACCGAATTGCTAGTATACGTTGTCGTACTATTAAGAAGGGTCTTGTCTAGTAGCTTGAGTCTCATCATGTGTTGTTAGCTCAATCCCGTTTGCTCTAGCTCACCTAGACATGATGTTATTATTTACGAATGTGTTTTGCAAATAGTTGAAGCTCATGCATAATCTTTGTGGCATGAGACTATAATTTACAAATGTGTTTTGCAAATGGTTGAAGTCTATGCACCTTCTCCTTGTGGCATTATGCTATTGTTTGCGAATGTGTTTTGCAAACAGCTGAGGCTCATGCATGTTCCTTGGAGTATGTGACTTGAGTTTGCAAATGTGTTTTGTAAATGGTTTAAGTCCATGTACCTTATTCCTTGTGGTGTGATTCTAAAAGTTGGCAAATGTATTTTGTAACTTATTGAGAATCTCGCCTTTAACCCTTGTTTGCATCGCACATCAATTGGCAAATGTATTTTGCAAATTGAGTTGAAGCGGAATACAAAATCCTTGTTTTCCAGTCTTTGACGGTATGATCGCAGGCTGTTGGTGGTATTACCGCAACTGGTCGAAGACACTGGTCGCAAACACTAGTCGTAGACAATGGTCAAAGATACTGGTCGTAGAACAGTGGTCGTAGAACTGCGTGATCGTAGACACTGGTCGTAGACCTGTTCATGAACAATGATCGTAGACCTGCGTGGTCATAGACCTGTGTAGTCGTAGAACAGTGGTCGTAGAACTATTTGTGAATAGTGGTCATAGACCTGCGTGGTCATAGACCTGTGTGATCGTAGACCTAGTCGTGGTCGTAGACCTGCGTGGTCGTGGTCGTACACCTATGTGGTCGAGGATCAAGCGGTATGACCGCATTTGTTTTGCGGTATTACCGCGTGGCGGTAGTACCGATTCTATCGAGCGGTATGTTTCTTCAGAGAATGTGTTTTTCTGGATTGGCTTGCTCCTTTGTGGAGCGGTATGACCGCATTTGTTTTGCGGTATTACCGCGTGGCAGTAGTACCGATTCTATCAAGCGGTATGTTTTTTTTCCAGAGAATGTGTTTTTCTGGATTGGCTTGCTCTTTTGTGGAGCGGTATGACCGCATTTGTTTTGCAATATTACCGCATGGCGGTAGTACCAATTCTATCGAACGGTATGTTTTTTCAGAGAAGTTGTTTTCTGGTTTGGCTTGATTCCGTGTGTCCAACGGCTAGTTTTATAGCCGTTGGAGCAGATCGGTAATACCAGCCTTGATTGGCGGTACTACCGCTCGTGCTAATTTTCTCAGAACTTTTCCCCCAACTGCTAGTTTTTGTGTGTGAGCTATATGTACCCACCTTGGCCGGTTGAGAGGGAATTTGCTGGTGCCATATACATTCTTTTGAGCTAAGAGCAAGCCCTCTCCTCTCTTTTGTGCATGTGTTGCACTTAGTGAGCTTTGAGAGGAAAATCCTAAGTCCATTTGTTGCATTAGGTAGTGGATTGTGTACCCATTGAGCTAAGACACTTTATTAGTTCAAGCGAGAGTCTTCAACTTGTTACTATTGGTGTTTGCCGATAACTAGACGATGTGGAGGCGTCGTGGTCCGATGATCTTCTCAAAGAAGCGTGTGAGAAGGTCCAACGGTTGTGAGTGGCTTGGTGCTCGCCATCTCTGGAGTGAAGGAAGAGCAACCCTGAGTAGATCGAGGTGTTGGTTCGTTTTGGAATCGGTCCAAATGGTTGGACTTACCTCGGAGGTGTTGGCTTAATTTGTGAAGCCAGTCCAATTGGTTTGGGCTTACCTCAACGTGGATTAGGGCAGACTGACAAGTCTCCGAACACCACGATAAAACATCATCGTGTCTTTGTGGTTTGCATTCTTGTGCTTTACTCTATTGCAATTTACATTCATAGAATTAAATTGTTTATTCATCTTTGTATGATTGCTCTCATTCAATAGTCTTATATTGTTGGTGTACTTAGTAAAGACTAGTTGATTTAGGTTTTAATTATGTGAAATCGAATTATTTATAATTCCGCATTAGAAATCGGTTTTAGCTAAAGAAGTTTTTAGAACTACCTATTCACCACCCTCTAGTCGGCCTCCTCGATCTTACAAGGTCCTGTAATCAACTTGTCTTGAGCATAGGCTTCATAGACAAACTAGTGTGTTTTAAGGATGTCACTTAACTTTAAATAATGACCAACAACATGTTTGATGATCTAGCGCATCATATGTTCTCTAGGATGGCCTAGACGTTCGTTCCACGTCTTGAACGAGTCTAGATCCCTAAGCTATGTATTCATCGTAATGTATATTGTTCATCACGTTTGATGACTTGTAGTACAATCCAGATGAAAAATTAGGAACATTCTCTATAGTTTCTTTTTGATATCCCACTCTCTTAGTGAGGGGAAACTATTCAGAATCATTCTCTTCCTCTGTTTCTAGATGGAAATATTGCGGATATCCTTGAAACTTAAAATATTACGTGTTGATTCTAGGGACAATAATGCATCCTCGATGATTTTTTGATTTCACATCGGTAACACAATCGTAGATCTTCCAGAACCAGCAATATTACCATAGTTGCCAGATATGGTTATCACGTCGCCATTTTTCTTGCTCAAAGTTTAGAAGTACTTAATATCCCTAAGGATAGTGTTTGTGGTACAACTGTCAACAAGACATGTTTCTTGCTCCCCTTCCATCGATTGTACTTATCTATGAGTAGTAGATAGAATTTGCATGAATTAAAGACATTGCATAAAGTAAATGCAAAACAAATCATGCACATTAACTAGAAAAAGTTTATTATGACTCGAATTTAAAGATTACAGTCTTTAATTCCTAATTATCGGCTCTTAGGATTGGTAAAACTTGGTGTTGTATTTCTTAACACCATCCTAATTACATGAATTGGATCTTAGTGCTTAAGGGGGTAACTAGGGAGAGGTACGTGTATCAAGTCCCTGTCTATTTAGGCGATTTTTTTGTTCTCACCTACAAGGGTATAGTCAGGGGATCTCTTCCAATTCCTCCTAACTCTGTTACCTCATCAGCGGCCTCTTCTCTTGAAGTTACACATGTTTGTCTACCCTGTTGTGATATGGAGGAGAAACCTTCCCATTGGTGCACTTATGTGTAAACCACCAGTTCTTTCCATGTCTAGGAGAGAACCAAGCAGGACACCATACTTCTCAATCCTTCTTTCTCTCAGAACTGTCGCAACAACAATCATTGTTGTTGGAAGGGATAAGATAGCACACTCAATCATATATTCTTCAGTTATGTGTGTCCCAAGCATCCTTTGAACATTGGCAGTGCCTACGAGGTCCAGGCTGAATACGCATACAAAATTATAAGTCTGCATATCCAA
This sequence comes from Ampelocalamus luodianensis, assembly GCA_036346255.1. NCBI lineage: Eukaryota > Viridiplantae > Streptophyta > Magnoliopsida > Poales > Poaceae > Ampelocalamus > Ampelocalamus luodianensis. The sequence continues at coordinate 64,606,219 of CM070628.1, forward strand.
CGCTATCCAAGTGTTCCTTCAAGGCCACCCAAAGATCACAAGGATCTCTGATGCATATGAGTTCCAAGACCAATTCAACACATATGTGGTTCCTGATATAGATCAGGACCCATACCTTGTTTGCAGTAGAAGCATACCCATATGTCCCTAACAGTGAGGTGATCTTTAACTTCCAACTCCCATTAGAGGTAGTTGAAGCAATCATTACTCAACTCTGGGAACTCCCCCTTTGGTATGGTCCTTACACTAGTCATGTTGTCTATGTCACGTAAAACCACAATTAGTTGGCTCAGAAATAGTCCACATGAGTCCAAAAATGTGAGTACAAATATAGACAATTTACTCAAACAATAATTGTGACTATGTGAATTTCCAGTAATTTTCCACTAATTTTCTAAGCATAGAAATAATTTCCATAGCAGAAAAACAATTTCTGGTAATTAAATGAAGCTTTAAAGGCCAAATAATAAAACCAGAACTCTTGTAGGGTTTAATTTGCAAGATTTCCATGTGTGGATACCCTCAGAACAAAAGTCCATAAAGTTTAAGGTCTAATCTGCAAGATTTCGGTCCCAAGGAACAACATTTTATAAACCGAGAACCCCCTCTATAATTTCAAAAAAAAACACCCGACGGCTTATTTGCAAAATTTCGAAGGTCGGCTCCAATAACGCCTGACCGGGCCGTTATTGGGCCTTAACAGGCCAGTTCAGCCCACGTGGTTTGGCTTAAACACGACTGAGATCTAGGGTTTTCCCTAACCCTAGGGCTCGGTGGCGACTTTGTCGCCTTGGGCGGCGGAGTGATAGCGTGCTCGCGGCACCGTGGCACGGGGAATGCGGCCGCGACGGCGATGCGGCGAAGCGAGGTTGGCAAGGCGGCTATTTGTCCTCATGGGGGACAACCCGGAGCAACGCGGAGCGGTGGGCACTGCGGTGTGGGGCCGAGGCGACGGCGATGGCTCGGCCAGGGCGACGCAGTTGGCGTCAGTGGCAAAGCCGAGCTCCCGAGTTGGCGTGGTGGGCTCGGTGTCGGCGAGCTCTGTGGCGGCATCCCAAGGTAGCACGGTAGGCTCGGCGCAGTGCGGTTCGCGCGGTAGTGAGCTTCTGGGAGCGGCGACGGTGATGGCATGGTTGGCGTGGTTGACGAGGCCAATGTCGACAACAACGGCGTTGAAGACGCGGCTGGTGCGGATGGCATCGATAGCGGCGGAGTTGTGGGCGTGGCCAGTGTAGATTTGAGCGAGGGCGGCGCGGCGGCGCGACCGACAGCGATCGGGATCGGCGAGGGCGGCGCAGTGAGCAGCAGCGGGCGTGCACGGGGGTTAGGGCGGTGCGGTAGGTGTGGCCCGTGGCCGCCGTTGGCGGCAAAGAACACCAGCGAAGCCGGTCGGCTGCGGTAGGCACTTTGGGGGGCTCGCCATTGGCGTGGCTGGGAGAGTGAGAGACGGGAAGGGCTAAATAAAGCATCGCAAAATAATCCAAATAGATCTGTTGTAAACAACGTACCAGAGCCTATGCAAGAGCGTTATCGTGCTCATAATGTGTTGGATTTGTGGTCGTGTTGCCGACGAATAATCACACGGAAAGTAAAGACACAAGTAGTCCCATTAGTCCCTTTCTTTTTATTGTTGGGTAAATACGAGATTTGAAAGTATCTGTACAATGAGAGTGTCGGGACCCAAAAATACAATTCTGGACCCTCTGTGTATACTGCACTAGTCCAGGATCACGCTAGTGCACCCAGTGGCAACATCGATGAAATATCATTTCCATATACAAAGATGACTAATAAATAGGCAAATAACAATAAATATCAGAGTAAAGACCTTAAGGTCAAAGCTTACAATTAATGCCTCAGAAGGCGAACAACTCAACGGTCGCAATGGGCGTAATAGAATCACTTGATGAAGCCCATCCATATGCCCACAGCAATCGGTGGTCGCGCGACCTAGTTCTCCTCGATCCTTGAAGTAGACCTTGTTGACCGACGATTCCTCCATTTACGTAGGTTTGGGCGCAAGTTTTACAACAAGCATGAGTACACAACCGTACTACATAAGCCATACCACGAATGCAATGTATAGATGCGAGCTTATTCCAAAGGAAATGACTTCGTGGTTATTTTGCGAAATGCAACATTTGCAATTGAATATGAATAATAGATTGAAAGCATAATTCAAAACAAATAGACAATATTAATTTAACATTTGTTTTCACAAAGACACATAGCCTAATCAAATTCTTTCACACGACCATATAACTTAAATCACACATTGTCCCTTCCCAATTGTTTTATGAAAATCTACCTCGTGTGAAATCCCGAGCATGTCCATGACCATGACGCGCTATTCGAATAGATTGTTTAACACTCTGCAGAGGTTGTACACTTTACCCACATGATATAACCGGTGTGGCGACCGATCATAACAAAACAGTTCGAAACTTCATCTCAAACATTGACACTCCGATGTGCTTACAAACCGTTATACATATCACAAAGCCCATGCATAACACACACCGTTGGACGGGACGGCGAATCCTCCCGCGATGCAACCACCAAGTAGTCACACCTCCACCTATCACAAAGCCTAACCTACCACCGAACATCAATGCCGAGAATCCATAACTTACTAAGTTAGGCCCGTCCCATAGCGAGCATGTGGTCGCATCTTGTAAGGCCCAGTTCAATGGCGCACAAAGTTAAGTCCTTAATTGACCAAGGCAAGACTTCCATGTTCTAACTAAGCCACAAAGATTATCATTCCCATCACATAGTCCACCATGTCACACAGTCTCCACCACTTGCCTCAGTCCAAATCCTTTACCACCCAGTTGGTTTTAGTGCAACACATGCCATCACGAAGTAATAACACATAGCACACAGTTTTACACAAAGTTCCATAGTCACTTAGTCAAATTTATAATTGCAACTCAGGTGATGATGATGACTCGTTGCATGGCTAAGTAATCTACTCGTACTAACCAACCCACGTTGGTAATACCATAGCACCAACTAAATATGAACCAATCTAGGGTGACAAAAGATTATGACATACAATAGACAAAGTGGATATAACAAATTGGATTAATAGCTAAACCCAAAAGCATTTAAATAATTACTTAAAGTAAATGCAATAATTTGAATCAAAGTAGTTTTGAAAACTGGGATTCAATATGATCAAAGGTATAACTTGCCTTGCTATAGCAATGATGATCTTAATTTATCTTCAATCTTCTACTTGCTTGATCTTCAGCTCCTTTGGACGATTCCGGGACTTCGGCGTCTAACGAGAAAGAAAGCGCAAAACAAACTAAATTCAAAAGACAAATCAAATAAACTCCAAATTGAAATTGAATGGTACTGGAAGGTAGATATTGAATTTATATGAATTTAGAAACTTGAATGGGTTCAATCGGAATTCAGATGAAGAAGATATGACTTTTGGAAGATTGGAATTCACATGAAATGATGAAAAGGTCTACGGAATATTCTCAGAATATTCTATTCCGAAAATATTAGAAAAAGAATGAGTGTATGTTAGGTGGGACCGACTGATATTTATGAATTTCTAGAATTAAAATAATTCCAGAAATAAGGTAGAGAGAGTGACAAGTGGGACCAATAAGATAAATGACTTTTCAAGAATTAAATTAATTCCCGAAAATAGGATTATGGATTGACATGTGGGCCATTGGTCTATGGACCAGTCCACTGAGATATGCTAGACCACGGTGGACCAAGCTCATGAATAGGGTTGACCAAGATTGGTGACATACGGGACCCGCATGTAAGTGAGATAAATAATTATAGTGTTTAATTGGGTGGATGACAAGTAGGGTCTACATGTAAGAGAGAGATAGAATGACTTAATTTAGTTGGATGACAAATGGGGTCCATTCATCATAGATCTGAGAGCAACTAGTAGTAACAGAGCAACAGAGAAACGGCTACAGGAACAAGTAAAAACAACGAGCAGTGATTTTGATGCAAGGGAGGATGGTGAGCTGAGGCGAACCAACCGGCGAAGGGCAAAACGGAAGGAAACGACGAGCGGAGATGATGACGCGATGCGGGCGTCGAGATTTTGCTCCATGCGGCGGCGGCGACGCGAAGAACGCCGACGACGGCGGCCTCGCAGCGCGTAACACTTCCGGTGATGCTCTGCGAAAAGGAGGTGAGCACGGCGTAGAACGCGCGGCGCGAACTCAACGGTGGTGGAGTTGAAGCGGGGATCAACGGTTGCGAGTAATTGACCGGAGAAGGACGACGAACAAGAGGCGAGAGAACGTCAAATTTCGGCGCACGGTGGATGAAACTTGAATCTACAAGAGGGAAAAATAGGTATTGACGAGGGCACAAGATGACGCGGTCGGATTTTGGAAAAACTCATCGAGGTAGCGAGCGCGATGAACACGTTTCGGCTTTAGGGCTTGACATGGCGGCGGTGCTCGGTGATCTTGAGCGAAGAGGAAGGAACCATGGCGTAGAACGCGACGACGTGAAGCCAACGCCGCATGACGGTTCGGTACGGGGCGTCGGATGAAGCCGTAGTTCGCCGGAGAAAACCTTTGGTTGGAGCTCGGTTTTTGGAGATTGCGGCGAAATTAGATCGGTTTGGAGGAAACCAATTCGGGGATTGGAAGAGGATCAACACAGACGCGTGAGCGCAAACGGCTCGCATTTATATGCACCGTGGAGGAAGATATGGAAGTTTGAATTTTTCAGTTTGAAACGGGCACGATACGAACTCTCTGCTGCGTTCGGTTCTGGAGATTGAAGATGAACAGTGCCGCGCGAATTACTGTAGCATCAGCAGGAGAGAGAAAATCTGGATTTTCGGAATTAAAAGAAATCCCAAAAATCAAAGAGACCAAATAAATAGAAAATAAATCCGAAAAAATCTCAGAAAATACCCAAAAATTCCTTGAAGGACAAGGAAGCCAAATAACACAAATTTTTATTTAATTAATATTTATATTAGTCAAATTAAATATTTTTAATTTAGAAAATTCTCAATTAATCTTTATTAATTCAAATAAAATTGGTGAAATTTTCCAGGGACCTAAACTACTCAAAAGATTTTTGAAAATCCAAATTTTGGGACGTTACAGAGAGCCCCTTGTCCTCTTTATATAGATGAGCGGGATCTCCCTCGTGAATCAATAAGTAATATGAGACTAGACTAGGGCTGGCAATCGGGCACGATTGGCACGGGTAGTGCTCGCCCATACCCATGCCCGCAACCCTGATTTTCCCCCACGGGCATGCACGCGAAGGACGACGGGCGAAGAACCTCGCCCATATCCGTTGCCCGCGGGCATGCCCGTGTACCCGCGAACCTCGCCCATGCCCGTGAACTTCAAACATTAAGCACTGAGCTAAGGACGCCCGTGAACTTCAAGCATTAAGCACTGAGCTAAGGGCGTGAAGTGGCACTAAGCTATTAAGCAATCAACAGAGTATTCAACAACTAAAATGAAAATAAAAATACAGAGCTATTAAGCAATCAACAGAGCATTCAACAACTTTTTGAAAAACCGAGCATTCAATAGTGTCAATTCAGGAGAAGATTCAGGATCAAACTGCATGTGGCATAAGAAACTAATTGTTTCATATGGAGGAGTTACACAGGCAATAGCTGATTAACAATAACTACTAGCCTACCTGTAAGAGTTTGACTAAAGTAGATCTAGCCTGACTAATACGACCATTCTTCCAGCAAAGTTTAGAAAATTTTATCCAGTGTCTTCATTAGGAGGAAGAACCAACTCTCTAACAGCAAGTAGGGCTTGCCACACATGAAAATTGTTTTGAAGTCAATATAAAAATTGATAACAGTATAGGGCACAAGGTAGCATCCATTAGCAAAGGCATCATATAACCTCAACATTTCGTTTTGTTCCTTAAATGCGCTCATTCCACATATTACGGATAAGTTCCCTTCGCCCGTCAGCAATTGGACTTTCCATCGAAAGAATACAGTAATCAATCACCTGAATTACACTTCACTTATTTTGTTAGCAAAACAGTAACTAACTTACTTCAGAATAGAACACAAAATGACAATACCTCTTCATATTCTGAAAGCTATTGAACTTGCACCATGTTATTATAAGCACGCTCATAACTCTCAAGTACCTGACCACAAATAAGCATGGGTCAGAAATTAGCGATGGACTTGTTAACTGTTGTAGCATAAACTTTAATCTAGTTCTTGAAGTCTTGGAAGGTTTCCCAGCGATGGAGGAATTGGCCCTGTCAATCGGTTGTTCTCTAGGTCCTTTCAGATCATAAATTCAACCAGATCAGCTAAATCGAACAATCAACATCTTCAGTTTTTTTAGTAGTAATTCTAAACTTCCTAAAAGGTCATTGAGAAGTAAGTAATTCGTATGTTAGTACTTACAAAGAAGCCAAATGATGTAGGGGGCTCATATCTGGAATTGGTCCTGTCAGATTGTTCCCCACTAGCCAACTGCAATCACCATTACCCCGATTAAAGACTCAACTTCTCTCTTAGCACGCACATCTAACATCAACTTGTTTCAAGAAGCTTACATGCTCGAGATTCTTTGTCAGTTGGCAATGTGGTCGATATTGACCCTCCAACACCGAAATTTGTGAGGTTACTGCGGTACAAATGTACAATGGTCATTATTCGTTGTTCAGAAATAATAAAAAGGAAGAAGTTACGCTCGCCTGGCTCTCCACCACCGGGCTCTTCCCGTTGGTGTACGACTCCCAGTATCAGTTGAAACGATCGCCTGGTGAGGCACTAAATCTATAGCAAACAAATACAGAGTGATGTGGATGACGTCTAGTTCTTCTTGTCTTACATGAGGATCAAGCCGTCGTGGGCAAAGCTGTGGCGTGCGATGGTGCTAAGGCGTAGGGAGTTGTACACCGAGTCCTCCAATGGCACGACCTCGAGCACAGAGATGAAGGGGCTGGACATGGTGGCGCGGTTCCTAGTGAGACACACGCTAACCAGGCCCAAGAGTGAGGAGGGGCGGGGGTCGGCTGGGAGGAGGACGGGGGCGATGATTGGCCGGGAGGAGAACGAGCCAACAGGGCGGATCTAGATCTGGAGTAATTGTGGGGGTGTGTTGAGGATCTGGATCTGGAGTAATGGGGGGGGCGGCTGGCTGGGAGGTGGATGGGGGCGGCAGCTAGCCGGGAGGTGGAGTTCTCGGTGGAGGGCGGCGAGCTCAGAGAGGAAGGCGAGTGCGGGAGCGTGGGAGGGGAGAGGGTGGCGGCTGATGGAGTGAGTGATGGAGGTGGAGTTCTCAGTGGAGGGCGGCTAATGAATGGGTATTAGGCATGGTGAACTAGGGTTTCTTTGGGCCCACCTGTCAGTGTGGGTTGGCGGGTAAACGGGCGTGGCGGGTATGGGTGGAGCTCACCCATGCCCGCGCCCGTTTACCCGATGGGTAGAGTATTGCCCCCATTTTCATACCCAGCTCCATTAGGGTATTTACCCACGGGTACACGGGTAATCGGGCACAATTGCCATCCCTAGACTAGAGTAGACACTAGTACCTCATAGACCTTATTGGGTCTTAATCACTAATGGGTCTCATTTAGCTCAAGCGTCCACATGATTGGAGCTAAGCCCCAATATTACAACAATAGAAATATAAATTAGAGAACCTTACTCAACAGTCAACACTCGTAACGGAGAGCACGGAGGAGGCGGAGAGGCTGACGATTGGCTGTTGGAGCTGCGGTCGGCAGCTAGCCCGCTTGGGTTCCTAGCGGCTGTGCGGACGGTACAAGCGAAGTGTTTATGTTTTTTAGTAAAACAGTACCAGCTAAGTAGTGCAGTACTAGTGCTCGGTGCTCCACTCACTACTGCCATATGCATGGGCCATGGGCTCCCATGGGATTGTCAATTCGTCCCAATAGGTTCATAAAGAAGTGCTAGGTTTACATCACTTTCATGTTTTCATTCTTTTCAATGCCTTTTTAATAGGAGAAAAACTAGAAAACATAGTGTTTGAAGCGTTAGCAACCATCTAGGTTGGGACTACCCGATCCAAAGCATTGGACAACATCTGGCATATCCACGTCTCAATTCCTGGTCCACTCAATCCACATCTCTTGCTTTTATCACAGGGCACTACAACGGCACGCAACTACACACCTCCTTTCCCATGCTCCCCCAATCTCCCAATGAATTTCCCAACACCAGTGGCTCTGGCGGTCAGTGGTGTGTCTCGAGATAGCTGGATTCGGTGACATAGCGACGTCGGAAAGCCGGATCCGACAACAATGCGGCTTGCGGCTGACGAAGGACAGCGGCGGCACGGTTCACGATAAGGCAGAGGAGGCGGTGCTGCTCACAGTTGGCAGACGCGCGGCTCGCAGTGAGATGGAGGATGGCGGCTCCTTTTGAAACTTGAATGAAACTTATGTTTTTCTCGTGAAATTGGTTGAAAATTTGAAGTTTGTTTTTTGAAACTATGTTGAAATTATTCTGAAACCCATTTTTAATCAAGTTTCAAGTTTGAAACTGAACGAAGCTTGTAGTTTCAGATTTTAAACCCGTCGAAATTTGTTGAAACACACTGAAACCGTATGGAAACCCATTTGAAACTTCTCGAAATATGTTGAAACTTTTTGTCAGAAACTTGTTGAAACTTGAGTTCTAAGATTTAAAACTTCTTGAAATATTTTGAAATTTACTGAATTTTTTTGAAACTCTTTTGTTTGAAACTTGTTGGAACTTGGGTTTGAAACATTCTTGAAAACTTCTAGAAATACGCAAAACTCACTGAACCTGAACCTTTTAAAATGTTTTTACGGGACTTCATGAAACTTGCTGAAACTTCTGAAACTTATTGAAAATTGAGTTTCAAAATTTGAAACTTAATGAAACTTGGACTTGAAACTTTCTTAGAATCTTCTGAAATCTTCTAGAAATCTGAAATGCGTTGAAACCTAGTCGAAACTTCAAACTCGAAATCTGAAACTTTAAAGCAACCGAAACTTCACGAAACTTACCGTTGGAAATACATTCCAACGGTATACCGTGTGATCGCAGCTCCCTTTTAATAGTGAGTAGCATTATAATGCATTTGGTATGGAGGATATACAATTGTTAAAAATATGGGAGAATGACAATATATAAGCATATAAACGAAAATGCAAATGAAATGAGAGACAATCACTACTACAAAAAGGCTAATACTGGACGCCTTATCACAGACGATTGACCAAAACCACCTGTATTACATGCAATCATAGACGGTTTTGATTTAGAGACTGTCTGTGTTATTGGCTGCGCTAAAAATTGTCTGTGAAGAGGTAGTGTCACAGACGATTCATATTGAAAACCGTCTGTGAAGTATCACAGACAGTTCTAAACACGAACCGTCTGTGATAATTGTAGACTTCACAGAAGGTTCATATTAAAAACCGTTTGTGATATTTGTTCATCGCCCGATGAGTTTCTTAACACTTCAATGCCGCTTCGCTCCTCGATGCGTCTTTTCATCTCACGCGCCGAATTTATTCCTTGTTTTATAAAAAGGATCATCCACCATCGAAGATAATCATCATCCCCACATATAACTCTACTGTATATACTTCTAAAGCAGAAATATATGGCACCCTCTTCTGTTTCCTTGTCGCCGGCATTGATGGTCTACTTGGCCATACTGTACGAGCACCTTGTCGGCCGTACGTTGGCGGATGTAGTGGAAGGACACTGTTCTAACAGTGTCCCCCCTCCTCCGTCCGAGGATTTGCTAGAGCAGGTGGCGGCCACCTTCCGCCGTCTTGACATCCTCCTCCGCCATGTCTTCCGAGTTGCAAGGCCATGTACAAGGCGTCCAAGAAGCGCGCTGTGGGGAGGTGTGTGGCGTTGGAGCGGGAGGAGGCGATGAAGTGGCGAGACAACGAGCGCTACCTCACCATTGTCAACCACCTAGCCGGCGCCGGCAACCCGGAGGCCTGCTTCATCGTCGGCCTCACGCTTGTCTTCACGCCCCAAGACATACAGCGTGGCCTCATGTTCCTTGAACGGGCGGCTGTCACCGGCCACAAGGCTGTGCCCTACGTGCTCGCGCTCCTCCTCTACACGACTGGCGAGACACACGACGTTGGGAAGCACTACATCAGGCAGGTCGAGGGCGAGCCGGCCGGCGATGGGTGCGAGACGACCAAGAGGACCAACCGGGAGTGCAGACATTGCCAGAGGCTCGCCGCGGACATCATCCAGGCGGCGGCGTGGGGGAAGATGACCGAGTCGCTGGGCCGGGTGTGGGCGTTGTCGGAGGACGATCACCGGTGCACGAGCACCGGCTGCGGCGTGGAAGGGTGGGGACGACTACGCTGTCTTCTGCAGCGATGACTGCAGGATTAGGCATGAGTATGTCAATTTCTTTACAGAGGTGTTAAACTACTTGCCATAAAATTTCTTTATCCTTCAGGGGACTGAAATTTCTTTATCCATCATTCATATTTTCTCACTGTTAGATCAATATTCTATGGCCCAGATTGTCTCTTTCTAAAATAGACAAAAGTATTACAAGAAAAATACACAAAACAAAATTCGCAGACGGTTCCATAATAGAACCGTCTGTGATATTATACATATCACAGACGGTTCTTTGATGGAACCGTCTGTGACAAGTATTACTGACGGTTCCATAATAGAACCGTCTGTGATATTCCTTTATTAATAACAAATCACGCGATAGGGTTTGTGCCCTTACTCTCGCCCGTTCCCCTCTCCATCGCGCGCTAGGGTTTAGGACTTTGGGCTCCCGCATCGCACCTCCCCCGGCCGTCGATTCGACCTCGCCGCGGCCGAATCGAGCTCGCCCCACCATCTACGCCGCCGAATCGAGCTCGCCCTGCCATCTTTGCCGCCGAATCGAGCTCGTCTTGCCATCTCCCCCGCCGAATCGAGCTCACCCCGCCGTCTACGCCGCCAAATCGAGGTACGCCGCTCCCCTCTGCTCCCCCTCCCGCGCGGCCACCCTCCCCTCTCTGCTCCCCCTCCTGCGCCGTAGCTCCCTCTCCTCTAACTAATTTATGATTTTTAAATTGATGAACTGAATAGTGTAGAGGCTTGCTGATCTGCTTTGTGCTTTGTGATTTGTGATCAACTGATGAACTAAACTGATTTGCTTGTTGATCTACTGTGCCTAATGCCTACATTTGTTGATGAATTAAATACTTGTTGATGAACTGAATATTGAATAAGTGAATATTGAACTATTGAACTGAATTGAATATACTGCTTGCTGAATACTGAATATTGAAGTATTGCTGAATACTGAATATTGAACTATGCTTCTGTGATGTGCCCTGAGGGCTAATGTTTTGTGATTTTGGGGGATGATGATATGGCTGTGGGTTATGGGATGAGCTGAGCTCTCTGTGAAATATCTAGTTCATGTGGGCGGTCCCTTTTGAACAAGGAAAAAATAGAGGAAAGGGCATGAGTAGGGTTAATCTTGTGCGGTCCACTTTTGCCAGGTACATCCTACCATTTCATTTATGATCTCTTCTATATAAAGTCTCTAAGCAGTGGCTGCTTGTGCTTTTAAAACTGGCATCATATATTATATATATATATATTGTTCGTAGTCCCTCATCCACTTTCGGGGGGTCGTCCACGCAGCATGAGGAGGATGAGATAGCAGCCAGGGACAACTTCATCGAACCCATGCAAGTTTAAGAAACATGGCTGCTAGGAGAGCGTCAGGACATCCAATTAGCTGGATGTCGTCGATATCCAGGTAATTGGATGTCCTGACGCTCTCTTGGCAGCCATGCTTCTTAAACTTGCATGCGCTAGATGAAGTTTCTTGTCACTACTACAGAAACAGTCATCACAGACGGTTCGGAACCGTCATCACAAATGGTTTTCGAACCGTCTGTGTTTTGTTACGTTTGTGATAACACAGACGGTTCAAAAACCGTCTGTTATATGTATGATATCACAGACGGTTCTAGTTACCAACCATTTGTGATATCATATATATCACAAACGGTTCTAGTTACCAACCGTCTGTGATATCATACATATCACAGACGGTTCTAGTTACAAACCGTCTGTGATATAATCATATCACAGACGGTTTGTAACTAGAACCGTGTGTGATATCGTACATATCACAGACGGTTTAACGATCGAACCGTCTGTGATTGTTCTTTAATCCTAACTAATTTTTTTGATTTTCGACTAGCCTCAGGAATTACTAGCCATGCCCTCTGAAAACAAGTATGCAGAAAATAGATACATATCACAGATGAATCAATCGTTGACAACTCAAAGTGATCATTTACAACTCAAAATCAATTACAAAAGAATATGTTCAATTATTGTCACTAGAGTTACAATTGAATTACAACTACTCAAAGTGAATCAATTGTTTGAAGGTGGTTCAGTGGTGTCGATGGAGTGAAACTCTCCGTCGGTGTGAACGATATCCACCATGATGAAGCTGCAGAGTCTCCCTCGAACCTCCAAGAGCTCCTTCATAACGAGTGAATCTAATTGTATGTTCAAGCCCTGTAGCTAGCAGGAGTAAAGTAGTAAGCATATATATTTAAATTTATAATTAGAAAATAATTATTGCGAGACTGACAAACCCCAGGATCCTTCATCTTAGCACTCATGATTTCGTGCATATGATGGCAAACGTAGAATGCACATTGTTCTTGTTTTTGCTGGCGACACTTCAAAAATAGAATTACATATATATGTATAATCAGTTCGAGATGTATTATTACGAAGTATGATATAGGATTATTGTGTTGTAGCGCATACCGGAAATCGCGTCCTGTGTTGTAGTGTGGCGCTCGATCCCCTGTATACCCCTCCCTCGGCAACATAGGCGATGAACGACCTACATGTTTCTAAAAAGTTAACATCTGTCATTTCAAATGAAGGAAGACTACAATAGAGTTATGTATAAAGGAAATGAGCATACCTGTCGAGTATTCCTTGTACAAGGGTGAAGTCGTGCGTTTTGCTGAGTAGGGAATCAAGGTATATTATTTTGTTCCTCTTTGGTACAATGACTAAAAGGATCCAGTGGAAGCTACGATCATGTATGTCGTTATAGTCATTAAATCTAAGTTTGTGCTGCGTATAAAATACAAATAAAATTTGTATAGCAGGTAGTGAAGCACTTACTTCTGGTTGTAGGGCACTAGTATGTAGTCCTTGTCGTCCTGAGCAAGCAATCCCGTCGTTATGTATTTCATGACGTAGGATGCGTCTTCCTTGATGGTTTGCTCAGAGACCACGTGTGGGTCGAGGAAACCCACCGGTTCTCCGCATTCTCGGGCATTTTTCATCATGTATCTATGTATATAAGCAATGAGTTGTGATATTTTCATCATGTATCTATACATAAGCAATAGTTTGTACACGCTTACAGTGTCCAACCATCGTAGAAGCGAGGCGTCGAGGGCTTGGAGGTTGAATAGGTCGAATAAGTCGTTGAAGCCCACGACGAAGTGGCCCGGCTCGTGGAGGAAATGCTCCTTCGTGTATCTAACGACGATTCCAGAATCGTACCCTTTATCTTTGGTCTTACGCATGTACCAGGTATGCAAAGACTGACAACCTAGTCCAGCGTAGGCTAATACTGTGTTGCTCACCAACGAACTTCCGAGGGAGTATTTTCTGGGAGGCGGACTCGCCTTAATGTTCTGCGATGTCGACTTGGACTTAACGACTTGCTCGCTACGCGTCTTTCTGTGAGATGACTCGTGAACCGATACGGCGACACGTTTTTATTGTTCCTTTAGCGTCTTCTCCACGGGAACCGATGAGGCGGGCTTCTGAACCGAAGGTTGAGGTGGAGTCATCGAGGGTCCTGTTGGAGAGGCATGGTCGTGTCGAGATGGTTGAGGTGGAGTCATCGAGGGTCTTGTTGGAGAGGCCTTCTGAATCGAAGGTTGAGGCGGCACTACAGGGTCCAGGGTGATGTCCTTCTTGGGCCACTGGATAAAAGTGTACAAGGCATCCCCTAGTGTTCTGATTTCTTCGTTCGGACAAATCTCCAGCGAGATGACCCTTAAATTTTCATGTACCATGTCCACTTGGACCTTAGCGTAACCCTACGCCACCTGGGCACCGTGCTGCACTGTCCCTTCCTGGCATGGATACGCCATCTCCGATCCAGCCTCAATAGACAACCCAGCCATCCTCACTTGGAGCGTGCAGGGCGTCGCCTCCTACAAAATGATACTCAATTAGCTAAGGCGTCCTATAGGTCTATCTTTGGAGCATTCCAAAGATGTACATTACCTTGATGGCGTCGATAGGTAATTGGACATCATCATGCTCAGAATTTTGCGTGGATGCGATGCTACTCCGATATTGAGTAGGACTGGCTCCCAAAATAACGGGGGCGCCTTGCGACTGGTTGAGGAGTTGATTGATTTGATCCTCCAATCTTGCTATATGTCCTTCAAATCTTGCAGTAAGCCTCATTTTCAACTGGTGGTCGTACACGAAAATTCCAAATATCCTATGAGATTCCTCACTGGCCTTCTCCTTCAGGCCACAGTGCAATGTGAGAGCTAAGTGATCAGAGCAAGAGAAGAGCCACAGCCGAAATGCACCTCCCCCGTAAGCTTCTCCCTCTCACAAAACACCAACTGCCAAAACAAAGCATTCATTCACAACACCCAAACCGAGAGCTACCACCAAAGCCAAGCCTCACAAAACAAGCATGCAAGCCAAATAGCCACAAGTTGCCAGGGCAACCCGCAACCAAGAACAAGGCAAGTAAAACAAGCAAGCCTCCTACGGCCAACACAGAGCAAAGCTTCTCAAGCCCCTCTATTCCAAACAACAGATCAGAGGCGCTAGGGCAGGGGGTCTGTCGGGTCCTGATATTTATAGGGGTGGCATATCACATACGGTTCTTATTACCAACCGTCTGTGATATATGCTCATCATAGACGGTTCTTATTACCAACCGTCTGTGATGGGGAATATATCACAGACGGTTGGTAATAAGTGTAACAGCCCTAACTTAGGGTTTGTATTTCAAATGTAAATTTTGAGGGGAAATAAAAACTTTTGTTGTCTCTTCAAATCATTTGAAAGTTTCTACATTTTTCCCTAGCAATTTCCATTTTCTAGAATTAAATTCTTGTGAATGGAGGTTGTTGTCAGCAAATTCTTAGCTTTCAAACTTGTGATCATCCTCTGAAATTATTTTTCCTACCATCTTGATCATCCTATCTACCTTCCTGAATTATTTCACAATTTTTAGATTTTGTTTGCTATTTCAAATGGCCAAGTCAACTCTGTTTGAAATCTGGTCAAACTCCCTGTACAGCAGCTTGTGAATTTTCTCTAGAACAATGCAGTGCATAAAAAGTTCTGGAAAAATTATACAAGGTTGTCCTCTGTCCCTAGTAGCTACCATAAAAATTTCGAAATTTTTGGAGCTCAGGAGCTACCTCTAAAAATTCCCCAAACCTTCTCTGTCTTTTAAATCAAATTCTAAAAGTACTGTTCCTCGGGCCCGAACCCAACTCAGGCTCGAGTCCGACTCGCACACTTGGTTCGGTCGCGTCAACTAATCGCACCGCCCGAGTCCAATTGATCGCGACCGTCCGATGCAAATCGAACGATCCACGTCGCGTGCGCAACCGACCTGTCCGAATGCATACATCGATCTCAGCCGTCCAATTCAGATCCAACGGTCGACACGTTCCTGATCAAATCAAACCACCGGTTCGCACCGCTTTGTGAGTCATCTGACTGGTGGACCCCACTTGTCAGCTTCGTCCTCGTCCTCTCGCGTCTCACCGAGCGCACCGGCGATCACGCATGTGTGCCACGTACCTGCGTCCGCCACCTATTTGCCCTCGTGTCTGTCCGTGGAGCATCGCGAGCTTTATAACCTCACCGCACTCACTCATTCATCGTTTCCTTCGCTCTCTCACTTTCTCGCGCTTCTGTTTCGCGGCGAAGAGAGGCGAAGTAGCGCCACAGATAGCGCCGCCCTTGATCCCGCAACCACACCGCCGTGATCCACGCCGACGCGCCTCCATTTTGCCCAACCCGGTCCTTGGCGCCCGGTGGATCACCGGCGTATCGTCGTCTCCGCCTCCGGTTGCGGCGGTCCCGCGAGCTTGCTAGTTCTCGGTGAGTCTCTAACCTCGTCACTTGGTCCTCGTGATCGCAATCCTCCTCGAGTCTAACGGTGGGCTCGTTTACGTCTTTCGTGCATCGTGGAAGTCGTGCGGGTGTTTCTTCCTCGCGCACGGTGTTCGCCGCCGTGGCAAGTCCGCGCCTCGGACCTTCTTCTTCGACTTTGTCTTGTGCTTATTGCTCCCGGAGTCGAGGCGATCCGTGGCGCAACTTCTCGGCGCCGAAGTTCAGAGCGCCTTCGCGAGCCGTAGCTTCTTCTCGCCTCCGCCGTCGTGGGCCCATCTCCGCGACCATTGGGCCCGCGTCATCGGCATCAAGTTCGTGGAGCTGCGGTGCACCGCGCGTGCCATCCCGAGCTCGAGCCTCGGCCATTCTCCGGATCCCCACCTCGCCGTCGCGCGCGTGTGGGAACTCCGTCGAGCCGCGTAGCTAAGGTCTAATCCTTCTTAAGCTCTAATCGTCTTTTAGTTTGTATCTACGCTTGTGGGCCCTTGCGTTAATCACGTTTAGAAATCGTTTAATCCAACCGCTGCATTTCACTTTGTGTCTCGTCATGTGGCCCGGAATGTCGGTTGGGGTTGTGTAGTGTTATTAATGCGTTTTCTCGCCGGCAAGCGTATTTCTATGAGTATATGTTAGAAGTACACTTTGATATGTCAAAGACGTATTCTTAGAATACGCCGACGTCACCTTATGCGCAGGCGATCCGCTCTGTCAGCGTTTCGCGCGGGCCCGCTGTCGATGGTGAGGGCTAGCCGTGCGTCAGTAGAAGAAGTATTAAGTGCTTTAGTATTTCAAATGCTTTTTCATTGTAATCGTTAAATCAATTAAACTTGTAAAATGCATAACTAATTCAATTTTTATCCAAATGCATGAGACCAGTCTTTGTTAATTTTCATTTTAAATGTACTATTTACTAAAATGAGTTTCAACCTTGTATCTGTAGCAAAAATCTGTTAATTAATTTAATGTTGTAAATCGTAATCTCCAAATTAGAAAATCCATATCTCTTTCAATAATTGTCCAAATCTGAGAAACCCAATTCTGTAAAATTTCATTTTCAGTATACTAACTATTAGGATAGGTTTTACACACTGTTTCTGTTCATGAAAATTTGTTAAGTAATTAACTAGTGGCATGTTGTGTTTTTAGCTTAGAAAATTCATAGAAAATTATTAATAACTTAAAATAATTTGTTCTCTGTTTCTAAAATTTTGTTATATCATGCTTAGGTTGCTGTGTGAGTTTTGGCTTGTTTTGATGTTGTTGTATGTTTGAGTTTTGTCGGTGTTATTCGTTCTTATTTGCTGTTATGTTCGATCGTTAGGCCGATATTTGCGGCAACCACGAGGACGATCCTCCATGACATATTGAGCAACAAACATCGAGCAAGCGATTTGATCATGATAATCCCAGTATTTTAAAGTCTAATATTTTGTTTCAATTTGTATGTATGCATTGCTTAATTTGTGTTAAATTGATTAGTTAAATCTGTAGTTACATATCCCGTAGACAAAATATTGATCTCTACTACCGAGCCTAGGTTATTTGTTGTGATTAGAGGTGTTGGATGATCTCTTGTCACTTAGTAGATCCGGTCAACTTGCTTAGACATGCTTAGCTATCGGTAGAAGCTGGCGGTTATCGGCTTTAGTCGGTAACCTTGATCACACAAAATCTACTATAACTTTATGTTTCAAACATTTTTGCTATGTTTAATTGCAAAACTAAAACGAAAACCAAAAATGATTTAGACTTGGGCACTGTGGTATGATTGGTGTGATCTGTTGGGTGTGGCTGGAATGGTGCCCGAGTCAACAAGGACCAGAACATCTTGTTACACCAACCAAGCATTTTGCGTGCTAACCACACTAGAGTATATGGGACCTCTCTTGACCTAGTACTTTGGCGTGTATTGGCTCCGGTCGCAGGAGGTCGCGGGAGGGATGGAGGTGGGAGCATGGTAGTTGTCCAAAAGCTTTATCCTGAGTGGGTAGTTGTCTTTTCGGCTTTACCATGTAAGCGTATGGATTTCTATCCATACGAGCGGCTCGTAGTTAATACACAATATTGGAAAAAGTCTCGTAGGACTTAGTGTGTTAAGCATACCTTGGAAGTGTGCTTTGGCTTAAAGGCGCCTCAAGTGTGGGTACATTGGTACACCCTGCAGGTTCAAACTATTCGAATAGCCTCGCCCTAGGTTATGGACACGCTTGCAAGGTCTTCCAAGAGTTAGACTACAACATTTAAATTAAAACTTGATGGGTGGTACGAATCTGGGGATTCGTGCTATTGTTGTGGTGACTATTGGGATAGTCACTTCTAGGATGTTTTTACTTACCCTTTTGTTATTATTACTTTTACTGTATTTCAACATTAAAAATGAATTGCGAACTTGCCTTTAAACTGTACTACATTATTGCAAATGAAAATTGGCTTTATGCAAATGAAACATATGGCCCCCACTAAACAAGCCTGCATGTAGCATATTAACAGGTCTGCTAGTTCACACGTCAGTCTTGCGGGTACAAAGACAATCTTTGTACTCAGGTGCTTTGCTTAATGTTTTTGTTGCAGAGGAAGAAGGTGAGCCTCAGGGTCCTCACTTCTGTGAGCTGTGTTGCCGCTTCTTGGACGACTAGACTTGGCGGTCCGGTCAGATGCCTTGTGGGTTGAAGGCACGCTGATTGGCTTTGTTTATAGCCATCTTATGGCACTTTTGCTTCCGCTGTCTTTCTGTTGTTATTTGTGTATCTTGTGGCCAGTCGGCCATTGTCTGTAATATCTCTACTATTTGTTTATCCTCCGTTGTGGTGTGATGTTTGGACTCTATGTTTGGAATGGAGTTGATGTCTAATTTTGTACCGGGGTGTGTATACCGCTTTCTGGGAAGTATACATATCTCGAGGATCAGTTTATTTGATTTGTGATGCTAGGACCAGGTGGTTGGTTAAGCATTACAAGTCAAATAAACTGGGGTCCTCACAATAAGAACCGTCTGTGATGGGGCATATATCATAGATGGTTCCAAAGGGAACCGTCTGTATAAGTTCAACACAGACGACTCATTTGGAACTGTCTGTGATGAGGATATTATCACAGATGGTTCTTCATGGAACCGTCTGTGATAGCGATGTTCGGACCTTGTGTTTGGGCGGCCCGATCGAGATCTAACGGTCCATAATCGTTGCGCGTTCGGATGGTCTGAACGTTTCCGCTTGATCTGGATGGTTGATTTAAAATCAGACGGCTGGGCGCGTGCGTTCAGACAACACGTGGCCCGTGTGGATCGTGCGATCTATATCGGATGGTCCTGAATGGCTCTAGTTGAGATCTAAGTCTAATTAGGGTTGAATTACTAAAATAAATTGCCCAGTAATAAACAGACGATAAAAAAGACCATATCATTTTTACATCACAGACGATAAAAAAAGGATCAGCGATCCTATCTTTATCTTCAAATCTTCGTAAGTTGTCTCGCCGGCTTCAGTGGTGGCGGGATCAGCGACTGTCTCACCAAACGCCTCCACCTGTGACCATTGCACGCTCAATTCGCGCTTGTAGCCGTTCGAACTCTGTAATCAAGCCCCATAAAGCCCAGAGGCCATCAACCTTGGTCTCCTCCGTCTCGGCGAGGTCGACCCACTCTCCTGCAATTCGGGTGTTGTCCTCGACTCTCCGGGCTGCATCCTCGGTGCGGACCAAATAGTTCCATAGGACGATCTCCACGATGAGGTTTACTCGCCGGATGTCGGAGACCCTCGCATTGGTCTGTTGGAGGAGGAGCTCCAATCGATAGATGATGGCCGCTATGGTCTCTGGTAAATCGGAGAGCCTACAACGGATGACATTGCGAACGGAAGGCTTATCCGCAGCTTGGGCCAGGTTGCGACCAGAGATGTGCGAGTACACAACCACAATATAGGCCAATACAGCCAGGACGAGATAGGAAGCCATTTGGAGTTTGTGCAGAAAGGGGGTCAAGGAGGTTCGTGAGAAATTCCTTTCAGAAAGGGATGTCTACTTATAAAACAAGTACTAAAGCTGGAGCGGGAGACGAAGAGATACATTGGGAGTCGTAGCGCGATATTGGTGCGATCGTGAGATGAAGAGACACATCGCGCGGGAGAAGAAGAGATAGGAAAGACATATCACAGACAGTTCTATCATGAAACCGTCTGTGATATACTCCTTATCAAAGACGGTTCTTAATACAAACCGTCTGTGATGAGGCGTCTACTATAGGTTGTTTTGTAGTAGTGTGTGGCTGTTGTCTCATCCTCCTTATGTTGCGTAGACGATCGCCCGAAAGTGGCTGAGGACTACGGATATATATATATATATATATATATATATATATATATATATATATATATATATATATATATATATATATATATATATATATGATGCTGTTTTAAATGTACAAGCAGCCACTGCTTGGAGACTTTATAGAGAAATATCATTACAGATGGTTTTATCTACAAACCGTCTGTGATAGGTAACTATTTCAGACGGTTTCATTTAAAAACCATATGTGATATATTCATCATTACAAACGGTTTCATCTAATAACCGCCTGTGATAGATCTATCATCACAGACGGTTTTATCTACAAACCGTCTGTGATATGTCCATAATCACAGATAGTTTCATCTACAAACCGTCTGTGATAGTTAACTGTTACAGACGGTTCCGAGTTAATAACCGTCTATGACAGTATGCATCACAGACGGTTTGAAAACCGTATGTGATGAGCTCGTCATCATTGACCCATAGACTCAGACGGCTAATGAAACTGTATGTGATGATGTTTTTTAACTGTCTGTGAAGACTTTTTCTGTAGCAGTGAATCCATTTAATTTTATGTTATTTTTCTATGAATGTAAGAGAGAAAGAAAAAGGGAATCTTCCGGAGGAGTTGGGCAGGCGTTTAACAGTTTTACTACTGCATATATATATGTTCTGTACTAAAATTTTGCTAATACATAGTAAGGAATCTTTGGAGTAAAAAAAATTATGAATGCCGGTCAAATGATACTTTTATTCTCCTAAATATGAACTTGCGTATGAGAGATAATCATAGATATATAGTCAGGTTGCTAGATCCCCCTTACGCTAATCAATTTCTCGCGGCATCTTGCCTGCATATATCTGGACTCGAGCATGTGTAGAAGAATCTAAAACCGGTCATTACACTGTATTTTAGTATGGCATACAAATTATGTAGTGATATACTCTATATCGGAAGGCAGATGCGTATAATATAAATTTAACCCCATGTTCTATGTCTGGTAGTGTGCATGTGAGACAAGAGATGTAGTATTAATCTAGTAGATATAGATAACACAATTAAGCTAGAATACTTTCTCTGATGCAGAATCCCACAACCATTTCCTTGGATGCTTACAAACACTTGAATACATGCATGGAGGGCATCGATCTCTTAAGTTCTAAGTTGTTGACTGTAAACATTGTTCCCTCACATTGGTTTCTGATGCTAAAGAAAAGAAGTATCATGGCCCTAGAGAAAAGAAAAAGGAAACACTCTATAAGCAATTAACAATTTGAAGATATCTCTGCTTTGTGCATGATTAGGTCGTTAGCTTGCAATATATATTCGGCTCTGTGCTTGATCCGCTTGTGCATACCTATATACTGATTGTGCACATCGCATCATTAGCTCATTACTGATGATACCTTGAAATATGATTCTTGCTCGATCGACTGATTTTTTTTTAATTTAACCTTTTTTTCGTTAAAACTCCACATTTATACCCCTGCTCGTCTTATTTCCGATTTTGGACCTAGGGGTCGGCGCCGTGACTCACGGCGCCGAGGTACCGCACCCTGGCCACCGTGGCGGCCAGCGTGAGTCATGCCTGCGTGGCCGGTACCTCGGCGCCATGAGTCATGACGCCGAGCTGTGTTAGCTCGGCGCCGTGAGTCACGGCGCCGACCCCCTGGGTCCAAAATCGGAAATAAGACGGGCAGGGGTATAAATGTGGAGTTTTAACAAAAAAAAAGGGTTAAATTGAAAAAAATACGGCTCGATCGCTGCCACAAGAAGCTCAGACCTCACATGATATACCGATCGACAGGATCACAGGATACAGTTATAACGGCAGCGGGTATTTTGCGTTCTTGTTAATTATAGGGTTGTTAAGGCAGGAGAGTCCTGTTCACGCAACACGTATTGTTAATCATAGCAAATGAAATCCATGTATAATGCACGCAGATTCGCTATTCACTCTTGATGGAGATATAGTAGTAATCAGCAACAGTACGCACGATCAAGATTCAAGAATGTATTGTCTCCGGACAATATGATCGACCGAGATGATGTTTCAAATTAGATCGAACTTGCCTTTTTTTTAGTGGAAATGGTAAGTACTCGCCTTGAGAGAACAGGAAACCCGCATTTAATTAAGAATTTTGAGCGCGTAAAGTAGGGTGTCCATCCGTTTAATACAAGGATGAAATCAACGATAGCGTCTTAGGGTGTGTTTGGTTCGTTGAATCATTTGGTCATGAACCGTCCGGTACGGGAAATGAGCTCGTTCAGGTGTTTGGTTGGTTGAATAGAACCAAATCATTCGGGATGAGATGGTTCAAGAAACGAGAATATTCCATGTTTATGCTGTATCATTCCGTTCGGGAAAAAATCTCGAACCACGCTGTTCACTCGAATTCGAAGACACGCACGGAAAAAATAGTTTGATTTACGAGCTTCAAATGACTATATTTTCTAAACCGAGTATCCAATTTGCGATCCAATTGAACCGTTGTGTTTCTTATTATTTAATCAACTAAACAAGACTACTCTTGGCATATTTTAGTGCAAAAAAATATCATTCATGTATCATCATATCTCATCAACCAAACACTATCTTGAACCATCCTATCTTATCAACCAAACAAAATCATGTATCATCCTATCCTATCCTATCAACCAAACACCATACTTAAATCATCTCATTCAGTACAATTCCATCCTACCAGTACCATCTCATCCCACCAACCAAACGCACCCTTAGGGAAGCTAGCAACGATTGCAAGTGCACCTAAGGGGAATACCGAATACTGAACCGAAATTGTCTCCAAAACACGAGCAGTAGTAGTGTAGAAGAGAAGACACGCAAAGTTAGACGAAAGAAACATTTCGCTAGCTATACCTAGACGCCGTTCAGTAGCAAGTGATCGAGCTAAGTGACCGCACATTCGAAGCACAGAACGTCACCGTCGACGTCGTCGTGGTTTCACCCGACAAGCATATCGATAAGTATCTGCCTAATCTGCTAAAATATGGCAGAAATGGTGGGCAGGGGGAACAGGGCCCTCCCCTCCAAATGATGCTTGGCTACGCTTTCGGCCAAAAACACTGCGCTTTTGCTTAGTTTAGTGCCGGTCAAATCGTGCATGATCCCCCCTAAACCCCTCCCTCGATCCCCATCATCTCTCACACTGGCGTAGTTTATTTATTCTCTTGGCTTTTCTTAGGGTTGCGAGTGATTCATGCATGGAAGATGGAACATTTCCTCGTGCCCACTATCTAGGGTTTCCACTAGCCTTTACCGAAATGCCCTTCTTAGTTGGATTGGAAACTTCAAAGTTGGAAAATGGTTCATTAGGCCTATGGTCTATGGATTAATAGGGTTTGATTTTATGGGAAGATTCCAACAGAAAGGTACATTATGGATATTTTCAGAACTGGCTCGTGTGACCTATATCTTCAGCATTGCAACTGCATAACACATGGGGTGAGGTTGACATTATTTAGTATACTTACTAGTATAGCGCCATCAATTAATTAACCACTAGACCAGTTCTCACTATTGCGAAACTCGGTGAAAATTCAAGTACAGCATCTCATGCACTAACACTCAACTCTTGTCGCAAAAGACGTTTTTAACTTTTCAAAGTCAATTAGATGCCACTTTGATTACGGCATTTTATCATCATATAGTAAAGTAAAAATATTATAAAAGTATTTTTCATGATTAATATATCCGTATCATTTTTATATATCCAATCCATACATCTGGAACAATGTGTTTGGTCAAAGCTATTTCGTTTTGATTGCACACATTTCAGGACGTCGCCCTTTTGTGAGCGGAGAGAGTACGTGACTGACCATTAGAACCCAAGTAACAATACTACTAGTATACATCCGTGTCCAAGCAGTCCAATACCTACGTTTCAGAATACACCAACTACTATAGTTGGTAAAGTTACAGGTTGTTGTAACATTGTCTAATCTGGCCAAAACACAGTCGACGGAGACGAATGGAGAGTGAAGAGTAAAGAAACGGGCAAGTCAGCAAGTGGGCAAACGGTGTGGAGAAGAAGAAACGGGGGAAAGCCACTCGATCGAGCAGGCGTAGTCAAGTCGCGCGTACGTACTAGCGCTAGCATCTCCGTGCGCCGCGCCGCGCCGAAGCCTCCTCCTCCTCCTCCTCCTCCTCCTCCTCCTTTTGCCGCGCCACACCAACCCGCGAGACGAGGCGCGGGCGGCCGGGGAAGGAAGGAAGGCATCGGGTTCGGCTGTCGTCAAAAGGCTAGCAGGGGACAGCGCGCCGACATGCCAACTGCCGCCCAGCCCTTTCTCCCCTGCCCGACCTACGGCTCTGCAGCGCGCCGCTGGTCTCAGAGCATGGCAGGTGGGGGCCTCACGTGGCTCTGCGCCATTTGTCGGTAGGATGGGGTGGAGGAGGAGGGGATCGCGATATATCCGTTAAGAAACCCGCGTAATACCGAAACTAACTTTAACATGTTTTAGTCTATAAATAAGATATCTTTGTACACAGAAAAGATTGATTAATGAATAAAGAGGTTCCTCCGTATTATGTTTCCACCTGTTGTCTTCTCTTGCACTGCAAGCTTGTTATGTTGTTGCTATGCCCCTCGGAAGTTTTTGTATTTTCGTTGTTTGCATAATAACGGTTTCATGACTTTGGAACGTGGAAGGTACTTTTGCCCCAATGGGGTGATCTAGGGTTTGTTTGATTAGTGAACTGAACAACTTGTCTAAAAATGTGCTTGAAAGATTCAGATATGTTTTGCCTAGTTAGGCATGCATGAAAATGTGTTTGGTTGGTGGTCTATGCCCAAGCAAACGCTATGTGTATGAGAAAGCATAAAATAATTAGATGTGATTCCCTTCTACCTCATCTTCAATTTCCAAATCCTATGTCCATTCCCACCCACTTCATCCTCAATTCCTCCAATTGACCTCAACAACGTCGATGTGGGGTGGTGGCAGGGCGGGCTTTGCTAGGTGAGGTGGCCGGTGGAGACTAGCGGTGGAGCACGGTGTACATTGGAGGAGGCAGGTAGCGGCTCTGCTTGGTGCGGTGGCCGGTTTAGAAAGCATGGCGGCGGTGCCACGATTGTTCTATTGTGGTTTGAAAAAAGTGGAGGCTGCGGTGGTTCGATGTGGCAATGGTTCGTTTTGGTTTAACAATCGTCTGTATTACTGGCTGCGCTAAAAACTGTCTGTGAAGAAGTAATATCATAGACGGTTCGTGTTGAAAACCGTCTGTGATAAGTAATTATCACAAACGGTCCTTGTTTAGAACCGTCTATAATAACTTTTTTCACAGACGGTTCAAAAATTGTCTGTGATTATCTCATGTTATTACGACTCATAAATTCAAACGAAAACATCTATGATAACGTTTTTAAACTATCTGTAAAGACCTTTTATGTAGTAGTGATCATATATACACGCTATATTTTTTATATCCGATTAATGTGAGAATTTATAGCTATTTTTATTTTTTTTCGATTAATGTGGGAATTTTTTAGCTTTTTTACTTCTAGGACTAACATAGGGTCTTCTGAAGGAGTCCCCAATATAATATAGAGAGAGATATAGTTCATAAACATGAATAGCACGAAATCCAACTTCCATAATTCTCAACATGTAGATGTCTTCCTTCCGAGTTATTCAGCCACGTTATTTTATTTCCATATCTGATATAAGTGCATGTACGTGTGTATGCTTTTTATATTTCAATGCAAACTCTTACTTTCTATATGAGGATGTTAGACTTAAACATGTTTGCATCCATACTTAATCTAAGACGCAGATTATACATATACTAAAAATAGATGGCTAAGATGTTTTCTTTTTATCCAATTAATGTGATAATTCCTAGCATTTTTCTTTTCTCCGATCAATGTGGGAACTTTTAACCTTTTTATGATTAACATGAGGGTTTCTGATGCAGTCTTCAATTAGTAAAGATAAAGACAAATAACAGCGAAGGCATTAAGGCCGAGAGAAAGGGCTACACCACGATTGTGAATATATAGATGTAAAATGGACAGGATCACGGTCCATATTACATCATTTTAATTAATTCCGATCCTACATGAGATCTTAATAAAGCAGTACCATATAATCTTTGCAATCACGAATTTCGAGGCACGATCCTATAATCCAATCCTACTATGCTGATCCCGTCAACACAAAATTAACAATCATGCCTAAGATCCCGATACCGATAATTTTGTGCACTGGGACTATCAAGCAAACATTGAACAAAAATACGAAGTTATGCTTGTTACATCTCTATACAGACTTACAAATTCGTCGTGATGAAATGCACAAACTCAAACGGTTCAACAAAAACGGCATAGGTGGGTTTACCACTCTCTGAATCCTCGACATTTCTGCTGAAAATTTCGACTTCTATGAGGTCTTACACCGAACCGCGCCCACGCGCGCACGGCGCGCGGCACCAGACGGAGGGGAGAGGCGCCACAGGCAGCGCGCGCGGTGGGGCCCGCGCCGACCGACCGCGCGCATCTTTATAGGCAGCATCCGCGCGGCCACCCCCACCCGTCCTCCTCCCCACGACACACCACACGCCCTCACCCCGACAGCGACCGCGCAACCGATCGAGACATCGAGTCTACGAGCGGCGCTCGGTTCGTCGTCCTCCTCCACAACCCCACGAAGCCACCGCGACGCCGCGCCCGCCGTTCCAGACCGCGCGTATCGATCGGCCGGACGAAGCAGCAGAAGCCGATGTCGACGAGCTCGACCAACTCCGCCGAGTCCCCGGCCGTGTCCGGCCTCGACTACGACGACACCGCCCTCACCCTCGCCCTCCCCGGCTCCTCGTCCTCCGCCGACCCCGCCGCCGACCGCAAGCGCGCCCATGCCGACCACGACAAGCCGCCCTCCCCAAAGTACGTAACTTTTTTTTGCCTTCTCTAGCTTAATTAGCTAGCTCTCGTATGTCGCACGCGACACTTATGGATGGTTGTGACTGACATGGACGCGTGGCATCTGTGACGACAGGGCGTGCGCGGTGGGTTGGCCGCCGGTGCGGGCGTACCGGCGCAACGCGCTGCGTGAGGAGGCCGCGGGCGCCGCCGGCGGGTGCAAGCTCGTGAAGGTGGCCGTGGACGGCGCGCCCTACCTGCGCAAGGTGGACCTCGCGGCGCACGGCGGCTATGCGGCCCTGCTCCGCGCGCTCCACGGCATGTTCGCCCCCTGCCTCGCCATCCGCGGCGCCGGCCCCAACGGGGAGGGGAATAAGCTCGTGGACTCGGCCACTGGCGCCGAGTACGTGCCCACCTACGAGGACAAGGACGGCGACTGGATGCTCGTCGGAGACGTCCCCTGGAAGTAAGCTAGCTTCTATTACCTGTTCTTGCCGATCGATTTGCACAAATGTACGAAACATTAACAAACATGCTAATCTGATTCAATTAATGTAAACGCAGGATGTTCGTGGAGTCTTGCAAGCGGATCCGCCTCATGAAGAGCTCCGAGGCCGTCAACTTATGTAAGAATTAAAAATCTTGTCCTACTACAAGCTGTCACTCATAGATAATTAAAGAGGAACATGCGCATCACATATATACTGACATTACCGCTTTGTTTTGATGCAGCTCCAAGGCCATCGTCCCAATGATCGCTCGATGCGTGCGCGCGAGGCGGTTAATCTGTCTGAATTAATTCAAAATGTGTGCAATGGAAGAGGCTTGGCTGCTCAGGTCCTCCATGCATGTACCTATACCGTAGGATCAACGATCAGTCAGTTGGTGTGCACTGTACAGGCCACATGGAACTTCCTCCTTTCATCAGGTGCTCCTTCGATCCCCTCGGTCGGAGCACGGGCGGCCGGCCGGTTTGGTTTTTGGACGACGGCGAGGATTGAAAGGAGGCGCCGCTAGTACCTGTCAACTAGTCTCTTCTAGTTTCTTCCATGTTAGCTGTTACCGCAACCTTTGTGTCCAAGGACGTATACACAATATACATGTTGTTGTTTGTTGTTGAATTGTTGTGCCTTGTTTCATTGTAAGGTCAAAAGTATACGAGTGCAATCTGTCATTTCTGTCGCAACTTTAGCTGCCTCTATTTGCCCCTTCTTTCCAGTTAGTGGTGCTGTGTTGTTCTTTTGGTTGGAAATTCTGGGCTTTTTTTTGGAAATTCTGGGCTTAGTTAGGTAGATGACGATTGCTCTGGAGATCAGTGGCAGTGGGAATCTATGTGCTTGGACAATTCATCCATCCACCGTAAAAAACAGTGCAGAAACTGATCAATCGAGAGTGGAATTGAAAGGTCCAGCTGCTCAATCTGCTTACCCTGCCCCTGGTTCATCCTAGAACTGAACTTGCAGTTCTTCACCTAGCCCTGACTGATGAGGACGCGCTCGATTTAGGCCTACCTTCTTTTTTCTAAACATTTCCTCTTGTTTAGTAAATACTAATTAGAACTGAGAAGTACTTAAATTAGTTCAATAGTAGTATTATCAGAGGACAATTTATAGCAGAGTTGCTGCTTCAATACTCTCAGAAGCACAAATCCCACATATATATACTAATATACATATGTTTGTTCTGTACGTATACCCAGCATTAATTTGATCTCTCATCTCGGCCGGTCATTTTGCTCCACCAGATCTGATTCCGCACACGGCACACATACCGTTTCTTCTCAATTGCTAAATGGATCGGAAGCTCCAAGACTGACCCACACTCCAGTCTCATTCAGATGATGATGTCCGCAATATCACACTCGGATGATGTTTATGCTGTCGGTTGAGCATAGATGTCTCAATTCAAAGTATGGCAGTCGGGGGGCGAAGCTAGGTGTCAGGCAGCTAGGGTAATAGACCGGGCCCTAGGATCAAAATGTGATGAAAAATCACCAAACATACAAATTCGGTCCAAGAACAAATGGCTCAGTCCGAGGCTTAGGCTGTGACTGACTCCGCTCCTATTGGCAATGTATCAGACATGTATTTTCCATGTGAGGTGCATGTTTTTATACATAACGAAATTGACAATTATGTTCATACAACATACCAGTAGTAAATTGACTTGGTGGCGATCCAGGCGCTAATTTGAAGTTCTTGTTTGTCTACACAGAATGTGACAGTTTTCTTTGTATAAAACTGTTAGATTTTGAAAGTTCATTTATAACTCTATTATACATAAATTATAGTAAATTATTTATGTAATTTTGGTTCTTCATCACTGTAATTATTCTTTAAAATCTTAATAACTCATATTTCCATTACATGATTCAAAATCTCACATGTACTTTGAGAGGTTGAGCAAAAACAAAGACAAAAAAAAAAAATTACAACTCCATTATACATAAATTACAGTAAATTATTTATGTAATTTTGGTTCTTGGTCACTGTAATTATTTTTGAAAGTCTTAATAACTCATATTTCCATCACATGATTCAAAATCTCACATGTACTTTTAGAGGTTGAACAAAAACAAAGACAAAAAAATTATATACCAACAAAATACATCACTATGATAACCCTGTTATGTTCTTCATATGTACTTTGAGAGGTTGAGCAAAAACAAAGACAAAAAATAAAATTATATACCAACAAAATACGACAACATGGTGAACCGGTTATTCTCAAAATTCTCTCTAGAAAATGAATACATAAAACTTTGGTGACAATTTGAGATTGGTGCACGTATCTCTCACCTCTCTCTCTTACTCTCGGATCAGAAATCATCTATTCCATACACATTTTTTGCATTCAAGAAATGGGATCGAGGATGGGGTGGCTCGAGCTTGAGGTCATGTACATCGTCCGTGAGGCTAGGGTGGACGGTGCAGAGAGAGAAAGAGAGATGGAGAGGAGGGAGAGAATGAGGAGAGTGTGAGAACAACACATCAATAACACAAATCTTATAACACATCTAACGAACAGAAAAGTGGCAATTTTTTCATCAAAAAACTATCAGAAGTTAAGTAGCAATTCCCATATATGTATACTCTTGCCAACTTTCTGCCATAACCGCATGAGCGATTACAAGTGAGAAATAGATAAGGACTTGATGAGCAAAGAATTTCTTCTAGAAATCCGCGCCTTATACCCCACGGACGGCGCCAGCTGTCGACGATCGAGTCGCCGATCTTACGAAATAAATAGAGAAAAATAGTACAGAACTTCTGAGGAGAGAATAGGACTGCTCTTTGATTAATATGAACTAGATATTACAGATGATGCCTATGACTAGGCGATGGACTAATCCTATTTACACTAAGAGTAATGCTTGCGATGCTACAATATCAGGCTTGAAACATGAATATGATGCTAATAACTATGCTTCAATCCGATGCGGCCTGATCCCCCCTGCTCCGTCCATGCTCCATCTTTAAATACCCTTTGAAGAGATGACAGTTACTTCTGGAGAAGACGTATGTTGTGAAGCGTCGCGACTGGTCGGAGCGAGGTGACGGTTGTTGGAGTATCAACCGTTCAGCGGTTGTATGTCTGTGAGACACTAAACCGTATGGTGGTTGTTAGAATAAAGGGACGCCGTGTGGTATGGAATATACGCATGTGTTCCATTCGTCACACGGTAGGGAATATACCTGGAATCAGTTCCGCATATCAGTTCATACTTTATACGAGTAATAAACTGGTCAGAGGGTAGGCACATGACCTTGTCCGACCAGGGTACCCATTACGTAACCTCTGGAATCCTTGCGACCAGTGAGGTCATGAAGCTTAGGGATTACGACCATGAAGACGTATGGTCTTTTATTATGTATTAACGATAATACATAGAGGTTTTAATCCTCGTCAGCTAGCCCCCGAACTTTAAATGAATTGGTCATGTGAACATCTTTCTTCCGACGAAGTCGTAACGGGCATACACTCATTTAATGCTGTGGCATTCGAAGTGGTCTGTATTCACTTTAAAGTTGAGAACTTGCCTTGGGAACCGAAAAATTTCGTGTCCGTTGGAAAAAAATTTGTCCATTGGACTTTTGGGTGACTCCTGATTGCAGTTAAAAATTCTGAAGCTATAAAAACCCTTTTGTAAGCTTTGGGTTTTTACGCTTTCTGCTTTTCCTCTTCATATCCTGAGCGGAACAAACTGCCTCCGACCCCTTACTGTCTTCAACCCTCTTTTCTTTTCTCATCCAAAAACCCGACCATGTCGGACCAAATTACCAACTGGTCAGCTTCCGATTTAAGCGAGAAGAAGCTTGAGAGCTTGGAGAAGATCGGGTTGCTTCCCGACAAGAGTCTGATTTCTTAGAGGTCAGTGGCTGGAGAACATTCTCCGAACAACGAAGATGGAGAAATTCTTGTTTTCCTCGCATATATTGAATGCGGATTCATATTGCCAATTCACTCCTTCCTTCCTACAGTTTTGGAGTATTACGGAGTCAAATTGGTGAATCTTACTCCCAATGCTATCGCCAATCTCAGCATCTTCATTTATCTCTGCAAAGCATACTTGAGAATTCCCGTAGATCTGGGTTTATTCAAGTACTATTACAGGATGGCGAAGTCTGGAAAGACGATCGGGACACTTGGAGAGTACACCTTGCGCCTCCATAACGAAAAAGCTAATGAGTACATTCCCATGTACTCAAAATCTTCGTGGTCGTCATGGAAGAAAAGTTGGTTCTACATGACGGTCACTAAGAAAGATAGCATTTATTATTCTAGTAAGAAGGCGGTCGAGAATCCAAGATGGCGCTCCTCCGTGGAGAAGGAGGGAAAATTAGATAAATAGGCTGAAGCCATCAAGCTTATTAGTGTCAAGGGTTTAACATCCTGGCACGTAGTGAAGGATTTTTCCATGCACTAGATCAGTCCTTTGAAGGCCCGAGCATACCCGATGCTCTGGTATATTGGTCATGATGATGCGACCAAAGATTCCAAAGAAGGTAAGCTCTGAAGGATTCCGATCAGTTTGCCTATATTAGTTGATTACTTCTGTATCCTTAAGTCTCTTGTTAACCTTTACAGCTTTATCTTCTGATGAGATCAGAAGCCGGATCAAAATGATCTGTGTCGGAGAGCCTAGCGACAAGGCTAGTTTCCCTCAGATCTTAGCGGTCATTTCCGTCGAAGAAAGGGCTGAGAGGCTTAAAGTAAGACTGTCAACTATGTTTTATCTTTTGCTATATATATATATATATATATTCTGATCGGTGTACCATAAATCCTCTTTGACGTGTAGTCGGTTGGGTTGACGATCAATGAGGCCACTAAGAGTTGTGAGCCGATTGATGATTCGACCATCCCTACGACCACACAGGATGTTAGCCTTATAGAGGTAGGTAACCGAACATAAATGTATATTTGTGATGAATAATTTTCGTCGCCTAACTAACTTTATTGGTTTATTTAGGCGGTTGTCGTGCACTCTAGTAAGGTCGCTAAGGACCTGCCAGTCGCTACTAAAGCTACTGATTTGGGGTCGATGAATCTACACCTACTAATCTGATGACTAAGAATCTTATTCTTGACCAACTGGTCGAGAACATAGCTTTCGATTTTCGATCAGTGGATGTGAGGGATCTAACCAACCCTGCCGGTTCACAACCGGTGAAATTGGTTGAAAAGAAAAGAAAGGTCAGCGTAACGGGTTTTGCTCCGATGCTCTATAAGGTTAAAACAAAGAAATCAATGAGGTATGTATAAACGAAGAAGTCATATAAATATATTCCTTAGATATTTTTGATATGTTGGAACCTTGAACTTTGTTGCTTTCTTTTTGTAAAGGTCTTCTGGTATTCCGGTTGTTTCTGATCAGAACACTTCTCAGGAAACGGTTCCTGAGGACGAAGTGGTCGTGGAGGTTCCCGACCAGAACGTTCCTCAGGCTAAAGCTGCTGAGAGATTTGAGAAGTAGCGCATGATATCATTCACTGGTGAAAGGACTGGCAACAGGCTAATCATTAAGAAAAGGATTCCAACGAAGGATAATCTACTCAAAAGGGGTGGCAAGGACTTAAAGCTTGTTAATTTTATGTAAGAAATCAAACACTCAACCACATGTTTTTTTCTTTGTCCCATTACACGTTTTGTGTGGAATGGGATCAAATGTGCCTGATAGTGTTTCCTATTTGCTTGGGCAATGGGTAAAGAGCTTTAGTTTCAAAATTAGAAATTTGGTCTGTGTAGGTATTGTTGTGGTTTTATGGATAATTTGGAAAACATGTAATGATGCTTGTTTCAGAAATGTGTTATCCACATACCCTACTTCAGTCATATTCAAAATTTGTTATTGGCTAAATTTGTGGGCTATGTTGCAGAAAAAGAGACAAACGAGGAGGTGCTTCAATAGGGGCAAGACTGCTGGAACAAGTAGCGGCTGAGGTACTGAACGTGAAGCAAGGCTGGTGATAATTAACTGGGAGTTTACAGAATGTGTGAAGAAGCTAAAGCTAGAGGAGAGAGGAAGCTAAAGAAATGGAAGGGGTGCGATAAAGCAAATGAAGGAAAAAGGAGTGTGTGTTTCTCTTGCATGTCAGTTGGTTGCGATCGTTTTGGAAGACTTGTAATATTTTGTTATCTCGTTCAGAATCTGTTTCGGTTCTAATGAAAAATTAGTGTAGTGGTGGAACTCGCCTGATGGGCGTTTCCACTAAGTGCTCCCTAGGTTTCGTAAGATGGTGACTTAAGACTCCATTGTACTAATGGTTTCTAATAATAGAAATAGCAGGGATCCTTCTCTCTTTTTAAAATTTTTGTGTGTTCAGGGAACACGCACGCATGTGTGTGTGCGCGTGGTGGTGCGTTGAGTAATGTGAGTATAGAGAGTTATAGCTACCTCGATGGGCTTCATGGAAATCTTTTATAAAAAAAATGAGGACCGAGCCATAGCTCGGTTCGCCTGATGCGAGGTTGTTTGCTCTGCTCGTCCAGGTTACCCGCATGGCTCACCCGAATAAATTAGAATAGAGGTACACACACATGTGCACATATAGTGGGAAAAGGCGTGTCCGCACTCTGTGAGGTCCTGGTGCCTCCTCAAAATTCCTAGCATGTGTAAAGGGAAATTAGAATATGGTACACTCACGTGTGCGCATACAGTGAGAAAACATGTGTTCACGCTTTGTTAGGTCTTAGTGCCTCCACAAAATTCCTGGCATGTGTAAAGGGGATACACACGCGTGTGCGTGCATGTCGTGGTGTGTTGACTGGTGTGAGTATAGAGAGTTACAACTACCTCAATGGGCTTCGAGGAAATCTTGTGCTATGAACACGGGCGGAACTACAACGAATTTGACCAGGGTTCACTACTTCACCATGCATATAACAACATATGAATTTTTTGAGCAATATTGTACTAAATAGTAACATGTGTGCCTATTTTTAATATCAATAATTCGACATAACCGACGACAATGTAAAATAATAAAGAAGTAGCTATCAATATGCTTACAATTGGTGCTCGTTTTTTCAAGTCAATGAAGCCATCCAACAACATCATCATTAGCGATGAACCACAACATCATTAGCATCATTAGTGATGAACCTGGCCGCGTGCCCGCGTCACGGCTGAGACTACTCCGAGATGCACAGTTTTTGAACTAGGGGATGCACAGTTTTTGAACTAGGGGGTGCACATGTGGTATATATAAGTTGATCCCCGCTAAATTATTTTTTGAACCCGGTGTCCTGTGACACCGGGTGATCCTATTCACTTTCGCCCCTGGCTGTGAATGCATTGGATTTGTTTGTCCTGAGATATATTGCCTTGTTCGTTCAAAAATGTCGGGAGCTTAGTCAGATTTAGCCTTTTGCCGCTGAAGTTTTGCTTGTTCTCGATACTGTAATAGTTTTCCCACTCGTACATGCATATAGATATCTACAGGGTAATTTTTTTGTAAAACTATAGGTTTATTGTTAAATCTATATAATTTCGCAAAACTATAGATTGAAGGGTGATAGTGTATCGCAAAACTACATGTTTAAGAGTTGTTGTGAAATGCTAACGAGTCTAAATGCTTGGACCCACACGTCAACGTCACAAAGGAGCCTTGCATATCTGTTTCGTTTCCAAGCCGCCACAGTACATGTTAATTTGCATTTCACTACCAAGTGAGCCCTGCCATTATGTAACAATAACATCTGGTTGAAATCTCAAAACATGTAGTTCTGTGAAACTTTAGCCCCTTAAATCTATAGTTCTGCAAAAT
Organism: Ampelocalamus luodianensis; assembly: GCA_036346255.1. Taxonomy (NCBI): domain Eukaryota; kingdom Viridiplantae; phylum Streptophyta; class Magnoliopsida; order Poales; family Poaceae; genus Ampelocalamus; species Ampelocalamus luodianensis. Next base: position 64,641,805 of record CM070628.1, read on the forward strand.
TGTTGATTAAATTTGTAGTTTTGTGATAGTTTTGACAATAAACATGTAGTTTTGCTTATATCTATATGACCATCAAATGCGCCTTGAGATTGATACAAACTAAAATTTTATTTTGTTTACGTGACAAACTTCTGCAATATGACTAAACACCAAACATATCACCTTTTAGGCAGTGTCAATGCATCAAAAATAGGATTATCTTACTTCACTTGTTGTTTCTTGGTTGTTATTCCCTTTCGTTTCACTACAAACACCTAGTAAAATCAACTTTGTGAGAAAGGAGAGTAGCAACAAGCAAGTATATACCAATGGTATAGCACCATATCTATCTAGCCGATGACTAGAATCTGATTCACACTTACCTTAGTTTGGGTGGATTACTTATGGGTGTGTTTGGTTGTCTGCATGCCCCTAGCCTGGCCCGTACGGGTCATCCAAGCTAAACCTAGCCAGGCTAAGTGGATGCAATGATGAGTGTTTGGTTGCCTTTTTGTTGGGACATGCTGTGCTAAGTTGTTGTTTGGTTGGCTGCATCAGGAGAGTGCATGCATGTGTGGATGCAATGTTGAGTTGTTTGGTTGCCTGTATGTGGCAGAGTGTGTTCACCTCTTCTAGTGGGTGGTGAGAATACCCCTTGGTACTCAATTTTGTAACCGATATTTAGAATCTTTGGTGTAATTTGCTTTGGTCGAAAAATGGGAAAATAGATTCAATTGGTTGCAGATTTTTAATGGTTCAAATCACCTCCATTTTGGATGTGCAAAGGCTACACCGTTTTGTTGGAAACTTTAGAAAGTGACTATAAATTTAGGATCATTTTGTTGATGGTTGTAAATTTCAGAAAGTGGCCGATACAGACGAGAATGCGCAAAGGCTACACTGTTTCATTGGAAATTTTCAATCCATATCGGCGGAAAATATAATGTAAAATAATAACCTCAATTCAGTTCAATTCATACTTTTCGAGTTGCGTGCTTTCCACACTAAGGTTTAGCAGAACAATCATGAAATACCATTTTTGTCGTGAAGTTTTCAGAAAAAATGTCCAATGCAGACAAGAAATTGACCAACATTCTTCAGTTGAACACTTGCAAGTGAAATGGCAGGAAATAAGAAATACATGTAAAATATCAATTCAATTCATATTTATGAATAGTTGTTACACCAAGTTATTCAAAGTTGTAGAATAGACGAGCAATGTAACGTCCCAAAATTTGGCTTTTCAAAACCTTTTGAGTAGTTTAGATCCCTGGAAAATTTCACCAATTTTATTTGAATTAATAAAGCTTAATCTGAAATTTTCCTAAATTAAAAATATTTAATTTGACTAATATAAACAATAATTAAATAAAAACTTATGTTATTTGGCTTCCTTGTCTTTCAAAGAATTTTTGGGTATTTTTTGAGATTTTTTCGGATTTATTTGCTATTTATTTGACCTCCTTGATTTTCGGTCTTTTATTTTAATTCGGAAAGTCAGTATTTTCTCTCTCCTGCCATGTGCTACAGTAAATCGCGTGGTACTGTTCATCATCGTTTTTCCTCTAGAACCGAACGAACCGAGAGTTTGTGCTCTGTACGGCAGCAACAAAAAATTTCCAAAAATCATATCTTTCTCCACGGTACATATAAAAATGAGCCGTTTGCGTCCACGCGTCCGTCTTGATCTCCTTTTTCAATCCCCTGATTTGGTTTCCTCCAAACCGATCTATTTTTGTCACAATCTTTAAAAAACCGAGCTCCAACCGAAGGTCTTCTCTAGCGAACTGCGCCTTCGTCCGATGTCCCCCGGCCGAACTGTTTACGGCGTTGGCTTCGCATCGTCGCGTTCTACATCATGGTTCCTTCCTCTTCGCCCAAAGATCACCGAAGCACCGTCGGCCATGTCAAGCCATAAAGCCGAAACGTGTTCATCGCGTTCCTCGCTTCCTCGGTGAGTTTTCCTAAATCTGATCGCGTCATCTTGTGCCCCTCGTCAATACCTATTTTTCGCATCTTGTAGATTCAAGTTTCATCCACCGTAACCGTTGATCGGGCGTTCTCTCGTCTCTTGTTCATCGTCCTTCTCCGGCCAATTACTCCGCAACCGTTGATCCCCTACCTTCAACTCCACCAACGTTGAGTTCATGTCGCCGCGTTCTACGCCGTGCTCACCCCCCTTTTCGCAGAGCATCGCTGGAAGTGTTACGCGCCCGTGAGGCCGCCGCCGCCGGCGTTCTTCGCGTCGCTGCCGTCGCATGGAGCAAAATCTTGATATCTGGACCGCGTTATTATCTCCGGCTCGTCGTTTCCTTTCCGTTTTGCCTCTTTGCCATCGTTGGTTCGCCTCCGTTCGTCGTCACCACCTTGAGCAAGAATCAGCCTACTAATCCATTCACTGTTCATGTATGAAGTTTGATAAGGTTTTGTTGCTTGTTCCTTTCTTCTCTGTTGCTGCTTGTCTACTAATCCTTCTCTGTTACTTATTTCTCTAAATTTTGCCATGCCAAAAATCAATGCCACTATGCCTTGCCTCCATGCGCAAGAGCAAGACCGAACACCTCTATTGTTTGATGTTTTGTGTTGAAGCTCTATAGCATAAGCACGTTTCTTTCTGTCCATCTTCTCTGTCTATTGAGTTGACCCACTTGTCATCCAAACAATTCAAGCCATATACTCTAAATATCCCCTCTCACTTACATGTAGACCCCATATGTCATCCTTCCAATTAAAAACTCTTATTATTTCTCTCACTTACATGCGGGTCCCGTATGTCAGTCAACCTTAGTCAAACCTAGTTCATGAGCTTGGTCCACCGTGGACTAGCATATCTCTGTGGACCTGGTCCATAGACCAGTAGCACACATGTCAACCCCTAATCCTATTTTTGAGAATTAATTTAATTCTTGAAAAATCCTTTTATCTTATTATTGGTCCCACATATCACTCTCTCTACCTTATTTCTGGAATTATTTTAATTCTAGAAATCCATAAATACCAGTCGGTCCCACCTATCATACCATCATTCTTTTTCTAATATTTTTGGAATAGAATATTCTGAGAATATTTCGTAGAGTTTTTTTCATCATTTCATGTGAATTCCAATCTTCCGAGAGCCATATCTTCTTCATTCGAATTCCGATTGAACCCATTCAAGTTTCTCAATTCATCTAAATTCAATATTTACCTTCCAGTATCATTCAATTTCAATTTGGAGTTTATTTGATTTGTCTTTTTGAATTTATTTTGTTTTGCACTTTCTTTCTCGTTAGACGTTGAAGTCTTGGAATCGTCCGAAGGAGCTGAAGATCAAGCAAGTAGAGGATTGAAGATAAAATAAGATCACCATTGCTATAGTAAGGCAAGTTATACCTTTGATCATATTGAATCCCAGTTTTCAAAATTACTTTGATTCAAATTATTGCATTTACTTTAAATATTTATTTAAATGCTTTTGGGTATAGCTATTGTCCAATTTGTTACACCCACCTTGGCTAATTGATATGTCATAATCTTTTATCACCCTAGTCTGGTTCATATTTAGTTGGTGCTATGGTATTACCAACATGGGTTGGTTAGTACGAGTTGATTGCTTAGCCATGCTACGAGTCTCACTTATCATTTGAGTTGTAATTATAAATTTGACTAAATGACTATAGAATTTTGTGTAAAACTGGGTGCTATGTGTTATTATTTTGTGATAGCATGTGTTGCACTTAACAAACAGGGTGGGAAAGGATTTAGACTGAGGCAAGTGGTGGATACTGCGTGATATGGTGGACTTTGTGAATGAGAATGATAATCTTCGTGGCATAGTTAGAAAATGGAAGTCTTGCCTTGGTCAATTAAGGACTTAACTTTGTGCGCCATTGAACTGAGCCTTCATATGCGACCACATGCACGATGGGGACGGGCCTAACTTAGTAGCACTACTACTGACGGCCTCATCATGAGGCGGTTGGAGCGGTCATCACGAGGCGGTTCCGGGCAACGTCGTGTTTTTGTACGTCACGTGATAAAGCGGTTATCACGAGATGGTTAAAAATCCGTGCTGTGATAAGTCACAAACTGACGCAGTTCTAATTATATAACCGCTCGTGCTATCTAATTATCACGACGGCTCTATTAAAGAACCGCTCATGCTATCTAATTATCGCGCGGTTCTATTTACAAACCGTGCGTGATATGCACATATCCCGGACGGTTCGTAAATAGAACCGTCGTGATAAGGATATCGAGCGGTTCTATTTACGAACCGTCGAGATATGTGTATATCGCTGACGGTTATTAAATAGAGCGATGCAGGATATGCATATTCCTGCACGGTTTGATTGTTAAACCGTGCGTGATAGTTACTTCACCTAACTATTTTTTAAAATTTTCGCTAGCCTCGGAATTGCTAGCCATGCCCTCGAAAATAAGTAGGCGAGAAAATAGATATATCACGAGATAAATCAATCGTTGACAACCCAAAGTGATCATTGTCAATTACAAACCAACATATATCAAATATTGTCGCTAGTGTACCATTGAATTACAACTATTCAAAGTGAATTACAACTATATCAAATATATATTAATTGTTTGAGGTCGTTGAGAGTGAAACTCTCAGTTGGCGCAATGATATCAGTCATGATGAAGGTGCGAGCCTCCCTCGAACATCCGAGATCTCTTTCAACGAGCAGTGAATCTAAATCTATATTCAAAACCTACAAACAAGAGTAAAGTGTTACACATATATATTTAAATTTATAATTAGCAATTATTGCGAGATTGACCAACCTCGGGATCCGCAACCTAGCACTCATGAGAATCGCATATGATGGCAAGCGTAGAATGCACATTCTTACGCTTTTCTTTGTGCACCGAAAAAATAGAATTACATATATAGGTATAGTCGGTTCGAGACGCATTATTACGAAGTATGATATAGGATTATTGTGTTGTAGCACGTCTGGAAATCGCGTCCTGTGATTAAGTGTGGCGTTAGTTCCTTGTATAGCCCTCCTCGGCAATATAGGAGATGAGCGACCTACATGTTTCCAAAAAGTTAACCTCGGCCATTTCAAACGAAGGAAGACTACAATAGAGTTACGTATGGAGAGATGAACACACTGTCAGTACTTCTTGCACAAGAGTGAAGTCGTGGCCTTTTTTATTAGGGAATCAAGGTATAGTACTGATTCCTCTTTGGTATAATGACTAAAAGGATCGATGGTGCCTACTCATGTATGTCGCTATAGTCATTAAACCTAAGTTCATACTGCATATAAAGTACAAATGAAATTTGTATAGCAAGTAGTGAAGCACTTACTTACGGTTGTAGGGCACCATTATGTAGTCCCGATAGTTTTGAGCAAGCAATCCTGCAGTTATGTATTTCTCGACGTGGGATGCGTGCGCCAAGATGGTTTGCTCAGAGACCACGTGTGGGTCGAGGAAACCCACCGGTTCTTTCAATCGCCGAGGCGGTTTAATCATGTATCTATACATAAGCAATGAGTTGTTATATTACGTGAATGTGCGTGAATGTAGAACTTGATTGTACACACTTACAGATGTCGGCATCGTAGAAGTGAGGCATCGAGGCTTTGAGGTTGAATAGGTCGAATAAGTCGTGAAGCCCACGATGAAGGGGGCGGCTCGTGGAGGAAATAGTCCTCGTGTATATGACGGTGATTCCATCGCGAACCCTTTCTCTTTGGTCTTACGCAAGTACCGGCTATGCAAACTCGACAACCTAACCCGGCGAGGGCTAATCGTGCTCGTCGCCAGCGGACTTCGAAAGAGTATTTCTTAGGGTTAGGAGGCGAAGCGCCTTAATGTTCTTCGATTTGATTTGTCCCGAGCGACTTGCCGCACTGCGTCTTCCTCCTATCTCGACGACTCGGAACCGATACGGCGCACGCTTTTTTGTTCGTTCGGTGTCTTCTCCACGGAACCGATGAGGCGGCTTCCGAAGTGAAGGTTGAGGTGCGATCATGGAGGTCTGTTGGAGAGATATGGTCGTGTCGAGATGGTTGGGGTAGAGTCATCAAAAGTTGAGGCGGCACTGCAGGGTCCGGGACGATGTCCTTCAAAAGTTGAATTGAGAGGCATGGTCGATGCGGAGATGGTTTGGGTGGAGTCATCAAAGGTTGAGGCGACCTGCAGGTCGAGCGATGTCCTTCTTTGGCCACCGAATAAAGCGCATGGGCATCCCCTAGTGTTATGATTTCGCGTTCGAGCGAATCTCCAGTGGACGGCCCTAAAATTATCATGTACCATGTCCACCTGGACCCTAGCGTAACCCTGTGCCACCTGGGCACCGTGCTGCACTATCCCTTCATTGCATGGATACACCACCCCCCGCCCAGCCTCAATAGACATCCCAACCATCCTCACTTGGAGTGTGCAGTGCGTCGGCTCTTACAAACGATACGCAATTAGCTAAGGCGTCCTATAGGTCTATCTTTGGAGCATTCCAGAGATGTACATTACCTTGATGTCGTCGATAGTTAATTGGACATCATCATGTTCACAATTTTGCGCGACGCGACGCTACTCGATGTTGAGGAGGGCGCCTACCAAAACAACGGGCGGACTGCATCGGTTGTTGAGGAGTAGTAGTTGATTCACTTGGTCACGCAATCTTGCTATCTTTTCTTCAAATTTTGCGATAAGCACCCGTTCTCTTCCTTCAAATTTTGAAGTAAGCATAAGTTCCAACAACGTGTCGTACTCGGCCTTGGATCTCTTCCTGCTCCTATCGTGCGATGAGTCGTGCAGAATCCATCCTCCAAGATCGTTGACCCCTTTGCCTCGCGTGCGACCGGGTGCTCCTTGTTTCCCGGGCCGTAGATAGTATATCCTTCTCCCATGCGCTTGGAAGGAGCCTTGGAATATCACGGAACTCAATTCTTGCGCAAGAGGTCATCATGTTATTATATACATTATGAAGTTATAGACTTATTAACAACTATGTAGTTCGAAGACATTTACCACACGGTTGGCCACATCCCGTCTGCGGGTTTGTGAAAGAGATTTCGCGAAGGCGTAATTGATGCCCTCGCTCTTAACGAGGAGAGCGCGCTGTGCGTGATCTCGGCAAATGGCCTTATTTCGTTCGCGTCCTCCGCCGCCCATTGCGCGGTTTTACCAGCGTGCCAGGTCATGCAGCGAGTTTGTGGGGTGAGTGTTAAGTGTCTAGAGAGCCTTGTGCGTCGCACTTTCCTCAAGAAATTGGGCGTCGTCTTCATTTGCATAAAGGCGTCCCATATATCCCGCGACAGAATTTATACGCCGTGAAGGCGTTCGACCGTGTTCACGTGCTGTGACAAGCACGCTCTTGAAGGTCCTCCACGCCTTCCGATCGAGAGCAATGCACGCCGTTCCCGCGCCGGTCTGCGGTGGGAAAGTGAGCGATTTTAAAACCGTCCCACGGTGGCTTCTCCAGAACATCCGACCACGGTGTCCGGCTCGGTGTGGTGATGGGGACCCGTTCCTTCCAAGTATCCCGCACAAGGTCGGAATCTGCGCCGCGCTTTGGGGACTCACAGGGATCCCATTGGCATTGACCTCCGTGGCGGTCATTAGGCTCGGAGGAATTCTCGATGTTCCTCTGCCATCTTGCGTATGTAACACTTTCCTCGGAGATCGGGCGCGTTCGGCGGCGTCGATGGCGGCGGTGAAGATGGTGCGGGCGCCATGTCGCTACTTGCTATCTATATATGCGCGAAGCAATATCGTAAGCTCTAGCGACCCAATTCAAGCGATTTACTCAACAACCAAAATGATGCACAAGCGTATAATATATAAAGAAGGATTGATGGTAGTTTGTGCTCTCGGAAGGAGAGTTGCAAAGAACAAGTCTTTGCCATCTCAATCCTATTGTCTATACTCTTCATTAAATGAATATGATAGTATAAATTCAAACTATGAGCTCTAAACAATACTTTGCTTAAGCTTGTCAAATGATCTCAGCTATTCTGAAAATGATCTTAACTATCACATTCAATCTCGATTATAAGAGAAAAGTTAATCACGAGCGGGCAGAACAAAGCCCATCGATCAATTTCAGTTTACATTATCAAAGACTATCAAAGTCACATCACAGACGGTTCGTCAATACAATAGAGCTCAAGAATGAACTAATAGTATATCAAATTGTGGTGGCATTCAACCAAATGCTGTGATAACTAGCATTCAATCAAAGTAACAAATTAACGATATATGAAATTGTGATAGCAAGTAATTTGTACAATAGAGCTCAAGAATCAACTAACTATCACATTCAATCTCGGTATAAGACAAAGTTCATCACTGAGCATGTCAACAAAGCCCATCGATCAATTTGCCATATCTTTAGTACTAGATTCAGTTCACATATTATCTTTAGGAATACTCACGAGAGGATGCCGCACAACAACTCACGGTGCAGGAGGAGGCGGTGCGGGGAGGAGGCGCGCGGGGAGGAGGAGGCGCGGGAGGAGGCCGACACGGGGAGGAAGACGCGCGGGAGGAGGCCGGTGCGGGAGGAGGGCGGCGCGGGGAGGAGGCGCGCGGGAGGAGGCGGTGCAGAGGGAGGAGGCCGACATGGGGAGGAGGCGCGTCGAGGCGAGGCGGCGTCGTCAATGAAGGGCGGCGGCGTAGGGTCTTCTGGTCGGGAGGTGAGCAGGCGAACCCTAGAGGAGCGAGAGGCGCGAGAGCCTAAGGCGCGGGAGGCAAGTGACGAGTAAAGTAAAACCTAAGGTGCGCCTTTTTATAAAGGATATCACGAGCGGCTCTATTGAAGCACCGTGCATGATATCTGATGCTTTAATAGAGCGTCTGTGATATTTAGGATATCACGAGCGGTTCCATTAAATAACAAATCAGTGATAGTGAGATATCCCGGTGATTCTTTAATGGAACAAATGCAGTGATATTGAGGATATCACGACGGTGCTTATAAAGCGTCGTGATATGTTAATATAACGACGGTTATTTAATATATCCGTTTGTGATATCTTATCACGACGGATCCATCATAGAGTAAATCGTGCTATGGATCTCATTCCCTTCATCTCTCGCGCGAGTGTCTCTTCGTCTCTGCTCCGACTTTACTACTTCTTTTATATAAATAGACAACCCTTATCGGAGGGATTTCTCACGAACCTCGATCCTTGATCATCCCCTCTCTCCACAAATTCCAAATGGCTTCCTCTCTCGTCCCGGTGTCTTGGCCTACATTATGGTTGTGTACTCGCACTCTCTCGATCACAACTTTGGCCCAAGCTGCGAACAAGGCGTCCGTTCGCAATGCAATCCGTTGTAGACCTTCCGATCTCAGGAGACCATAACGGCGATCATCGGTCGATTGGAGCTCCTCCTCCAACAGAGACGGTCACGAGGCTCTCCGGCATCCGGTGAGTAAACCTGCGTCGTGGAGATTGTCCTATGGAACTCTTTGGTCGCACCGAGGATGCGGCCCAGAGTCGAGGCGACCTCGACATTGCGAGAGCGGTCGGCGTGGCGAGGCCGTGGAGACCGGGGTTGATGGCCTCTGGGTTATATGGGACTTGATTACGAGTCGAACATCTACAAGAGGAAATTGAGCGTGCAAGGTCACAGTGGAGGCGTTTGGTGAGGCGATCGATCCGCTCCACTGCGGCCGCGAGAATGCATACGAAGATTTGAAGACTAAGATAGGATCGCTCATCCTTTTTATAAATGCGTGATGTAAAAGCGATAAGGCAGATCTATTATGCGTGATGTAAATATGGTCTTTAATTTTTATAAATGCGTGATGATATGGTCTTTTATAAATGCGTGATGATATGGTCTTTTTATCATCTATTTATTCTTTGGGCAAAATTCATTTTGTTAATTATTTGCGCATATACATGCTCAAATGCGCTATCACAAGCGGTTGAATGAAGAACCATACGTGCTAATATCCTCATCACGACGGTTCCTATTACTAACAAATCTGTGTTGAACTTGTACAAGCGGCTCTATGTGGAACCTTACGTGATAGCCTACATATCACGAGCGGTTAATAAGTAGAACAAATGCGGTATGTAGTATCACGAGCGGTTTGTTAATAGACAAATGCGTGATGTGAGTATATCACGAGCGGATATTATTATTAACCGCTGTGATATTGAGATATCACGAGCGGTCCCATGGAGCCGTCATGCAAGTTCAACACTGACGGTTTGTGAGAACCGCTCAGTGATATACTCGTATCACTGACGGTTGGAAATAAGAAATGCGTGATATGCCACCTATAAATATAAAGACCAGCAGAGGCCCCCCCTAGCGCCTCGATCTCTTCTTTGGAATAGAGGGCTTGAGAAGCTTTGCTCTGTGTTGGATGTAGGAGGCTTGTTTATTTTGCTTGCCTTGTTCTTGGTTGTGGGTTGCCCTAGCAACTTATGGTCATTTGGCTTGCATGCATTTGTGAGGCTTGACTTTGGTGGTAGCTCTCGATTTGGGTGTTGTGAATGAGTGTTTTTATGAGTGGGATAAGCTTATGTGGGAGCTGGTGCATTTCGACTGTGGCTCTTCTCTTGCCCTGTTCATTGGCCTGAAGGAGAAGGACAGTGAGGAATCTCGCGGGATATTAGGAATTTTCGTCGTGAGCTCCGAGGGTAACGATCTTTAACTCTTTATATTTGCTTTAGGTTTATCTTTAATCAATTTTAGTGTATTTGGTTAATAGGAGGAGTAACGTATTTGCAGTTTATTAATATAATTTAACACTACTAATTGTTACGTGTGTAGCGTAGATGGACCGAAACTGGATGTACGGTGCGAACCGTGTGAGTGAAGAGTACATTAATGGCGTGATTGCTTTTAAAAGAGCCGCGGGCGGGATATCTTGAATAAGGATAGAATTTATGTACTATCCATGCATTGATTGCGTTAATCGAAGATTTTTAACAACCGCGCGAATCGTAGGGCACTTGATTGAAGGGTTTCAAAAAGGGTATACATGTTGGACCATCCACGGTGAAGAGCGATTATACAGAAGTTAATAATGATGACATCGCAGGAAGTCAACGATATGCCGGATGTGGTGTGTTTTTGATGGCGATAGGTCGTGCGATGACAATCTGGATCGGATGCTACGCGATGCGAGAAGAAACTACGTGAGAGAGAGTTTTGTAAATTCGAGCGCTTAATGGAGGACTCGGGAAACCTTTGTTCCTGGGCGCAAGCGGAATACACAAGGTTGTCAACCGTACTTGAAGCTGCTGAAATTGAAGCGAGCAATGGTTGGTCAGACAAGAGTTTCACGGCGTTGTTAGGTCTCTAGCGGACATTCTTTCGGAGGAAACGTGTTGCCCAAACACCACCTACCAAGCCAAGAAGGTTCTTTGTCCATTGGGAATGAAAGTAGAAAGAATACATGCATGTCCGAACGATTGTATCTGTATCGTAAAAGTATCAGACTTGCATGTATGTCCGTGTGCAAAGCATCCGATACAAGCGTAAGAATACTGCTAAGGTGAAGCAAGGACCTCCTACTAAGGTGTTGTGGTATCTCACTGTGATCCCACGTTTGAAGCGTTATTTGCGAACCGAAAGGAGGCAAGATTGCTGCGTTGGCACTCGGAGGAGCGTAAGAAAGATGGAAAACTAAGACACCCTGCGATTACGCGCCTGGAGAAACTTCGATCGGACCATCAAAGAATTCGGTGCGGGCGAGGAACATAAGGTTAGGGTTGAGTACGGATGGAATGAATCCTTTCGGTAACATGAGCACCGACATAGCACTGCCAGTGAACCTATGTATGTACAACCTTCCTCCTTGGCGTGTATGAAGCGGAAGTACATTTTGATGTCACTACTTATCCAAGGGCGAAGCAAACTGGGAGCGATATTGATGTGTACCTAGCACCATTCTTGGATGATCTTGTGACATTGTGGAGCGAAGGGTACAAGTATGGAATGCGTACAAGCGAGAGAACTTCTCTTTACGCGTCATGTTGTTACGCACTATCAATGATTTTCACGCCTTTGGTAACTAACCGGGCTTGATGCGAAAGGAGCCAAAGCCTCATGTCGCACCGCTTAGATGCTACGAGAGTGTATGGTTGAACAACTCGCAAGAAAGCTGTGTATATGCGTCACCGTAGGTTCCTTCGTGAGTCACCCATACCACAAGATGAAAAAACAATTCGCGGAAATAAGGAGGACAGATTCGGCTCAATGGCTTTTAAAGGAAAGAGGTCTATGATATGGTTAAGGATATCGATGTTGTGCTTGGGAAGGGCGTAAATTAAAACCCGTCGGAAGAACATCCGAAGAAGCGGTCAATTTTTGGGACTTGCCTTATTGGGAGCACTTAGAAGTTAGTCACGCATCGACGTCATGCACGTGGAGAAGAATGTATGTGAAAGCTTGATTGGTCTCTTACTGAACATAAGTGGCAAAACAAAGGATGGTGTTAACGCACGACGCGACTTGGTTGATATGAACATAAGGACCGAGTTAGCACCGAAAGAGACCGATAAAGGACGAACATACCTTCCACCAGCTTGCTACACTATGTCCAAGGCCGAGAGAAATGAATTGTGCCAAAGCTTGCATGGTGTCAAAGTCCCATTTGGTTACTCCGCTAACATTAAGAAACTTGTTTCTATGCAAGATTTGAAATTAATTAGTATGAAGTCTCATGATTGTCATGTGCTGATGACACAAATGCTTCCTGTTGCAATTAGGGGTATCTTGCCGAACAAGGTTCGAGTGGCAATCTTGAGGCTGTGTTATTTCTTCAACTCAATTGCTCAGAAGGTCATCGATCCCGAAGGACTAGATGCTCTACAGGCCGAGGTGGTGACGACTCTATGTCAACTTGAGATGTATTTCCCTCCGTCATTTTTCGATATCATGGTCCATCTCATTGTTCATATTGTGAAAGAGATAAAGATATGCGGTCCTGTGTTCCTACGTCATATGTACCGTTCGAGAGGTATATGGAATTCTCAAGTCCTACGTGCGGAATCGATCTCGACCGAGGGCGCGGCATCATCGAAGGTTATGCAATCGAAGAGGTCATTGAGTTCTGCGTCGACTATATGGCTCGAGTGGAACCGATGGGTGTGCCTCTATCTCGTCATGAGGGAAGGATTTGGATGGTATCGGGACCATCGGAAGGAAATCAATCACTCCCGATCGGATATGCGCTCAAGCCCATTTCACGGTCTTGCAACACATGACCCAAGTGTCCCCGTGCATCGGCGAGCACAAAGACATGATACGCCAAGCGTAATCCGGGCCGGTCGGAGGTTTGGATCACGAGAGCACAACCGTCGGTTCAACGAATGGGTAAAGGTGCGAATCATGGACCGGGAGGTCATCAAGTGATGATCTGTTGCTATGGTTGGCAAAGGGCCACAATTTACAATTGCCACATGGCAAGGATCGACATAAATGGGTACACATTTTATCTGGCGACTCGAGATAGGAAGAGCCTGATCCGAGCAGCGGTGTCGCATAGATGCATTCGATCTGATGGTGAGGAGCTCGTACTATGGGCAAATAGAGGAGATATGGGAGCTCGACTACGTGTTTTCAAGATCCCCTATTTCGGTGCCGTTGGGTCCATCTCCCACAAGTGAAGGTCGACAAATGCGGCGTCACTACCGTGGACCTCGATCGTGTCGGATACAAAGACGAACCATTCGATCTTGGCTAACCAAGTTGTTCAAGTCTTCTATGTAACCAACCCGCAAATAAGAAGCGCCACGTAGTTCTTCATGGAAAAAAGAAGGATTGTCGGAGTTGAGAATATAGTGGACGAGGAAGAATACAATCAATTTGACGAGTTACCTCCTTTGGAGCGGCATCGAGCTCGAGGAAGAACCCAATGAGGAAGCTAGCTATATGCGCGTCGATCATCATGAAGGACTATATTTTAATTAAGAAATTACTCCATTGTAATTAATTTATTCCATAACATCATGTGTTATGAACTTGTAATATGTCGATGCGTATATTTTGATGTCAACGTGGAATTGTAATCGCTCTGTCCTTGTGGACCGTATATTTTGGTGCATTAAAATTCATTTAATTTGGAAAATAGTCCACCGCACCACCTTTCTAGAAACCTAAAAACTAAAATTTTATGGCAAATAGTCTAACACATTTGCAAAGAAAGCTGTATACTCATGCCTAATCCTGCGATCGTCCATGCAAAGACGACGTAGTCGTCCCACCCTTCCACACCGCAGCCGGTGCTCGTGCACCGTGGTCATCCTCCGACAGCGCCCACACCGGCCTAGTGGCGGCCTTCCCCACGCCGCGCTGGACCATGTCGCGGCGAGCCTCGCACCGCCGCACTCCCGGTTGGTCTTGGCCGTCTCGCACCCGCCGCGGTCGGCTCGTCCTCGACCGGCTGATGTAGTGCTTCCCAACGCCGCGCGCCTCGCCGGCGTGTAGAGGAGGAGACCGAGCACGAGGCGCGCCTTGTGGCGCCACGGCGCGCCGTTCAAGGAACATGAGGCGCGCCGCATGTCTTGGGCGCAAGACAAGCCCGAGGCCGACGATGAAACAAGCCCGGGTTGCGGCGGCGGCGGTGGTTGGCGACGACGAGTGGCGCTCGTTGTCACGCCACTTCATCGCCTCCTCTCGCTCGGCGCCACGCGCCTCCCCACGGCGTTCCTTGGACACCCTGCACAAGGCCTTGCAACTATCGTATATACATTCAAGATGTTAGAATAAATAGTAGTATGTACGTATGTATATTGTAGATATAAAGATGTACGACGTTAATCGTAGGCTGATAGGTCCTCCATGGGTTGAGAGAGCTCGCGGCCACCGCGCCGACGATGTCGACGCGACATCGTGAGAAAGAGCGGCGATCACCGACCTCCTCGCCTTGGTGTGCTTCGATCGCTCGCATGCTCACCTTGGCGATTGACGTACTCAAAACCGTGAGACGAAGAGCGATGGGAGGAGTTTAATCTTCGGTGAATTATTCTGTCTTATAAAGAATTAGGAGTAACTGGCACGTGAGACGAAGAGACGCATGTATCGTCGGCGTGCGAGACGAAGAGACGGTTGTGCGATGGTGAAGAGACACATCGCGGGAGACGAAGAGGTTGGATATCACAGACGGCTCTATATGGGAACCGTCTGTGATAATAATATCACTGACGGTTATTTAATAAAGCGAAATGCGTGATAGTAGCTTATCACGAGCGGTTTAAAAATAAAACCATCGTGATACTTCACTGACGGTTTTATTTACAAACCGCTGCGTGATAAGTTGTCTCATCACAGATGGTTCATATTACGAACCGTGCGTGATACTTCATGACGGTTAGTAATATGAGCAAATGCGTGATATGTCCTCATCACGAGACGGTTCTTTTTACCAACCGTCGCGTGAAGTATCACAAACGGTTGGTAATAAGAACCGCTCGTGATGAGGACATATCACGAGCGATTCCCGAGCGGTTCCAAAGGGAACCGTCAGATAAATTCAACACGCACGGCTCCTTTGGAACCGTCTGTGATGAGGTGTCTGCTATTGCCTGTTTTGTAGTAGTGTAGGTTATGGATTCTTGGCATTGATTACTCAGGCTGTAGGTTAGGCTATGGGTGGAGGTGTGTACTATAAGGTAGTCGCATCATGGGGCGGTTCGTCGTGTCCCTGTCCAACGATGTGTGTTATGCCAAAGCACTTCGTTTGGGTTGGTATAGCGGTTTGTAAGCACATCGGGAGTGTCAATGTTGAGATGAAGTTTCTGAAAGGTTTTGTTGTGATCAGCTCTGATCCAGTTTATTGCATCTTGTGGGTAAAGTGTACAACCTCTGCAGAGTGTTAAACAATCTATTCGAATAGTCGCGTTCGCGGTCATGGACATGCTCGGGGATTTCACACGAGGGGTAGATTTTCATAAAACAATTGGGAATGGACAGTTGTGTGATTTAAGTCATATGGCTGTGTGAAAGAATTTGATTAGGCTATGTGTCTTTGTGAAAACAAATGTTAAATTAATATTGTCTATTTGTTTTGAATTATGCTTTCAATCTATTATTCATATTCAATTGCAAATGTTGCATTTCTGCAAAATAACCACATAAGCCATTTCCTTTGGAATAAGCCTGCATCTATACATTGCATTCTCTGGTATGACCTGCGAGTATGGTTGTGTACTCACGCTTGTTGTAAAACTTGCGCCCAAACCTACATAAATGGAGGAATAGTTAGTCAACAAGATCTACTTCAAGGATCGAGGAGAACTAGGTCGCGCACCCCAGCCGATTGCCTGTGGGCATATGGATGGGCTTCACTAAAGTTATTCTGTTTCGTTCCGCTGCAGTTTCATTGAGCTATTTGCCTTCTGAGGCATTAATTGTAAGCTTTGACCTTAAGGTCTTTACTCTGATACTTATTGTTATTTGCCTATTTATTAGTCACCTTTGTATATGGAAATGATATTTCATCGATGTTGTCATTGTGTGCACTAGCGTGATCCTGGACTAGTGCAGTATACACAGAGGGTCCAGAATTGCATTTTTGGATCCCGATAAGCACTCATGAGAACAGAGTATCCCAAAAAAGAAAACAAAATAGCTCCAAGCATCATCATAGTCTAATAGGTAAAAGATCACTTTTTACTGCTCCTGATACAAACATATTCATCATAGTCTAACAGGTAAAAGAGATCACTTCATATTCGTCATAGTCTAATAGGTAAAATAGCTCCAAGCTCTAGATACAAACATGCAAGTTCAGAACATCAGGTTCCACTCCAGCTTATTCAAAATGCTCTTCTCCATGGCTCCAAATGATCATATATTCAGAACATCAGGTTGACCTGCACAACACAAGCAATCCACCACTTAAAGAGTGTTCAAGCAAGTGCTAGTAATGAAGAAAGATGCAAAGGTGAGATTTTTGGCCTACCTCTGGTGCTATTCACATGTTAATGAATGTCAGGGATAGATATTGCAACAGAAGTTTTACAATATATTTTTGGCCTACCTCTGATGCTATTCACATGATAATATCTCCCACAACAGCAAACAAATGATAGGAACAAGCCGGTGATACAATAATATCAGGAAATAAAAGAATTCTAAAAGGTTCTCATCTTAACATTTCTTAATATCAAAAGATGAAACAGAATTCAATGTTCATGACAAGCATCTGAATTGTAGATCCATTGTAGGTTCGATTGTCGAGCTATGTCCCTTTCTTCCATAGGACCATAGGTAATCATAGGTGTGGATTGTCTAGCTCTAGCTCTTCTAATTATGGCAAGCATGTAAGCACACAAGACAACAACTAGACCAACACCCCTCAAAATTAGGAGTTGTCATTTCATCTACGAACCAAATACATAATCAATATATTAGTATTCCATGATGGTGGTGTCACAATATTATTGCAATCATAGTTGCACGTAGCAAGATTACATGTATGTATGCCACGGCTACCACATTCTAAGGATACTCCTCCAGTGGCATACTATTATCGATCAAGGATGCAATACTCAGAAAAAATTAATGCTTTAGATTAAAATGAACAACATCGCATATAGAGTACATGCATGTGATCATAGTACTTGTTTCCTTATCATTTATCACCAGGCAAGAACTGAAATAAGCATGCAGATTACCAAGAATGACCGACAATAGGACTGAAATCAGTTGAAAGCAGGTGTAGTATGCAGATTACCAAGAATGACTAGAGCAGTTCATGGAATTAACAAGCAAGGATCATATGTAATACATAGCAAAAATAACAACCATGCCTCAGATCTAGAACTAACAAGGGTGGAATCAACTAAAGAAATTACATATCTAGGCATTTAAGCATGCAAATATTCTTTTCCTTATCATTTCAACAAGTCACCGTGCAATAATTGAAATAAGAATGCAGATCTAGGTCTACATAGCAAAAACAACGACTATGCTTCATATCTGGAACTAACAAGGGTGGAATAAACTAAAACAACGACTATGCCTTAGATCTGGAACTAATAAGGGTGGAATCAACTAAAAAAATTATAGATCTAGGCATTCCAACATGCAAGAAGTATAGATCTCGACAGTTCATGGTCCAATGCAGGATCTCGGCTAGATATACAAGATTCCATACCCATCGAACAGATCAAAGAAACAAAAACCTCTTGTTTATCATGAAACCGAGGAGGAAGAAAATCAGTGCTTGTTAGATCTACACGATTCCATGCCTATCGAACAGATCAAAGAAACATAAGGAGGAAGAAAATCACAGTACCAACAATCTCCAACGAAAGCGCCAACATGGGAGAGGGGGAGGAATAGGATGAGAGGGGACATTGAGGGCCTTGCAACGTCGGGTACCCCGTTGGACCACTGTCCGCTGGTCTTACCTCCGAGGCGAGAGCAGGATCGACGCAGAGAGCGGTGAGAGTGGCAAGGATGAGTGTGGGCTTGCGCCTTGCCTTCGAACGATGAGCCCAAGGGTCAAAGCGAGAGGACGTGAGAGCAAATGAGGAGGTTGCAGCAGGTAGGGAGCGAGGCTGCATCCCACAGGCCTGGCTCGCGAGCAAAGGTCGCCTCGCGTGTTTCTGTCAGGCCAGGCTATGCATGCGCGTGGCCTGGCCCAGACGACGGTGCAGGCAACCAAATAGTGTGAAAAATGCATGCACAGATGCAAGCTAGGCTTATGTAAAGAACCAAACACATCCTATATATGTAGATATTTTACTACCCACTCTGTCTCACAATATAAGTCCTCAACGTTGGGAAGCATCGTCCCATAAATATAAGTCCACTAAGAGAATCAAAGTGTAGCTATTGCATTTTTTTTTCACTTAATACCATACGTTAATGCAAAAAAGGTGATGGACAATTATATTATCACACTTAATAGGAGTATGTATGTTTCAATATTATTTTTTCTTTGATCCGTGCATAT
The DNA here is from genome assembly GCA_036346255.1 of Ampelocalamus luodianensis. Classification (NCBI taxonomy): domain Eukaryota; kingdom Viridiplantae; phylum Streptophyta; class Magnoliopsida; order Poales; family Poaceae; genus Ampelocalamus; species Ampelocalamus luodianensis. The sequence goes on from CM070628.1 coordinate 64,660,670, forward strand.
AATGAGCTTGGACTTATATTACAAGAAAGAGGGGTTATGATTTTTCAGTATTTAAACCAACCACCTAAGCTGTTAGCCTTACCCCTACCTTAAAAGGAATATTTGATTATTTGTCTACTTCAAAGATATGCAATTCAGAATTTGCCACTCTATGTGTCTATAATACGTGAGTCATGTGATTACATATCATAGACACATCAGTGACAAATTTTAACATCTTTTGACAGTGACAAATAATCAAAATCTTCCACCTTAAAAAGGTCCAAAGAGTTACAGAGAATTGATAAAGATAAGATTAGAAAGGAGCAACGTGTGCTGGTGCAGTCTCTCGGTAGCAGCACACTAGCTTGCCCCTCCGAGCCCTCCCCTATCCACTCGTCGGCTCGCCGCCACACGCCGTCCGACGTGTGATCCGAGCGGACGAGTGATCGTGTCCCCCTCCCAACACCCAAGGACTCCCCAAGACGCCTCGCAATTCGAAACGTGTCTCTCTCCCCACGTGTCCCGATCCAGCCGCACTTGCACCGACCCAGCAAAACAGCGAGAGCCCGCACACCGGATCACCCGCCCACAAATTAACCAGCCCCTGGTCGCGATTAGTCGCCATCATTAGTTTAACCACCCGTAAATTTACTGCAATGCCCTTCCCCTGCTCTTTTATTGGTTTTTTTCCAAGCCACCCGTAAATTTACTGCAATGCCCTTCCCCTGCTCTTTTATTGGGTTTTTTCCAAGCGCCCCCCCCCCTGCTCTTTTATTTATCGCACATACTGTTCACACTCCACGGTATAATGTTAGCAGCAGCGGCGCTACTCCAAATCCAAACCCTAACCCTAGCTCTCTCCAATTCGATCCGAGGCCACGCGTATCGGCCGGATTCCGAGGCTCCCTGCGGTGGCGGCAGCGATGGAGGAGCATAGGCTTGGCGGGGGCGGCGGGAGGCCGCCGATCCCGGCGGCGGCGAGGAAGCCGGTGCTCGCGCGGCACGCCTCCTTTGTGAGTAAACCTCCAAATCTCGCTCCTTTCGGCGCGCTTAGCTTGGTTGCTTGTGTGATCTGTGCGAAAGATGGGATCTTTATGTGTTGTTCGGCTTGATTCGTGCTTAATCTTTTGCTGTTTCGTGCGATTCCTTCGCTGAGATGTGTGAACTGTTTGCGCCAAGAGCTCAAGAAGCTAGGGTTAGCACCGGTATGATGGGATGGGTGGTGCTGTGTCGAATTTGGAGATGGGAAGAGGGGAAGGGATCTTGGGCTCTGAAATTTTTGGTACATCCTTGTTGTACTAGCGAGCTGGAGCGAGATGTTTGGATCCGTGCGGTTTTTGTGGGTGCAGGTTGTTGGGAGTCTAGAAAGCCGTTTTAGATGCTTGTGATCTGGTGGTCTTTTGCAAAGACTGCCTTCGATCCTATGAAATGATAGATTGTATCAAATTACTGGGGTACTGGGTAGTGGGTATGCAGAGAGAGAGTTTCAGAAGGTTTGCGTAAACCAGTTAAGCATCTTGGTGCTTGATGCTGCCGTAGTAATTCAGTAGCGTGTGATTTGTTGCAGGGGTAGGTAGTGAACGTGATGCTATAACATTCCTCTTGAATTGAGCATTTCTTCATGGAAATATTGTTGTCTAACGATGTCATGTGAAAAGGCTGGGTAGGGATTGCAGGACATTGCAAAAGTGGGGATCAGACTGGTAATATAGTACTTATGTGTCTTTAAAGTCCCTAAACTCTTTTGGTACTTCCCACGCCCTGTTCTGATCTCATGGCCCCAGAACATTATTCAGATGAAATTATTAGAAAGGGTACTCTCCTGTCTGTGCTTCTATATAAATAGTAACTGGCTCTTTAAGTACTGAAGCAGTTGAAAAAACTCCTAATCTCCTTTACATGCCTTTTGAAGGAATTTGCAAAACGGTAGTTTGACTTGTTCTCATCACCCTGCTGCAATTTTTTGTTTTGATCTAATCACCCCACTTGAGGATTGATTTAGATTGTATAAAAATTGGGTTCCCTTGTTGGCTAGTTCTATCCGATTGAACAGGATCTTCTTGATAGAAGCCAAATAAGGTGATAGACATGTCATGCTTGGCTTTCCCATCTCATTACTGTACAAAAATATTTATAACAAAATCTGTGCACTCAGCCTTCTTTGTGTGCTTGGCTAGTTGGGTGATACCTGCACGGTGCTGCAGGAATTTCTAGAAGCCCACACTATTTGAGCAAGGACTGGAAAAATTACGTCACATTGAATTCACATGGGAGAGGAGAGGAATAGTCCTTTCACAATTGAAACTATAAGCAAAACTTGTGGCCATGATTCATTCTTAATCATGTTGAACGGCTATGATTATTTTGATGATGTGGCCTAGTGGCATTCTTGTTTTTGCCTTTTTAGGATCAACTTTATTAGTATATGTATGGTATGATATAGACATGAAAGTTCCTTTAGCTTTAATGCTAGCAAACGAAATAGCGTGCAATATAGATATCCTAACTTTTGTACTTGTTTTTTTTATTATTATTTTGGTATGGCTAATTAATTGCCATACTTGGCATTGGTATTGCAGGTGAGGAGTCCTGCAAACAATAACAAATCTGAAATTGAGAAAACTTTTGAAAGCACAGAGGCTGAATTTATCCCAGTTGTACGGTCTGGAGGCTGGGCTGATATTGGGTCAAGGCGCGCGATGGAGGATGTCTACATTTGCTGTGATAACTTCATGCAAGATTTTGGACTTGAAAGTTATGAAGACGCGCCCAGTGCATTTTATGGGGTATGCTTTTGTTCTAATTTATCAGACTCTTTCTTTCTTGATATTTATAATATGTTTTAGCTAATTTTAGTCATTTCATGGAGAAACAATGTCAACTCAACTGGGAGAGTACTTTTGTGCATCTGACAGGCATTTCCTGTGTATGTACCCTTCACATGATTTTTAATGTTTTAGGTTTTTGATGGGCATGGTGGAAAGCACGCCGCTGACTTTGTGTGCAGCAATTTGCCAAGGTTTATCGTTGAGGATGAGGGTTTTCCGAGGGAGATAGAGAAAGCTGTGTCCTCAGCATTCTTACAGACTGACGCTGCTTTTGCAGATGCTTGCTCTGTGAACTCCTCTCTTGCATCCGGCACAACTGCGCTTGCTGCACTCTTGGTTGGGAGGTATTGGCCTAACTTGTGCAACTGTAAGCCTAACTTTTGTAGCATTTCTGTTTAACTACTATTTGAAGCTTGTCACTGCTTATCAACAGCAAAAGCCTTTCCCCCCTCCTGTTATGGTCTTATCTTTCCTGTTATGTTGCCTGTGCAAATCTGCATGTGAAATGTGTCGCCAAGTTTATACATGTGCTTTGCTCTTATAGGGAGTAATGTGTATATCTCCTATTTGTTTTCTGAACAATTCACGATTATCTTTCTATTTTGATCCCTTTGTTGACCATGGTTAATGCCAGCATGCACCATACTACCATAGCCTATTGCGTGCTGCAATATTCTCTTTCATGATGAAAGAATCATAATCTCCCTTTGTTTATGATATTGGGTCACACCGTCACACGAATGGACTGTGTGCCTGTTTCTTTGTTAGTCCATTCTGTAGTTTTCCCTTTTCTTTATTTGAATTTTGCGTTCTTTCTATTTATCTATAGTTTTGATAGTATTGTCTCTAGAAGATTTGTGCTTTCACTTAAGAACATTTCTTTTAATTGTTTCTGCATTTTTGACAGGTCACTTCTGGTGGCAAATGCTGGTGATTGTAGAGCAGTACTTTGTTGTCGTGGAAAGGCAATTGAGATGTCCAGGGACCACAAGCCATCTTGCAACAGGGAGAAGATGCGCATTGAAGCATCTGGTGGTTATGTCTACGATGGCTACCTGAATGGGCAGCTCAATGTTGCGCGAGCAATCGGGGACTGGCACGTGGAAGGAATGAAAGCATGCGAAGGTCTTGGGCCTCTTAGTGCCGAGCCTGAGGTGATGATGAGGAATCTTACTGAGGAGGACGAATTCCTGATCATCGGTTGTGATGGTATCTGGGATGTATTTCGCAGTCAAAATGCGGTAGACTTTGCGCGTCGAAAGCTCCAAGAGCACAATGACCCTGTTGCTTGCTGTAAAGAACTAGTTGACGAGGCTATCAAGAGGAAGAGCGGCGATAACCTTTCTGTAGTTGTCGTCTGCTTGAACTCCAGGCCTCCTCCTGTACTAACAGCTCCAAGGCCTCGTGTACAGAGGAGTATATCTGCAGAAGGCCTGAGGGAGCTGCAAAGCTTCCTCGATAGCTTGGCAGATTGACATATGTGGCTTCAGAAGCCCCGCCATTCTGTAGTGTGGTGTACTTTTTCCATTTTTCCATAGCTTAGTATGGAATTTAGGTTTAGTATGCGCTATCTCATATCTCTGAGATAGCTGTTGAGTAATCCGGCGTTGTAACATGCTGCGGCTAATTTTATCTGCAGTTGAAAGTATTTATTGGTTTCGGGGACCTGTTGACTTCATAAGTCTGGAATGATAAGAGAACATTTCTTATATCTCAGTGAATTGTTAAGTGATCTTGTTTATGACTATTCTTGTTTGCAATGTCTTTGCGATGTTATGGGAATTAAGACAAGTTTACTTGGTTGGGAACACTGTAGTCGTCTACAGGTAAATGTTTGCACTTTTTGTGAGCAAGGACAGGTTGGTATATAAATACAACGGCTGAGCAATAGTTTGTTTTGTCTTCAATGGATGGTCCAAAATGTCTCTCCAGGGGGTTCGGCCAGGCCATTGTATGTTGCTACTTGCTTTTGTGAATACGATCACAATCTTCCGTGGAATACTATCTTGTCCTGCGCTAACTGTATTAGCATTTCAGATTGACCCAGCAAGCTGCTTTTGCTGTTCCATAATTCCATTCGTGTCTCAAATTAGTATCAATGTTTTTTCTTCACGCTTGCTAGTTGCCACTATTAGCCTACCATACGCTCGCATGTGACGCCTCGGTTCAACCAGCAGTTGCTGCATGTATTCACATTAACGTCACCATTGTATATATATCCCTGTACACCAATGAATCAGTTACGTGCATCATTTCTATGAACCTTCGTGTTATCAGATAGGTTACGATCTTAATCTCCTCCCACCTTCTCTTCTCGTCCCGTCATGACGGGTACATTTAACGCTGCCGCCCTGGCCGCCACGGCCAAGACCAACCAGGGCCTCCTTGGCCCATGTTCGCCTGGTGCCTTCACCGCCGCCTGCGCAAACCGGTGCTCCGGCGTACACGGTTGCATCGTCCTCCTTCACTCCGCCCGCGTCTTAGGACCAGAATCAGCTGATGCACGAGTTCAACACCATGACGCTAGCGCCGTTATCTTCCGAGTGGTACATGGACTCTGAGGCATCCAAACACATGACCTCGGAACATGGTAATCTCTCTTCCTTCTCATGTGTCCTTTCCGCTGCATCTCCATATGCTATTGTCGGCAATGGGTCTCATCTCCCAATCGCCCATACCGGCACGACCTCTCTCAATTTTCCTCATTATTCTTTCCAGTTGAACAATGTTATTGTGACACCGTCTCTTATTAAAAATGTTATTTCCGTTCGTCGGTTCACTTTAGATAACCACTGTTCTGTTTGAATTTGACTCTTACAGCCTTTTGATGAAGGATCTTCACACTAAGAATGTGATCATAAGGTGCAATAGTCGTGGCGACCTCTACGCCCTTCACTGGCCGCCTCCTACTCCTTGCACCTTCTCCGTTAGAACTCCATCCTCTATAGTGTGGCATCGTCGTCTTGGACATCTCGGCAACCAAGCTTTATCACATCTTGCTAGTGCTTCCCATATTTCATATACTAAAATTTCCACAGACACCTTGTGCTATGCATGCCAATTAGGCCGACAGGTGTGTCTCCCCTTTTCTCCTTCATCCACTCGCACTAATAAAGCTTTCGATTTAATACATTGTGATCTTTGGACCTCGCTTGTTCCCAGTGTTTCCGGCTACAAGTATTATCTCGTTGTCCTCGATGATTTTACACACTACTTATGAACATTTTCCCTTCGTCTTAAATCTGATGTTTTTACCACTCTTCGCAATTTCTTTGCCTATGTCGGCACTCAATTGTCCTCGTTCATTCGCGCCATTCAGTGAGACCACCACCTCCTCTCTCATAGCATTGCACTTCGCATGTCATGCCCACACACCTCCCAAAAAAACGGTAAGGCGAAATGCATCATCTGCTCTACCAACGACATTCTTCGCTCTCTTCTATTTCAAGCGAGCATGCCGCCTTCGTATTGGGTTGAAGCTCTCCACACCGCCACATATCTTCTCAACCTTCATGTGAGGACCCCGGTTTATTCGGATTGTACTGTTTAACCATCCACTTGGTCCTAACAGTACAAATCAAATAAACCAAGCCTCGAGATATGTATACTTCCAAATGCAGATACACACCCGTTACAAAATCATGCATCAATTCCATTCATACACATAGAGCGAAGCAAAGCAACAAGCGAAAGACATAGATAATATAAAGAGAGTTATTACAAAGAGAGGCCGTGGCCAAATAACCCATAAGTAACCAATTTAAACAATGGAAGCAAAATAGCCATAAGATGGCGATAAACAAAAGCCAATCGGTGTGCCTTTACCCACAAGGCAACCAACCGGACCGCCAAGCTAATCGTCCCCAAACAGTAGCAACATAGCTCACAAAAGTGAGGCCCTTGGGGCTCACCTTCTTCCTCTGCAACAATTAATATTAAGCAAAGCGGATGAGTACAAAACTTGTTTTTGTACTCGCAAGACTGACGTGTGAGATAACGAACTATAATTAACTACATGCAAGCTTTATTTAAGTGGATGAGGCTCGGACTTATTTTCAAACATAAAGCAAGTTTTCATTTGCAATAAGGTAATAGATTCAAAGCAAGTTTGCAATTAACTTTTATTGTTCAAATAAAGAGAGACAATTATAACATAGATGAGAACAACACCAACCTAGAAGTGACTAACCCATAGTCACCACAACAATAGCATGAAGTACCCTTCATACCACCCATGTCAAGTTTAGGTTTTAAAGGTTGTAGTCTAGTTCTTATGGGAAATAACCAAGCGTGTCCATAACCTAGGGCGAGGCTATTCGAATAGTTTTAACCTGCGGGGTGTACCAATGTACCCACACGATAGACCGCCTTTCCACGACCACGGTTAGCACACTTCCTTTGGTATGCGAGGCATGGCTAAGTCTAACAAGGCGCTTTCCAATGGGCGATGCTAATTAAGAGCCGCAACCCACGGGAGAAAGACACATTAGGCACCCTAACTTAGTGCATTAATGCTCCTCCAACACCACAACACACACGCACAAGAACACACCCACCGACCAGCTCATAATTAACACCTTCCAGTACTTAGTCAAGAGGTTCCATATCCCCTCGTGTGGTTGTACGCAATAATTGCTTGGATCAATGGCACAAGTAACTCGGTCCTTAGGGACTTAGGCACCATTCCAATCACACCCACAGATCACCCAACATACCATTGTGCCCAAGCCAAGATATAATTTTTGTTTTCAATTTTTGATTTGCAAAATGGTAAAACACAAGGATTGGACATAATGGAATAATATAAGTATTTGTGTGATCAAGATCATCGACTAAGTCGATGATCGCCAATACTACCGATACTAGGCATGGCTAAGCAATATTTATTGAAATCTACTAAGTGCCAGAGCTCATCCAACGAACTCTAATCACAACCAAATAACCTAGGCTCGGTAGTAGAGGATAATTATTTACCTCTGATTATGCAACTAGAGGTCTAACTAATCAATTTAACAACAAAATAGCAATGCATACATAGAAGTTAAACAAAATATTAGACTTTAAAAGTAATGGGATTGAATGGGAAATGATCAAACTGCTTCGCTTTTTGTTGCTCAATTTGTTGCGGAGGGTCGTTCTGGGGTTACCGCAAATATCGAATCCTAGCGAAAGAGCGAAAACAACCAATAAGGCGAGCAACACTTAAACAAAGAGCAAGCAAAAATTATCCAAATGCGACGAATTTTATACACAAGGTAAAATACGAATATACCTAGACATAGAAACTGGAAAAACCTAATTTGGATTTGTGGTGCAAAAGATATTCCCTAAAATCCTATTTTCGGCCATAATTAGCACTGTAGCAAAAATATTTTCTAGAAAGATTTTGAAGCTGAAATTTTTATGGTAGCTACCGACTGGTATAGTGGTAACCCATATAAAATTTCAGGTCATTTGGAGTTAAAATGATTTAGTTATGATTTTTCTAAGTTATAAATCTAAGACATGATTAATTTCAGTATTAAAGACTATTGCAAAACCTATACTAAGCTAAAGTACTTTATGAGATGCATTTATAGAACTTTAGTTTGTTAAATTTGGAGCTCTGAGAGAAAAGATATGAAATTTTGAAGTTTAAAACAATTGATATGTGCAAATAAAAGCTCTCGGAACTAAATCTGGAAAACCAATAAAACTGGGGAGGTCGTGGGCCGATGATCAAGGATCGCACGGCTCACGAGCTCTGATGCTAAAACCCGCACGAGCACCTGGGCGCAAAGACCTCATCGCGCCTAGGGGAGGTCTTAGCCGTTGATATTGAATCCAACGGCTCCGACCACCGGATGCACAGCACCCGCGAAGGAGGTCCTCGCGCACTAGGGAGGTCGTGGGCGTCAGATCTGGATCTGGCGGCCCCGAGCTCCACGATGAGTCTCACGGTTATCTCGCTAAGGGAAGATGCGGGCGGTTAAGATCTCCAGGGAGGTCTTAACGGTCTAGATCTCGGCGGAGAGAGGACCTAAGCGGTGAGCTTGACAGTGAGAGGTCTTGGCGGCTAGGATCTCGCGAGGAGGTCCTAACGGTCGAGATTCCCCCAGGGAGGTCCTCCAACACAGCGCTTTGCGAGGAGAGATGCGGATGGCTCGGATCTCCATGGGGAGGTCTGAGCGGTCCAGATCTAGGCGGGAGGTCCTCACGGCTAAGACCGACGAGGAGGTCACTGAGGTTCTCTTTACAAAAGACCAAGGGGTGGTCCTTTGCAAAGAGGACCTCGGTGGGGTGGTCCGAGAGGTGGTTTTGACAAAAGCAGCCAGGGTGACCTTTTGCACGAGAGGACCTCAGGAGGTCTTTTGCAAAGAGGACCCCAAGGCGGAGGGTGATCTAAGCGGTGGGATTTTACCTATGGAGGTCTTTAACGGCGGGATTCCAAATGGTGGGAGGTCTGGCGGCTAAGGACTTAGACTAGGAGATCTAGCGGTCCAGATCAACCTTTGAAGAGGTCATGAGCGGCTAAGACCTGGCGAGAGGTCCTAGGACTTAGCTATTACGTAACAAAGGATCTGGGTGGATCTAAGCGGGAAGAGGTCATTAAGGGCTAGGATTAAATCGAAGAGGTCTTGGGAGCTAGAGTTTTTGCCGACAAGATCCCGGTGCGAATCTAACACGGGAGGTCCTAACGGTCACGATGAACAGGAGGTCCAATGACTTGACAAAACGCGACAACGACCGGGACACGGCTTTGGTCAGCGGCTCGTCGCCGGCGCGACCACGACCGCGGCGCGGTCAACGGGCAAAAATGTTCGCAATACTATTGCGAACATTTTGAGGGCACAAATGTCGCGGACACGACCCATATCGCCGTGGCCGAACGAGGCGGAGATCAAATGCGGAAAAGTGAAAACCGAGAAAGACTTCGCGCGACCTAAACTATTGAGTGCTTAAGCTACGGAGGTCATTGTGAACTCACCGGGCGAGAGGAGGTCCAAGGAGGTCGAGGAGTTCAGCGACGGCACCGCCACCGGGCCGAGGAAGACAACGCGGGGCAAGCAATCCAGAGAGGAGGACGAAGGCGGCGGTTTTCGGCGAAACAGGACCCGTACCTTGATTCAGCTGCTCCCTGCGAGCACAAGCCAAACCAAGTTAGGGGAACAGACCGGGAGGTCGAAAGGAGCGTTGCGATGCTAGAAAAGGGCGGGGACCACGGAGCCGTCGGTGATGAGGAGCTCTGCGGCCAACAATGGCGGAAGGTGATTTGAGTGATTCGAGCTCAAGCAAGCAAAGTGGGTGTAAGCTGGGCTGCGGAAGGGTGAAAGGAGGGCAAAGAAGGAGGCTGGATGCTTAAGTAGTAGAGGAGCTCGGTCCTGGCGGCTCTCGCACGGGAGGTCGGCTATGGTCATGGGAGCCGGCGGCGGGAGGCAGTAGAAGAAGACCGTGGCAAGCTCGAGCACAATAAATGCATGCGAGGAGCGATTAGGAGGTGACTAGGCGCCGCTCTCCCGGCCCGACTTCACGCCGCCACGATCGCCGCGTGGCGGCGGAGAAGAAGATGACCAGCGGCGACACCGGGCCCCTGAGTCGGTACGCGAGCGCGAGCAGGTTAAGTGCGGTCGGTGGGGCCTTGGTGCGGTCGAGCCAACTTCGGCGAGTCGGACTCGAGTTCGAGCTCGGTCGGGTGAAACGATACTAGACACGCTTTAATTTGAATTTTGTCTTGAAAATTTGAGGATTTAATTGGAGGGCCAAATGAACTCCAAATTTGATGAAATTTTAACTGAAGCTAAGTAGTTAGATGATTGAACCCCTAAAACTTTCAGAAGTTTTTATGCATTATATTTTATGTTAAAAATTCCGAAGTGATAAACTAGGTTTGACCAATTGAAATGTTGGTTTGACACGCCCCAAAATTATTCAAATAATTTCTAAAAAGCATGAAATAATTTAGGGGCGTTACCAAGCAACCTTAGAACCAAGGAAAATTATTTCCAAGGGTTTAACAAAAGATTTGACCAAGGAGGTGGTTGACTTGATAAATAAGGCTTTTGACTTTGAATTTTCCAAAATTCTTTTTACAAGAATTTTCAGAAAAGTTCAAAAGCCCAAGGATGTAATAAAAGTTTTAATTTACCCTTAATTTCTTACATTTGAAACACAAGCCAAAATGGGGATGTTACACTTCACCCTACTAAAATACTCAATTTCGGCATCCCCTACCAAGCTCTTTTCAATTCACCTTCCGACTACTCTCATCTCCGTATTTTCGGTTGTAGGTGTTACCCTAATCTCTCAGCCACCACCGCACACAAACTTGCGCCGCGCTCCACGCCTTGTGTCTTTCTCAGCTATCCTGAACACCATAGAGGGTACCGCTGCCTCGACCTTTCCACAAATCGCATCATCATCTCTCATCATGTCATCTTTGATGAATCTTCCTTTCCTTTTTTCAAGCTACCTAACCCGCCGGTGCCCTATGACTTCAACTTCCTTTCAGTCGTCGCTCACACACCCGCGCATGCTCCCTTTCCTATCACACGACCTGTGACTCCCCTTGCCCCAGCACCTGCACCTGCTCCCACGCACCCACCCGCGCTGCTTCCCCTCGCGCCTGTCGATACGCTCCCGCCAGCGCCGCCCTCCTCCCACGCACGCTCCCGCGCCCCCACATGATACCGCACCTGCGCCCGCACATCCCCCGCATGTGCCCGACACCGTTGTTGCGCCCCCACCGCCTTCGGCTGTGCCCATTACCCTGATTATCGACAAGCACTCCATGACAACCCGTGGCAAACGTGGCTTCTGGCTTCCCGTTGACCGGCTCAACCTACATGTGGTTCCCTCGCCGATCCCACGGACCTACCGCACGGCGCTCAATGACGAGAACTGACGTCTCGTCGTGCAGCATGAGTTTGACGCCTTGTGCGCAAACAACACGTGGGAGCTCGTTCCTCGTCCCACCGGTGCTAATGTTGTGACAGAAAAATGGATTTTTCAACACAAGTTGAAACCTGATGGCTCCTTAGATCGATACAAGGCTCGTTGGGTCCTCCACGGTTTCTCCCAATGACCCAGCATTGACTTTGATGAGACATTCAGTCTGGTTGTAAAACCGGCCACCGTGCGCACCGTCCTCACCATTGCGCTCGCCAACGAGTGGTCAGTGCATCAGTTAGACGTCAACAACGCCTTCCTCAATAACACGCTTGCTGAGACCGTCTACTGACAACAACCCTCCAGCTTCGTCAACCCCATGCACAACTCGCATGTCTACCTCCTCAATAGGTCCCTATACGGCCTCAAGCAATCCCCACGGGCATGGTTCAGTCGCTTTGCGACCTACCTTGTGTCTTTGGGGTTCTCCGCCTCTAAGGCAGACCCCTCACTATTCATCTACCGGCATGGCACAGGCACTGTTTATCTCCTGTTGTACGTCAACGACATTGTTCTCACCGCCTCCTTGCCGGCACTACTTTGCCAAGTGATCAACTCGCTTCATAGCGAATTCTCCCACAAGGACCTCGGCGACTAGCATTTCTTCCTCGGCGTCTTCGTACAGCGCACTGGCTTTGACTTCTTCCTCTCTCAGCGTCAATACACTGCGCAGGCATGACAAACTGCAACCCTTGTAGCATTCCAGTCGACACCAGCTCCAAGCTCCCCTCCGCCGATGAACCAGTGGCCAATGCCACCGATTACAGGAGCATCGTCGGCGCCCTTCAGTACCCGACGTTCACACATCTCGACATCGCTTACACCATGCAACAAGCTTGTCACATGTATGGTCCACGCGAGCCGCACGCCAATCTCCTCAAGCGCATTCTTTGCTACCTCAAGGGCACCATCGACTATGGCTTGCAACTCCATCGGACTTCTCCGACTTCTCTTACCGCCTACACTGACATCGACTGGGCCAGCTGCCCAACACCCACAAATCCACTTCGGGTTACGGCGTCTTTCTTGGCGATAACCTTATTTCGTGGTCTTCCAAGCGACAACAGACAGTCTCCCGTTCCAGTGCCGAGGCTGAGTACTACGCCGTCACCAACACCATCACCGAGTCCTGTTGGCTTTGTCAACTCCTCGCCGAACTACATCGCCCTCTTCAATAGGCCACAGTTGTTTTTGTGACAACATCAGTGCGGTCTACCTCTCGACTAATCTCGTCCAGCACCAACGGACGAAACATGTCGAGATTGACCTTTACTTTGTTCGGGAACGCGTCACTCTCGGTGAAGTCCGTGTTCTTCACATACCGACCACCTCGCAGTACGTCGACGTCTTCACTAAGGGCCTTCCCACGGCCATCTTCAAGGAGTTATGCTCCAGTTTGAACGTTCGTCCCGCTCCCGCCTACCATGCGTTCGCATGTGATGCCTCAGTTCAATCAGGAGATTAATTAGTAGTTGCTACATGTATTCACATTAGCGTCACCATTGTATATATATCTCTGTACACCAATGAATCAGTTAAGTGCATCATTTCTACGAGCCTTCAGCCACAGGACTGCCAAGACTACAATTATCAAAGTAACTCCGGATTATTTCAGCAGTAAGTGCTCTACGACGTCGTATGTCGTAGAAGCTCTGCGTACTAGAACCCTGTCTGCCTGTCATCCTGTTTGGAAGCTGAAGATAGTTGGAAGAGGCAACGACGACCGGACGACGGCGAAGTCAGTCATGAACCCAACTAACCCCGGCCACATCGCCAGCAAGCCGTGAATGCAATCCAAACAGACGAAACTTCTCACCATTCCACCGTCGTCCATGCAACTATTTCAAGGTGCCCATGACGCGAACCGACAGCCCAAACAGCGTGCACTCCCTTCGCCATCTTTTCTGAACGCTCTGGTCATTCGAGTCATTGCCACCTCCTGCAACGATCCGATTCTGATCTGATATTGCTGCACCTGAAAAAAAATAATGGAGTAACAAGAAAGATGGAACACCAATCATTCATGTGTCCTGTGACGGAAATCCTGATCGTTGATGTGTGCTGTTCCCTATATAAATTATGAAACTTTGTGGGCAAGCATGGAGGTGCTGGCTAGTAGGATCATGCGAGTTACCAACTTCCGGTAATCAACTCGCTTTAGCATGCAATTTTGCAGCTTTTGTTGGCCCATAACCGTAAAGCAGCAGGCCCATGACAGATAGACAAACAGGTGAAACCCGTGCACCCGTCCTCGCTGCCAGCGCTCGTCAGGGCCTAAGTCACAACTTCGGCTACAGTTCGAAGGACGTGCTCTTGTTTTGATTTATTTCCTGACAATTTTATTTTTGGTGGGTCCAACATTCATCCTTATGTCTTGTGGTCACTTAGCCCTGTACTACAAAACTAAGATATTCTGCCTCAACTTTTAAAACCAGATCAAATAATTCTCTAAGGACTTATTTGAATATACTGTGATCCAACTCAATCCTTTCTAATTAAATCGAGTTTAAAATAAAATCTCTTTTATTTTGAATGAATTGATTCTAATCCCTCCCTATTCAAACAATCACTAAGCTGGTTTTGTAGACGGTTTCTAGAATCAGCTTGCCGAGGTGGACGATGACATGGCGGCACCACTTTTTCCTTTTATTTTTCTCCTCTATTCTCTTTCCTCCTCTGTTTTTTCCGACACTGTTTCTCTCTCGTTCTCCCCAGTCCCCGTTCCTCTTTTCTTTCTTTTCTTCCATGGAAGGTGCCGCTCCCCATTTCCTTTTCTGACCATCTCTCTCTCTCTTCCATGGATGGTGCCGCCGCAGCCTAATTCACCGACGGCGGTTTGTTGCTTTCCGTTAATTTTGTAGATTCGATAGGAATCCTCCTGTCTCTATCCCAAAGCATATCACTTGTAGAAATCAAAGAGCTCTAATTGTTTAACCGCTCGATTTATTCAGATTGAAATTGAACAACAAAGTTATCAAGTGATGTCATGGCAATATAACTGACAGATGGGGAAAATATGAAGATGCCATGGAGGATTGCCAGGAAAGAACAAAGCAGCAGCAGCAGCAGCAACAGCAGCGGCGGGGACGATAGCCATGGTAGCATAAAGCAGAACGGGAATAGCAAGAGTAAATGCGCCGCCATGGAGAGACCCAAATCCCCGCAAGCCACTTCCGCACGTGAGAGACCCGACCGTCGGCGGCAGAGATTTGCGGGTAGCAGGGCGGCGCTCTACAAGGCATGATGACATGCACGATCTTGCCGCGCGCGGCCCGCTATGTACTCCCGCCCTTGCTCGCGTTGCGCTGTCTGCGGCACATGCCTGCTGCGTCGTTCATTGCCCACCGCGGCTGGCAGAGCAGGGAAGTGTCGATGACGCACGTTGGGAGAGGGGGGAAGAAGATACAGCAGTTGATGATACCGGAAGTGTACGGTGTCGTTTGCAGGCGCAGCTATTTCCCTCGTATTATTCAAGTTTTATATGATTTCTCATAGGCGCGTGATCATTCTATTAACTTCGAGTAACTATTAATTTAGTGTAATCATAATAATAGCGAGTGAGGGAAGTAATTATAATGATAATAATGAAGAACTAATTAACTACTAAAGCAATAATAATTCTAATTAAAGAGGTTGTGATTTGTATGACGGAGAATTTGGTCTAGGGTCATAGGATCACCTGCAACATTAGTAAATCTCGAAGATAAGAATAATAGTGATGATCTAATAAATCAAACCAATTATGATAATCATGTGTTCATGTACGCGGCACACCCTATATGCGTCTCCCTCGGACAAACATCATGTGGGAAAATCAATTGTCTCGCTCACGTACGTGTACGACTGCCGCTCGTAATTAAGGAATTACCGCGTAGACCAACCGACTTACAACTGGACCAACACATTAGGTACCATGGCTATGCAATGCTTCCTCAGATGGATAGCTTCCAAAAGTCGAAACTCCGCCGCTTTCATCGCCACTGTCTATGTCGGTCATTCTTCGCTCACTACATGTTGC
The DNA here is from genome assembly GCA_036346255.1 of Ampelocalamus luodianensis. NCBI lineage: Eukaryota > Viridiplantae > Streptophyta > Magnoliopsida > Poales > Poaceae > Ampelocalamus > Ampelocalamus luodianensis. The sequence goes on from CM070628.1 coordinate 64,676,423, forward strand.
TACCTTTCCTTGCGTCATCCTATGGAGCATCGGGGCCCATTAACTTCTAGTATCGAGGAAGGACACAAACACCAATAGCAATGATAACACAAAAGCATACATAAAAGTTAGATCATTCCCTTGATTACTAATGCTACATGGCTACCTTGACCTGTAGCCTTAGGGAATTACTTACTCATATCCATGGGAACCAAGAACAATAGATAAATAATGAATAGTATGATGACAACAATATGGAAATAGCAAATATATATTACAAAAGATGTTCTGGTTACACTTTAAATAACCGATCATAGGGTTTCAACACTACGGAAAGGTTTAGGCCACTAGGAGGCCGAATACCGTATTGGAGCCTTTACGAATCTTAATCCATTTGACATGGCGGTGCCGTGGGAGTTTGTTACAGTCGAGTGATACGGTCGCCAACGATCGTACCACTTCCCATCTTCTCCTATGGAGGGGTTGGTCTGCGGCGATCCAAGTTGAGTTTCCTTCCTTGTGGTATCCTCTTTCCATATTTGCCCCTAAAAGTACGTGATTCACTTTGGATCTGCATATAGCATCAACGAAACCATATCTTGTGCATTTGGCGATTAATTAAATATAATCCGAGCAATTAATAATAAAATGTTGTGCCATTTCACACGCATTAGAAATACTCACTAACAAGTGGGGCCAGTTGTTTAAGAAATTCTATGTATTTAATTTGCTGAGTAGTGACACATCATTTCCATATTAATGTCCATGGTGGCAAAAGCGTCACCAAAAACCACCTTAAGGGGTTATTTGCTTCGGCTTTAGAAGTTTACGGAGCAGAATACATGATTTTATAGTTAAGAGGATTAAGTGGCTACAACACCAAAGTTCAAGGAGTAAACTGGACTTCTTCCTATTTAGCTAGGTAAGTTAAATGCTTCATAAAAATGCGTACTTGTTTAGGATTTAGATGAAGAATACGTCCCTCGATATCGTGCACCTTTTGGCCCTTCAAATCTGCTTCCAAATTTAGGCAATAGAGTCTGCCAAGGTTCATCAAACCCCAATACACTATTTGGAACAAGAGAATTTTTCTAGTCTTTTGCAGTGATAGAATCGTTTGAATTCCTACAATCTACATACCCTAGATTCACTTGCTGGTAACGAGAGTTTAGCGGGTAAACTGGGCATCTTCCTATTTAGCTAGGTAAGTTAAATGCTTCATAAAAAAATGTGTTTAGGAAGAATACCTCCCTCGATATCGTGCACCTTTTGGCCCTTCAAATCTACTTCCAAATTTGGGCAATAGATTATGTCAGGATTCATCAAATCCCAAAATATTTCGAACAAAAGAATTTTTCTAGTCTTACGTAGAGATAAAACTGTTTCCGATGAAATTCCTACAATCTAAATACCCTAGATTCACCGGCTGGTTATGGGAGTTCACAACAAACCAATATCTCGTAGCAATCCAACGGGCTAGAAAGGATGTATCTATGCACAACCTCAAAACTTGATGGATGGAAATGGCATTTCTCCCTTCAATCATTGATTTAGATTTTAGACTATAGACTAGATGCCACCACACGTTCTTGTCTTCTTGAGTAAACATCAAGTTTTGACATTTTTTTCGCCACTTTGTGGGGTTAACTAAAAAGCACGAGAAATGTCGGCATCAGACATGAACGTCACATCAGTGGCCGTTAACTGCATGCGCGGCCATTTTGTCCATTGGATGCCACTTCGTCACGACCAAAATCGGTCCACTCTAAACAGCTGGTACTGCTCGCGATATCATTAGATCTTAAATTTAATTTTTGTCCTCTGAATTTCACAGTGGCACTGCACGCATTGCATGCAAATGCTATGTCATAGCAGAGCACTCATGAACTGGTCGATGGCACCGACGAAAAGGACTAGACCGGGCAGGCAACCCAGTCTCTCTCTCTCTCTTTTTTTGAGAGAGAGAGGAGAGCAGGCAACCCAGCCGTGCCCCCATTGACAGCCGTAGTGGGATGGCCCAATAAAAGCCCCATCTTCGATGCAATCCGTTCGCACCACGAAATCGTTACGCATAGTCACGGGCACATAGTGAAAAGACCTAAAAATTTTAAAATTTTAAAACTTGTTTGAAGTTTGGTTTAATTTGGATTTCTTGCCAAATTTAGAAATTTTCCCCAAAAACCCGTCTTCCTCTTTTGGCTTTCGCTTTCTCGGCCCGAAGGCATCCTGTGCGGGAGCACCAACTCCTCTGTTCTTTGTTGTTTCGCGTCGCACCGCCATTTGCCGACGCCGCACCACCTCACTCGCCTATCATCTTCGCCCACACCAACTCACCTCGCTACCTCGCGTCCCAACGCCATCCTCCACAACCGCAAACACTGCGCAGCCGCACACACCACCACCCATGCCACGCCTGTGCCATCGCCGCCAAGTGCTCCATGCATCGTACCTGTCGCTGTCGCCTGCACCAGCGCACATGCCCACGCCAGTGAGACGCGCCTCTCCTCACGTTCCCACCGCGCCACCGCACCATCCTTTCATCATGCCATTTCTGCCCCGCCAACCACGTCGTCGCCACGCGCCCCGCTCGGCTACTGGCGGCGCTGCCACCAATGGCTATAAAAGCCCGAGCCCGCCGCATCATTTTCATCCACGGCCTCAAACCAACACCATTAGAACATTCTTTCTTCCCCAACCCTAGCCAATCTTCTCAAACGCCGCCGCGCCCGAAAGCTCCCGGTGAACTCACAACTCAATCCACTGCTTCGTCCATGCCCCATCCAATTGGTCACACCCATAGCATTGTTTGGTGCCCACGAACACACCTCCTAGCTCCAAGCCTAGCCCCGCCGCCCTTAGCTTGCCGCCGTTGTGCGTCATGGCTCCGCCACCCACGATCGTCGTCGCCAACTCACCTTGGACCTCCCCGAGCTCCACCTTCACCACCCTCTTGATGCCCTCGCTCCACTGATGCTCCCAAGCCAGTACATTTGGCCAGAGCACCACCAGAGACCGCCGGCGCCGATGCCCTATTTCAACTGGACGCCACCACTGCCGCTCGCCTTTCACTGGACCTACTTCGCCCATGCAAAGCCCCAAAATGGGTTGCTCATACAACGAGGGTGCCCACTGCACCATCCAGCATCGCCATCCACCACCATCACTGGAGAAATTGTCGTTATTGCTGTTTTTCTTGCTCAACTGCCATGGGGAGCGAGCTCCAGCTCGATTAGCACGAGTTGGGCTGCATGCCTTACTTGGCCGCGGAAGTAGGCTGGTAAAGCCAAGTGGGCCGGCCCAATACTATTCCCCACTGTAGCCCAACATTGTTCACTCTCAACCCAATACTGTGCAGCCCAATAGCAACTGGCCCAAACTCAATATTATTCACCAAATCCAACTCGATACTATTCTATGAACCCATTACTATTCCACCACGAACCCGTTAGGGAATTATACCAAATCTGGTGTTGTTCACCCGAACCCATCACTGTTCATCCCAGAACCAATAAAACATAATATACCCATTTCAACCATTTCGAGCCCGTGAAACTCATTTTCGACTTCGTTTAACTTAAGCGAGCACCCAATAAATCCCAACCACCCACACCACCTCTCTTTTCAATTCTTTTCGAATTTATTTATTTTATTTTGTTCCCAGTTCGCTCCTTGTTGAGCCCAGTCTTATTTATTTGATTTTATTCCGCATTAGAACTCGAATTTGATAATCAAGATACATAAGGAATTGATCAAGACGCAGGATAAATAAATCTAGTCATGGACTACGGATGTGGAGGCAAGTTGCATTCATTGATCATTTTGAGCCTATAGTTGATGTATTTATATTGTTACTATCATTATCATATTTATGCCAATTACTTCTTTATTGCAATAATATTTTTGAATGCCATGATGCTTAGATAAATCACCATACACCCACACCCACCTGTTCATTTGTAGGTCATATTCACATTGACAAGTTTAAGGAATATAATATTTTAATAAATATTCGGCATGTCACCCAATGTGATTACAAATACTAAAAAGGATTATTGGTTGCTCGCCAATAGTTTTAGTGGAGAGTTGAGGGTTGAGACCAGAAGGTTGGATATCCCAATAGATTTGATAAAAGTGAGTCGAAGATAGGGCCAAGAACGTGGACAACCATGAGTTGGTTGTTAGTTCACCTTTCCACTAGAAACAGGTAAATAGGGGTGGAAACGAGCCGAGCCAGGCTCGTTTTGGCTGGGGTGAACAGTAAGCTCGGCTCGGCTCATTTTGACCGTGAGCCAGAAGAGAGGCTTGGCTCGGCTCGTGATCAAGTTCGAGATGGCTCGAACAGGCTCGCGAGCCCAACACTTTCTCCCACCTCGTCGCGCGCTCAAGCCTCTTCGTCGATCTCCTTGCCCATGCACTTGCTCCCTCTGGACCTGGCACCCTGGCGGCCGAGATGGTCTCCCCTGACATGGTGTTCGTGCTCCTCGACCAATGAGGCTACTACTAGTACTACTACCAACCTGGAAGTTTGAAACTAAAATTTGTTTGCAAAGAGATGAAGAACAGATTAGGCTTCCCATGTTCAAGGAAAATATTCATAAAACAAAACTACAGATGTATTGGGGAAAACTATAGCAGCACTCCACATCATCAAGGGAAAAGGAATTAGCACACCAAATGAAGCAAACCCAATAGATTTACATATACTCCTCCCTAATCCATCTGATGTAATTTAACATGCTATTTTTTGTTGTCCACATCACATAACAGCACCAAAGCATGGAAGAACCACACTACTATTGCACAACAAAGTTCGAAAACTTATGCCACTTCGTCGTTGTCCTCCTTCTGGATCGCCAAGAGGCACCTGGCCACGGTGGCACCGCACATCCATCTCCCGCCAGCTGGAGTGCGCCTCTGTTTCTTGTCGCCAGCGACACCGACGAAGAGACTGCCCTGCTCGCTGCCGCTGCGAGACGACGAGCAGAGACAACAGGTGGAGCATGGGGCGATGACTCGAAGGCACGACGGGAGTGGTGCGACGTGGTGGACGAGGTGGCGACTCAGATGATAGGGAGAGCATGCCAGCACGCGGGGAGGGGGTGGAGCATGGGGTTAGGAAGGACGACGAGAGGACCATGGGGCCAGGGGGAGCACGGGGGGAGCACATGGTTGGACGACGCGACGGATGGAGAGGGCGTCGATCGGTGGCATGGAGGGGATCGAGAGGATTGGGATTTGGGAATCGGGAGGGAAGAAGGGGATCGGGTCAGGTGGGGAAAGAGAGGAGACTAAGGATGAGGAATTGAGGAGATTGAGGGTCGGGTGGGTAGGGCAAGGCCAAGGCTGCTGGACTGGGCTTCGTGGGCCGCACCCGAACGAGCCAAATGAGCCACTGAGCGGCTCGAGCTCAGCTCGTTTTTTTAGTGAGCGAAGAGTAGGGCTCGGCTCTTAAAATCATTAAGAGCCGAGTCGGCTCGCGAGCTCTGAGCTTTTTTCCCAGCCCTACAGGCAAAGACTAGAACCTTGTGCCAAATAACAAACACAAACTCGCTCAATCACAAGTTTGGTATATCCAACTTGGCTTAGTACACTGCTCTTCTGATTGAATATCTACAAGATGTCACATGCTCTTGTTGTATAGAGCAGCCGCAGATTGGGGGTGGGGCAGGAGTGGGCCCAGAGGGGCACTCGTTGATCTACACAATGGTAGGTACAGTCAGCATCGGACTGTGCATTCTACTATTAGCCGGTGGTTTCCCGATGGCTGTATTGTCTACGGACCTACTGGGTAGAAGCTAGAAAGGTTGAGCAGTGTGAATACCTTATTATCTCAACTCAGTCGTACGCTATCAGGTTCTGTGTATATTGCATGACAATATGACTTTGAGATATCTTGTCGGTAAAGTTGGGCAACTCCACAGGGTATAATAAATGGTATTCGGATATGTCGCACTTTCGGTTAATGAAGTTATGTTCATAGGTGATTCCAATATATGAGGCATAAGTAGAGATTTTGATATGTTAAGATGGTAATTTCAAATGTTGAGAAAACCTCTAATATTATATTAGTACGATTTTACTGTTTGAAAGACAAACTACTTTAACACAAATAATGCATCCACATATACCTGATATGGTAAACCCTCGATAATCAATTAAAATCCTGACATGTAGTTAAATAGCTTTCTCATTTGGCTTGCTAAGTACGTTGTGTACTCAATCTTGCTAAATTTTAATCAGAAGATATATAAGAGGAATGAAGGACACTTTGGAGATCGTGTTAGGGTTGTGACCGCACTCAAGCTTTCATGTGGAAGTTATTTGGTTCTTTTGAATGTAAGTTAAAGTTTTGGACTTGAGATGCCCATTCTGTTGCTACAAAATAACTGTTAGGCCATAATTTAATCAAATTAATACTTTTTAAACATGCGTAAGCAAGTTCGATGCACTTTCGGTTCGATGCGCAGCAGAAATCTCAAGCGACATGCATGGCAGGGGTACCCTATTTGAAAAATGGGGTCATTTCACATAGGCTACGGTGGCCGACACATAGGCTCTACTAATAGCTCAATCTATTATATATTAAAAGTTGATGACATGTCTTTTATAACTGCTAAGAAAAAAAGAAAATATGCTAGAAATTCTCACAAAAAAAGAAAAAAAAAACATCCAACCCTTAAATTGGTGGATCCTAATTTTAATGGTTCGTATTCGATACTTGTCTTAGAGATATATTAATTTGAAAAAGATCTTTAAAAATCTAACCCAAATTGGTGGACCCTAATTTTAGAGGCATCGATTCGATAGTTGTCTTAGAGATATATTAATTTGAAAAAGATATAAAAATCTAACCCTTAATAGTGTAGAGCCTAATTTTAAAGGCTTAGATTTAATAGTTGGTTAGATATATATATTAATTTTGGAAAAAAAAACACTACTTTTAATTCAAAGGTTGAGAGCGTAAATTTCTTGGATGAACCCACCTCTTTCACATGTAAGGACTAAGGAGAGAGATCTGAAAATAAAATTTGCTAATTAAATATAAAATTAAATATTCCAAATTCAAATTTAGATTACTAAAAACAAAATTTTAAATTTTAAATTATGTAAAGTTATACTATACTATACCAAACCGTGCAATTTCGTGGGCCAATCAGCTAGTGTCCCTAAAATTCATATCGAGGGTAGAGCCAGCTAAGGTACCCGGTATGCACGAGCACCCCCATATATTTTTTTAAAAAATATGTACATACCCTTGCTAGCTATAGGTTCCATTGAATTTGGACTTCCGTGCAATTTGATAATACTTGAAGAACTTAGATGCAAATTATATTTTATGTCATCTGCTCAAATTTCGTAAACAGTCTTAACACTTTTTTTTCGAGGAAGTCTTAACACTTTTTTGGGGCACGTGGAAATGAACACAAATTCTTTCTTGGAACTTAACATGCTGCTGCTTTGGAGCATCGCTGAACACATTTGTTGTTGCTGCTACTTGGGCCCTCGCGGTGATGGGGCGGAGTATTGCTCGGACGCGCGGAGGACAACGACAGGATGGTGCAAGGCGGAGGGGAAGCGTTGGTGGCGGAGAATGGACACGGGAGGACTCGTGAACGATGACGGCTTCATGGTGGAGGCTGGTCTACGATTTCCACTCCGCATCTTCCATGGTGCAATTAATTGGGGTGGAGCATGCATGAGGGGAGCGAGAAAGGCGCTCGGTTGAGGGGAGTTTTGCATAATTTCGCACCAACGGGTAGGGGGCTTTTTAGAAAAACTAGCGTTTAAGTGGTGAGGGCGCCTACCTCGATCTGGACCATCCAGCACGAATTCGACGCTCTAAATAAAAAAACAATTTTTCACCATTTAGCCATTTTCACATTTTCACCTATGACATCGTCCTGTGTGAATGGTACAAAGGTACTTTATTTATTTAGATCTTGGGAACTTCTTTAGTTTCTAACTCAAAAACCAAGTGTCCGATTCTCTATCTGTTTGCGTCGTTGCAACCACCACGATGAGTACAATGATTCAAAACTAATATTGGGTATTTTTAGTTACAAATTTTGAAGCCATATACGACATAAATAGGTCTTATCAATTCTAGTAGACTAAGTATATATGTACTAAAAAACATATGTGTTTCTCGAGTGGTAGGGTATGCGAACTGTCATGTGGACCTTGTGGCATACTAATAAAAATTTATGGAATGACAATACATCTTTAATAATATGTTCACATATTTAAAATTTGTTTATCAATATTAGTATTTGTTGTCGTTATCACCCATATAATAAGTTATTTTCACAATTAATTATGTAAACTAGCCAATTAATTGGAAAAGATGCCCAACTAAGTATATAGCTAGGAATGTTAAGATGAATACAATATTCATAATGCATGGTTTACATGACACTAACATTCGATCAACCGATAATCGCTTAACAACCGTCATTTTACCCCTTTTTTGTATTAATGGTGCATCCTAATACAAAATTTTCTAGCTCCGCCACTGATTCATATGTCAGTGGAGTTCACTGTGCTTTCAGAGGGAAAAAAATAGTTTGTACGCGGAGCAACTTCTGAGCGGTGCAATTGCGCCCTGGACTGGAGCAATATCTTATCGCAATCACCAACACGTCCTTGCTTTCTTTCCTTAGTGGAAACATCAGGTAGCAGGCATGTAAAAACACTTTCTTCCCATCTTTTACCATCTGGCAAGAGTGGCAAGGGGCCATTCGTCTCTAGCAACAGCTTGCTTGATCGATCAAAGGCTCAAAAGCATCTCCGCTTTAGGAGACGAGTTCTTCAGAGCGGCACGCGGCAGTGACGAGGTGATGAAGGAGCCCTGAAACCGAAAGGGGGGCCTCCTTTGGTCCATGAGTTCATGTCGCCATAGGTACCATGTGTAGAGTGTATTATGAACGGCAGTGGCCATCACTGCAGGGGCATCTCATGACACACAATGCAAGAGAGAAGGACATGTCCTTGCCCGTCAACATACACAGGTTGAGTGGTAAAGAATTTTGTCGTTCAGTACTTCGAAAGTTTTGTTTAGAGAGTTTCGAGCAAGATACACTTTGCCCATCATTTCAAAAGATGGCCTGACCTATTTCTACTCCACTGATCGACCTCTCGTGCGCGCAATAGCAGCAACGAATCATGCATCGCCAAGTGCTAACTGCTTTAGGTTACTAAGAGAGACTAAAACAGCATAGCTCCTCGGTAGAGGTTACATAGTTCCTATTGCCAATACTCCCAGTGGAACACAAGAATTTCGCAAGAATATTGCATGAAACTGTTCAAATCTTAAAATTTCCTTGAAGAAACCTGCACTTCAGCTAGGACTCTTGGATGTGTGTCTTGCCCTTGGCTACGGTGTTGTTGTGTGAAGGAGAGTTGTCGGTGTTTTGATGTGGTGCTAGATGGTGTTTGCCTTTGTTCTTGGTGTAAGCAGTGCTTACCTAGGTGTTCCAACGACCAGCTGTGCCCTTGTTTACCCTGCATTTCAAACGGACCTAGGTATTGAAAAGTTACTTACTTCTATTCTTGTTACCTTATAATACTAGTAGTCTAGAGCACACGGAACAATGTTCAAGGTTACACAAAATATCACCTCAAACTCAAGATTTCATGCGGACCATCTGCAATCTCACCTCTCCCTCTCCTAGTATAGTACTCCTAACTGAGCATGGCAGGTGGAGTAATAGAGTTTTTGACCATACTGATGTAAAAACATCGCATATTTACAAGAATAATCGGTGTCATTCAGTATTTACAAAAATATTCACCTCCCACACGGTGACCGTACGAGAGACCAGGCTACCTCATGCAGATGACCGTGCGGAAGGTCACCTTTCTCTCTCCTCAATCCAATTCTGTTGGTATGACCTACCATGTGGCTATCGTTTGGGAGGTGAGCACCCACACGGGTGGCTATTTTTTTAAAATACTGCACAACAACAGTCATTCTTATAAATACAAAACATTTTTACGCTAAAACGGCCAAAAAGTCGGAGTAATGGTCCTGCCGTCCTCTACTCACCAATACGTACGTATACACCATCATGGCAACAGCCCCACATGCCATCTCTGGTAGGTTGAGCATGTAGGATAACTTGATGTGGCCGGATTCCCTATCTGGTGGTCTACACTTTAATTATTACCATCATAACTCCATAAACCTAATGGATGTACTTTAGCCTCCGATTGCAATGATGATGGCCAGGGAGCAGGATTTGGATCTTGTGAGAATAATCATAAATTCTGCTGCCATGGCATTGAAGCTTTGCTCTGAAAAATGCATGCTCGATCTACTTGGTGGGTCAGGCTAGCTTGCAAGGACATCTCCATTAATGCACTAGAAAGTCTCGTGAGTGATTAAACAAGACTTCTTTTCGACAAAGATGAAAGGTTAAGATCCCTCCACTTTTGCTCGCGAATCTAAGCGGTTTCAAGCAAGCAGATTAGCCAGGTGTTGGGTTATGGTCAGTGCTCGGTCTACTCAGCTGCTGGTGTGATGTGCGTGATTATGATTTCCCAGTGGGAGCATGCATGCATGCATGAGTTTGTTTATCGTTGGTGGCTCAATGGTTATCACAGAGTTATCGTTTGTCGAAATTTGCTGATTTCTTTTATCCTTGTCCTTAACACATGGAGTAGTAGTATTGGTTACCAATGAGTTATTGCTAGTCTTTTCATAAAATTTTCAAACTTCTAGGTTGTAGCTAGTAGTCCATATCATTTGTTACTAAGGGTTATACACATCAGTATTTAGGTGATGTGGATAAGACATGGTGAGAACAGATAGTGGACTTGTTACTAGATGAAGGAACAAGTAAGTTGTTGATACCAAAACACAAGAAACAACAAAATACTCTGTTGAAAACTTGATTGTTACTTAAAACCTCGTTTTGTGGGTCTCACTGTCTCCAAGCACAATTGTACCAATTAAAATCTTAAATACAAACTCAAGAAACAATTCATTGAAAGATTTGTTTCTTTTTATTAGATTGGGTACTCTCTCTCCTCTTAGTAACAAGTTAAGAAATAAATTATTGTAAATGCTCTAAGGTGTAAAAAAGCCGTTTTACTTATGCCACTTAATTGATACTAGTACTCTTACTCCTCAAAGTCGTCATTTTTTAGACCGCTTTAAGGTCTATTAATTTTAACATTCATAAGGGAAAAAGAGCACAAACTGATTAAAACTTTGGTCCTCTCAACCCGTTAAAAAAGGGCTGAAAAGTCTGAAACCTGAGGTGACCATACCAAATAGGTATACTATACCATATTTTGCCTTCTTCTCCACCTCGTTCGGATGCAAGGCACCAGCGTACAGTTAAGGCCCACTTCAGGCACAGTATTTTTTAGAAATTGTTCCAATTCTTCGTGTTCTAGACAGATTTGGGTGCAGAAATTACAGTCCAATTTTTCGTAGGAATAAAAAAATTCCGCGTAGTAAACGGCTTTACTTTGCTTTTTAAGTTTGTCTAAGGGATTGGAATTCTCTACGTTAAGGTATTCAATATAGATGAACTACCGTATATAGATATTAAGAGCGATCTGTACAGTATTTTTGCTACGGTGCAAAATTCACTGGTGCTTCACGTGGTGGCCCTTTGCTGCAGAGGATTCGGATTTTCTCAAAGATACGCATGCGTGGTACCAAGAAGATCTCTCCGGAGTTTCTCCAGCTAGCTGAGTGGAGTATCAAATCTGCGCCGGGAAATAATTACCGCATGATTCAAAGTTACACTTTACTTGTACAAATTTAACCAGTCTAGACCTAGAAAGGTTGCCTTTATTCCTTTGCTCCAAGGAATACAAAACCCAAGTTGATTTGGACCAAACTCCAGGGAACAACTCCAAATGGAGGAGACGAACCAGTTTTAGCTTTGCCGACTGCTTTAGATCGACAGGGGCTTGTTTGGCGTGCATGAAAGCTCGTACAGACTTGGAGTGCTCAAACGTTGGTGGGCCGAATCACTCCGCACTACCAAAATTCCACCGTCAAAAGATTCAAGTCAACTTACTCTCATCGAGATTCTTTCCGAATTTTTGGTATAAATGACACTGTTTGTGCCAGTATTAGTAAAATTGGTCGTTCGCACGTCGTATTGCTAAAAATAACGTCACGGATGAGCTAGCGACCGACACTTGTCCAAAACCGTGCCTCTGGTGCTCGGAGTCGACTTGCACCATTCATCTGGCGCCCGGAGCTCCCTCGTCTCGCCGCGTGGCCGATGCCATTCTCCTCGCTTGTCTGTGCGCCTAGAGCACTGCCTCCTTGTCCGTTCTTTCATGGCCCGGGCGAGCCCTTGTCCGTTCTTCCGTGGCCTGGATGAGCCAGCTGTCGCACGCCCCAGCCGCCTTGTCTGCTCGCCCGTGCGTCGAACGCACACTATAGCGCTTGACTTGTTCGGATGGCCTTGGCACGGACACACCTGCACCACGCACGTGGCGCGGCTCCGCTCCTCCCGCGCCCGAACCAGTTCCCAGCCCACATGGATGCACCGCCACGTTGGCAGTCGCCCCTCCTCTTGCGCCTAGAGTCGTTGTCTCGTCTTGTCTATGTCATTGTCATGTCCATCCATCGCTTTGCATGCAAGCCGTGCGCGGGAGGGAATCTGATCCCCCCCCCTCGCTTCGTGGTTGGTCGTGAGATGCGTACATCGGCTATAAATTTGGAGCGGAGTGCGTGACCGTTTGTTTGCTCTCTCGTTCTCGCTTGCTCTTTCCTTCGCAGCCTCGATCTAATTCGTTTTCGCAGACGATTAAGCCTTGTTTAGAGTCGTCATTAGCCATCGTATTGGTAGGTATTTTTTTCTGGTACATATTTTCTTTATTAACTGTGTAGTTAGTTAATTAGTCATGGTTAATTAGTTGTAGTTATTTAGGCGTAATTAATTTAGTCGTTATCATTTATGAGTAACTAGTTGTAGTTAATTAGTTGCAATTAATTAGGTCGTAATTAATTAGTCGTAGTTAAATTAATCTTATGTATTTATTCGTGGCCTAGTTAATTAGTTATGAATTATTTAGTGGCATTATTAGGTCGTAATTATTTATTTATAATTAATCTATTTTAATTAATTAGTCGTAATTAATTAGTGCTATTTAATTTATCGTAAATAATTTAGTCATAAATATTTTAGTTGTCGTTATTAAGTCATAATTATTTATTCGTAATTCATTTATGGTAACTAGTTATTCCTGATCTACTAACATCCAATTTAGTCGTAATTATTTTGTTGCGATTAAGTTAGTATTAATTAATTGGTCGTACTTAATTAGTCGCAATTAATTTGATCATAGTTAATTAGTGTATATTAATTTTTTGTCTGTATTTATTTAGTCGTAATATTTAATTTCTAGTAATTCATTGTTATTATTAATTTATTCACTAATAATCTGTGTCTTTTATTTCTTGCTAGCCATACTTTTACCGGAGCTATTGGAACCCTTCTACGACGAGCATCACTGGTGCAAGCTGTGGATCACGGGGGACGCGGATGGCCCTCCACCCCTCATGCTTGGGTCCAAGAAGCATTATTGGGATCTCGATGCTCGCTAAGTCCCAATCCTTCGAAACATGGGCTTGTTGCCTTTTGCGAAGCTGCTCTTGGTCGAACGCTCCTTCACCCTGGAGGGAAAGTGTGATGTCGGCACTTGTCGACAGGTGGAGATCCGAGTCTCATACTTTCCACTTTCGGTGGGGAGAGATGACAGTCACTCTATAGGTGTCTCATTCTTGATTGGTCTCCCGGTCAGGGGTGAACCACTTGTTCCTAGTCATCAGTCGGCGGACTGGAAGGTCCAGTTAGGGCATCGGTTTGGCATATCTGTCCCGGACAGCGTCAGTGGTGTCCCTCGGACTTGGTTAAAGAATTTCAGCCAATGCCCACCAAATGCACCTAACGAGGTTGTTAGGACGCACTTCGTTGCTTACTTTCTTCATCTCTTCGATTAGGTCTTGTTTCCCACAACACATGGCGATTGGGTGTACCCTAGGTTTGTCCGCATCTCCAAGTCTTTGGCTGACGCGGAGGCTGGGGCGATGCCTTAGTACAGTTAGGGATCAGTCGTCCTTTGTGCCACATACAACGGGTTTCGTGAGACTTCACGGTGCAACACCGGTGTGAAACCGGTCCTTGCCGTCTGCTATGTGCTCCTGCAGTTGTGGAGTTGAGAGCACTTCTCTGTTAGGCGGTCCTTCTTCGGGAGAGTAGTGTACTTGTACCTCGAGTTGCACGACCCGATCAATGGGTCCACTATGGGCTACCGGTGGACTGTCACACAGTTATGCTGGGCCAAGGATAGACCAGCGAGATGCTACTCGTTGTTCCACAACAAGTTCGAGTCGTTGCACGACAACGACATCATATCGGCTCCATGGAGCCCAGATTTCGTGAACACGGTAGCGCCACACAGACTGTCTATGCAATGCAGGTAGGACATCGGATTATGAGCGACGACATGCCACCTGGTGTTTACCCATACGCACCGCAACACGTAATGCGATAGTTTGATTTGTACTAGCTTGTACTCTCTCCCGACGGTAGGATCCTACAACGAGCTGTCTACTCGTGAGTCCAACTCCATCCGAGTAATATTTGCATTTCGTTGTCGAGTGCAAGCAATCGAGGGTAGGTCGACATGCTCGGGACTGGCAAGTAGTCCAGCATGAGTGGGTTAAGGCTTGGATGAAGATGGTGCACATTGAGGTCCTACCGGAGCATATATCGTACGACGTACGGACATGCCGCCAGTACATAGACTGGTACGTACTACGGTCGTGCACCAGACTGACTCGTCCTCCACCAGAGCATCCGGAGCAGGTAACGTACCAGGAGAGGCTCCGTCACTCGTTCGATCGACACAGTGCCTCGAGATGTGACGACACTGTAAAACTGACAATCTTTGCTCGTTTCATTGATGATATTTGTACTGTTTGTTACTGAACATGTGTTGTCTGTCATTTCAGTTTGAGCGGCTACAACGAATCGCAAGCGCTTCCGAGACCATCCGTAGCCGAGAGCACACTATACCAGGCTTCTGAGCACTTTGAAGTACATCTTTGTGGAGTCGAAGAATGTAATCAAGAACATCAGCTATGATCGTTCGAGAGATGACGTCCTACATACCACGCACTGAGTGGGTGACCGTGCTCACCTATTAGGTCAACATGGCCTAGTTTGACCAACAGGTGTCTTAGCTCTCCCAGTTGGTCATCTGCGCTATAGATCGGCGAGGAGGTAAGTCATGTATAAATTTATGTCCTATTTTTTTATTACGCCTTAGGTTGTGCTAACATCATGTCGTCCTGCAGCCGCACATTCGTCGAGATGCATCTCTTCTCCCGTCCGAACCCGTACTCAGACTGGCGCTCCCCCTCGGTCATCTGTACTGCACATCCGAGAGGTATGAGATGTTTAGTTTGCGTCTCGAATTTTTATTTGGCCTAACATCATTCCATCTTATAACCTTCAATTGAGTGTGGGAGTGACAACGGGAATCGACAGTTAATGAATAGTATTTTACCCCTTTAATTGTTGATTTTCTACCCCTGATTTTCGAAACATTTCATCCTAATTTTTGAGATCTAAACACTTAATTTATCGAGACAAGTCGAGAACATATAAAATTATGAAAAAAAATTACAAAATCAAGTCTACTCTATAAGGAGCCTGAAAAAAATTCATAATGTTTGGATATCATTTTCTATATTAGAAAATTTCTACAAACAATATACTTAAATAAATTTTTGAAAAAAAATCATAACGGATAAAATTCTAAAAAAAATACACAAGCAAGTACGCTGTGCCGAGAGGCTCCACAAAAAAATTCATAATTTTTTGTGCTTATTTTTTATATGTACAAATTCCTCTAAAAAATATATTTAAATATATTTTTTTTGGAAAAGCTGCTACAGTGCTGCAGTGTCTAGACCTACTGCGGTATGGGGGTGCACCAGGCGCGTTTATGCGGTCCGGTGACGCAGCAGGCGAGTTCGAAAGACTAAAAATGAAATTTCGAAGGTAAGAGAGTTAGATTTTAAATTAAGGTGGTACAGAGAGCCAATAATATCCGAATTGCGTTCATTTCGCGGTGTGGCTAACACACCCGCAGTCAGCGATCGAATAGCCACCCCACACAACAGCAGCTCGTTCGCGTCAAAAGAGACATTCCCAAGTGAGACCCTCGGTCGCCGGCCGTATTTCTCTAGTTTTCGCTGTGTGTAAATGGACGCGGTAAATTAACCGCAGACCAGAGAAGCTAAAAGAGGAATTGTGACTTGTGAGTAGTAGTAGTACTGGGGTAAGGAGTAAAAAGAAGCGGCGTACGTAAAAAGACGACCCTTTGTGCGTGCGCGAGCACTGACGAGAGCTTGCTTTCGCCTTTTCCCGGCTTTATATAAGCTTAGTCCCCTCCGGGTGCATGCCACTTTGGATGGGATCTTTACTTGTCCTCCTCTACTTAGCCAGGACTACTGCCGTTGCCAAGGGAGTTGCCGAGGAAGCTTAGCTAGCTAAGAGAGCTGCACTACTCGGGAACTTGGAAGAGCTGCTATTTGGAGTTTGGGCACACTTCTGTCTCTCCTCTCATCAGGCATCAGGTACGCTTCTTCTAGTTGTAGCTACTTGCTCGTAGTACGTCTTGTTTGTGTGTGTGACTGTGTATCATAAGTGTATCGTAACACTCGAGCTTGGATGTTGCCTGGTCAGCTCTACAGCCGCAGTACGTGCCTCCTTGGGATCTCGTGGCTGTGAGCAGTGAGGGAAGTAGTAGCTAGGCCTAGCTAGGATAGTATCGCCACTGAACTAGTACTTGTTCTGCTGCAGTGCTGCTGCACATTGAGCGTATGTGCGCACACATTTTGCTGGTTGGCTTGGATGCTCGTAGATTTTCTCGTGTTCGTCCCTCTTTTCTTTTGAGGCCTTCCGCTTCTTTCCTTTTGATGCGTTGTGGGATGGCCTTGGGTCGGCGCTTTTGAGGAGAGCGAGCGTGCTGCATGCAGCCTGCGAGAGAGAGAGAGAGGAAACCGGCTTTTCTTTTGCCCCAAAGCTGCGTGGCCGTGGCGTGAAGCCACACGCACTCTCTCTCTCTCTCTCTCTCGGCACTGTCGAGATCCCAGTCACACATCATGGCCATGTACGCACACGTCTCTTCTCTCTCTCTCTCTCTCTGCCAGCCATTAAACGCATGCGAACGTTTTCTTAAAACTTCGCTAGAAGTCATGATTGCCTCCTTGTTGGTTTCCTCCTCGTCGTGCTCTCTATAGCCTCTGGACTTCCCTTCTTGCCTTCGCAAAAGGGTACCATAAACTGATCCTTTGTCCTTTCCTTGCCACGACATCCTTTGCATAGCAAGGAGTGGTATTAGTTGTCCCGTCATGAAACATTAACCTGTCAGTTTAAGATTTCCAAATGCACAGCGTTGTTTTGTACTTTGTGAATTTTAACTGAACTTGGGGTAGATCATTCAAGAACTCAACTCGTGTGCATTTTCCTCTCCCCTCTCAACTCGTGTGCATTTTATTTTACGAACTTTGTTGTGGCAAATTGAATCCACACTTACTACGTACTACTTATTAAAAAAAATCAACGCATGTAACAACGACCGCATAGACTATGAAAGATTCCCCAGCATCTATATGTCTGTCTATATGAAAAAGGAAACAGATAAAATTCTGAATTAAAAAAGGAAAGCATCCTCTTTTTTTTTTTTTGCTTTGCGCACGACAACGGTTAAAAACCCACTCTTTCATGGGTCCGCACCAAAAGCTTCTTTTGGCAGAGCATTTATTTCCCTTTCCTTTTTCCCATCGACGACGGTAAAGCTGGCTAGAGACCTAGAGTGAATCGGCGAACGAGTGACCCTATCCTACCAGCACGTCACCGGTCACCCATCCATCCATCGCTTAGGCCTGGCCATCACCTATATATATTGTGTCACGCGGCGTGATGCATTCCGACGACGACGACGAGGAGCGTGATACGCCTCGAGCCGTGCTCGACTCCGCCGGCCGGGCGCGCGCGGGCGGTGCCAGCGGTGCATGGCGCCGGCCGGGCGACGTGACGGGTGGATTTTGCGCGCGCGCGCGGATGCCGTTACCAGTTGCACCGACGTGCTGCCTGTACGGCCGCGGCACGCCGGCCCCATCGCGTGCGTCAGCGCCACCAATGCGGTGCTGCTTGAAGATGCGTGCGTGTTAGGGTGAGGCGGCTCTGCTGAGCGTGCAATTATTCCATGCTCTTGTGTACTCCCACGCACTACTGCATGTCTCAGTTTGGCACGCTTTTTTTTAAAAGGAAATAATGCTGATTTATTGGTTGGCACACTTTTATCCAAACCGTTGCATTGCACGTGTGCTACTAATTTTGCCATCAAAATTGTGTAATGATTTGTCCAAACCATAGATTTTGACATGAACTAGAATTTTTCTGGATTACAAGCGAAAGGAATAATTTCTTAAGGTGTGTTGCACCTCTTTAAGAAAAGTTTACAAATCTTAAAGCAAAGTAGTTAATAATAGATGAGCCAAATCTGTATTAACCTACAAAATAAACCAAATCAAATATTTGCCGTACTTAATATTGAAATATATATATACTCCCACCTATTTCTTGTGCTGATATAGATTTACTCCCACTTAATATTAACCACTTTTGTTTTAAGATTTGTATACTTTTCTAAAAGAAGTGTATCTAAGCAAGACCCCTTTCTTAAATCATCAACGTTTCCTATCCAAGACATAACAAGCAGCCAACAGTGAACCCAATTGACCAGCAGTAGTTTGATCTATGGAAAATTCGCAAAGACAAATATGCTAAACCAGCCGCCCCAAGATTCCGACAGCACCTCGGAGAATTTTGTTATTCACAGGGTGTATAGCTTCAGAGGCATAGCAGGAAAAGAACTATCATAAGTTCGTCATACATTACCATGGGTAACATTAGTAAAAGACCAAAAGTAGGTTTACCAGTGAAAGAAAACACATAACCCCAAAAGGAGGGTTAAAACGATAAAAGGCTGGACCATTCCCGCCTCCACGCGCGTGGTTTGTTCTTCGGCCGGGTCGGGACTCGGGACCAACCGCACATAACAGCTAAGCTAGCACGCTGCCGTGCGTGGCGATGCAACGCCAACGTGCGCGTGCCGCTGGCGCGTGCGCGTGCGCGTGCGCGCGGGGCCAGGCCGGCGTGGCGAGTGGTTGTGGTTGTGGGTGGCGACCGCTTTCCTTCCGGGAACGCATGGGCCGTCTCGCTTAATCTGTTGCCTTTTTCGTGCTTTGCTTTGCCTTTCTAGTTGTGAATTACATATGAGAGGCTATTTTGGTCTATTTTGGTTTGTCTCTTGGACTTTTTGTATAAAATGTGTCGGTCTATTTTAACGTATTGTTTCGGATATAAAAATATATATGCAAATTATATGCATACATAATTTTATTTCGAATCTCACTTGAAATACATAACCATAAAATAAAAATTACACATAGTTTAATAGGTTTATAAATACAAAGGTCATAACGAGGTTAAATAATACAACATGATATCATAACTTTGTATATTTTATCATAGTTTAACATAATTTTATTTATCGAAGAAGTAGTATTAGGTTAGCCTTTGGGTCTGATTTAAAAAAAAGACACTTCAATTATGCTTGGTACTAAAATTACCGGAATGACCTCTCGTGTTGGCCTTGCTCCACTCGACTGGTGCAGATTGCCCGTTGCGTCGCTGTCCTCGCCGCCACCTAGGCTAAAAAGCGTGAGAGATGGAGATGGGTTCTCTGTGTCGTGTGTGCTGGCATTGGGCACGTGACAGTCACCCTTTTGCCACCATTTTTTCCTCTCAACTTCTTTGTGTTGTTTCCAAAACTTTTTCCTGAATTAAATCGTAAACCAGTGTAAGCTGTAATACTAACACGTTTCTAACAAGAAACAAGTTCAAATCTTTTTCATGATCAACTTATGCCTCCCATATATTGATCCCAATTCCCACCCTGCCCTTCACACGCGCTTTCCCTAGATCTTCTCTCGTCTAATCTCTTGGATAGGGAGCCATGCATCCACGTCTCAACATCATGGTCCTTCCCACAGTTTGAACGGTGCTACGATTGCTCTCGATCAGCCGCAGCAATTTTTGCACACCTGGTGTGCTGCACCGTCAATAATGGCCTCGTATCTACTCCCTGCCCGTTGGTCAATTGCTCTTCCGAGTGCGTCCTCTCGCACGTACGCACGCCTTTTGTGGCGGTACAAATTCGCCCGGAATGATTTCATCTCGTTCCCCTTTGCCCCTCTGAACGATGCGAGCAAGGCCGTGCCGTAGCGAGCCATCAATGGCACGCTGCACTTTTCCACTCTATTACGGTTGCTGCGCCGCGCTGCGGTGAGGCGCGGCGTGGTCCTGCCCGCCTGCGCGCATCACGTCCCCACGCCGCACAATCGGCGCCCATGTATGCAATGATGCGTGCGTTGCACCTGTTCAACCTCGCGCTCTCCGTGCGCTACAGCTTTATTGACGGAAACAAACGGCTAGTGGCTAACCAACAGCCCAACACCATCGGGTGTGCTGGTACAAAGAAACACGCACGTACGCTGCGTCCGCGCTAACCTCTCGTCGAGAGATGTCTGCTTGGGCCTTGGAGAAGTAGGGGGCGCCGGGTGCCAGAGACGTGCGTGTGAGGACTGGCACCGACGGTCGAGGTCGAGGGGACCTTAATTAGGAGATGGAGATAGGGCTAGGAGAAGTTTGATAATGTCTTGGATCCATGGAGTTATGGATATTCTTAAGCACGTACATGCTGGAGATGCAATGAACCCGGTGAATTTTCTTGATGACCCTTTTCACGTTGGTCATAGTCATCTATTAATGCCCATCCATTGTGCCGACGATTATGGGTGATGTCCCGACCATCTGATCTGAGAACCAACGTTCAAAAGATTAATACGGTTCCTTCAAAAAAGATTAAATGTTCGATAGATTGGCGCGACCAAAAAAAAATTAATCCGTCAGGAACTCCAATTGCCGGTTGTTGTCTTTCAGGCAGCCGCGTATCTAATTTCCCTGGTCGATTCCGTACGAGCCATCAATAGTTTCATGCCATGTCGACGGCAGACGATCTGATCCGGCCGAAGAAAAAGAAAGCCGGGGCCCCCAGCCGTGCGCCCGCCATAGTGTCATGATGGCGCCTTTTGAGCAAGTAAAAGAGGAGACCTAACCTACCAATGCCATGCCGCAGCAGCCGGCAGGTTAGTGGCTTGGCACTGCACGGGCAGCACCAGCAGCACGCACGCAGTGACGCAGCTGCGCGCACAGGGCATTAACCCTTAATAGAGATGACAATGAGATGACAATGAGGTCATTCCCCGTTCTCGACGGAGAATTCATCTATTAGGTAATGGAGATGAGGTTATTTTTTCTTCCATAGGGATGTGAATATGCAAATACAATTCCTCATCGGGTGAAACAGGGATAGAGATATTCCCCTACTCTCCATCCCCGTTACCTGCTTGGGCCCCGATAAGATATGTAGGTCACTAGCCTAGGATCGCACAACCCAATAAGGCGATAGTCAGATAATTTTATTTGTATTCTTTACTTTTCAGATGCTAATTAATCAAAAAATATTGTCATTTTAGTATTGTATGTGAATGTTTATACTCATTTTATAACATTATGAATCTTATTTTCTCTTCTTTTGGGATCCAACTTGCGGGTATGGGTCCCCGTGGGGCCCTGATAACCCGATGGAGACGGGGACGGGAGAGAATAGCACCCGAGGACAAGGACGGGGATAGGAACGGAGAATTTTTCGTCTCTCGATGATGGAGATGTTCACCACTTTCTGACGGGAATAGCCCCATTGCCATTCCTAACCCTCCACTGCCACCACATGCGCGTACGCGCGCACAGTAGGCCGGTGCGGTGCGGTGCGGTGGGTGGGCTGAGTTGGTGTGCCGTGCGCAGGCGTGGGGGCAGGCAGGCTCATGGCTCGCGCGGCTGGTCCCGCGGCCTCGTGCAGCAGCCGCTGCTCCCGCTTGTGCTGCCCCCTGCATGCCTGTTCCTGTGGCTGTGCCGTGGCCTCTGACCGCGCTGCGCGAATGCTCCGCTTTGTCCCTCGGCGCCACACACCCCGCCTCGTGCCGCGCGCCGTGCCGTGCCGCCCCGCGCGAGCGAACAGTGACCTCGTCCCCGCCCGTTGCGACGTCCCACGCACGCACGCACGCACGCCGCTGTAACACGACACGGCCGAGGGGTGTTTTTCCTTTCTCTTCTTCTCGACGTGCTTTGTTTTGTTTCGTGGCGCGGGGTACAATTTTGTATGCATGCCGGTAGACGGTTGCCCATATTCTCTGGCCCGGCCCTGCCACGGGATATGGGTCGTGCCCAGTGTTTGTGCGTACGCATGTTTTAGGGTGGGGATATATTATAAAATGGGTTTTGCCCATGAGGATTGAGGGGGGCTGGGGTTCTGCTTGGGTTCTATTCTGCAATAGTGGAGTGCCTTCTTGTCGGGGGCACGCTTCCAAAGTGTACGCAAGGCTTTCTCTGGACCTTGCTGGCAACTTAAATTACTACCATACTCCCGTATAACGTATTTCAGAAGAGGGTAATCAGACTCGGATAGGCTGACCAACGTATCCCGGAAGACTCGTCTAAATTACTAACATAACTCAATCGAGTTTTATCCTAACTCCCTTGCAAAAAAAAGTTTTATCCATTACTCCAATATATAGGCTGGAAAAAAAACAAAAAAGAACAAGTGTTTAAAGGGCAAAATGGCTGCAAAAATATACAGATTCTGTTCTTATGAATTTGCGTTCTGATACGGTATATTGGTCACAACGATACGTGTTACTGTGTTATTGATTTATTGATCATATTAAAATTTGTTTTCTATCAAGCAAATTTCTGAAGGCGATACTACCAGCACTGAAGGAACTATTTCGCAACTATTTCGCGGTATCACTCAAGAACTGCTATAGGAATGGATGTTTTAAGCATGTTGAATACACAAAAGTGTGTTGATAGCTTAGCTGTTCCGCAAGTACGATTTTCTACGTACCGCTATTATTATACACGCATTGTCACAATCTACCGCTCAATAATACCGCCACGCACTACCGGCCAGCCACACGAACATGTCATACGCTTTTCAATAAAAATCCCCATCCATCCCTTCGATAACACCATCGGAAGCTCTGCTCCCACTACGCCACTATCTCGCGCCCCAATTAATCCACGGCCCATACGTTTTACCTACCGACCCCCCGCCCCAATTACACGTCCCCGTTTCTACGACGACCACCACCTTGGGTAGAAACCTGAGGATTTCGACCCACCAGTACCCTGTTTTACCAGCGAAGTTACAGTACAAACCTGCCACCCCCACTCCCGAACAGGTCAAACCTGCTGCAGTTGTTGCATCAGTGGCGTCCCGGCCCAAGGGTTCTAATGCCTTTCTGTCCCACGCCTCATTAATTCCGGTAATTTACCCCGGTGGCGAGAGGGGATTTTATCATTTTAACTGCTGCTTCCTGCTTGGGTCGATTCGTTTTTACAGTGGGGTTTCTTGGCTCGTTGCTTTGCTTGGCTTTGTTTGCCACCTTGTTGCTGCTGATCACGCAGAGGTTGTGACATTATAAGGCACCGCGCAGGCGTCCTACCGCGTTGTCGGGTAACGAACTCGCGCAGTGGCCGCAGACGCTCACATGCTCGAGGTCCTGGACATGCCGCCGCCCCGGCACCAGCCGGCCGCCAAGGGAGGCGGGCACGGGCATGGCCACGTGGGGCCGGCGAGGAAGCAGCCGCTGCAGAGCAGCGTGGCGCAGCCCAAGGCAGAGACGGCGGTTGCGCCGCCGGAGGGAGGCAAGAAGTGCGGTGGGGGTGGTAGGCGGCGCGGCGGGCGCGGGCGGGCCAGGGCGGGCGAGCCGCGGCCGGCGCCGGCACCGGTGGTGGCGCCTGCGGCGCGCGCCGTCATTGGGCCGCCGGTGCCGAGCAAGGGGCTGACGTTCTGCCGGCGGCCGGGGTTCGGGACGGTGGGCGCACGCTGCGTCGTGAAGGCCAACCACTTCCTCGCCGAGCTCCCTGACAAGGACCTCACCCAGTACGACGTAAGTCCTTGCCATTTCGCTTCAAGAACTTGAGGACCAGCACAATTGAGATGAAAAAAGGTGCGAGCTTTTCTTGGTTTTCGTGGCGTCTTTGCAGGTGAAGATCACGCCGGAGGTGAGCTCCCGTAGCGTGAACCGTGCCATCATGGCGGAGCTGGTCCGCCTCTACCGCGCGTCCGATCTTGGAATGCGCCTCCCGGCCTACGACGGCCGCAAGAACCTCTACACCGCCGGGACCTTTCCGTTCGACGCACGCGAGTTCATCGTGCGCCTCACCGACGACGACGACGGCACCGGCGTTCCCCCACGGTACGCACCTGCATTTGTCCCGGCGCTATGTACGCCTCTTCGTACGTCTTTCTTGATGGTTCTGTCTTACTGGCCGGTTTGCGTTCGTGCAGCGAGAGGGAGTACAGGGTTGCCATCAAGTTCGCCGCGCGCGCCGACCTCCACCACCTCCGGCAGTTCATCGCCGGGCGGCAGGCCGACGCGCCGCAGGATGCCCTCCAGGTCCTCGACATCGTGCTCCGGGAGCTCGCCAACCAGAGGTATTTTATCGGCGCCTGCATTAATTGCAACGCGCAGCTTGGCTTTGAGCGTTCTTGGAGGGAACTGATGGTGCCTGCTCCAATGCTAGGTACGTATCGATAGGGCGGTCGTTCTACTCGCCGGACATAAGGAAGCCGCAGCGGCTCGGGGACGGCCTGCAGTCGTGGTGTGGGTTCTACCAGAGCATCCGGCCGACTCAGATGGGCTTGTCGCTTAACATTGGTGAGATGCGCTTCGGCTGGGGAATATTTGGTGCCCTCATGCATGTGATTACTTGCGTTGTCCTGTGCTTAGTGCTTACATGGCGATGTTGATGTCAGATATGTCGTCCACTGCGTTTATCGAGCCGCTGCCTGTGATCGAGTTCGTGGCCCAAATATTAGGGAAAGATGTCATGTCAAGGCCATTGTCGGATGCAAACCGAATCAAGGTAAATTGTGCTGCGGGGGACAAGGAATCTAGCCTAGTACTACAGTGACATGTAACAGCTGATATTTGGTTGTTCTTGGTTCTAAACTAGCTGGTTATGGCCTTGAGTGTTGTGCATTGCCTAATGAAGTAATTTGTATGTGTTAATTGCTAATGCCAAGCAGATCAAGAAAGCTTTGCGGGGCGTGAAAGTTGAAGTCACTCACCGGGGAAATGTAAGGCGGAAGTACCGCATTTCAGGGCTGACAACGCAACCAACTCATGAACTGATGTATGTTTAGATTGTAATTCGTTTTCCTCGTGCCTGTGTACTATCAATTGGCAAATATCCTGCACTAAGCTGTTCACCAAAAATAAAATGCATGATACACCATCTTGATTCAAAAGCTAAGTATGAGAGACCCCTAAATGCATTTCGTTTGCTTTGATTTATCGATTTCATCTAATCAGTGACTAGATCGAACCAAATTAAATACACATCTATGTTTCATATGTTGGAAGCATTAGTTACTAGACATGCTAAACTATGGATTTGATTTTGCTTGTTTTGACAGTTTCCCAATTGATGATCAAATGAATATGAAATCAGTCGTAGAGTATTTCCAGGAAATGTATGGGTTTACCATTCAGCATCCCCACCTTCCCTGCCTTCAGGTGGGAAACCAAAAGAAGGCAAACTATCTACCAATGGAGGTAGGTATCAAAGCTCACTGACAAGGTTCTGTTAGCTGGTCAATTTTGTAATGTTATTTCCTCAGTAAAGATTGTGGTTTCGAGACATTTCTTACCAGGCCTGCAAGATTGTTGAGGGTCAGAGATACACAAAGAGATTGAATGAAAAGCAGATCACGTCCCTACTAAAGGTTACATGCCGGAGGCCTAGAGAACAGGAGATGGATATTCTACAGGTCCAGAGTTTTTTCCTAATCATAATAAAAAATAAACTAGTTTTTAATCCATATAAATTACATGTTGGGCAGGGCTAGATATGCTAGGTTTTTGTTCCATCATTACTGATGATCTTGTTGAACAAATCTGTGCATTGCAAGATATACATGCAACATGCTCATTTATTGTCCTATCGTCTTTGTTTTTATTTGCATGTGGTCCAAACATTCCATGCAATGGATCTTTATTAGCTAGCCACTGTTACATGCTACTAGGGTTTTCCTTCATGGAAGAATTTTGTTGATCAATGCTGTTGTTAAAATGGCTCGGATGACTAAAAGTACTTGTTTTCAGACAGTTCATCAAAATGGATATGAGCAAGATCCTTATGCTAAGGAATTTGGGATCAACATAAGTGAGAAGCTAACATCTGTGGAAGCCCGAGTCCTTCCTGCACCTTGGGTAGGATTAATCGTACACTGTTATTCATGTCAGTACTTAGTTAATTGCTCTTTGCTAATAATTTGGACATGGAATTTTGTGGTTCTAGCTGAAATATCATGATACTGGAAAAGAAAAGGAGTGCTTACCGCAGGTTGGTCAATGGAACATGGTGAACAAGGTTAGATTCTATTTTTGCTGCAGTTGCACATCTCATGTCCTTGCAGATATCATGGTGCTTATCCCGATACATTTACCACTTAAAAAAACTCATTTTGGCAGAAAGTGATCAATGGGTGCAAGGTGAACCATTGGGCTTGTATAAACTTCTCAAGGAGTGTTCAAGAAACCACAGCTCGGGGATTCTGCCAGGAGTTGGCACAAATGTGTCAGATTTCGGGCATGGTAGTATATCTCTCTTTTCTGCTAATATTTTTTTGCACAAAGAGAGAGGCCTTTGTGAAGTTAATTGCGTGTGCATCTTTTAAGTTTTATCTCTGCTGTTATTGCAGGAATTCAACAGTGAGCCTGTGATACCAATATATTCAGCTAGACCTGATCAAGTAGTGAAGGCACTTAAGCATGTGTATAATGTAGCATTAAACAAACTCAAGGGTAAAGAACTAGAGCTTCTTTTGGCCATTCTCCCTGACAACAACGGTCCTTTATATGGTGAGCATCTTTCTAATTACCTTGTATGTTTTTTTAATAAAAAAATCTGAATCATCATAGGGAGCTCATATATTGCGTGAGGCACTGAGTTATAACTTTATATTTTCAGGTGACATCAAACGTATCTGTGAAACCGATTTGGGATTGATATCCCAATGTTGCTTAACCAAACATGTTTTTAAGATCAGCAAGCAGTACTTGGCAAATGTCTCACTTAAAATCAATGTTAAGGTACTTATTAACTCATCACCTTGCTTACACATCAAATGTAGTATATACCAGTAAGCTAACTTAGAACCCTGCTTATTTATTGCATCTTGGACTTCATGATATGATTAAATTCAGATGGGAGGAAGAAACACCGTGCTATTGGATGCGATAAGTTGGAGGATTCCGTTGGTCAGTGACATACCAACTATTATATTTGGTGCAGATGTAACGCATCCTGAAACTGGGGAGGATTCTAGTCCATCCATTGCTGCAGTAAGTATGAGCATTTCTCTGCTTCTTCCACATCAATATGCATTACATTTTCATCAGATTATGCTTGTTCTTTCCCTTTTTCTAATAAATCGCTTGCAGGTTGTTGCTTCTCAAGACTGGCCGGAAGTTACAAAGTACGCTGGATTGGTATGTGCGCAGGCTCATCGGCAAGAGCTCATTCAGGACCTTTACAAGACGTGGCATGATCCTCAGAGAGGAACTGTAACAGGAGGAATGATCAGGTATTTATCTAGGAACAATGTGCTCTTCTAAAGTGAAGTTAATTAAATGATTTTTCAAAATGAGCTATGAACTTATTTCCTGCGCTGGTTTTGTTATGCAGGAGCTCTTAATATCCTTCAGGAAGGCCACTGGGCAAAAGCCATTGAGAATAATTTTCTACAGGTATGCTAGTGCAAATGATGGCTATGAACTATAGTTTGGAAAGGACGTTAGTTATAGATTGCTATGACCAATTTAATGCCGAATATTCTAAATGCACGATAGTGTAGGGTTAGTTACTCTTGTAGAGTACAAAAATAGCCATTGTTAAGGCTTCTTTACTGAGAAATTAATTTATGTTATCTGTTAATTGTATTAATACTTATCTCTTTCAGGGATGGTGTTAGTGAAGGCCAATTCTACCAAGTTCTCCTTTATGAGTTGGATGCTATCCGTAAGGTTGGATACACTTGTATTTTCTTATGTAGATCTTCTAACCACTTTTTTAGAGTTGCCTAACAAATGCTTTCTTCTAGGCATGTGCATCCCTGGAACCAAATTACCAGCCTCCTGTAACATTTGTGGTGGTTCAAAAGCGTCACCATACAAGACTGTTTGCAAACAATCATAAAGACAGAAGTAGCACGGACAGAAGTGGAAATATTTTGCCTGGTAATCTATTCATGAGTTCTACATCTTTTAAGTTATGGGATCTACTGCAGATTATAGTTTAACTAACATATTGTATAATTTATTGGTACTTTAACTAAAATTGTGTGTTAGTAAAG
Source organism: Ampelocalamus luodianensis (assembly GCA_036346255.1). Lineage (NCBI taxonomy): Eukaryota > Viridiplantae > Streptophyta > Magnoliopsida > Poales > Poaceae > Ampelocalamus > Ampelocalamus luodianensis. The sequence continues at coordinate 64,704,998 of CM070628.1, forward strand.
TTGTTTCATTTGTTGATTTCTAACACACTACCTATTTCATACCATACATTCATAAGTACAATTTCCTACAATTTCCTTGAACTATTGAAACATTGTTTTGGGTGAGCTAATTTTAGGGTGTTGTATTTACTATGTTATTCCGTTGTTTCTGTAATTGCTTACTAGTTGCCCAAAACAGGAACTGTTGTTGATTCAAAGATATGCCATCCAACGGAGTTTGATTTCTACCTCTGTAGTCATGCTGGAATTCAGGTAAGAATAGTGTACTGGTCCTTGTGGAAGGCTGACATATACTGAATTTGTCGTTACTCTGGTCCTGTGTCTTGTGATCAAGTATTCGGAGAGACCACATATTCTCTTTTAAACAAGCTATCACTGTGCTTACTTACCTAGTGAAAAACACATGCTAAAAGAATAAACTAACCGACGCTATGGCCAATTTTTTAATCACGTGATTGTACAACTATGGTACTTGGATCAGTACAGTGTTGTACTACAAGCATGGGAATATAATCCCAACTCCTCCACCCTGTTCTGATTTCTGAAATGACTGATGTGTGAGTTTACCAGGGAACAAGTAGGCCAGCTCACTACCATGTCCTCTGGGATGAGAACAATTTCACAGCAGACGAAATGCAGACGCTGACAAACAACCTTTGCTACACGTACGACGTTGCTGCTTTATGTTATGCTTGTCCTCTGCACTTTTCGCTTCCATCCTTTGGGAATAGCCTGACTTGATGTGTATGTGTTGATGCAGTTACGCACGGTGCACACGCTCGGTTTCTGTTGGTATGTTCTTCCGCACTGACGAAACATTTTCCAGTTTCCTACTGATTGTTATTCATATGTTGTCATTATTTGAGCGCAAATCTGAACTCCAGTCTTCTATTTTTGCTGCTCCAACAGTCCCACCTGCATATTATGCGCACCTGGCCGCGTTTCGAGCGCGGTTCTACATGGAGCCGGAGATGTCGGAGAACCAGACGTCGAAGAGCTCCGGCGGGACGAATGGAACCTCGGTGAAGCCTTTGCCCGCCGTGAAAGAGAGGGTGAAGAGGGTGATGTTCTACTGTTGACTAGGAAACTACTTTTAACTACTCACATTCTGTACCTAACATCGTAGAATTTAGTAGTAGAGATTAGATTAGCTTTCTCCGGGAAAGGAAGAGGAGAGCATTTGGATCCTCAACAATCTCTTGACTGCCTCTGTAAAGCACTCAGAAACGCATGTATAATAGTTCTTGGATCGGATGGCATCCAGTGTGAAAATAGTGCACTAAGATGGTGATGATATCAGCTTTTCTTGTTCTAGGATGATTTGCTGAGCAGCAACGCTTATATTCACCACACGCGGCTGCTCAATACGAAGTTCATGTTCATGACCTAGTAAAACAGAGGTTGGCCTAAAAAAACCCCATTCCAACGTAGGAGATCAAGTATCCGAAACAATTGTTTGCATGCATTGCCAGGATAATACCAAGAAACATCTATCAAAAAAACATACAAAAAATTATCGACGTAATATAGAACATTGTGTGCGATGGCTGGGGGTTGACCCTAGAGGCTGGGACTCGAGAAATAACCTAATCACCAGGTTTAAGAACCCTTTACAGGCAGCAACTAAGGTAAGAAGTTTGTACATGCGGTCTGGAGTCAGAAATGGAGCTTCTTAGCTTTTTTTTTTTAGTCGTGTCATGGTTGAAGCTATTTATATCAGAAGCAGCTCCACAAAAATTGAACTTAATACGCAGTACCCGCTAGTTACAGCCCCTTATTGGTTTTTCTGGTACAGACCGTCATTGTGTTTTTCCTCCACCATTTCAATGGAATATAGATACTGGATAATATACAAAGAAAAGAATAAAAATCAATAAAATGCAAAGGAAAAATGAAAAAGAAATGAAAGATGGCCCGAAAACTGCTGGAAACCAACTGATCTCCTCTTACTGGCCACCCTCTGCAAGCCTGGGATTTTGCCCGGTCCCGGTAAACTGAACTCTGGTTGGGCTAAAAACACCGAATCCAGACAGTGGCTTAAAATTGATTTAGTGTAACATGCAGATGAACTTCAAGATTTTTTTTTTTTGAAGATGGTGTGATGTGGTAGGTTATCTCCCTGTAAACAATCTTCTGGCAACAATATATTGCATTACAGTCAAAGTGAAGTACAGAGTGCTGGTATGAGTTCGAGCTAAAATGCTGAAATCATCAAGTGCAAGCCAAGTATTTCATGTTTAACAAGCTGACAAAACGACCAACATCATACACTATGATCGTAAGATTACTAATGATCTAATCATTGACTAGAAGTTTAGAAATCGATCCATTGTTAACAATGCCAAGGCGCATATCGGGCACATTCATCTGCAATAGATATAGGCAAAAGGTACCACATAATATTGGCTTGGGTGACTAACCTTCACTTCTTCATTTGGAGAAATGTATGCCCATTTCCTTGCGGGAGTTTAAACTTTAAACCTTTAGTTGAAGTCTTGCTGAAAATGTTCTGTATTCTGTGTCAACATAAACTGCTCCAAGCAAAATTTAAAACTTCGATAGAAGAGGATTCAGTGGCTCACCAAACAAAATCAATGAGAAGAAACCAGCTCCGGTAAGTAAAACTGTGGATCGTTAGCTGTGATCAGTTCCTGCAACGCACCATCTGAAACTAAGTGATCCTTATTCATTGAGGTCAGATTAACTAACTGCAGAATTCTGAGCACTTGAGTCTCTGGTGTTCTGCCAATTTTGGTCTATTGGCTTCTAGGAGGTAAAAACCAGGTGGATTTCTGAACACTCGTATTCACTAAAATTGCTACGGAACTGAGTTAGGCGACTAAATTGATCATGCTTTTTTGGTTAACTCAATGCGATTCACTCAAACCAATGGTTGTTTTAATCATTCCTATGTCGAAGCATTAGATGATGTATTAGTGACAAACTGCCATCCTCAGTATCCCTTCGCCTCGATCAAGCTACACCCTGCAGTCTAAAGTCTCTAAACTGCCATCCTCAGTATCCCTTCACCTCAATCAAGCTGCACCCCGCAGTCTTCTTGACAGTGGGGTGTGTCATCTTGCTCCTTACTCTTATCGCATCCTCCCATCGATTTGCTGTTGCATATACATTAGACATGAGCAAATTCACGTCAGGAATTTGGTAATCTTGCTCGCCAATTCGTTTGGTCAACCGTTCGCTCATCTCAACATTGCCATGAGCCTTACAAGCAGTGAGGAGTGCACCAAACAGTGGCATAGTGTCCTTGTCAATTGGCATGTCACTGATAAACTTCTCAGCTTCATCAAGTAGACCGGCACGACCTAGAAGATTGACAAGGCAGCTATAATGTTCGACTGTCGGTTCTATCCGATAAACCTCCTTCATTGTTCGGAACTGCTTCCGCCCTTCATCAACCAAGCCACCATGGCAACATGCAGTCAGCACCCCGATGAACGTAATGTTGTCAGGCTTAGCTTTGCTTCTCTGCATATCCTCAAACAATTCAAGAGCTCTACCTGCCTGACCATTTGTGGCCAGACCGCAGATGATGGCAGTCCAGGCCATGGTGTCTATGCCTTGCATTCGTTCAAAGACCTCCAGTGACTTCTCCACATGCCCACACTTCGCGTACATGTCGATCAACGCTGTGCCAAGAACTGCATCAATCTTCATATTCCTACCTTCAGCATACTGGTGGATCCATTCACCTTGATCAAGAGCACCAACATTGGCACAGCATGTCAGAAGAGTGACAACAGTGAACCTGTCTGGCTCAACCCGTTGCATCTGCATGTCTCGAAACAATGACAGAGCCTCCTCGAAGCATCCATGTTGCACACATGCATTGATCATTGCAGTCCACAGAATTAGATCCTTCTCTGTGCACTGGTAGAAGAGTACTCTCGCCTTGTCAAGCTGCCCAGCAAGGGCATATCCCGACACAAGTATAGTCCAAGAAATGATGTTTCTCACCGGCATTTGCTCGAACAATTTCACCGCCTCTTCCAAGCAACCATTCTTCATGTACATGTCCAGCAGCGCATTTGCAAGTGGCAAGCTGAAACCGAAGACCCCATCCATGTAGTCATGAATCCTCCTTCCCAGGCTCAGGTCTCCTGCTCTGGAGCAGGCGGTCACCGCGCTCACCAACGTCACCCTATCGGGTGTGAGACCGCTTCTCTCCATCTCCTCAGCCAAAGCAACAGCTGATGCGTATCGCCCGCACCTGACGTAGCACCTGATCATCATATTCCACAGCACCAGCAACCTCTGCGGCATTTCGTCGAACAATTTCCGCGCGACATCCGCACGGCCCAGCATCGTGTACATCTCCATCATCGAGCTCGCGGTGTACGCGTCCCACCGGAACCCGGTCTTCACGGCCGCCCCGTGCGCCTTGCGGCCCTCGACCGACAGCTTGAGCACCCCGACGGCCTTGAGCACGAACGGGTAGGTGAAGCTGTCGGCAACGAGGCCGCGGGCGCGGAGGTCGTAGTACACCGCCATGACGCGCGCGAAGCTGCCGCGCCTTGCGAGGGTCCTGATCAGCAGGTTGCACTCGCGCAGCGGCATGCCGTGGTGGCACGCCGTCGCCATCCTGGGCGTGTGGCGGCGACGCGGGACGCGTGGAGGCGCGCGCGCGGGCGGGGGCAAGATGATGAAATATTTTTAGGTGCCGTATAGACAGCAGTAAACGATAAGAAGGCTTGGGAGTTGGGAGAGGCGGCGAGTGGAGAGATGGTTAAGGGGGTGGCCGTGGTGGTGGGAGGGAGCGGGGCGGGGCTGGCGTGCGCGCACGCGGTGGCGGAGGCGGTGGTGGTGGAGAAGGCGGCGGCGGCGGCGGCCGGAGGCGGCACGGGTGCCGAGACGCTCTCCCGCTGGGTCCCCGGGTGGGGCATCGACGCGGCCACGCTGCCGCTCGCCGTCGACTTGATCCGCCACTCTCGTTGCAAGCCAGCGAGCTATTGCAGATTTGGCTTCCTTGCCTTTGTCCGCGTGTGCTTCTGTTGCCACCATAGAATAGAGCAACGGACAGTGAGACATACTAAACCTATTATAGCGCCCACGTAGACCGAGCTTGTTTGAATATATTGGTACATCTCTATATTTGATAGTTTAGGATTTATAATTTTTACTTATCTTATCTTCAGGAGATGCTTTTTGCTCTTCAAACCTTGTACTCTATATAAACGGCCCTCGAGTCTCAATACAATCATCCATTACAGCGTATTCATCTTCCTACATGGTATCAGGCCAGCGTCGTTCCTGAGCCGCCGCCTCCACAACTTCCGCCGCGTCGCCCCTAGGAGATGCTTCGATCTCTATGATCTCTCTAGGGCTGCGCAATTCATAGTTTAAGTCGTGTCGTCGATCATCCAATCGCCTACCAATTAGAGTTTTCCCCGGTCATCTTCAGATCGGATTTTCTCTATTTTTTTCCGATCATAGATCGGTTTGCGTCGCCGTGCCGACCTGTCGACGTTCCTCGACTCTGGACTTCACCGCTTCAGCTTCGACCTCTCCGGCGCCTCCTCTCCTCTGATGACGTTGTCGCGTGACGTGGCGCGCTCGTCGACATCGCCCTCCCTCCACTGCCTTCCGAGCGCACTGTCTACCGTCGTCATCACGCCAGATCATCATCGCCGGCCCGTCGTCCGCGAGTACGAGCCGTTGCACCACCGGGAGCCCGCACTTGTGGTCATGCCATCGACATCTCCTCCACGGCTACGTCTATGGTCACATCGCTCTCGGCTACCTCGGCAACAAAGGGCTATCATTATCTTGAGCAAACTCGTTGGTTCCCTCTACAGTCATCGCATCCGCGACGCCACAGCAATCCCCGACGCTCCCGCTGCGATTGCGGGGGGATGTCAGTCCGATGGTTCCCCACCTTTGGCTTCCTCTTCAGTCTGATCGTCCGCGACACTCCTGCTGTCCGTAATGCTATCGCTAACTGCGGGGGATGTCAGAGTATATTGGCATATCTCTATATTTGATAGTTTAGGATTTATAATCTTTGCCTGCTTATCTCTAGGAGAGGTTTCTTACCATCCAAACCTTGTACTCTATATAAACCGCCCTCAAATCTTAATACAATCATCGATTACAGCGTATTATCTTCCTACCGAGCTGCTGCAGTTGCCTCGCGCTTCCTGGCCGCTCGAACGCAGCGATGCTCGCCGAACGTATCCACGCCGTCCGCCCAGCTACGGTTCTCCGCACGGTCCCGGGCCCTCGCTCGTCCGGCAGACGCTTTCTCCGGACGTTTTCGCCATGTTTGCGCCGTGACGCGTCCAGGACATTTAATGCGCCCGGAGAGCGCCTCCACGTCGTTGCTTCCTTTCCTGCCCGCTCGGCCGCTGTGGCGTTCACCGAACGCATCCGCGCCCTACGCCCAGCCACAGTTTGCCACGCGGTTCCAGCCCGTGCGCCTCTCCTTCCTTTTCCATCACGACCGGGTTCTCGCGCAGTGTAGAAGCCTCCCGAGTCCTCGCGCGTCTGCTTCATCGCTCCTGTCGTCGCTTCCCCGCCCTCCGCTCTGTCCCCATCGCCGCTCCTCTTTGCCTGCCCAGGCGCTCTCTCTTCCGCTGCCCCGACGCCATCTACTCCCCTCTCCGCACCGCCGCCTCCCCTTCCCCGCGGTACCGGCTCCTCTGGCTGCGCTGTCTCAGCTGCATCGTTGTGCTTGCGTCTTCGCCCCCAACCCGCGCGTCGCCCTGCCCTCGCCTCCTCCCCATCTCCTCCCACGCCCCCGGGATTTCCTTCACCGCCGGCGGCTCCGCTCGAATCTCGCCCAGGTGCCACCGCCCCTCCACTTTTTCCCCTTCTTCTCGCGCCGCACGTCTCTCCTCTACTCTCCGCCGACTTTCCCCTTCTCCCTCTCGATCTCCCTCGCGTTCGAGACCAGCAAGCCATCCCACCACTTCCTTCCTACTTCCTAAGGATAGCCGCCGCACCACCAGGACATACGCCGCTAGAGGCAACCTCATCCGCCCATGCTTCGGAGAGATCCAGCATTGGCCGCTTCTTCCTCTACACCGCCCCCACGCTGGCCTCCTCCCTCTCTTGCCCTTTGCCCGCGTTGCCCCCACCACCCCGCCCATGGGCTTCTTCGTCGACCTTCCTCTTCTTCCCGGTTCTACAAGTTCCTCCTGCTACCCTTCCTCGCCCCCGAGCACGCCGCCTACGTCAGCGGCTGTCCCCTGGCCAGTCCTCCATCCCCATCGCTGCCTGTGTCTTCGGCGACAGCAAGCAGCGACAGGGTAAGCCTGCGAGGTAGGGATTTGGAGGCCACGGTTGCACATCACCTTCCTTCTTCCTTTCTCTGTTCTTTTCATTTTTCCCGTGTTTATTTCAGCTATACAGATGATTTTGTTGTATAGTGCTTTTAGTTTAATATTTTAGTTTATTGTAGGTTAGTGGAGGTGCCAACTGCACAAAGGCAGAGATTAGTTGCTTAAGCATGACGGTGTGTTTGTAGATAATAAACCGTTCTCATGTGAATTTTTGGGTAATTTTATTGTGCAGCTTTGTGGATTTCATGAAAAATTGGTGAGAAAGGAAGAGCGTACGGAACAGGGAAAAGGAAATGCAGCATTGCCCGTGTTTGGATCCCGCCCGGTGATGGCAAGTTCATTGTCAACAATAAGCAGTTTGATGCTTGCTTCCCAATTCTGGATCATCGAGCTGATCTTCTTCGCCTATTTACTGTGACCAAGACTTCGAGGCTTAGGGATGTAACCTGTACTATGAAAGGTGGTTGTGTCTCAGGTCAGTGTTCATAGTTTTGTACAGCTGTTATTTAGATGTTCGCTCAATAGGTATTTGAATTGTTTTGGTAATATGAACGTGGTGTTTAACGGTTCTTTTAGACGTGGGTATAGTGGATTGCATGTGATTTTATACTTAAGTGTTTACCATGTACATATGCATATACTAATCCTTGAGTTTTATATACTAAAATGGGTCCAACACTTATATATAAACTATGAGCTATACATGGATGTGCTAAATTTTATGTTCACATGACACAGCTATATGCATGTTTCATGTGCCATGCATTCAACCACAATTTTTAGCAATGTCCATCTTTCAGTTCTCCGTGGATTCCAGCATTAGATTCTTTTTAGGGAGTATATTCTACAATTATTATATATAAACTAAAGGCTTAATCATGGAGTATATATTTCACTCCATTTTTTCTAATGATCCTGGAACGGAATAAATATTCTTTAGCTGCATGTCATGTGAAATATGCTTCTAACTCTTTGAAGCATCTCCCGGATTGAATTTCTTTTCTGTAAATGCAGGCGAGGTCGGGGCTATCCACCTAGGGAAAAAGGATAGCAAGCCAACGACGTTGTGCAGGAGAGGTTGGGGCTATCCGCCTAGTGAAAAAGGATAGCATGGCAACAACGTTCCTTTTGTTTTTTGGGGCTGCTAAATCTGACTATTTGGGTCCTGGTTCCAAATTTTCCTCAACGTTTCAACTACAAGGAGGGATGAAGGCCCAGGTGAGCGCCTCTTGCTGCATTTCTATGGTTTTCATTTCTCTGTGTGGTGCTTCTTCCAATGTTTATCAATATGCTAGACACAATACAAACAGGGACTTCATGTGCCTCTAGGAGTACAATTTAGCTTCACTGATTGTCTTGATCACTTGTGTTATTAAGGAGTCATGATCATTGTCACTGCAGGTCCCATCAAAGGCAAGATTTCTCCATTGATCATTGTCACTGCAGGCCCATCTGTCGCTCCATGCAAAAAAGGTCTGGCCTCATGTAAACGTCCTCAAATTTCTTTCCAATTTTTGTTTCTTCATTTCCTTGCAGTACTCTCAGTTTTTACTAGAGCTGCACAGCCAGATGCCTGCACTGTTTCTCTTACAGCCATCTAAAAAAATATCACAAACAAAAAAAACTAATCGATTTGGGACTAATGTCTACTTTATTCTACCTATGTGTGTTCCATATCCTTTTCTCTCTCTAAAAGTCTAAAATATAGTTCAGCACCTTTACATTCATTACAATGGTTCATGCATATTTGTAGTATGGTTTGTCCGCATTTGTAGTAATCTATAGGAGATTTACTCGATTTATAGTTTTCACACAGTTAAGACTATTTCATTATATTGCAAATAGATTGTAGTTGTGTTTGGTTCCTTTTCTTGTTAGTGAAACCTGTCCTGCTTATAGAAGCAAAGGATATTATCAAGAAGCTAAGGACATTGGATAAACCTTTAGCACCTTTCGAGGAGGATAATCCTACCAATTGGTAAGCCTTTGACAGGAGTCATACTAATCAATTCATCTGTCAGCACCATGTAGAAAATCACAATATTGGATTGCTGGAAAATTGATTGAACTCTTGCTGGAGCTGATCAAGAACAATCTACAGTTTGATAGTATTTATTTAGGTATAGTGCCAAAACTTGTGCCTCAGATTGGTGGGCCATTTGTAGATATAGGCCTTCACTTTATGAGTGTAAATCAAAACCGTATTGACCAAACAACTTTATTTTTAAATGAGACTAGATAAAATTCAGAGAACAGTTCTGACAAATATAGATACACAGTCACAACAATTGCGTTACTCCATTTTCAAAGCTATGCCTGCTCAAAAGCTTGCATCTGCTTCTTCTGCATGGCCTATCACATTCAGATGATAAGTGTCAGACATGATAAGCATGGCCTATCACATCCAGATTATTATGTCATAATCAAGTTCATCTGCATTTTTGCATGTTTTGTTTATGATCTGAAATTCTGTTGTTACGATAACATCATACTATTCTATATCACGATTGCATTCCCTTCCTGAAAAGAAGATCATGGTTTAGGTTGTGGAAATCGGCTTTGACAGTTCTGTTTCAGCATGTGGCATCGTTGGATTTCTATTGATTTTACCTCTTGAGTAATGCACGTTCCTTCTGATAACATAGGTCGGTACAGTCCAAGATAATGCAACTTCAAACAACTACATATCGCATTCACATAATAGAATAACTACACACTATACACAACTTAGACTAGCAGATTCTTTCAAAGCGACTTCAGTTTTTTCAATTGCATTATTTATAGCACATGTCCATATGCCTCTTTTGTTCAGATCAGCCCCTCAATTCTTTTCAGCCTGTATGCTTTTACAAATTCTGATGAAACGGAACACAAAATGTATTTAGACAGATATAGAACTAATGTATACAGTCAGTTCTATGTTATATGGTCTTTTTCATACCAATATAATCCAATCTTTACCGGAATGTCTTTGTTCAAAACATCATTATTTTCCTTTCAAAAAAGAGAGTAAAGGCACTGGGTTGTAAATCAGCATTAAACACATCTTTGGTCATTAACAGTACATTTATAGTAGCAACCTCATCTCACATGTAGATTCAAATACTAAAAGATGTATTAATGCATGCTAGAATCATTGTATACCTCACAAACTCACAACAAAAACAGTTTGTGTTCGCAGTCCCCTGATTAGTCACTGAAAGCCAAAAAGAAAAGAGTTTTAACCATCTGCTACAACCAAAAACCAAAAAAAAAAAGTTACCTTACTGAATTACCCGCTAATCCTTACTTTCTGTATTTTTCCTTCCTTTGCATATCAGAGCTACTCTGTCCTAGCCCGTAGTCGTAACGATGCACTGTACATCTTTTGATCAGACTAACTGAGCATACACTAGGACCTTTGGTTAGCTATATACACTCGTGTTTTGCTCAAAATAACTCGCAGTGTTCAGATAACGTCTATCGCACTGTTTCTTTTAGTATACTACCCCTGTTCAACAGTAAAAATAGTACCTCTGTAATACATATATGCTTTTCCTTTTACTAAACCTACATATGTATAATATCGTCTGCTTACACGCTGTCTAACGATGCACTGTACATCTTTTGATCAGACTAACTGAGCATACACTAGGACCTTTGGTTAGCTATATACACTCGTGTTTTGCTCAAAATAACTCGCAGTGTTCAGATAACGTCTATCGCACTGTTTCTTTTAGTATACCCCTGTTCAACAGTAAAAATAGTACCTCTGTAATACATATATGCTTTTCCTTTTACTAAACCTACATATGTATAATATCGTCTGCTTACACGCTGTCTACCTAACCACGCCTGTTCTCCTGCATGTGAACGACATTTTAAAAGAGCCTGATGTTATCTTTCGTTGCAAGATGTAACATTGCACTTACTCCTGACCATGGAAGAAAAACCCGGCTGGTAACCGCCGGTTATCGTCTACCGGAGGGCATCCGGGAAATCAAATACCGGAACTACAACGTCCGGTTTAGCCAATTCAAAATTCAAAATTTGATTTTTGGACGAATTTTAAGCGAATTTGATCGAATTTTGTTCGGGAAAAAACCGGTTTGACCGGTACCACCGCCTGGCCGGGAAAATGCCCGGGAACGGTTTTTGGTGTTATGAATAGTGCTTGTATTCATATGAGGCCAATGGGCCGGTATATATACACAAAGTACAGAAGGCAAATATGCAAAGAACCCCTCATAACAATGGGGAATAACAAACTATACATATATCTCTAACACCCCCCCTCAAACTCATGGTGGATCAACAACACTGAGTTTGGAGAGGTAGAAGCTGTGCTGTGCTCGAGTCTGGGTCTTCGTGAAGAAATCCGCTATTTGAAGCTCCGAAGGCACATACTGAAGAGTAATCACCTGATCATGCACACAAGTCCTCATGAAAGAAGCATCAACACCAATGTGCTTGGTGAGCTCATGCTTCACAGGATCACGAGCAATACTGATAGCACCTGTACTGTCGGACAAGAGAGGGGTCGGTGTAGTGACAGAAACACCAAAATCCTCAAGTAACCACCGTAGCCAAGTAATCTCCGCTGTCAAGAGAGCCATAGCTCGCAACTCAGCCTCTGCACTCGAACGGGACACTGCAGTCTGTTTCTTCGTCTTCCAAGCAATAAGAGAACCACCAAGAAAAACACGATGCGAGAGATAGACCGCGATCGGAGGATCACGCCCAAGTAGCATCCGAATAGGTCCAAGGCATAACGAGTGGAGCGTGGAAAGAAGAGACGGCGAGAGATAGTTCCACGAAGATATCGCAGAACTCGAAGAAGGTGGCTGTAGTGAACCTGAGTGGGAGCTGAAACAAACTGACTCAGAATATGAACTGGATAAGTGATATCCGGACGAGTAACAGCAAGGTAGACAAGACTCCCAACAAGATGACGATAGCGAGTCGGATCAGAAAGAGGCTCGCCATCAGAGAGTCGGAGGTGAACATTGAGCTCCATGGGAGTCTCAACGATCTGTTGTCCGAGAGAGGCGCGATCAAGAAGATCTGAATATATTTCTCTTGGGACATAAAGAAACCATCCCAGGAGTGGAAGTAACTTCCGACATAAGGCGTCATGTGGGCCAGGAGCAAAAGTCTCGTCATAGTCAACACCATGCTCTGCTGGAAGCCACGAGCAACAAGGCGCGCTTATAGCGCTTAAGAGAGCCATCGAGCGAGTCTTAATCTTATAGAGCCACTTACATGTGATGGGATGAGAATGAGATGGAAAAGGAACAAGATCCCAAGTACCAAGACGCTCGAGGCAAAGAATCTCTCGGCCATGGCAAGCCGCCACTCGGGGTGAGTAATAAAGATCCCGTGGGAGACGGGCTCACAAGTAGCGGCACCAAAGAAAAGCAAAGCAGGCGGGAGGCCGAATCGACTGGCGATCGCGGAGAGCGTTGCGAGGAGAAGATGAACCCATCAGGGGAAGGTGGAGCATCAAAAGAAGATGGAACATCAGGAGAAGATGGCTCATCTGGAAGATCCTCAATACAAGGTCGACGAGTGTAGAAGATAAGGAGAAGGTATCAGAGTGGGAGGAGCTCATGAGTCGAGAAGACGACACAAAGCGGCGACAACGGCGGAGATGCCACAGGGGAATATGTGGAGACTCGATGGGACAGTGGACAAGGGCAAAGCAGATATAGGTGTATCCGGAAAGGTCAAGAAAGACAGAGACTCCACAAAGGAAGCCGAAGGAGGCGGGGCGTGGGTAGAATGGACGAGACTCGCCGAAAGTCACATCCCGAGAAACCCGATCCGACGACCAACAGGATCCCAAAGACCGATAGCCCTTGTACTCGTGATTTGTATCCCGTAAAGACACTCAATAGATCGGCGGTCGGTTTAGTGCGTTCGAGGCGCGAGAGAACGTAGCAAACGCAACCAAACAGATGAAGGGTAGAGTAGTCGGAAGAAGACCACGAGACGCCACGAGGATCGCTCCCAAGAGCGTAAGAGGTCGGATGTTGACGAGATAGGTGGCGATGGAAACATCTCGGCCCAAAAGTGAGGTGGAATAGAGGCGCGATCATCGAGCACGAGCCGCTCTCAGGAGGTGACGATGCTTGCGCCAATGACACCATTCGAGCATGAGCACCGTGACAAGAGAATCGAAGCGAGAGTGTCCGCCAGCAAGGAAGCCGCGCGCAGTAACGAGAGAGGTACGCCAGGCAGAATCAAGACGAAAAACACGAATAGGAGTGGAGAAGCGTGTGAATCATAGTGACAAATTTTTATAGATAGACAAGGCCTCACTCACGAGAAGACATGAAATATATCCAAGTATGACGAGAAAAATCATCTATAAAATGATATAATATCGATGACCCTTTCAAGCGAAGGAGCGGACCCAAACATCCGAATGAACAAGATCAAAGGCGCCGAGACAGACTCACTATGAGGATAAGGAAGTTGAATCTGTTTACCTAACTTACACACACGACAATCTAAAGACACGTCTCACGAGACAGACCCGTAAGACCACGACGAACTAAGGGACGGCGGCGAGATCCACCACAGATGACCAAGGCGGTGATGCCACGCTGCTGAAAGAGCCGGTGACGGCGAAGTAAGCGAGCGAACCGCGGCGGTGGTGGCGGCGGAAGGAAGATGAAGCCGTCAAGTTCCCAGAGACGCCGTGAGTCACGTAGCGAGGGCGAACCAACCGAGCTCGTGTGGCGATCCCGAACACAACAAGAGTCAGAGTCGAGAATGACCCGATAACCAAGGTCAGTGATCTGCCCAGCAGAAAGAAGCTGCATGGTAAGGCGAGGAACATGAGCAACAGAAGAAACATGAAAGGATGAGTTGCTAAGAGTTCCTCTACCGAGACGAGAAGAGATGTACCATCGCAGTAAGAACACTGATAGGAGAAACAAGAGGTGTAATAGAAGACAAAGTGGAAGGATCAGGAGTCATGTGAAAAGATGCTCCAGAATCAAGAATCCATGGGGAGGTACCTGACTGTGTAGGGGGTGGTTTCTCAGTGCCTAAAGAGTCGATGTGTAACCTCGCGAACCCGTCGAGGAGAACACGGCGGCAAGCGGCGTCAAGTCCGCTATCTCCTTTCGGCGAGAAGGCTGCCAAGAAGTCGATCGCGACGTCGTCGTAGAAGCACTAGTGCCGATGAAGAACGGCGTGAAAGATGCCGCTTCTTCTTGTAGCACCGGGACTCAGTGGGCCATCCTTGTCGCAGAGGAGCAGTGAGGACGGCCACCTCCAGACGGAGGGCGGCCACCACCACTGTGGTAGCCGAGGAGGCGAGCAAAGTGACGAGCGGCGAGCACAGAGGAGTGGCATCGGACCAAGACCACTCAAACGAGTCTCCTCTGCGCGTATCTCGGTAAGAGCCTCCGAGAGTGACACGAGGGTGGCGTGCAAGTAGCCGGGCACGCCTTTGCTCGAACTTCGGGGCGGCGGCGAGTAAGGAACTCGAGACCGTTGAAACTCGGTCGACGTGCACCGAGCAAAGACGGGACAGTACGGCGGCGCATGCGGAGAGAGTCCAACCGACGCCGATGCCAGAGCTCTAAGCGTAAAAGCGCCAACGATAGCATCACCTGTTGAAGAGAGTGCTCTGGCGGACCACGGGCAGCATGTGGCATCACCAGAGGGCTCGTAGCGCCGACGAAGATGAGTCCACATCCGAAAGCCGAAGGAGTCCCACAACCTCGTAAGAGAATCGAGGCCGACATCGCGATGAAGACAAGAAGAAGCTGGCGCCGTCATCGCCGTATCACCGAGTGTAGGTGGTCGACGATCCTTGTAGAAATCGAGCCTCTGGTAGCGCGGCCTCATCATCGCTGATCGGCGGCGTTCGTGCGCGGCCTTATCGGTGTCGGGGCAATGCAACAGCGTGGGCTCGTCGGAGGAATAGGGCAAGGCGGGCAGTGACATCGCGAGAGGACGCCCGAGACGTAGACCACGCATGAATGCGCATGTGAGACACAAGTCGGTGTAATTAACACCATCAAAGACCACCGCAACGCGAGGAGAAACGGTGCCCATTGGTAGCGCGTGGGCGGCGCGGCGACCAAGACAACAAAGTCTAACAGGCGGCGCTGGACGGCGCGGCGGTTAGCACGACGTTTTTTTTTCTCTCGCTCTCTTTTTCTTTTTCCTTAACAGCCCACGCTTCGGCCCAAGAACACAATCACACGGAACCCTAGTTCCGGCTGGAAGGCGGCGTCGGGAGAGGTCCCGTCGAGTCGGGCGACGGCGGGGAGGCGGCGACGGCTGCGGCCGGCGAGAGCGGCGACGGCTACCGGCCGGAAGCCGGCGATCTGCGAGAGGCGGCGCGGCCTACTAACGGCGGCCTCGGGCGGAGGCGCGCGTTCTGGGAAAGCGGCGCGTCCGGAGAGGTCGGAACGGAGGACGAAGTCGGTGGAGTCGCGGCCGACGGCAGCAGAGGCGGCGGCAGCGGCGGCGAAGAGCGGTGAGTCGCGAGGCCGACGGCAGCAGAGGCGGCAGCGGCGACGGGAAGCGCCGAGACGGCGAGCGCGAGGCCGGGAGTCGGCGACGGCGGCGGAGGCCGGGAGTCGGCGACGGAGACGGCACACGGGCGCGCGGAACCCTAGGTAAGTCAAAACCCTAGTTTTGGCTCTGATACCATGTTATGAATAGTGCTTGTATTCATATGAGGCCAATGGGCCGGTATATATACACAAAGTACAGAAGGCAAATATGCAAAGAACCCCTCATAACAATGGGGAATAACAAACTATACATATATCTCTAACATTTGGAACCCTGCTCCTGACCATATAACCTGTTTTAACCCAACATATGCACTACCTAATTGCAGTCATGCCAAAAAAAAACTTACAAACCACCGTGTTGCTTTCAGAAAACAAGGAAGTTCCCGTAACAAACGAAAATCAACGGCGCGACAGCGCGCGCAATGTCTTCCTAGTCAATCTAAATGTTGCAGTAGTTCTATCGAAGCACGTTTTTTTAGGGAATCAAAACACTACTATGGTTACTTGAAAATTATTGTAAAAAATGTTGATCAGCTCAACTGGATCCTCTGACATTTTGATCAGCTCCTCCTAGGAGAAAGATCACTAGTTAAAGATCACATTAGTTATCACTAACGGTTCCATTTCTTGTTTGTTGCATCCAATGCAGGTACTCTGGGTACTGCGCATGACGAGGGAAACAATTTTTAAGGCACCGGTGCTACATAGTGCCATGCCTGACTGCACGACAGGTAGCAAATGTTATTTGAGGGAAACCTTCGTAATCGAGACCAATCACTTCTTCTATTGATATGTCAAGACCACTAAGAGACCATCGGGGAATATACTCTTCAATCTCCCTTACACTTCATCATTTGATACTGCACTTGGGTGTTATCTTCCTTTGACAAGAAAGCCATAAGTTCTTCGACAGATGAATCCAACCTTTTCATCTTGTGGTATGCATCCACCAGGTGTTTGGGGGCTTTGCACCTACTAATGGTATATTTATGGCAATCACACTTGGGCATTTGACACTTAAGTCTCTAACCACTGTGACCTCCTTCTCAGGAGTCTTCTCGATTATCTTTTTCTTTCCCTCTTTTCCTCATAGCGGAGTAGTGTCCATTCAAGCACCTAGCTTCTTGTCTTTCATCGTTGGGAATTCTGGTCCGGTCTATTTTGGTCCGGCTACTATTCTTGCCGGGCCGGCCCACGGGCCGCGGTGACGGTCCAGGCACGGTCCATCGCCCTTTCGTGCCGTGCTGGCCTGTTTAGCCCATCAGGCCAAATGTGGCCCGTGTAGCCCATTTGGCCCGACAGAATAAAAAAAATTCAAATTTTTTTTAGAAAATTGTGTAGAATTCAGAAGTTGACATGAAAATTGATTTTTTTTTAGACAACCATATTGAAAATGTAATAGAATTTTATTAATGTTCAAATAGCTAGCTCGTTAAAACATTTATCATTTAGCTCATAAGACATGAAAAATTGGAAAACAATCATATATATATATATATATATATATATATATATATATATATATAACCAAAATAAATTTATATATACTTGTAAAATGAACTATATAAAATTTAAAAACTACAAAATAAAACCATATAAGTATTAAAAATGGAAAGAAAATCATATGAATATTAATAAATAAAAATAAAAGTATATATCTATATTAAAATACTGTCGTGCCAACTGTCGGCCCATGTACGCCCAGGCTATCGTGCCGTGCCGGCCCGGCCCGTGAATAGAGTCGTGCCGTGCCAACTCTATTCACGTGCCGGGTCGGGCCAACAGTGTCGTGCCTCGTGCCGGCCATCAGGCACGGCCCGTTTGGCCAGCTCTAGATGTATGGGAAGGGTACCCGGTGTTTGTATTTGAAATAAGCAATTCACTAGGAATTGAAGAAGTCTGTTAATTCAACAAGAAGCCTTATACTATTTGGAAAACGTGAATTTGTTGTGTTCACTTCTGTGATAAGTGTAATTGTTTTTGTTCAGGAGAACACTTTGTTCAAAGTTGTATATGCTTTGCTAGTTGATCAAACTTTGAACAACAGCAGCTAATCGGTACATTATTTGTGAGTTTCTCGTCGTGATACAACAGTCTTCTCTTGTTGCATACCATTTTGTTGTTTTAAGATTATCATGTTACTAAAGGAGAATAGAAAAAATATATGCATGAGGTGTTGCAGCAATTTTGCGTGACATAAAGCAAGCTCTGCCTATATGTGTTTGTAGCCATGTTAGCTGAAAAATTGGGAAGAAATTTGTATGTCACTTTTGTAGCTGTCGAAGTATTTGCAATGAATGTAATGCAAAAATAGGCAAGATGAATGGAATTTAACCATGTTGATTTTTGTGTGCAGTTGTATAACTTCTGTGACTTTTGTGCCATTGAAATGAGTTGGCAAGAAGTAGCAAATCTGAATTGAATTGAAGTTACAAATAGATTTGGAATGTTACAATTAGGGGTAGTATAGTCTATTTGCCTAAAATCCTCTCTTTCATGGTTTTAGGAGTCAAAACTCCTAGCCAAATGTTTTTCTCGATTAGTTCTAGATTCTCCATTGAAGTGGATCCTTGAAGAAACAAGAGTATGGAAAATCACGATCTGAAATTCTACCAAACATGCCCTAAGCAAGAGGTGAGATGAGCTCCCTTGTGGTGGAGGCGTGGTGCGTGGAGCGAAGAGAAGACGGCCAGACTGCTCGAACAGTTTCCTCCGCCAGTTGTATTGCGGAATTTTGGGCCATATCAATTCCTCGCGAGGAGAGCAGGATCTTGCCCTTGGTTGCACACACGAAACAGCATATTGGGGTAGCACTATCCGCCCCAATACCTGCTGCCCTAAAATACTCTCAATGTACAACGCGTAGCCCCATCTATGTGCTTTGTAGGGCCAAGTAGGCTCGGATGCCAGCGTTGAGGCGAGGGGGTGCCTCGTGTCAATGCCGTAGCGGGGGATGGGCGCCGACGCTGACGCCGGCGCCGGGGTCAGCGACAAAGGCGGGGCAGCAGCGTCGGGGTGCGCGACGAAGACTGTGCGACAACTGGACGAAGACTGTTTCCTTTCTTACCTGTTGGCTTTGAGTCGAGGACGAGCAAGGGCGGGAGCGAACGAGGGTGAGGGCGAGCGCGAACGGCGGCGGCGAACGAGGCACGAGTGCAGGCGAAGCTGGTCGAGTAGAAGCTAGTGGGCGCAGGTGGAGCTGAGCTGCAACCACACCGTGTGACAGATCGATGGGAGGAAGTAGTTTCATCCTCAGTTGGTGACCAGGCCGCCTCCTCATGATCGGTAGGTGACCATGGCGATTGGGCCTCCTTCTGCTCCGTCACCCACCATGGTCACCTGCAGAGGCGGCGAGCTTCACCGAGTGCCGATGGTGACCAGATCTGGATGGGCTTGACCGGATTTGGCTGGGGAGCGACGCGCTTCTCTTGAGGGCGGCGGTGTGGGACTAGACACGAGCGTGGGTAGTGACTCCGGGATCGAAGAGCGGTGATGCAGGCAGTGAATCACGACACTGTGGCGGCCGAACGGCGTGGGGAGCATGAGTGAAGTGAGGGGGAGAAAGAGAGTGACATGTGTGGGAGAAATAGACAGGGTGGGGGAGAAAAAGGGATATGTGTGGCTGACGTGTGGGCCAGGGTTCCTAATGTAAAATGTTAAATAAAAATATAACTTAAGGGCTCAAATAGATTTTTTGGAGGACTGGCATACAAATATTATTGTAGGTCTAGTGAAACCACCATGAATCGGGTGAGTAGGAGTCTGGATGATATCTTGAGTGCCCTGTGCTTATCTAGAGGTTGAAACCACCCCATGAGGCCCCTATGAAGGATGAATGCCAAACGCAACTGCTGCCCCTAATATTGGGCCTGTTTGGCACGGCTGTGGCTTTCCTTAAAAGCAGCTTCTGGTTGGGCTGAAGAGGTTTGATGTTTGTCTGTCTGCCTTTTAGGTAGGCTGATTGCAGCTTCTAAGATAAGAAATATCTGAAATGTCCCTCAGGACAGTAACAGTTTGTTGATGCCATTTAACGCAATTAACAACATTTAATGAGAACTAACGACAATTGAGGATAATTAACGACACTAAATGCAATTGACGATAATTGACGTCAACTACCGTAATTAATAACGATTAACACAATTAACTGCAATACACAACGACTGCCTCAATTGATCGCATCTAACGAACGACAACATACCCCAATTAACACAATATACCACCATTAATGACAATCAACGCAATTAATGTAATTAAAGAAAATTGCTACAATAAATAATTATTACATAAATGATTATTACAACAAAAAATAATATAAACAATTATAATAATAAATAATTATTAAAAATAATTATTACAATAGGTAATTATTAAAAACAATTATTACAAGAAAATGACACTTAACATCAACTAACGACAATTAACGCAATTGACAACATATACTGTAATTAACGATAATTAACATAATAGATCATAATTAACGATAATTAGCGAAATTGATGACAATTAACATAACTAACAATAATTAACACAATTGACCACAATTGATGCAACTAACGATAATTAACGCAATTGATCATGGTTGTACTACCGCGATTAACATTGGAACATCAAAGTGAATCTAATTTCTCAATTTCACACAGATTTTTGCACAGCTCAAGGAGAAACGGAGAGAAAGCATATCCATCATGGAGAAGAAAGGAATCAATCTTGACTACCATGGAAAACTTACATAAGTGTTATTTGGTGATAAAAATGCATTGAAATCATTAAGGAAACATGTTGCAAGTATTTAGGACAATAAGTAGTTCGCTAGTTCCATTCCAGGATCTGCAGAAGAATTAAAAAAATGGAACAGATTGCTATCTCATAAAGTCAAAGCTGCCAATCTGGAATATTTAGTCCTTAATCAATGTTTTCATTTAGGGACCGAAGCCCATATTGGGGACTGGCTCATACGGGGAAAAGGGATTGTGAGTTTGTGACACTACCGATCTAGTGGCCTGTGTTCAGAAATCAGAATAGACAAGTTCCATGCTTGGTTACACAAAACCATATCAACTCCATCTAGGGTGAACTGAGCAGTACGCAATTCAAACACATAGCAAGGTTATGACCAGTAGTTTGCTTGGCACATTGCTAGCATAGGTTTTATGTTAAAGAACCATTTAATGTTACCCAAACAAAAGAAAAATATTTAGACAACTTAGGGCTTGTTTGGATAGAGATGGATTAGAACCAATCTTTTCGGATTGGAAGGGATTTTAGTTTAAATTTTGAGTCAATCCGAAGAGATTGAGTCGGATCACAGTGTATCCAAACAAGCTCTTAAGAGCCTCAGGATTATGTATGCAAAATGCAGGTTCATTCAGCAATGATTAGTAGCTGTGTACCACAACAGCTTTGTTCAATTCCAAATGAACGGGAATGAACATTCTAGAAAGTATCAACAACAATATGTGCATTTTTAACATGTTGGGCATCCAATTTTAAGCTAGGAACACTGGATCAACACAAGATGGAATTCCTAGGTTATAATACACGAGTAATCTCCAACGCAATATTTAGTCAGTCCCCCTCTCCAGGTGGGGGAAACAAGTAATCTCTCGTGTGGATTTGGATCGATCCCATCCCCTGTGGGTCCAACACGATTAATTTCTTCAAGCGCAGACGTGCGGGGAGAGAGGTAGGAATTGGAATTTGAACTGGCCTATAGACGAAGTCCCGGATCCTGGAGTGGTTTGGGGGATGAGGCGGCGCTAGAGGTGGAGGACGAGGCGGTAGGTGCACTTGAGGCCGAGGAAGTAGGCCGTGATCGCCGTGAGCTCCCACAGCACCATCTCCGGCCGACCGACGAGTAGACAACATCAACGGAGGAGGAGGAAGAGGAGGCGGGGAGGAGGGTTTTAAGGCGGTGGAGGAGGAGGTGGTGGATTTGGTAATGAGGAAGACCGGAAGAGATGGCAAAGAGGAGGGAGGAGGTGGGGCGTCGGCGTGGGAGGAAGCGAGAGGAGGAGGGCGGGGGGAGGAAGAGGGGTGCAGCGCGGGGGGAGGAAGAGGGAGGCGTGCGTGAGGCAAATCTGGTCGGGGCCGAAGGCGGGCGGCGGCGCCAGATCCGACGAGGTGGGCGCGGGAGGGAAAGAGGAGAGCGGTGGCGGCGACGGCTCGGGGGGAGGCGGAGGGAGGACGAGGGCAGGGGCAGGGCTTGGCGAGGCAGTGGCCCAGGACAGAGGAGAAGGGAGGAGGATGCAGGCGAGCGCTGAGCGGGGTGCTGTCGTGCTGGGGTTAGGCTGCGCACGGGGAGGGGGGTTTGTGCGCTGGCAAAAGCGATCACCCCCTAACTTCGGGGTAAATACGGAACCCTACGGAATAGGGTTCTGGAGAATCCTAGGTCAACGGTAAATACAGAACGGGGTCCGAGGAATCTGAGGGGTAATTTTTGACTTTTCGCTTTCATGCGTTATGAGCAGCTTTCCGACTTCGAAAAAAACAAAAATGTCGCTCGCTTGGAATGTAGCTCGGCTTATCCGCTAATTAGCGCTCGCAGCAGCGTACGTCAAGATGCCAATGTGCCACGTAACTTCGCGTGTGCAACAAGGACTGCCTGTCCCTGCCACTTGCGCGCGTTGGCTGCCCAGATATCTATATGCTTTTTACGGATTTACCCCTCTCTTTACACCTGTTGGCTTACAATCCACCCCCCAAACCATTATAATATATACAAGTCCCTCTCATCCTGGCCGAGCTAGCAAAAGCGCTCTGTAAGTCCCTTTCAGTAAGTCCCTTTCAGTTTCAGGCCTTCCCCCTTTCATCCAGCACCGCGTTACCCCCTTTCATCCAGCACCCGCGCAACTAACACTTGCTGGCTTACAATCCATCCCCAAACCATTATATAAGGCCCTTTCAGGATTTCAATCCACAGCCAACCAGCAAGTATAATACATAGTACATACAAACGCAACGGCAGAGTGGGTGATGCGCTACCTCCAACGCCTCGAGAGGCAGGCCGGGATGGACGGTCGGCGCCTTCGCCGCGCCATCGCGATCGGTCACCTCCAGCAGCTGCTCCTAGACTCCGGCCGCATCTTCATGTTACTCGGTGCCGTCATTCTCATGCACCAGCTGACCACGAGCGCGTGCGCGGCCGCGGCCGCGTCCAGCAACGCCGAGCAAGTCTTCATCGCCTTTCTCCTCTTGCTGCTCGGCACCGTGCTCGCGACGCTGTCGGTGGTCGCCCCGCAGTTCCCCAGGCTCGCGGTCGCCGTCGCGGCCGTTGCGACGGCTCTCCGCCGCTACCTGCTTGGCGGTCTGTAGCTTTCATCATGGTCCATACTGCATATCTCGCTCGATCGTCCGTGCTCTGCTTATTCTCATCATCACGTAGTATTGTAATTGGGTGCTTTCTTAGGCCCTAGCCCTTTTCATTGTTCAGTCGTTCTCCATGAAATAATTTTCTAATGTCATATTGAAGTTACATCTGGTTAGCGCAATTGTTACCAAACTGCTGCTTTATTGTAGTTTTGCGTTTTTTTGCCTTCGAAATGGATCATAGATTCGTAATAGGACTTTAGAGTTCAGACTACAGAGTACTCTGTTTTTTGCCCGCTGGAGTGGGCCGTGCCCGTGTGGTCATCCGCGGGCGGTGGAAAAAAGTCCTTAGTGGGCTCGGTGGTGCAGTTCAAAATCGTTTCAACTAATTACACTCACTAGTTAGTTAAAAATTGAAATAAATCAATTTTAAATAAAATTGGATTTTGCTCTGACTCAACTCTTCTCGGTAGCTCGGTTCTAAAAATAATTCTAAACTATAAATACAATAACATTAAATTAAACCGTGTCAAGTTCAGAACAAACAAACTCGATAAGATGAGCATTTGGCAGGATATAACATAACGCGGGGACGACACGGATCAGCAAAGAGAATCCTCACAAAAAAAGCAAAGGCCTAGGCCGCCTAGCGCTCAGCACTTGGCCCCTTCCCTCCATCCGATGCCCAACAAAGTAAAACTACGCAGCCCACTTCCATCGCCACGGAAAGCCCACGAAGCTGTAGAGTCGGCTCGGCACAGATAAATTAATTACTCGCGAAACACATATAAAAAAACGAATCCGAACCATCAGACCACGATCCAACAGCGACCAATATCCCCAAGACCGACAACTCGACGTGTGCCGCTTCGGCTCCCTGTATAAACCGGCCTCAGCCTTCCTCCCTTCTTCCCCTTCCCCCACTCATCGCCTAGCGCCCCTAGGCCGGCGTCATCCCAGCCCGCCCGCCCCAATTGCTCTACCAAATAAAAATTCCTGTACAGATCAACCCCAACGGATCCGGATCGCCCTATTCCCCGCCGATCCGTGCGATTTTTTGCCGTGATTTTTCCGGCCGGGGCTAGCGTTAGGACCTCAGCAAGGGGGGCTGTCACGACCCATCATCAAGAATATCGATCCACACCAAATCCGAATGCTATATTGTCAAATCAACACACGATACAAGTGTTTGGGGATACAATTGGGTGAAATGGGAAGCAAGGATGGGAGTAGCAATCCAGATGGGGAGGAAGAAGCATGGGGTGAGGATCAGCGAAAAGGGGATTGGAGGAAGAAGAAGCATTGGGGAAGAAAGAGTCGGCTGTTGCTATTTCTTCGATGTCTCCCCCAACCGGATCACCTCCTCCTGTTGTAGCTTCACCTGGCTGCACTAGATGGGCCAAAGGCCAGCCCACATGTTTGTCCAATCTGGAGGCCCACGTACTTGTTCATGTCCGTGACATACCTCCCCCGTTGAAATTCGGCTTGCCCCCAAGCCGCTGCAATAGAAGCTGGGCAGATGAACTTGTGCAGCAGTATGATTCCAAAATCTTGTCTTGCCAGCCCCGAATGAAGTAACCGCCCCACTGATTTGTAGCTGGATACTTCCTTCTTTCCATTGATCCTGTTTCTGTGTATGGCTGGGTAAAATCAACAAGTCTTGTTCTATTTGTCACGATAGCAATGTCCCCTATTGCAGCGTCAAAGTAATTTTCAGACACCTTCTGAACAAGGTCACTGTAACTGGGATTCTTCAAACCATCTCCAAATAAAACAACATTGCATGTAACGGGGTAAGGCAACAAGCTTATTGCAACTTTGAAAACATCAACTGAAAACCCCTTTACTCCATCAGGTCCATTGTCTTGCATCACAAACTCTTTGTAGCTTGTACGAAGAGGTACTCCAATCCTCAGAGGCTTCCCATGATACGGAAACACCCAACCATGAGGTTTCTCAGCAGTCTGACCAGGCCAAATAACACCATGGAGCTGTATATTGCTGGTTGAATAGTCCAGTGGTGCTGAATGCAAGTTTTCTGGAGGAACAACTGAGAGACCAGAAAAATTTGACCAATACCCGATGGTTCTGAAACCTGTACCACCGATATTCAGGATATCATAAGCTGGATGGACAAAATTCCGGTCCAAAGTAAATTGTACTTGGCCAGAAATCCCTGTGAAATTTGCACGCCACACTTTCTCCAGTAATTTATCCCCATTGTTGAAACTTCTGAGAGAACCTAACTGAAGGCTACTTCCTTTTGTAGCTTGCAAATTTGAGTCTGCAGAAAAGGATACTGCATTCCCTTCACTCAGGAATTGCTCAACAGCATGGGCAATTAACCATACAGAGTCATAAGCATGCATTATGTAAGAACCCAAGCCCAAATGGCTTCCTTTCCTGGTCAGATTGTTCCATTTGGACAGAAAGGAATGCTGAATGCCGGAGTCAGTAACATGTTGCCGAAGCATAATAGCCCCCTGAGTAAGTTCCACCGCATCAGGATTAACATGCTCAGATGAATCTACAACTGCAGAAAGCCAGTCTGTTGCTATCCATACATAGCCACTACTCACCACCCCCAAAGATTTTGCAGCGGAGAAAACTGTGAGACCGGAGTCAGGGTTTACATGGACAACGTAGACGCGAGACTCCATTTCATTTACTCGCATCAATGTATCCTGGATAGTAGTCCTTCCAGCACCAGGTGGCAACTTCGCTTTGTGGGCTATCTTGGACTTCTTTTTCGCAAGGGCGTCACCTAATGCTGTGATGCCACCTCGACCATAGTCATCATCAACATATATAGCGATGACTTCTCTCCATTGATACTGACTGATGATGCTAGCTACAGCACCCAACTCATCTTGATTGCGTGTAACTGAACTGAACAACAGCCAACTTCCTCCTCTAGGTGGTGGCCATGGTGGTAGCAACCTTGTTCTACTGTCATTTGTCCTGAAGAATGGTTGAGATTGCAAAAGGCTCACCTCAGTGTTCCATGTGTTGGAGTCAAGACCCGACGTCGAGCACTTGGTGGGTATCACAGTGCCCAACTCACCGGTGGCCAACAACTTTGGCGAAGTCTTCTCCAGCTCTGTCTGCGCCAGGATGGTTGTGGACATGCCCCTTGAGAGCAGGGGCATGGTCGTGACCTTGGCGTCGTCGACGTTGGGGTCAGGGCTAGGTGTTGAGCACTTGGTGGGCGTCGCGAAGTTGGTGTCGGTGTCGACGGTGTTTGGTGGTGGCGATAACGACCCAACTTGAGATGGTGGTGAGCGGCGGTGGTCGACGAAGAACTTGGGTCAGTCGTGGCGGCGAAGCGGCGGTAGAGAGTGGTCGCGCTAGGGTTGAGATCATGTCATCCATCTTCCGCCCTTGCTCATCCATCTTTGCCAGTATCTTGTCAAGCATCGCCTTACATCGCTCCTCTTCAGCTGCGCTCATGGCCATCTCAATACAAGGAACCACTGGGATCAATGGCTCTGATACCATATTGTCACGACCCATCATCAAGAATATCGATCCACACCAAATCCGAATGCTATATTGTCAAATCAACACACGATACAAGTGTTTGGGGATACAATTGGGTGAAATGGGAAGCAAGGATGGGAGTAGCAATCCAGATGGGGAGGAAGAAGCATGGGGTGAGGATCAGCGAAAAGGGGATTGGAGGAAGAAGAAGCATTGGGGAAGAAAGAGTCGGTTGTTGCTATTTCTTCGATGTCTCCCCCAACCGGATCACCTCCTCCTGTTGTAGCTTCACCTGGCTGCACTAGATGGGCCAAAGGCCAGCCCACATGTTTGTCCAATCTGGAGGCCCACGTACTTGTCCATGTCCGTGACAGGGGCGCAGCATTTCATTCAGGCCACCGCCGGTGTCGACTGGCTAGGGTTTCCGGGGGAAGCGAGCGAAGCGAAAGGGAGGGACTAAGTGAGGGAGGAGGGATGGAGAATAAGAAGGTGGCGGTGCTGCTGGTGTGCCACGACCACTCGCGGCCGGTCGTCGACCTGTTCTACAGCCCCGTCACGCCCGACGGCTACTTCCTCATCAGCGCCAGCAAGGGTAAGTGATCCGCTCCACCTTTTTTATTTTTTGATGCGATTTGTTCGGATCGGGCTGTGGATTGCGACGCGATGGCAGTTGGTTGTGCATGTGTGAAATCAGTTTCGGGTGGTTAAATATTGGCCAGTGGCGCAGTTTTTTTTCCCCGTGATTGTTGTTACACAATTGAACTGCGTAGTGTGATTGGTCGGTTCAATTTATCTCGCCCTGCAAGGGCTTGATTGGGTTATTAGTGGCGGAGCCGGTAATTTAGCAATGGTGATGCACACTTTAAGGATGAATAAAAATCTTGTACAACATATAAGTAGTTTCATAAGTAAAACAAAATTACATAAAAGATTTTGAAATTAGTTATTAGTGCAATACAAATAGTTCAAATAAAATCTTACATGCATAAAAGAGTCCTAAATAGCTAATGGAAATCACAATACCATACGACGCGATCTCATTCTTGGAAACACTTGATTATATCATCATCACTAACTTTTGAGAAGATATCTTACTCTATAATGGTGACTAAACAATCATTCAATAATTGATCAGCCATTCTATTTTTCAACTTGTTCTTCACAAGATTCATCGCCGAAAATACTCTTTCAATGCTCACCGTTGCCATCGGTAGAAGCGATACCAATTTGAGAAACAAGTACACCAACTTGTAAATGTCATACTTCTTTGTTTCAACAAGCTCAGTAGAAAGCTCACTGAGATTCTTTAAGCCCTTAAATCTATCATCGCTTCGCATATCATTAATGAAGTTAGCAAGTTGGAAAGAAAGTCTCATTAAATTCGTGCTTGAAAAATCATTGGGATAAAAGTTGGCAAGGCTAAGCATCTTGTCCCTATCATAAGAAGCAAATGAATTTATAGGATTTAAAGCAGACATGCAAACAAGCAACTCCATATTAACCTTGTCAAACCGATCGTCAAGCTCTTGGAGAACGTTATCAATCATGCCAAGATACACTTCCTTTGAAGGGTACAAGAAAAATTGAAAATGAACCACTGGAGCACCAAGATCCACAATAGAGCTCCACGGCCGAAAATAGTGTTTTGAGGATTTGAAGTGGTTGTGAGCTCAAAACGTAGAGAAGAGCTGGGGGTGATGTAAAGGAACTCTATGGTGAGCTTTTGGGGGCTATTTAAAGAGGAAGGATTAGGGTTTGAGCAAAGACAAGAGCTCATGGTGAGCTCGGTTCATGGTGCGGCCATGGACCACGAAATGATGTGGGCAAGTGAGAACAGCGACGTTGAAGCCGAAAGCCTGGTGCGTATTTAATGCCCCGCAGAGAGATGTTGACGAGGACGAGCTCAAAATGACAGGGCGAAGCTGCTCTCTCTCCCTGCCATGGCTCGCACGCGTGTACGGGAGCTTCGAGGAAAAAGAAGAACAGAGAAGGAAAGCGGTGGCCGTTGGATTTTAAATGCACGGCTGAGATTAAATGCGCCCTCAGAGTAATCCGAACGGCACATTCAATCTGGACGGTTGGATCTTGATCCAACGGCTCAAATAGGTGGGCACTTCGCGGTGGTCCGAACGGCCCAATCCACGTGGGCTGTTCGATTTAGATCTAACAGCTGAAATCGCATGCGCATTTTAAAAGGGAACCCATTACAGATAGTTGGTTCGATTGAGTCAAGTGGCTCGAGCCCGAGTCCGACTCGAACCCAATGAACAGTGAACCAGGTATTTGGGTTTTTAAACTGAACTGAGACTTTGAAGATTTATTTGAGATAGCAAAACAACTCCAAAAATTCTGAAATTTTTACAGGAGCTTACTAACTTAGATATTAACATTGTGTAAAATTTTCAGAGGTTTTTATGCAGTGCATTTTTCTCCAAAAATTCTACAAGGTTTTGGAATAGTGTTTGACTGAAAGTCAAACAGGTTTGACTGCCCTTCAAAAATATTCAAACAATTTCTAAAAATTTTGAAATTTTTCAGAGGGGTCACATACCATCCCTGGAACTTAGGAAAAATATTTCCAGAAGATGATCAAAAATTTGATAATATTGCTTTTAGAAGACAAGGTTTGGATCAAAAAGACTTGTGACTTTGTATTTCTATAATTCCTTTTATAAGAATTGTTTAGTACAAACAGGAAATACATGATGTAAGAAAATTTTTAATTTCTACTCATTTTCTTACATTTGAAACACAAGTCCAAAATTGGGATGTTACAGACACGATTCAGTATCATATTATATTAGTTGCTTCCTAACTTGTTGACCTCACTTTTACTTGAGAACATAGTAAAAATATTGGAGAAGGATGCACATCTTGGCATAAGATTGGTGTAACGTGTAAACTGTAAACAATATATTACATGTTTCTTCGCGGCCGCTAGGGTTCGGGCTCCCACATCGCACCTCCCTCACCGCAGAATCGAGCTCGCCCCGGTTTCCGGCCATCTTGCCATCTCTGCCACCGAATTGAGGTACGCCGTCGCCGCTCCCTCTGCTCCTGCGCCGTCGACCTTCCCCCTCTGCTCTTGTTTCTCTCTGGTCCCCCTACCGCGCTACCGCCCTCCCCTGTCTGCTCTCGTTCCCCTCTGGTCCTCCCTACTGCGCCGACGACCTCCCCCCTCTGCTCTCGTTCCTTCTCTGCTCCACCGGCCACCCTATCGCGCCACCGACCTCCCCTCTCTGCTCCGCGCCTCCGCCGCGGAGTCTTCTCCCACGTCGACCCCCTAGCGGCTAGCGCAGCTGCTCCTCTCCTATGTTTGCTCTGAGCCTGTCTTCTCGGCTCTCTGCTCTTTGCTCTCTGCTCTCTGCTCTGTGGATTTTGCACTGGTATAGTGAATGAACAAGCCTTCTGATATGTTGCAATGTAGCAGTTGAACCTTGTTGAATTCTACTGAATCTGAATGTGTGACTCAGGTCAGGTGTGTGACAACTCTTGGTTGTGCACTTGTGTTGAAATTGCTGATTCTGAATGTGCTGAATGTCTGAATGCTTCGAATGGTTGTGTTGAAACTGCTGATTGCGGCATTCAGAAGTGTTGTCTGCTACTCTGCTTACCTAGATGTCTTGCATATTCTGGCTCTCAGTTTACATATGCTTGCATATTCTGGAATCTAGATCTCAGTTTACATATGTTGGATTGTTGGGAGCATATGCTTACATAGTTACATATGTTGATTGCTTACAACAATGTTTGAAATCTGAATACACAACTCTTGGGAGCATCAGTGTGTTCTGAGAACTCTTCGCTGTTTACATATGCTTGGGAGCATCAGTGTGTTCTGAGAACTCTTGGTAGCATATGCTTTTCGCTCTCAAATTACGCTATTAAGAGATAAATCAAGCTAGCTTAGTGTGTTCTGAGAACTCTTCATTACACATGTACTTTCTTATGAGTTATGACTGCTTTGCAGTTTTCTGTTTACATAAAGATGCGAGGTATCTTATTGTGTGAGAGTGAGACTATGTGGAGTTGGCAGTCATGTTATGAACTTATGATATTTTGATTATTTTCTATGTCAAGTCTTTAAGATGTGTGGCTGCATATGTTTCATACTTTCATTCATTCATCAATCATTCATACACTTTCTCACACAACACAGTAGCAAAATAACTCATCATTGATTAAATATGCAGATTTACATTATTATTTGATTACAATACATACATGTTTACAACTTTACATCAAGCTCTTGGAGCCTTGGAGGGGAGATAATTATATGACTACATCAAATTGCACATGTCTTGCTTCTTTAGGTAATTTCCCTTCTATCTTGCTCAATTTGATACTTGATACTTGCTCAATTCATCATATTATTCATGTTGTGGGCTTATCTGCACCGTAGCCAAGCCGGTCGCCTGGACACCGCCTAGTCACCGCCTAGTCCGCCTAGACGTTAGGCCTCGGGCCACCGCCCGCCTAGGACCTAGTGCTTTCTTGAACCTTGCTTATGCCACTAATTTTTCTGGCCTCTCACTTATGCCATCCATCCATTAGTGCCTTGTTTGCTTTTGCCATTTTCAGACGTTAGATTTTTGAAGAAACCCCATAATACCTTTTGCCGCTGACATGCTTGTCAATTTCATATCTTGCAAACATTATCGAGTTTGATCTTAAAATTTTGCATGGCTATAGAATATGTCCTCCCTTTCATCTTCAAAATTTTTGGGAATTTTTGCAAACCTTTGCACGTGATGCAATTGACAGAAACCGGTCGGAGTGGCATTTCTAAACTTTCCCTAGGTGGTTGTCGAAGATAAGGTCATTTTGGTCTTTTTGCGCTGCCCTAACGGATGGAATTGACATAAAAACGGACCGGAGTGGCATTTCTGAACAGTGCACTAACAGATGGATGACATAAGTGAGAGGTCAGAAAAATTAGTGGCAAAAGTGAGAAGTAGACCGCAACTAATGGCATAAGTGAAATTTTCCCTAGGAATTATGGTGTATCCAGAAGTAGGGTACATCCATAGGTATGTAATTGTAAATAAATGAGTCCACGCAATCTTATGAATGTGATACACAAAGATGCTGACAGTTTTCTTAGTTGCTCAGAAGGTAGGTGCTTTGCAAATTTGCAAGTTGCAACACTAGGGCTTAGTATATATTTGTATGGACTTTGTAGGGTCTGTTGCAACTGTTTGCCTCTAATGTTAATACCGAAAGAAGTTGCTATATTCATTCCTGAGTTTAGTTTGCTCTTTTGATAGATATGTTGATTTCTTCTTTTCAGCAAAGTATGGGATGCACTAACAGGCGATGAGCTACATTCATTTGAACACAAGCATGTAGTCCGTGCTTGTGCCTTTTCTGAGGTATTGCTTGTTGAACTGAATTCCCCTGTTTCTTCTTGTGGCATCTATATTTGAACCATGATTGCTAGTTCTCCTGGAGTCTTTTCTTTCCCCCCTAAGATGATGGGTGATGTATCCCTTTTCCTTCTTTCGAATGTGCTCAACCTTCTTATGCCTGCCACAAAATATTTACTATCTTCAAAGAAGTATATTGGCCATGTGGTGCATTTGATTTATATCCATGGGCACGTCTTACTGAATAATATTTATTTACTTTCTTAACGAAGTTCATGTCTATGCTACTGTTATAGTTAGCTGCTTGTTATTTTCTATCTTCTAAAATCCGGGCCATTTTGCATGCTTTAATTGTCAATTGGAGCTGCCCTTCATGCGCAGTTTTAAGCTTAACTAAACCGTCAATGACATGGCAGGATACCCACCTGTTGCTCACTGGAGGTGTGGAAAAGATTTTGCGCGTGTATGATATGAATTGTCCAGATGCAGCTCCAAGAGAACTTGACAAAGCACCTGTTCCTAATGTAAAATATTAAATAAAAATATAACTTATGTGCTCAAATATAAAATTTTGAGAACTGACGTATAAATATTATTGTAGGTCTAGCGAAACCACCGTACATTGAGTGAGTGAGTAGGAGCCTGGACGATGTCTTGAGTGTCCTGTGCTTATGTGATGTTGAAACCACCCCCATGAGTGTACTAGCTAGTGCGCAGCAGCTGAGAGGAGAGCACTCTGCATTTGTAAGCGAGCTGCGAACCTGTGACGAGATCAGTGTACATCTGCTTGCATTGTTCCAGATCAAGAAGAGACAAAATCTGATTTATCCTGCTGCAACATCAGACGGAGTTGTGCGTGGTCGGTACTCGGTAGCGTCGCTACTTACTTTTTGGCCGTACTGGCATGTTAGGAGGATGAATTAGCGAAAATGGTAGTCGGTGCGCGGTATTTACAGAAATGATACTTCTGTACGATTACCGTGCGGGACTCACTAAAGGCCGACACGTATCTAATTTCGTACGGTCACCGTGTGGATTAGCTAAAACCGCACGACCATCGTGCGGTGGAGCTAAGTGTTACACGACCACCATGCGGTCCCGCCCAAAACTACACGATCATCGTGTGGTGGCCATCTTTTCTAGGAATTACCTCGAAAACGTTTGTAAGAATTTTTAAATATCACAGATGAGCTCTAAAAATTAAATTTTTTTATGGAGCCTCCCGACATTATTTGTTTGTGTAATTTTTTCATAATTTTATCTATTCTGAATTTTTCTCGAAAATTCATTTAAGTATAATGTTTGTAGGATTTTTTTAATATGAAAAATGAGCTTCAAAAGTTATGAATTGTTTTTTGAAGGCTCCTTACACAGTGAACTTGTTTGTGTATTTTTTCTAGAATTTTATATGTTCTGAAATTGTCTCGAAAAATTAAAGTTTAGGTCTAAAAAATTAGAATTTTAGGTTTTGAAAATAATTATTTCATGATTTCCTGTGACTTAGAATGTGGGAGGTTTAGTACCATATGACTACTCTAGGTAAAAGACACTCATTAAAGGTTTAGGTCACCGTCCGATCTCCCTCCTTTTTTTGAAAGGGTTGATGGTGTCTTATAGGATATGCCTTTTTTCCTCTAGGGAACAAATTATACCGTGGGGTTCGTGAGTCACGCGTTCCGTGCCGTCCCGTCGCATCCCATCCCATCGATGCCAGTGTTAGGGGAAGCTGCTGTGTTGAGGCCGGGAATTTCAAAAGCGTTGTTGAGGCGCAGCACTGCGGGCAAAAAAAAAAAATACTATACTAGTACTCTAGGGAAATACTAGTACCCTTTCAAATGTATGAACAAATTATAGTATTTCATAGTCTAGGGAACAAATACTATACTAGTACTCTAGGGAAATACCAGTACCCATCAAGTGATACTAATCTTTTGTTGCACAGATAAAGTCTTTGAGGGAAATACCAGTACCCATCAAGTGATACTAATCTTTTGTTGCACAGATAAAGTCTTTGAGGGAAATACCAGTACCCATCAAGTGATACTAATCTTTTGTTGCGCAGATAAAGTCTAGGAGGGAAATACCAATACCCATCAAGTGGTACTAATCTTTTGTTGAGCAGATAAAAGTGTAGGAGGGAAATACCAGTACCCATCAAGTGGTACTAATCTTTTGTTGCACAGTCAGTCTTTGAGGGAAATACCAGTACCCATCAAGTGGTACTAATCTTTTGTTGCGCAGATAAAAGTGGAGGAGGGAAATGCCAGTACCCATCAAGTGATACTAATCGCACTTTGACTTGCGAGATGTCTATACGCTTTTTACGGATTTACCCCTCTCATCCTGGCACACCGCACACTATACGGGAGTCTTCCGGGCTTTCAATCCACCCCAAACCATTATATAAGGGGGGATTGGATCATATACCCTCCCTGAAATTCAGGATTTCAGGATTTACCCTCCCACCTCAATGACACGTGGGGTCACCATAGGTCAATGACATGTGGGCCAGGAGGGTAAATCCTGAATTTCCATCTAAGGGGAGGGTATATGATCAAATTTTCCTTATATAAGGCCTTTCAGTTTCAGGTTTTCAATCCACACCAAACCACCAAGTATAACACATACGGAGTAGTACATATACAAAGGCTACGGCAGAGAGGGTGATGCGCTACCTCCAACGCCTCGAGAGCCAGGCCGGGATGGACGGTCGCCGCCGCCGCCGCGCCCTGGACTCCGGCCGCATCTTCATGTTACTCGGCGCCGTCATTCTCATGCACCAGCTGACCACGAGCGCGCGCGCGGCCGCGTCCAGCGACGCCGAGCAAGTCTTCATCGCCTTCCTCCTCTTGCTGCTCGGCACCACGCTCACGACGCTGTCGGCGGTCGCCCCGCAGTTCCCCAGGCTCGCGGTCGCCGTCGCGGCCGTCGCGACGGCTCTTCGCAGCTACCTGCTTGGCGGCCTGTAGCTTTCATCATGGTCCATACTGCATATCTCGCTCGCTCGTCCGTGCTCTGCTTATTCTCGTCATCACGTAGTATTGTAATTGGGTGCTCCGCGTTCTTAGGCCCTACCGCCCTTTTCATTGTTCAGTCGTTCTCCAGCGGCGTACCACGTGTTACCGCCATGAAATAATTTTCTAATGTCATATTGAAGTTATATCAGGTTATCGTTATTGTTACCAAACTGCTGATTTATTGTAGTTTTGCGTTTTTTTTTTGCCTTCGAAATGGATCATAGATTCGTATTAGGACTTCAGAGTTCAGACTACAGAGTACTCTGTTTTTTTGCCCGCTGGTGCGGGCCGTGTCCGTGTGGTAGTCCGCGGGCGGTGGAAAAAAAAACTCTTTAGCCGACTGTTGGCTCAGTTCAAAATCGTTTTAATTATCCTCGTTAGTTGGTTAAATATTAAAATTAATCAATTTCAAATGAAATTAGATTTGGCTTTTGCTCGGCTCGTTTAGTTCGATTCTAAAAATACTTTTAAACTATAAATAAAATAATAAATTAAATCGTATCTATTTCGGAAAAATATATATCATAAAACAAGTATCTGACTCAATATAACGCGGGGACGACACCGATCAGGGATCAGCAAAGAGAATCCTCTAAAAAAAGCAAAGAGAAAAGGGTCTAGCCGCTAAGCACCTCCCTCCATATGATGGCCAACAAAGTAAAACCACGCAGCCCACTTCCATCCGGCCACGGAAAGCCCACGAAGCTGTAGAGGCGGCTCCCTCAGATAAATTAATTACTCGCGAAACACACAAAAAACGAATCCGAACTATCAGGCCACGATCCAACGGCCACCAATATCCCCAAGACCGACAACCGCTACAACACTCCTTCCCATTCCCGTCCCTAACTCGACGTGTGCCGCTTCGGCTCCCTATATAAACCGGCCTCCGCCTTCCTCGCTTCTTCCCCTTCCCCAACTCATCGCCTAGCCCCCCTAGGCCGGCGTCAACCCATCACGCCCGCCCCCATTGCTCTACCAAATAAAAATTCCTGTACAGAACAACCCCAACGGATCCGGATCGCCCTATTCCCCGCCGATCCGCTCGACTTTTTGCCGTGATTTTTCCGGCCGGGGCTAGGGTTAGGGCCTCAGCAAGGGGGGCGCAGCATTTCATTCAGGCCACCGCCGGTGTCGACTGGCTAGGGTTTCCGGGGGAAGCGAGCGAAGCGAAGGGGAGGGACTAAGTGAGGGAGGATTGATGGAGAAGAAGAAGGTGGCGGTGCCGCTGGTGTGCCACGGCCACTCGCGGCCGGTCGTTGACCTGTTCTACAGCCCCGTCACGCCCGACGGCTACTTCCTCATCAGCGCCAGCAAGGGTAAGTGATCCGCTCCACCTTTTTCATTTTTTTGATGCGATTTGTTCGGATCGGGTTGTGGATTGCGACGCGATGGCAGTTGGTTGTGCATGTGTGAAATCAGTTTCGGTTGGTTAAATATTGGCCAGTGGCGCAGTTTTTTCCGTGATTGTTGTTACACAATCGAACTGCATAGTGTGATTGGTCGGTTCAATTTATCTCGCCCTGCTAGGGCTTGATTGGGTTATGGATCATCTATATAGGTGCAGTGACGGAGCTTGAGCCAAATTTCAAGGGAGATTTGATTATTTGTCACTTATGTGTCTATGACATGTGATTACACATCTTTGGGGTGGCAAATTATTAATTATTCCATTTCAAGGGGGGCAAACTGCCAAAGGGAAATTACCAAGACCTCAGGTCAAACTTCAAAATCAAACACTAGAATAGAGTAAGAACTAGGAGGGAAAATGACTTGTCCAGACTCCCTCGACCATTGACTATAGGATTTAGCTTCGCATCGCATGGATCTTTCTCCACCCATCCACCGCACACACCACCCAGTCGGTAGCTCCGCTCGAGCTGCACCGAGGCGACGAGCACGGACCTGACGGACCAACACTAATTAGCAAGGAAAGGGATGGTGAAGAACAAACAAGAAACAAGGTAGCAAGCGAAATTGGATTTGCCTCGTAGTTGGCTACATCGATGAAGACTGAAGAGCAGATGGCAAGGCATGTGATTCACGAATTGGGTCCTGGGCTCCTACGAGGTGGGCCGAACTCAGCAGGCATAGGGGTGTCCATCCAATGGTATACGAGCCAAATTGCTACTATGTACTACGAGTTGATGTTTTTTTTCTTCTAGGGGGCCACAACCCCCGTTGGCCCTAACTATGCTCCGTCCCTGTATAGGTGGTGGAAAGCATTGATTGTGCAATTTCTATTTCTGGCGAGAAGTAGACGACAACTGCAATCGGCAATCATGTGAACTTGTGATGTCTGAGATGTGAAGGGTGGAATGGTCGAGCGGAGTTGTCAACAGTTCATTTCATACCTCAATGATACTACTCAATGTACTTGGTGTTGCGTGGTGCAATCTATCTGAATTTATGCTATTGGTTAGATTTCAAGGATGTAGCAGCGATTGTGAATAGTTCATATGTTGTGTGTTGATATTTTTTGTGCGTCTGAACATTTTAAGGATATATTGTTAGTGAGTCTATACATGGTCATAACTGTAAAGCAACTTTTGATATTTATTGTGCGAGTTTTTTTCACGTGTCTATTGCTAGTTTGGGAGCTAGTTGCTAATTTGTAAAAATTAGGCAGGATTACCTACCTTATTGATTTTTTTTTTATGTTGAACGGAATCGAGCTGATCCCGAATTTTATGGAAATTTGCCGAAAGTAGTTCACTTTATGCCCATTCAGATGGAGGTTGTTAAATGGCTGCTCATACAAGTCAGCCATTCTTTGTTTCATGTTTTGAACACCACTGAGCTGCTGTTTCTAGGGATGGAAACTAATCGTAGTTGAATATGACAAACCGTATTTGTATGATTGTATCCATAGTTTAAAACAGGATACATATACTGATATGGGTTCCTTCACCTGTTACAATAGCATTTTTGGGCCACTAGGGCATTCTTGTTTGTTAGCAACTTAGCATGGATGCTCGAGATTTACAACTGCAGTGGTTTCTCTGAATTTTCACCTCCACAAGGTAATCTTTATGATATATTGGAATCAGTTGATGGACGATCCTAAAAGATGCCTTAAATGAATCTATGACAGCTTCTGATACATTCTTCTTTGCTGTAAGCATTATAATGCTGAGCTTTGACACGACACAGTATCATATTATATTAGTTGCTTCCTAACTTTTACTTGAGAACATATTACAAATACTGGAGAAGGATGCACATCCTGGCATAGGATTGGTGTAACGTGTAAACTGTAAATAGTATATTACATGTAGTCAACACTTTACTAACCTTCACTTTGCAATGCATTGGAGAATTATTCCTGTCTTGTTAGATTGCTCACTATTTTCAACACTAATATCGCGTGTTTTGGTCTGCAGACTCAAATCCAATGCTTCGTAATGGTGAGACTGGAGATTGGATTGGGACTTTTCAAGGTCATAAAGGTGCTGTTTGGAGCTGTTGTCTAGACACAAATGCTCTGCGTGCTGCCTCTGGTTCTGCTGACTTTTCGGCGTAAGATATTAGTCCTGTGAAATTTCATTGGTGTTTATTTCAGTTATTTTTCTTTGACAAAATGGAATATGCCTGTATTACTCTATCATTTGATGCTTAACTGATGGATTTTTGTCCACATTTGCTTTTTTTGTCTTGCTTCAGGAGACATGTGCTACTGATACATGAATAACTCATCTTGTGATTGAGATCTAATTGTTCATGGTATCTAGTCAGATTTGCCATGGAGAAAAAGAATCTGTTGCAAGTCATGATATGAACACAAATTTGTTAGTGTAGTACGCACATGATCTTTATATTAGATATAATCCTTGTTCATTACACCTATTCTTCATGTTACTTAATCATTATACTGACATAGTTTGGCATAACCATGTTGACCTGGAAAAGAGTACTGAATGAGCAAAACTGCATTTGATTTTTCTGCTAACTTATGGATCTCTTTCTTGTGATTGTTATTTAAGTCATGGACAAATTTAATACCATTGTTCATAGTTATTAAGGCGGTAAGGCGAGGCGACTCACCCCCCTCACACCTTTTAAGCGGTAAGGCGTGAGGCGAGGCGACGGCTTATGAATGGCGTGAGGCGAGGCGACGGCTTATGAATGGCGTAAGGCGGCATTGCAGAGCAGCCGGCAGCAGGTTAGAAGCAGAAGTCAGCAGGCTGGAAGGCCGCAGAAGATCCCGTTGCCCGGCGCCTTGCCCTGTCTGCCCGGCTGCCCTCGCCTCCTCTTTTTCCCCCTTGCCCTTGTCCGGCCTAGCGTGTGCGCCTCCTCATTTCCCCCTCAGCGCCGCTTCCTCCCTGCTGCTCCTCTCCCACAACGCTACCTCCTCCTTGCTCCTCTTCCACCGCGCCACAGACAACTAGGAGCTGAGGCCCAGATCTCGTGGCTGTGGTGGTGGCGACGAGCAGAGAGCAGCGACCACGGCGATGCAGTGATGAAGAGGAGTGACGACGACGGCTTCGGCAAGCAGCAACCACGGTGGCGGCGATAGTAACGACGGGAGGCAAGACGGCGGCTTAGGTTAGCTCTCCCTCTCCCCTTTGATCCAGATCTGGGTTCGGAGGTGGTTGCGGCGAATCCGGCAACGAATAGATGGGCTGGAGACGGGCGACAGGCGACGGGCGACGGCAAGGCGGGGCGATGCCTCAACCCTGAGCTGCGCCTTACCGCTTAGGCGTCGCTTCTAAGCGACGCCTTAAAAACCATGCCATTGTTTTAGTGCAGCATGGGGTATCGGTATAGAAGCG
Organism: Ampelocalamus luodianensis; assembly: GCA_036346255.1. Classification (NCBI taxonomy): domain Eukaryota; kingdom Viridiplantae; phylum Streptophyta; class Magnoliopsida; order Poales; family Poaceae; genus Ampelocalamus; species Ampelocalamus luodianensis. The sequence continues at coordinate 64,744,761 of CM070628.1, forward strand.
ACGCCTTAAAAACCATGCCATTGTTTTAGTGCAGCATGGGGTATCGGTCGACGGGCTGCAGTATGTTTCAAACTGAGTTACAAGTTTCAGCTTTGTAGTTCTTCAGAGTGATTTAAGCAGATTTCACTATACAATTAGACACACTTAACTGCACATAATTGGTTAATTTTGTTGGTTCTATCCACTGTTGGTTGTACACTTAATAAATCATAACCCAACACATTGATGATTGAACATAAAAATTAGTTAGAACCTGTGGAAAATCAGACGATAAATGGGCTGCATTCGCAGAGTACTTATTCCAATCGAGACATTGATTTGTGTCTAAAAGAGTATAGGAGGCATCAAGTTCCTTGTTTTGGTACAAAGATATAAAGAGTGAAACAACTGCATAATTTTGATCTGATCTAGTGCACGACGTTAGTCTATAGAGGAGTTTAGGAATTAGGGATATTTTTGTTTATGCCATTAGTTGTGGTCCACTTCTCACTTTTGCCATTAATTTTTCCGGCCTCTCACTTATGCCATCCATCCATTAGTGCCTTGTAACCCTTGTTTGCTTTTGCCATTTTCAAACGTTAGCGTCCCAGATTTTTCAAGGAACTCCATAATACCTTTTGCCGCTGACATGCTTGTCAATTTCATATCTTTGAACATTATCGAGTTTGATCTTCAAATTTTGCTTGGCTATATAATATGTCCTCCCTTTCATCTCCAGAATTTTGGGAATTTTTGAAAACTTTTGCACACGATGGAATTGACAGAAACCGGCCGGAGTGGCATTTCTAAACTTTCCCTTGGTGGTTGTCGAAGATAAGGCCATTTTGGTCTTTTTGCGCTGCCCTAACGGCCGGAATTGACATAAAAACGGATCGGAGTGGCATTTCTGAACAGTGCACTAACAGATGGATGACATAAGTAAGAGGCTAGAAAAATTAGTGGCTAAAGTGAGAAGTGGACCGCAACTAATGGCATAAACGAAATTTTCCCTAGGAATTATGGTGTATCCAGAAGTAGGGTACATCCATAGGTATGTAATTGTAAATAAATGAGTCCATGCAATCTTATGAATGTGATACACAAAGATGCTGACAGTTCTCTTAGTTGCTCAGAAGGTAGGTGCTTTGCAATTTGCAAGTTGCAACACTAGGGCTTAGTATATATTTGTATGGACTTTGTAGGGTCTGTTGCAACTGTGTGCCTCTAATGTTAATACCGAAAGAAGTTGCTATATTCATTCCTGAGTTTAGTTTGCTCTTTTGATAGATATGTTGACTTCTTCTTTTCAGCAAAGTATGGGATGCACTAACAGGCGATGAGCTACATTCATTTGAACACAAGCATATAGTCCGTGCTTGTGCCTTTTCTGAGGTATTGCTTGTTGAAACTGAATTCCCCTGTTTCTTCTTGTGGCATCTATATTTGAACCATGATTGCTAGTTCTCCTGGAGTCTTTTCTTCCTCCCTAAGATGATGGGTGATGTATCCATTTTCCTTCTTTCGAATTTGCTCAACCTTCTTATGCCTGCCACAAAATATTTACTATCTTAAAAGAAGTATATTGGCCATGTGGTGCATTTGATTTAGGGTGCGTTTGGTTGGGTGAACCAGGGTGAATGGGATGGGATGGTACATGATGGATGAGATGATCCTGAATGGTACGGTTTAAGTTTAGTGTTTGGTTAGTGGGATAGGATGATACATGATTTTATTTGGTTGTTTGGATGAAATGGTCCTAGATGGTTCAAGATTTCGTTTGGTTGGTTGATTTGGATGATCCTGCCATTTTTCTTTTTCTTTTCTTTTCTTTTTTTCTTTTTTTTTTCTTTCCTTTTCTCCCCTTTCTCTCTCCTCTCTTATTCACTCACGGGTCACGGCCAAAACACCTCCAGGCTCTTCTTCTAGCTTCCTTTCTTCTCCCGAATTCTCCTTCTCTCTCCGTTTCTTCTTTTTCTTCACTGGTGCTCTGTTGGCTCCATGGCCGCTCCCTCTAGCTGCTCCCGGTGGCTTGGCCCGCCCGACTGCTAGTCCGGCCGCTCCCTGCTGGCTCGGGTCCGCCCTCGACTTGGGCCACCTCCCCATGCGTCTCCCCGCGCTCAAGGCCTCGTGGCTGCGCGCCGAAGCTCGCCATGATCGTGCGTCGCCTCCGGCTCGGCCGTGCAGCTCGGCTAGCGAGGCCCTGTGCTTGGCCCGGCGCCTGTGCACGCGGCGGCTCACCCAAGCCCTTGTGCTGTGGTCTCTTCCCCCATTCTCCGGCGCCGGCACATCGGCCCAACCGCGCGCCTCCTAGCCGCTGCTCCCCAGACGTGAGGCCAACGCAGCGCGAGCGGACCGCGTGGTTCCACCGTTTTCGCGGAACGAGATGATTCGGAATCTTTGTGGCATATTCGTGTTTGTGGAACCAATTGGTTCGGGATGAAACCGTCCGACGCAGCCAACCAAACGCATGGCACAGTCCATTTCCCGAACAGGATGGTACCGGACCATCTCATGCAGTGAACCAAACGGACCCTTATATCCATGGGCACATCTTACTGAATAATATTTAATTGCTTTCTTAACTAAGTTCATGTCTTTGCTACTGTTATAGTTAGCTGCTTGTTATTTTCTATCTTTTAAAATCCGGACCATTTTGCATGCTTTAGTTGTCAATTGGAGCTGTCCTTCATGAGCAGTTTTAAGCTTAACTAAACCGTCAATGACATGGCAGGATACCCACCTGTTGCTCACTGGTGGTGTGGAAAAGATTTTGCGCGTGTATGATATGAATTGTCCAGATGCAGCTCCAAGAGAACTTGACAAAGCACCTGGTTCCGTGCGAACTGTTGCATGGCTTCATAGTGACCAAACTATACTAAGTTCCTGCTCTGATATGGGTGGAGTAAGGTGTGTCTGAAAAAAATGACTTACTTAAATATGAAAAACAGCTAGTGCTTGTCTATCAAAGTTTATTACATTCTTGTTCAGTTGTTCCTCTTGATTAATTGCTATGGCACTGCACAGGTTATGGGATGTGAGGAGTGGAAAAATTGTCCAAACTCTTGAAACTAAGGCACCTGTCACTAGTGCAGAAGTAAGCTGGGATGGCAGGTTCATCACAACAGCTGATGGCTCAAGTGTTAAATTTTGGGATGCGAATAAGTAAGTTTTTTCTAGCACCGTTATTCTGCATCACATGAATTTATCGATTCCTTTCCAACATTTTTTTGCTGGTTATTTTGCAGCTTCGGGCTTGTTAAAAGCTATGATATGCCATGCACTGTGGAGTCAGCTTCACTTGAACCGAAGTCGGGGAGCAAATTTATCGCTGGAGGAGAAGATCTGTGGGTTCATGTATTTGATTTCCTCACTGGTGAAGAAATAAGTAAGTCTTTTAATATTTAAATCATTCATTGGTCGCTGCAGCTTTCAGTTTAGTTTTGCATTTCCAAAACAAGAATGTTAGCATTATATGTATGTTTAGCTTTCACTATTGTGACCGAGAATTTAGAAATGTTCTGGTGAGTGGTGACATAGCTGATAGCTTCAACGCTGGTCATAAGTCTCAACTCGCAATTAATACTCCGTGGCTGAAATCCTTTGTTCCGAACTTGGGTTGTCCTGCTTAGACGTTTTAAGCAAGTCCAAAAAATGATTTATGTGGTGGACAGTTTTTTTCGCTTTTGCAGGAATCGGCTCATCATGAGGGCCGTGAGTACTGGTGATCAAATAATATTTCCTGTTTTCTGCTTTATAAATGCATATTGGTTATTGAAATAAATGTTTCCATATTTACTACTATACGGTGGTCATGTTTTTTCTTGTCATGTCTATGCATTAGTTGTGATTCAGTCCTAGCCTTGTAAGAGCGTTTGCTTACTCGAGTAGCTCCGCTTGCAGCTTGGGTATCTTTATGGGAAATCGAATGTGACCTTGTAAGAACTGATGCTCTTTTGTGATGTGCAGCCTGTAACAAAGGGCATCATGGTCCAGTCCACTGCGTCCGGTTCGCACCTGGTGGCGAATCATATGCATCAGGATCAGAAGATGGCACCATCCGGATCTGGCAGTTGAACCCAGCTAGCGCTGATGACAACGAGGCTCTCAATGGAAATGGCAAACCAAAGGTTGGGGTTGATGAGGTTGCATGTAAGATCGAAGGCTTCCACATTCCGAAGGAGGGGGAGACCGAGTCTTAGGATGACATCGTTGGCAAGCAAACCTGGCAGTGTTTGGTGCTTATCAGGAGATCGCTGTCAAAGCCCTTCTCTTCCCTTTTCAACCTTTTAAGTACGTGGTCAAGGGAGGCGTGTACCTCCCCAGCACCGGGGGAAAAGTCTTGAACGGTGGATTTATGCGTGGGGCCCTCTTCAGTAGACAGTCAAGATAGCATCTAAAGTGTCGAAAATAAACCAAGAGGAAAGCATGTTGGTAGTTAGTACCTGCGTGCATCCACAAAAGTGAATCTTGTATTGCCGTTGATGGCCGTGATACAAATGCCATTGTGTTCACCCGTTTTTGCCCCACCCTTCTATGGAGATGAATGGACTGTTGTCTTGGCCGGAAATCGTGTGATTTTGAATGCCGCGGTCTATGCTCTCTTTGAATTCTTCTCATGTCTCGTTTAAGCGTTATTACGACAGTTGTAATTTTGTGCTTCTCTGAAACTCGCATTCTGTAATGCCACGTTTTAAGTTTTTAAGCTTGTTTTGTTTTATTTGTTGATAGTCATGTCCGGATCTGGGGACTGAACTGCTCTTATGGTGCCCATGCTATATCGTAATCCAAATATCCATCATTTCTTTATCAAAGTAACTTGGCCTAAGACAGTACCACAGCAAGTGACGGACCCTTGTTCCGGTGGCTCGATCTAGTGTCCAACTGTTAAACATGTTACGTTGCCAAGAACATGCAGTATTGTTGATCAGATCTAGAGATCCTAATACAATACTAGTGTGCATGTTCTTATTTTTCATACTTCAGACCAGATTCATAATTGTTTTCCGTGTTGTAAAGGCGACCTTTTCTTTTTAGGGCATCTAAGATATGGTATTAGTTGTGTTGTACGTGCATCTTCCTCGTCATAAGGCATCGCTTCACATGCACCGCCATGTGATCCTACCCATGCATATATACGACCTTTCTGCGATCACTAATCAGGCATCGGCATGAAGCGGTGCTGTTCATGTGAAATTTCTGTTCAGATTAGTGGCGCCCTCATGATTGGTACCAGTAATATCTCATGGCTGTCTTCATTTCATCCAGCAGAAAGGTAATATGCATCATATTCATACTGCCAGCGCAGTGGTATTAGATATACTCATCAAAGGACAGTTTCAGTTTCAGCAAACACCCCCCAAAAAAAAAAAACACTTTTAACTATTGTCAAGTTGGTTTGTTGCAAAACCTCATCATATCAGATGTAACTTATGCTGATATTTAGCTGTCATGAAACTCACGAGATTGTGGCATTGACAGGCAGCGACCTGGATTAGTTTCCTGCGTGCTAACAGAGCTTGTATCAGCCTCACGTGGTGTTGCAGGATATTGTAAAGCTCCTGCGTTGCCATTTGCTAATATGATAATCATGCTCCCTAATGGCCCATTTGTTCCAGTCTGCACAAGCAGCAGTTGCAGTTGCAGTTGTTTGGCAATGACAGCCGAGCAGTAGTCCTGCAATCACAGAAGGCAGATAGCCAGCTACAAACTGGCGAGATGCGGATCCTGCGCTCTGACTGCTGCAGTGCACACTTGCCTTGTAAATTTGGATTTAAATGCATGAATTTTGCGTAAATTTATGTGCCATCAAATGTATTTTTCACTGCAGACAAGTATATCAACGTCAAATTCAGAATGCCTGGTATTGAGTATATCTGAATGTTGCAGTACAGAACAAGGAACACGTTATTCAACTATTCGGTATTCTTGAAACAATACAAGTGCGTTTCCGGAGTATAAATACAGATTTGTCAGGCATTTCCGGAGTCCAATCATTCAAGCAGCAAGCCCAAATCAATATCAGAAAAGATAGCTTAAACAATCACATCATATGACCAGCAAATCGCATTCAGTGAGAGACAACTCCGGTAGACAACAAAGCAAACCAAGCAGAAAGATAATGCACACATGATGATAGAATAACTTCATTGAACATGTAAGAATGTGACCTTGCCACTGAAAGAGATCCAAGTTTCAGTTGGCCTGCAATCGATGAATCACAATCAAGCCAAAGATGAATGTCACATGAAACACCAATTGTTTTCTCCAATCTGAATAAATATGACATATCAGATCACCCTAGCGAAGAAAACACACCCTTTCTACCTAATCGAACCATCTAAAGTTTAAATTCCCTCACAAATGCTACAACTGAAAACAAGAACTCAAACAAGCATAAATGACGGAATCAGAAGATAATCTTCCAGCCCTGCCAATGCCAATCACCCCACCACACTTGCCACCTCGGACAAACAAAGTGTTCATGCGTTTCCAACCTTTGAAATCTTTGGAACATCCACTGGGAAGTTGTGGATTTCATCCATCCAGGGGTTCTTCTCCTTTGCCGGGTTCACTGTCCGTAGCGCCTTCCAGACAGCACTGTTGCACTTGAACCCAGATCCAAATGCAATCTGCCAGATCCTGTCACGCTTGCTGATCCTCCCCTTTGCCTCGGTGTACGCCAGCTCATACCAGAGTGAGCTGCTTGACGTGTTACCAAACCGGTACAGCGTCATCCTTGATGGCTCCATGTGCCAGTCTGTGAGCTCCAAGTTCTTCTCCAGCTCGTCCAGCACAGCGCGGCCACCAGCGTGGATGCAGAAGTGCTCAAAAGCCAGCTTGAAGTCAGGGATGTATGGCTTGATCTTCATCTTGAACACCTTCTTGGCAACCAATGTGGCCAAGAAGAGAAGCTGCTCCGACAACGGGAGCACAAGCGGCCCAAGCGTCGTGATGTTCGTCTTGAGCGCGTCTCCAGCCACCGCCATGAGGTCCTTGGAGAGAGAGACGCCGATCTTGCCAATCTCGTCTTCCTCCTGCGTCACGCAGCTGAAGCACTTGTCGTCCGCACCCTTGTGCGTGCGTACGGTGTGCACCAGCTCGTACTTGGACCTCCGTCTGTCCGACCGCTTGTTTGATAGCAGGATCGCCGCCCCTCCCATCCGGAACAAGCAATTCGACACAAGCATTGACCGGTTGTTCCCAAAATACCAATTCAGAGTAATGTTCTCCATGCTGATGACCAGCGCGTAGGTGTTGGGGTGGACCTGCAGCAAATCCTTGGCGAGATCAATGGACAGCAGCCCGGCGCTGCACCCCATTCCTCCAAGATTGTAGCTGACAATGTTACCCCTCAGCTTGTAATGGTTCACCACCATGGCTGACAGCGACGGCGTCGGGTTGAACAAGCTGCAATTGACAACAAGGACGCCAATGTCCTTGGGCTTGACTCCCGTCTTCTCGAGCAGCTGGTCAATGGCGCCGAACATGACGGCGCGCGCCTCCTTGCGCGCCTCGTCCATGCACGCGTTAGGGGGAACCCGGAGCACGGCGGGGGGCAGGTAGGTGTCCTCGCCGAGCCCGGACCGCTCGAGGATCTTGCGCTGGAAGTCGAGGTTGGCGTCGGTGAAGGAGTCGGTGAGCTTGGAGCAGTGCATGAAGGTCTCGCGCGTGCACTTGCGCTCCGACTCCGGCTTGTAGCAGGCGAAGTCGACGAGGTAAACGGGGCGGGGACGGGTGAGGAAGTAGAATGTGGAGAGGAAGACGAGGAGTGTGGAGCAGGCGAGCACGGAGAGGAGGTTGAAGCGGAGCTGCTCCCACAGGTCGGCGAGGTCGCTCGGGGAGACGGTGGATAACTGCACGGCCACCAGCGCCATGAGCGGCGTGAGCAGCAGGTACATGCCGTGGGAGATGAGGTAGCGGTACCCCAGCTTCACGTACTTGAGCCGCACCGACTGCTGGAAGTCCGGCAGCCGCCGCGGCTGCGTCGGCGGGGCGGCAGCATTGGGCGCGGAGGTCTCCATACTGCTCACGAAAACAAGAACACAGTTAAAAAAAAATGGAGATTTGCGTGAGAAGAACCGAAATGCCAAGATCTCGGGCAAAGAAATTTGAAATCATCTAGTTCGGTTTAGGAGGCGAGATGCAAATTGCAAGGAAAAATCCAAATCTAACGCGTTCTTCGCTAACGAACCAAAAGAAATTACGAATGAAAATTTTTCAAGAAACGGCACGCGAAAAGAATCAATTTTTTCTCCGAGATCAAGCAAACAATGTGTCAAATAAAATCGAAATTAAACCGCCTACACATTTGCACTTTCGCAAGCTTCCCTTCCCCTCTCCTCCTCTCATCGGAATCAAGAAAAGAACACGGCAATGCGAGCGGCACATCGAGAAAGGGGAGGTTTTGGGACGTACCCAGACGGGAGAGGCGGCCTCGCGGACGGAATCTCCCGATCGGATGCGGGGAGGCGGAGGAAGACGAAGATGAGGAGAAGGGAAGAAGACTTGAGCTGCCCCCGCCCCTCGCCCCCGCCCCGCCCGCTTCACTCTCTCTCTCTCTCCGCGCTGATACGGAAGCGAGCACCACGGGGAGGCACCCAGCTCGGTATTTAATAGGGAGGGGGAGAAAAGGGCACAGGAAATGAACAAACGGAAAAAAAAAAAAGTACAGTAACATCGCAACATCCATAAAGTAGAAAATATCGTCCAATAAGGATCACAGGTGTATCATCTAACCATATATCAGTGACATATGGATGTTATTTTTTAACTCGTGATATCTTTGTAGTGTTACGAAGCAAATTGCCCTAATAGAAAAGACAAGCAATAGAAATTCTCCTCGCTCCTTTTGCTACTGCTATTTCTATTTCCAACCTCCATAACTCGGATGTCCCCTTGGTGAGTGTCATGAATTCATGATTCATTTTGGATTGCTCTCCTCTGAATTCTGAATCCATTTCGGATTGCTCTCCTACATTGACTTCCAGTATATATTTTTTTTATTATCTCATGGAGCTTTCTGTTAGTGGCTTCAGAATGAATGACAACTTTGCTTGTAATACAGAGTGGCATATATTTTATAAAAATCAAGCATTTTCACATGCTATAAGCGGGTTAATTGCATAACAGAGATGGTGCATGGTAGCATGATCATTGACCATCTAATCAATTTTAAAGGATTAGCGTTAGTCTTATCATTTGAATGAAATGTTGATTAGTATGAATAAGTGTATGACATGCTCTTCTCTGATCTGTTTTATGTCACTTGATATAAGTGCATTTTGCAATTGTTCAGAACATAAGATAAGCTATTGTGCTAATATGAATCATAAATGAAACCACATAAGGAAATGTCATGTTTTGTATCTGTGCAAGACTCCAAATATAGTGATTTTGACATTCCTGATGGTTCATCTGAGGGTGAACCTTCACATGTGTCCATTGATTCTGCAACTCACGATGAGAAAGAAGATGATGATGGTGTGTCGGATCTCCCAAGGCAAAGAGAAGAGTCAAAAGACAGAAGTGTATTCCAGTGTCTCCTTCCAAAAGGAGTAGAGGAAAGTGTTTGTAACATCCCAATTTTGGGCTTGTATTTCAAATGTAAGAAAATGAGTAGAAATTAAAACTTTTCTTACATCTTGTATTTCCTGTATGTACTAAACAATTATTGTACAAGAGTTATGGAGATGCAAAGTCACAAGCCTTTGATCTTAATCTTGATCCTTCAAAAACAATCTTGTCAAACCTTTTGATCATCTCCTGGAAATATTTTTCCGAAGTTCTTGGGATGATATGTGACCCCTCTGAAAGATTTCACAATTTCTAGAAATTGTTTGAATATTTTTAGAGGGCAGTCAAACCTTAAACCAGTACCGTACAAAATTTTTGGAGAAAAATGCATAGCATAAAAACCTCTAAAAATTTTACACAAGGTCAATATCTAAGTCAGCAAGCTCCTGTAAAAATTTCAGAATTTTTGGAGTTATTTTGCTACCTCTAATAAATCCTCAAAAGTCTCAGCTTAAATTAAAACCTAAAAGCTGATTCACTATTCCTTGGGCTTGAGTCGGACTCGGGCTCGAGCCAGTGGTCTCGATCGAACCCACTAACTGCACCGGGCCATTTTAAACGCGCGGTCGATATTGGCCGTTGGATTTAAATCGCTCGGCTCGCGTTGGTTGTGCCGTTCGGTCCACCGCGATCATCTCATCCCTTTTGAGCCGTTGGATTAAGATCGGGCCGTCCTTATTGAATGGGCTGATCGGGTCACCCGGAAGTCCCAATTGATCTCAGCCGTTCAATCGTGATCGGACCGTCCTGATTGCTTGGAGTCTTAGAGACCCTCAGCCGCACCCTTTTAATCGCAGCCGTCCATATCAGATCCGACGGCCACGATCCCCTTTTGCTGTTCTTCTTCCTCCTCTGCCTCTCCGTGCGTGCGTGCGTCCATGGCAGGAAGAAAGAGAGAGCGAGGGTGGCTTGTTGTGTCACTGAGCGTGCCTCGTCAACATCACTCTGGGGCATTAAATGCGCCCAGGGCTTTCGCCTCCATCCCGAGTCTCACCTGCCCCATCATTTCTTGGTCCATGACGTGCCATGAACCGAGCTCACCGTGAGCTCTTGTTCTTGCTCGAAACCCTAATCCTTCCTCTATATAAACCCCTCCAGGTCCTTCTGGTGTTCCTTTACACCACCCCTAGCTCTTCTCTGTGTTTGAGCTCAAAACCACTTCAAATCCTCAAACCACCATTGTTGACCCGAGGAGCTCCAATGTGGATCTTGGTGTCCAGTGGTTCACCTTCAATATTTCTTGCACACTTTTGAGCTCCTCAACTTACTTTATATTTCCCCTAACTTAATTTTGAGTTGCATTCACAGGAATCACTCAATTTTAAGTTTGGAGATTTTCGGCTGATTTCACCCCCTTTCTTCTCCAACTCCGGTAAGTGGTTCTTTTTGTAATTACTTACTTTTGGAGCTCGTGGGAACCTTGATGGAGCTAATTTGATCACCCATTGGTGTTCATTTTGCTCAGATTGTCATTTTCGTCTTCATCTTCCTCGGCTCCGGTGAACTCCATCGTGTTCAAGCTTCTCCGGCCACTTTTGAAGCTCACCTTGGCTCAGGTAGCTTCTTATTAGTCCCTAGAAGTGTTGGCACTCGCTTTCCTGGACTGCAGCGGAGCATTTTGTAATTTTCATGTTTTTCCGAAATTGGCTCTGTAACAGCCCTAACTTAGGGTTTGTATTTCAAATGTAAAATTTTGAGGAGAAATAAAAACTTTTGTTGCCTCTTCAAAATCATTTGAAAGTTTCTACATTTTTTCTAGCAATTTCCATTTTCTAGAATTAAATTCTTGTGAATGGAAATTGTTGTCAAGACATTCTTAGCCTTCAAACTTGTGATCATCCTCTAGAAATATTTTTCCTATCATCTTGATCATCCTATATACCTCCTGAATTATTTCACAATTTTTAGATTTTGTTTGCTATTTCAAATGGCCAAGTCAACTCTGTTTGAAATCTGGTCAATCCTGCTCAGCAGCTTGTGAATTTTTCTAGAACAATGCAGTGCATGAAAACCCTGGAAAATTTCACAAGGTTTTCCTATGTCTCTAGTAGCTACCATAAAAATTTCGAAATTTTTGGAGCTCTGAGCTACCTCTAAAAATTCCCAAAACCTTCTCTGCTTTTAAATCAAATCCGAAATCATCGTTCCTCTGCTCGGACCCAACCTCGTGCTCAAGTCCGACCGTGCCACTTGACTCGGTCGCGTCAACTAGCTGCACGCCGCGAGTCCAATCGATCGTGACCGTCCGATGCAAATCGAACGATCCACGCCGCGTGTGCAACCGACCTGTCCGAATGCATACACCAATCTCACCGTCTATTTTAGATCCATCGGTCGGTGCATCGATCAAATCAAACCACCGTTCGCACCACTTCGATCGCGCCGACATATGGGTCCCACCGCCGCCTTCGCCCTCGTCTTCTCCGCGTCTCACCGAGTTTCGGCAGGCGCGCATGCTTGCCACGCCTCTCGTCGCCACATTTTCCCCTCGTGTCGGCCCGAGAAGCATCGCCGGGGTCTCATCTACCCACCGAACTCATTCATTTCTTCTCTACCCCATTCTCGTGCTTTCTCCGCCCGTTTCTTTGTCTCGGCCGGAGTTGAACCCAAGAGCAGCGCCGCCGTGTCAGTGCCTCTCTCAAGCCCGCGACCGTACCATCGTGATCCACTCTCCTCGCCGCCTCCATTTTGCCCATCCCGGATCATCGGCATCCATTGGATCGCCTGGAGCAACTTCATCGTCTTCGCTTCCGGCAGCCTCGGCCCCGCGAGCTTGCTAGCGTTCTGCCGTGCGACCGATTCTTCTCCGAGCTCAGTGTTTCGCCGCCGTGGTGATTCCGGCCGTCTCGGACCTCCTTCGTCGCCATCATCTTGTGCTTATTGTTCCCGGATCAAGGCGAGCTGAGGCGCATCTTCCGGGTCTTCTGAGCCCGTAGTGTCTTCTCCGCGAGCACCGCACCTTCTTCTCCGCCTCCGGCCGCGTCGCGAGCTCAACTCCGGTGACCATCGGACTCCGCGTCGCCGCCATCGTGTTCGCGAGATCGTTGCGAACCCGAAGGTACCACTCTCTCGCCCAGAAACCCACTGGTTAGCAAGATCACCTGCGCGGCCGCGCCACCGTCCCCGTGCTCGCCGGTGAGCCGCCGGTGGAGTAGTTTAGCACTAATCTTGCTTAGTCTGAGTCTCTGATTTGTGGGCCCTATTGGTTAATCGCGTTTAGAAATCCTTTAATCCAGCCCGTTATTTATTCTCTAAGTCACCGCCATGTGGGTCCATGCCGCCGCTTAGGGTTGTGTAGCTCTGGTAATATGTTTTCTCTGTTGGGAAACGAATTTCTTTGTGAGAGTATGTAGGTTTGCACTTTGGTGAGCCAAGACGATTCTCGTAATACGCCGACGCCACCTATGCGCGATCCGCTCGTCGTGCGTTTACGATGCCCGCCCGCTCGCTGGTCAAGCTAGCCGTGCGTCAGTAGAAGAAGTATTTAGTGCTTTAGTATTTCGAAATGCTTTTCTGTTGAATCGTTAAATCAATTAAACTTGTAAAATGCATAACCGATTCAATTTTTATCCAAATTGCATGAAACCAGTATTGTTAATTTTCATTTTAAATGTTCTATTTACTGAAATTAATTTCAACCTTGTATCTCAGAGCAAGAATCTGTTAACTAATTTAATGTTGTAGATTGTAATCTCCAAATTAGAAAATGCATATCTCTTGCTATAATTGTCCAAATTCAATGAACCCAACTCAGAAATTTCATTTTCAGTAGTACTAATTATTAGGATAGGTTTTGCACATCGTTTGTTCATGAAAATTTGTTAAGTAATTAACTAGTGACTTGTTGTGTTTTTAACTTAGAAAATTCATAGAAAATTATTAATAACTTAAAATGATTTGTTCTCTGTTTCTAAAATTTTGTTATTTCTTGCTTAGGTTCTTTGTGTGAGTTTTAGCTTGTTTTAGTGCTATTGTATGTTTGAGTTTTGTCGGTGTTATTCGCTCTTATTTGTCGTTATGTTCGATCGTTAGGCTTCGATATTTGCGCAACCCCGAGGACGATCCTCCGCACCATATTGAGCAACAGCAGCCAGCAAGCGCTTGATCATGATTAATCCCAGTATTTTAAAGTTTAATATTTTGTTTCATTGTATGTATGCATCGCTTAATTTGTGTTAAAATGGTCGATTAAATCTGTAGTGCATATCCTGTAGACAAAATATGGATCTCTACTACCGAGCCTAAGTTATTTGTCGTGATTAGAGATCTGGATGATCTCTTGTCACTTAGTAGATTCGGGTCAACTTGCTTAGACATGCTTAGCTATCGGTAGAATCGGGCGGTTATCGACTTTAGTCGGAACCTTGATCACACAAAATTTACTATAACTTTATGTTTCAAAGATTTCGCTATGTTTAATTGCAAAACTAAAAATGAAAACAAAAATGATTTGGACGCGCACAATGGTAAGATTGGTGTGATCTTTGGGTGTGATCGAAAGGTGCCGGTCAATTAAGGACCGAACATCTTGTGAGTGAATTTTTATCCAGCATTTCGCGCATAACCACACTAGAGTATATGGGACCTCTCTTGACCTAGTACTTTGGCGTATTGGCCCGGTCGCAGGAGGTCGCAGGAGGGATGGAGGTGGGAGCATGGTAGTTGTCCAAAAGCTTTATCCCGAGTGGGTAGTTGTCTTTCGGCTTTACCATGTAAGCGTATGGTGTTTCTACCCATACGAGCGGCTCGGTTGATACACAATATTGGAAACAGTCTCGTAGGACTTAGTCTGGCAGATACCTTCTAAGTGTGCTTTGGCTTAAAGGCGATCGAGGTGTGGGTACAATGGTACACCCCGCAGGTTAAAAACTATTCGAATAGCCTCGCCCTAGGTGATGGACACGCTTGGGTAAGCTTTTCAAGAGTTAGACTACAACATTTAAATTAAAACTTGATGGGTGGTACGAATCGGGATTCGTGCTATTGTTGTGGTGACTTTTGGGATGGTCACTTCTAGGTTGTTTATCTTTCGCTTTTGTTATTATTATCCCATCTGTTATTTTAAATCTTAAAAATGAATTGCAAACTTGCCTTTAAAATCAGATTACCTTATTGCAAAGAAAGTTGGCTTTAGGCAAATGAAACATATGACCTCCACTGCACAAGCTCGCATGTAGCATATGAACAGTTCGCTAGTTCACACGTCGATCTTTGGGGTACAAAGACAATCTTTGTACTCGGTGCTTTGCTTAATGTTTTTGTTGCAGAGGAAGAAGGTGAGCCTCGGGGCCTCACTTACGTGAGTCAGGCCGCCGCCGTGGGTGACGACTAGGCTTGGCGGTCCGGCCGATGCCTTGTGGGTTGAAGGCACGCGATTGGCTTTGTTTATAGCCATCTTATGGCGCTTTTGCTTCACTGCCTTTTTGTTGTTATTTGTGTATCTTGTGGCGATCGGCCATTGTCTGTAATATTGTTACTATTTGTTTATCTTCCGCTTGGAAGTGTGGTGTTTGGACTCTATGTTTAGAATGGAGTTGATGTCTAATTTTGTACCGGTGTGTATCTGCTTTCGAAGTATACATATCTCGAGGATCGCTTATTTGATTTGTGATGCTAGGACCGGGGTTGGTTAAGCATTACAAGCCAAATAAACTGGGTCCTCACAGCTCCATCTTAGTTTTCTGCTCGCCGCTGTTCTAGACCTCCACCACGGCGAGGTCATCACCTTTGGGTCCGCAACACTATTGCGAACCCATTTTGATAATTGGTTGGCGCCACGCACACCGTGAGTCGCCGCGACAAGTCAGAAAGCACTCGGTTTTGTCACCGAGAAGCTCCCATTTTCGCCGATTATTAGGACACGGTTAATGCACAATCATTGTCAATCATTAGAAGTATTAATTGTGTCTTAATCTGGCCTAAATGTCTCACTGACATGTGGGTCCAACCCTCTGTAATCACCCACTGGCGCTAACTGATGCTTTCGGACATCATTAATGCTAATGATTATCATTAAATCCCTGTCTTAGCATTAATGTGCCCGAAATGGTCTTTTGGGTCACTGACGTGTGGGCCCGCAGGCCTTAAACCTCAGTCTCGGGGTCATTAGGACTAATTTTCGAATTCATTAAATGTTAATCATTGTTAGCATTTAATTGGTCCTAAACTGTCCCTTTGTGCCAGTGCTAGGTGGGCCCCCAATCATTTAAATCACCTCTGTTCAAAATCGTTAGGACACATTAATTGCTAATCATCATTAATCCTTGGTCGTTAGTAATTAATTAGCTGTCCTAAAAACCTCCTTTAAGTCACTGTCAGGTGGGTTAAAGCCTGCATTTGTGACTTGAAGTCGCTGACAGTGGGCCCGCGCTACGCCCCGCCCACGCCGAGATCACCAAATCATCGGCGCCGTCCATTTCGGATCAACGATCGAGATCATTGTGCTGTTCGGGTCACCCGAACAACACAACGGATCTGGGTCGCCCATCTTAAGATCCGCGGTCCACGTTCATTGGGCCGATCGGGTCATGAACAGTGACCCTTGGATCTTGGCCGTCTATTTTAGATCCAGCGGTGCGTTTCTTTTGAGATCGCGCGCATGCGCTAATCCCAAAAGCGCGTGGCCGTTGGATTCTAGGTCTACGGCCCGCGAGCGTCCACGTGATATATTTTCGTTTGAGTTTGTTATATTCCAGTAAGTATTTAGTTATCTACTGAAAAATTGTATAATTTTTTTTAGAAATTCATATCTAATTCAAAATAGATCCTTTTTAAATGAATCCAACTGTAATAAATTTGTATTTCACTAAAGCTTAATATAAAAATGCCTTTAGCTATGCTTATGTGGTAGAAAATTCTGTAATCTTTAATAGTTTGTTTTTTTTGCCATTTTTGTATATTCCAGAATTGAATTAAAACTTAGAAAATGTATATCTTTTTCGGTATATCTGTAAATTGAATGGTTTTAACCTTGTTAATTTTGTTATTAACTAAACTTTAATCTAAAAATAGTTGTAGGCTCAAACCAGCACCATAAAAATATGTTAATAAATTTGACCTTATTGGTAGCATTTAAAAATTCATTTAATGTTGTAAAAGACACAAGTAATTCCCTGTAAATCCTAAATATATAAAATTGATGCTGGAAAATCTCTCTGTTGGCATACTTTAATACGAAATAGGTTTTGCACCTATTTATGTTTCTGAAAATTATAATGTGCTAGGTTTACAACTTAGAAAAATCATAAGTAAATCATTATAACTCCAAATTTAGTAAACTCAACTTTGTTGTCATTAGGATGTCATAATCTACTTGCTATAAAAATTTCAGAGCTTAGATCATTGTAGAAATTTTCGCCATGAACACTACCAATAATTAATTTAGGGAATTTATAGGCTGAAAGAACTAGTTTTAGCCATAACTTTTTCGTGTTAAGTCCAAATGAAGTGATTCTTGTTTCTAAAATTGTCTAAAATCAACCTCTAGCTGCTGTGTGAATTTCATGGGATTTGGATGTCTTTTGCTGTTGAGTTTTGTTTGGTGTTCTTCGTTCTTATTTGATTTTATCGCATTTTCGCGTTAGGTTCCGAAGATTATATTGAATCTGAGAATCCTCCTCTGCAGCAAGAGCAAGACCAGCAAGGCAAGCAGTTTGATCATGTTAATCCCAGTATTTTAAGTATTTATGTTGTTTACAACTTCTATGTATGCATTGCTATCTTGTTTTAACTATTGTCGATAGTTGGCCTAGTAGATGCTTTTCCTTAGACAAATGATTATCCTTTACTACCATGAGCCTAGGTTATTGCTGTGATTTAGAGCTCGTTGGATGAGCTCTTGTCACTTAGTAGTTTGCGAACTAATTGCTTAGCCATGCTTAGCTTCCGGTAGAAATGGGCGGTTATCGACTTGTCGATAACCTTGATCACATAAAACTTATTATGAATTATGATTTCAGCCTTGTGCCTTGTCTACTTATGAAAACTAAAAACTGAAAACAAAATGATTTAGACTTGGGCACAATGGTATGATTGGTGTGCTTCTGGGTGTGACTGGAATGGTGCCCGAGTCAACAAGGACCGAACATCTTGTTACACTAAACCAAACATTTTAGCGTGCTAACCACACTAGAGGGTATGAGACCTCTCTTGACTTAGTACTTTGGCGTGTATTGGCTCCGGGTTGTAGGGAGCCGCAGAGGGATGGTGCCGGGAGCATTGTAGTGTCCAAAGGCTTCCCGTGATGGTCGGTTGTCTTCGGCTTGTAATGTAAGCGTATGGATTCCGATCCATACGAGCGGCTCGTGGTCAATGCACAATATTGGAAAGCGCTCGTAGGACTTAGCGTGCGTGCATACCTTCGTAGTGTGCTTTTGGCTTAAAGGTGGTCCAAGTGTGGTACATTGGTACACCCTCGCAGGTTAAAACTATTCGAATAGCCTCGTCCTAGGTTATGGACACGCTTGGCAAGGTCTTTCAAGAGTTAGACTACAATATTTTTTAATTAAAACTTGATGGGTGGTACGAACCGGGGATTCGTGCTATGTTGTGGTGGCTATTGGGATAGTCACTTCCAGGTGGTTACTTGTATGTATCTTTATTTCGCTGTTATCTTGACAACAAAACAGATTTGCAAACTTGCTTTTAAATGTATTACATTATTGCAAATAAAGTTGGCTTTATGCAAAATGAGACATACAACCTCCACCTAAATAAGCTTGCATGTAGTTTATGAATAGGTCTGCTATTCCACACGCGATCTTGCAGTACCTTTGTGTACTCAGTTATCTTGCTTAAATGTAATTGTTGCAGAGGAAGAAGGTGAGCTTGAAGGGCCTCACTTTTGTGAGCTGTGTTGTGGTAGCTTGCGAGGCGTCTAGCTTGGCGGTCCGGTCGGTTGCCTTGTGGGTTGTGTGGCTAACCGGTCGACTTTTGTTCTAGCCATCTTATGACACCTTTTGCTTCCGCTGTCATTCTTGTTTATTGTTCTATTTGGCCGGTCGGCTCTTTTGTAATAACTTACTTTATGTATGTCCTTTACTAGACTTGTGAATGTGTGTTGTATGGAAATGATGTGTAATTTTGTGATGATGTGCATATGCTGCAATTCTGGGAAGCATATGTCCATCGAGGCCTAGAATGTTTAATTAGTAACGCCAGAACCATTTGGAGGGTGAGTGTTACTAGTTAAATATCCCGGGTCCTCACAATGTTCAAATTGTTGAGAGCTTTTTAAGGTGGTTAACGTTCTATCCGAGAAGGAGAAAGGGAAGATTGAGACAAAGGCGAAGTACATGTTTTGCTATGGGCTCTTTGCTTACAAGCCAGGAGGATCAACTTCAACTCTCTTAAGACAGAAAGCTCAAGGTACACTCAACTATAAACTAGGTTCATCTCTTGTTGTTACTCCCACTGAATATGATCATGAGGAAACCTTTGGAATAATTGCTAAGATGATAATTGTCCATGAGTATCTATTTAACATGGTAGAACACATTTGGTTTAATGTGTTGATGAGGTATATGAATGTATCATATCGTTTATTGGTAGGAAGACTATAAAAAGTGAATGCATAAAGTTTATGAATTAGAGAAATCACTCCTTAGGAAGAGTCTCAGAGGTGTTGACAATATAAGTTTAACTTGTGATTTGTGGACATCAAATCAAAACCTTTGGTACATGAGTTTGGTCGCTCATTACATTGATGCTAATTGGGCTATGCACACATAGGAAATGTGATAGCTCAGACAGTGTTTGAATGCATTACTGAATGTAAAATCGAAGATAAAATTATGACTATCACTCTTGATAATGCAACCTCAAATGATGTTGCCGTTAAGAATTTGATGGCCAAGTTCATTGCTAGGGGAACAACACAGTTTATTCCTAAATATTTTTATGTTGTTGCTCTGAGTCAACCTTTAGTGGAGGTAGAGTTCTTGATTATTATCTATGGTTGATGCATTAGTTTGTGGTTCTAGCTAGATACGAGGTTCTCAAAATGACATGACACCCCCATGTTTGTGGTACGTTTTTCCATACTAGCTATTGTCCTCTTTCATATCCTATTTGTTAATATTATATCTAACTTAATTATCATTTTCTCAACAGGAAGAAGACGATGAGGACAATGTAGAATATGTACCATTTCCTGAGGGTGTGGTGGCTAGCAACTAGTTAAATAGTAAGTTATTTTTCATAGAACATTCATATTTGCAATAATAGTTTGGCTTGCTATGAGTAGAGACTATTTGGTCGTGGTAGGATTCATATTTGCAATTTGTATTTGATGGCAAATGAAGTGTGTTTGTCACTGTTATTACTTGCTGTATTATCCTGTAGGCTGTAGTTAATCAGCAATGGCAAACGAATCTGATATGCTTGAAGCTTGATGAAAGATTGCTGAGCCTTAGTGCCTTACTATGCTCAAGTTCACATATCCTGATGCATGCATGCATGTCAACAAATATTGACACACTCCTGTAGGCTTTAGGTCTGCTGTTTTCTTCTTTGTTGATGGCATGCAATGTAAGATTGTGCAAAATGTGTCGTACCAACGGAGTCTTCGTAACACCTATGCAATCCTCTCATGCACAGTCTCCAGTGGCTGATCAACTATGCTTCGTAACACCCATGGCGCTCAGGTGATAAAGTCGATCCAATCTTCAGCTGATTCCCAGTAACTCCGAGTGATATTATTGACTTTTGGTTGTGAACTTGTGGTTGTGAAATTATGAATTGAGTTCCTTTTCGTTTGGTACTTGTACACTGTGCTGTGCAAATTCACTAGTTAATAGTTATTGTTCCTCAATCCTCACTGACAGAGATGTTTTCTGTTTATTGATCTGCATGGAGTAACTGTTTTCTGTGCAAACTCACTAGTTTCTGGATGTCCATCTCAAAGCTGTTATCTATACTCAGTAACTTCAATTCATTAGCTTCAATTCAATAACGAGCCTAACGAGCCGAGTCGAACTTTTGAACGAGCCGAGTCGAGCTTTCTTAACGAGCTTTGCCGAGCTGAGCCGAGCTAGCTCGTTGTAGAGGTGTGCAAACTGGCGGCACGACACGACCTGTGTCGAGCCGTTTAGGCACGATCTGACTGGCCCAACAAGTTAAATGGGTTGTATCATGCTGGCTCGTGGGCTCAGCCGCCAATCCAGGCACAGCACGCTGAGCTCACGTGCCGGGCCAGACTGACCAAAGCCGACCTATTTAGCTGGTCTATAAAGAAGGCTGTGTGCCCATGGCTGCCGCACGCTGCCTCCTACTCCCCTGCCGCCGTCGTCCCTCTTCCTTTGCCGCCGCCTCCTCCGCCTCAGCCATCGTGCGCCGGGACGTGCTGTGTTTGGGCCGGGCCATGCAAGACATTGTACTGTATGTGCCGGGCTGGGCCGGCCCACTGGACCGAGATCCCGACCCAAACATGACGCGCCAAGCCGTGCCGTGTCTAGACCAGGTCAACAATATCGTGCTTCGGGCTAACCCGATAGACACAACCCATTTAACCACCTACTCTCATGTCGTGGGAATAAGGTCGAAATGTAGGCCCCGTAGAAAACACCAGAATTTCACCGAAAATAACTTAATTTGAGAAGGAATTGGTTAAAATTCCAGCAGTCCAAATGCCTTACATTTCTATATACCTGTAAACTTTTTTTTTCTACACACGTGCATGTGGGCCCGACGTAGTTTAGCAATGGAATAGTACTAGACTACTGGGCCGATAGTGGGGCCCATACCCCTGTATGCCGGAGGACGGCTGTTTTCTTCTTTGTTGATGGCATGCAATGTAAGATTGTGCAAAAGTTGTCGTATATTGATCAGTTTCTTTCAAAAGGAAACACCGATCAATATCTGTAGTTGTGTTTTCTACATTGAGTACCAACGGAGTCTTCGTAACACCTATGCAATCTTCTCATGCAGAGTCTCCAGTGGCTGATCAACTATGCTTCGTAACACCCATGGCGCTCAGGTGAAAGTCGATCCAATCTTCTGCTGATTCCCAGTAACTCCAAGTGATATTATGGACTTTTGGTTGTGAACTTGTGATCTTGCGGTTGTGAAATTACGAATTGAGTTCCTTTTCGTTTGGTACTTGTACGCTGCTGTGCAAATTCACTAGTTAATAGTTATTGTTCCTCAATCCTCACTGACAGAGATGTTTTCTGTTTATTGATCTGCATGGAGTAACTGTTTTCTGTGCAAATTCACTAGTTTCTGGATGTCCATCTCAAAGCTGTTTTCTATACTCAGTAACTTCAATTCATTAGCTTCAATTCAATAACGAGCCTAAGGAGTCGAGTCGAGCTTTTGAACGAGCCGAGCTCGTTTTCTTAACGAGCTTTGCCGAGCCGAGCCGAGCTAGCTTGTTATTCACCCCTACGTAGAGGTGTGCAAACTGGCGGCACGGCACGGTCCGTGTCGAGCCGTTTAGGCACGATTTGACTGACCCAACAAGTTAAATGGGTTGTATCGTGCTGGCACGTGGGCTCAGCCGCCAATCCAGACACAACATGTTGAGCTCAGCGTGCCGGGCTAGATTGGCCAAAGCCGACTTGTTTAGCTGGTCTATAAAAAAGGCTATCGTGCCCACGGTTGCCGCACGCTGCCTCCTCCTCCCCTGCCGCCGTCGCCTCCGTGTTCGCCACGTGTCGCCTCCTCTTCCTCTGCCGCCTCCTCCTCCTCCGCCGCAGCCATTGTGCCTCGGGACGTGCCGTGTTTAGATCGGGCCGTGCAAGACACTATACTGTATGTGCCAGGCCGGACCGGCCCACTGGACCGAGATACCGACCCAAACACGACGTGTCGGGCCGTGCCGTGTTTGAACCAGGCCAACAATATCATGCTTCGGGCTAACTCGATAGACACAACCCATTTGGCCACCTACTGTCATGTCGTGGGAATAAGGTCGAAATGTAGGCCCCGTAGAAAACATCAGAATTTCACCGAAAATAACTTAATTTGAGAAGGAATTGGTTAAAATTCTAGCAGTCCAAATGCCCTACATTTCCATATACCCTTAAAACTTTTTTTCTACACACGTGCATGGGACCCGACGTAGTTTACCAATGGAATAGTACTGGACTACTGGGCCGATGGTGGGGCCCATATGGTTGGACCAGCCTGGCTTTGCCACGGAAGAGAAACGTCGCTCTCACGACGAATTTCCATGAAAGATAGCTCTTGCTCTTTTCTACCTCTAATTCGCATTAAGTCCAATTTTAGGCCTTTAAATGCTTCTAGGATAACATTTTAGTCTCCTGGACTTTGAGGATAGAACCATATATAATTAAGCATTCCGAGTGAAGTTATTATCAGGTGTATGACTAATCGACATATTGGACATATGTATTAGTGACTGACGACATATTTTTAAAAATATTGCTGTTGTTATTTTTCATGTGGAGATTTCACCTTTTTAGTTATAATCTGGGTTCAAGTCTAATCTTAGGCCTTTAAAACATTTAATATCCTATCTTTGAGAATGGATCCAAATTGAGCCTTCCGAGTGAAGTTATTGTAAGGTGTGTGTGCCTCATTGACAATTGGACACATTCGCACATGTGTCAGGGACGAAAACTTTTAGGGGTCGTTTAGATACACTGTGATTCGACTCAATTCTTTTGGATTGACTCTGAATTTAAACTAAAATCTCTTCCAATCCGAAGGGATTGATTCTAATCCCTCCCTACCCAAACAAACCCTTAGTATGAATGCAAAATGGAGACGTAATTTTGCTAATTTAAGGTTAAGCACTCTAATCTAATGTTGTCGTAACTCCAATGCAACTCGGATCTGTACACAATATATTCCTTTTCAACATGTACAATGGCCTAGTGACTGTTTCCCACCCTATGGTTCTAAAAATGAGCTAGTGACAAGGCTACCATGGATGTTCCAATTATATTCAAAATACCATGCATGTGCCAATATTTGGGGAGCGGACAATGTTAAATGTTGGATGGCAAAAGGGCCGACATATTTTGGTGGGACACTTGGTTTGGGAGCAAAAGCATAAAAGAAATCGCATTTCCATTGTGTTCGCTCCCAGAAATCCCATACAACCTGTATTGTTTTATGCGAAATTCCTGAAAGATTCAACCAAATAGTACCTGGCCACTTCCCCTGAGGCCTGAGGTAATTCAATTACGGTAATTAATAACTAACAAAGTACTGATTGGAGAGGGCAATTTTCTTTAAAAAGATATAGGAGATCAAAGCTAACAATTTATTTGAAAAACCGCCTCTATAGTTTGTAGCTCCCAATTTTAAGGGAGTGCTGAATAATTCCTAGCGCTGCTATTGTCGCTAACCAGGCTTGGTAGACGGTGATGTGTTGTCGGGTGAGTTGTTTTCATTGTCAGACGTTTTGGTCAGCCATATAGGAAACGGCCACATCGAGCATGGCGAGCGCATGGAAAGCTTAAATTGGTAAATGCGGACGATGAGCGATGTTTTGGTGTCGATGAAGCACGAGTAGCCATCGTTATCTCTTCGACTTCAAAGCCATAGAAACCAGCCCAAGGGCTTTGACTAGACTCAACTGTAGCGGTTGGGATCCGGGAGACTTTGAGCAAAGAAGGCAAACCATATGCCAGATATCCCTTCACATGCATGTAGGTGATGAGATTGCGAGGTGGATTTGAATCCTCTAGAGTACAACAGAGAATCGTCGGGAGAGTTGTGATATGTAAGAGGACAGAGTAGTCATATGTAAGAGGACAAGCAGTTCTCCGATGTAGCATTGTAGCAGCACTGTAGATGCTGTGCTGAATCACTGTGCAAAAACAATGCAGATAAAACTGTAGCAAACACTGTTCAGATTTTGCTATGCCGGTCGATCTCACCTGTCTGCATTCCATCCAACAGCTCAGGATCATTAACGCAGAGAAACACTGTGCATCTCTGCTGTTGCAATTATTGCAAGACCACATAAATACACAAGTAGCGAGAAAACCAATGGATTTGGGCTAATCTATGGCCCGTTTGAAACGTAGAAATTCCACAGGAATTTTACAGTAATGTCATAGAAAACAGTTTAATTTCAGTCAAAATCCGTGGGGGCCCCGAATTTGCATCAAGAACCCTCTGCGTATTCTGAGCTAGTCTTATGATCACAAGCTAGCTCACACAGTACAATTATCGATGAATATCACATCCATACAAACGTATAAATAAAAGGGTACTTAATTATTACAGAAATAATATAAATAGGCCTTAGGGCCAAATGTTTATAGAACAGTTGATGGGCCAACAAGTTCAGAGTAAAATAGTAGCAGCGGAAGTAAACCTACATAAAGGACAAGGCCTCCATGCCTTTGCCACAGACAATCTACTGAGGCCAGGACCTAGTTATCGCCATCTTCATCGCTCCCATAGTCTGATGCATAAAAATATTCATACACCGGGTCTTCTGCTTCATAGTTTGAATTAACATATTTGTGCAACCATGAGTACGAATGTACTCAACAAGCCCTCACGATAAATGCAAGTATATAGATGCAAGGTTTACCAAAGGAGGGTCTTATGTTTGTTTGAGTACAAAGCCAGTTTGCTCAAATACTATAATTATTTTTCAAACATATGACTTAACATGTTTAACTTTAAGACCAAAGTTTCATTTGTGGCAACAATTAATATCTCGATAAGGTTCCATCTACCTACAGTTACTCATAAGATTTCGTCCACCTATAGTTATGCATAAGGTTACATCCACCTATAGCAAATATCTTGATAAGGTTCCATCTACCTATATCACATATCTCGATAAGAGGTTCCATCCACCTATATCATTACCACAACTATGTTTACGCCAACATGTCTCAGTTCTTATTTTAATAAAACTAACCAAGTGTGACGTTTTGCACAATGCTCATAATCAAAGGTATGGCTATGCAAATTGATGTAACACTCTGTAGAAGTTGTACAACTTTACCCATAAGGTATGATCAACTCATAATGTCAGCCATGACAAGCTACCATAGGCATGCGACGGGGATGATCATAACAAGGTCTTTGCAATAACTCGCCATAATACGACACAATCCAATGGATCGATCTCCGGGTGTTTGAACGACATTAACTCCGAAGAAACTACTGTTGGGAGAGTATACGCATCCCGACTTAGTACCACCACAAAACTCAATGGGTGTGTACCTAGAGATAAGCCCTCTTACAGCCCAGGTCCAACAACCCAACCCGGACTGCCCACAATTTGGAAATAGCATAATGACTCGGTAAATTATTCAGCCAGGTCTATCCCATACTAGACGTGTGGTTGCATGATTATTAGTTCAGAAATGCGCCATATGATTCGGTCTTTAATCGACTCATGTGAGACAATCCACAAATTCAATCGCGTGCACACTGCACCGGTCTCACACTAATCACTTGACCAAGTCTGCACCATTTTTAAATAACATTTCTGTTTCCAGTGGCAACTCATGTTTCCACACTATGATTCAAATCATATCCCAAGTTCTCGTTATGACAATGTTTGTGTCGTATTCAACTCAATCTACTAAGCAGTGTCTAAGAACATCCAATAGTCATTTTTTGTTTAACCAAAGGGAGTTTTACTCATGTAATAATTATCATAGGGTGACAAGATATAAGGGTTGACAACAATCAAGAAAGGGAAGTAATAATAATCAACCTTTGGCATAGCTAGGTATCCACCTTCAACATAATAGTTCATAAATAGTAATAAGCAAGCAAGTAATACTTTAAAATGAAATACTTTGCATTTGACATGTAGGTTCAAAATAATCAATTGTAAGGACTTACCTTGCTCAAAAGTGGATATTTCTTGGTCTTGGTCTTGGCTTGAAGCAGTGATGAAGTTTTCAGCGGCGTTGAATCTATTTAATGCAAAAACGATGACTTCAAATAAATGATCATAACACAAATAAATTCAAATAAACTATAAAAATTATGATTTTGGTACTGATGGAAATATCTTGAATTTAGATGATTCTAGAAACAAAAATCAATTTATTTAGATTTAAAATGAGTAAGAACGAGCTCTCTAAAGATTGACTAGAGTGAAATTCTAGAAAATTTGAAATTTCTGACAGGTGGGACCAATTTGGATTTTTTTCATTTATGTTTATTAAAGAAAATTCACTATGACTAACAAGTGGGTCCATTGGTTTTTATTTTTTCTGTTTATTTTTATTCAAAAAAGTTCTGAGAAGCTGACAGGTGAGGTCACAGTCCATATGGACTCGGTACACCCGACCGCGCACAGGGCCTAGGGCCCACTTGTCAGTGGCTATGTTCTATGGACTAGGTCTATATGACGGTATTAAGTGGTGGGGTCCACATGTCATATACTTATACTTAATCCTACAGTTTAATTAGATTATCCTAATGAGGTTCGGCCCACATGTCATACAGACATTAGCTACTTAATTAGTGTTAACTAACTACCTATTTTAACTAAACACTGGTCCACATGTGGCCATGTCATTATCCATGTCCTCCTCGGCGCCGACAAGGTAGGGCATAGTGACCAACCAGGACCGGAAAAATAGGATGCGGAGGTCCAGGTGATGATAACGGCGGGAGGTGGCCCAAGGTGGCGGCACTACGGCAGGGCCGGCGGCGGCAACACTGTGGGCGGTGGAAACTACACGACGAAGCCACTAGCTAGCAACTCGCGCGAGTGAGCATCTACGGGCTATATGGATGCTAAACATGGCGGCGGCGTGCCTAGAGGTGCTTGGGAAGGCTATGTCTACGGCGGACAACAGCGAGAAAGAAAGGCGATCGAGGCGACGGGATTACAATGTCTACAAGACTACATTGTCTAGCCTATCGTGTCTGCAGAAGCTAGGAACGCGAAAAGGAGAGGAAATGGCTTACCTGAGGTGGAACAAGCGTGTTGGTGCATGATAGCGGCACTGTACCGGAGTTGAGGAAGACGAGGTGCTCCGGCCACTCTGGTGCATGGAAAGGAAGAAGGAGGTGAGCATCAAGAAGAGGAGCTCGAGGCGAACACAAAGGTTAGGACCTTCAAGGTCGAAGCTCACTGAAATGAGCAGGAACGGGCGACGACGGCGAGGAAGGGCATAGGATCTATCATGTGATCGACAGGGTGTTCTGGGCAATTGAGTAGAGGAGAAGGAAGGGGACCGGAGGGGAAATGAAGAGGAGCGTGAGGTGATCCTGGTGACGTGCTCGGCTCTGCTTGTAAAGAAGAGGAGAAGGGAGGAGAAGGTGGCAATGAGGCGTTCAACTTGGGTGTTTTCTCACGAGTGTGCGGGCGTTAATGGCCAACGAGCTGACGTGGTGATGGGATGAGCTCGCGGCGGCGTTGCGCTCGAGGTCTACGGCAGCACAGGCCATCGAGTGCCTCTACCACGCTTACACGAAGAGAGAGAGAGGGGGGGGAGAGGAAAACGATGAACACGGATGACCGACACATGGAGTCGGGGCCACCTAGTAGCGAGAGCGAGGCGAGCTGACTGATGCAGCTGTGTGGTGTAGAGATGAGCTGGCTGGGCCGCCGGGGAAAGAAGGGAGAAGGAGAGGAGCTGGGCCGGAGGGGCGCGAGCGGGCCGATGGAAAGAGAAGGTGAACTGGGCCAAGGCTGGATGCGGCCCGAGGGGAAGAGAGAGAGAAGAAAAGAGATTTGGATTTCGTTTGGATTTTCAAAGATGAATTCGAATTCTATCCTGCAATATTCACCCGTATGGAACCCGAGCATTTACCTCGCCTCAGATGGCGAGGCTAGCTTTTCTCTAAAACCAGGGCCGGTTGGCTGGAATGCACATGGCTTTTCTCTCGACCGGCCCCCCGGCAAATGCTCAGGTCTACATGATACTTGTACGATACATATGATCCGGCATGTACAACGTTCTAAATGCTGATGTGTAGTGCTACACTGAGCTAGTACCCCTACCAGTAGTAGTAGCGATAAAAAAAATTACAGCATCTCCCGAAGATGGAAGGGATGGTTCATGGTTATGGCGAGGAGCCGAGGATCCAGGGTCGTCTGTACCATTGTCCCCTCCTCCCTGCGTCATCTGCAACTGCAATGCATGCTTCTGTAAATGCGAGTCCGGATTTGTAAGCGTGGACTGGCCGGCGCCACATGACCGCCCATGTGACCCTGCCTGCCCTCGTGTAGCTCCATTCTCTAGCATCTTCTTCCCTTAATTCCTTCCCCCACTTAACTCTGCTGCCTAATGCTTTGCTTATTGCTAATGCTAATGCTACCACGCAAGCGTCGGTCCAAACGCACTGCAGGCTACATCACGTCGAACTTTCGCGGGGCCCCCAAATGCTTTTCTTTTGAGTGGCGTTTATAAACGTCGATGAAGATGCAAATGCCGCTAACTAGAGTTAATTCCAAGGTTACTTAGGGAGATGGAGATATAACTAGCCAGGAAACTTAAGGAACGCTCTAATTGAACTTGAGACATCTCCTGTCATCGGGAGCAAAAAGAAGGTAGCACACACAAGGGCAGAGAAAATGTATGTGCATCCGTTGCATATGTTGTAGAGACTATGTAGTTTGGTCTTACATCTGGTAATGAACAATTGGTATTTTTGTCGAAGAGTTTGGGAAATTAACTCTCAGTTTTGCAAAAGTTGTCTTGCACTCAAATGATAGACGGTCTGCCGGCCAATGGTGCGGTGCAAACTTATGGTAAATGGACACCAAACACCTGTGTAGGGTTGTTTGGGGATGTGTTTGCACTAGATGCCATTGAAAATAGAAACTGGATACAAAACTAGATAGAGATTAACTGAAAAGTCCAGATAGAGGTGTTTTCTGGTGACGGGAAGCAGTCAGACCGGCCACACCATGGCGGTCAAACCGATGCCCTGTTACCGGTGGACGCGGTCAGACTGGCCAGTGCAGTCGGACCAGCCAAAGGTTGACGGTCTAACCAACAGTGGCGGTTTAAGTGCATAGTGAGCTGTGTTGAATTTTGGGAATTGGCCAATAGTCATGGAATTGTTGCATATGTATTTCATGATGCATGTTTTGGTTAACATGGGTCAAGTTGAGAAGAACTTGTGCTCGAAATCGTTTTCTTGGTCTATTATTGTTCAGGAAAGCTTGGAGTTAACTTTGGTCAACGGCGAGGATGATTGGGACTTAGTTTGGTGAAATCAAGGTCCAGAATGATCAAAGATGCCGGGTGAAATTGTTGATCCAAGCAAGACGTACGATCGATAAGAACGAAAAGTTTGATGCAACGAGTTGCATCAAATGGCTTGAACCGGTGCAAGTGTTGAGGCTGTCCAGTGGGAGCCAGATGAGAGAGACTTGCCGGTATGAGAAAAGTCATTGGTGAACCTACGTGTGGCAAAGCATAAAATTGCTTCATAAGATTAGACTTTGTCAATGATGGAAGAATCGAGAAGGGGTATTTATGGTAACTTCACCAAAATACCAGGTAGGTGACTTTGGAGAAACCGCGTCACATGACGGAGCAAAGGAGAAGCGATTTAGGTCATGAGTAGGACAAGATCACGAAGAAGCGGATTCGAGAGCACCAAATCATCATATGCTTTGAGAAGCGTTAGCGAGTGAGAGACACGTTTGTGTGTGAGCTTAACATATGTCTATTAGAATTTCTCTCTAATCCTAGCCTCCACTATATAAAGAGTGGTGTAGGATTTGCACACCCAACCAAGGCCAGGAACCATAATTTGAGATTTAGAGGAAAGTAAAGAGACAAGAGGAGGCTAGGGTTTGAGAGATGTATTGAGAGAAAATTTGTGGGATCGAGTGCTCATAAGTGAGATTGTGTCCTTCATATTGGAGTCACTGTAAACCATCAATTTCTCAATATCAATCCAATTAAATTCGTGTAAAGATGGTTTGTCTGTTGTTTTTGCACTCTTTCTTGAGATTTTGAGTTCTAGTGTTCTTAGAACTTTACCTCGGTCTTTTGCTATGATCTAACTTGCTAGGACTTGTGAAAGTTGATCTAAGGTTATCTTGATCATCTTTATCTCACGGACAAATCTTTGGATTAAGTTTTTGTTTTCACCCGATTTTGAGCCTTCTTGCACTCAAACAATAAATTCTTGGAATCTTGGCTATAATTGTATAGAGTTTCGATTGAAATAGGCTCCTCACCTTCTTGTTGAGTTGTATCTCAAATATCAAGTGATTTGAATTCGTAGATCAAAAGTTAGATCATTTTGTTAATATGAAATCATGCTGATTTTTTTTTGTCAATTTGAGAGAGATTAGACCGCCCCTAAGAGAGGTAAGATCGCTCGAGCGGTCAGACCGCACATTATATGACAATCAGACCGGTCAAAGGGGATTGATGGATGAGCTTCTTGGTTTCAACTCAGTTCTTTCGCCGTGATTTTTAGACCTCAATCTTCATAGCTTCACATATCTATCAGAATAAAAAGGGTATAGAAAGTTCAGAAGGAAAAAAAAATGGACTTCTGTTCCCCCTCTGATCGCTAACACGGTCCGACATACGTGCCTCTGCCTGCCACCCTCTATGCCATTTCTTTCGGTTCTCTGCTCCATCATATCTTCAGCTGGACCACGGATGGAGGGCATTGCATTACCTTGAGGCAAAAACACCTTGAATTGAATCCTCCGGTGGTTTAGATATTAGCTAGGGGCGTGGTGCTGCCGGTAGTTATTGGGATGAACCTTGAGAGGGAGGGTGCGTACGTACTGCCATCAATTTATACGCATGCGGCCACTGGCGTCCGGCCTGCTCGTCACATCGCATTACCACTGTAACACTGGGGTATGTCGTGCTACAGCACTAGACGTACATGCATGGTCGTGTTGGCCGGTACTACAGTGTTCGCCCTGTGCCTTTGTTTCAGACAGCACACGTTTGATTCCTTGTTTGGCGTTGTTCGGGTACCGTTGGTTTCTTTGCCCAGTCTTGCCGGTGGATAAGGAAATCCTTACTAGTGAAGGGAAGTCTAAAGTAAGGAAATCCTTGCTTACCTTCTCAAAAGCAATGCTAGGCGATGAACGTACTTTTTGTCCACTAACTTTGCGGGGCAAGGGTGGGCAAAGATACCAAACATGCCGGTATTTCTTTTACGATTGTCAAGTTGGCAAGCCAAGCCATCGCCCAGGCAATAGCAACATGCTTACCATGTGAAATAGTGGTGCAGAAGTTTTTTTTTTTCTCTATACAATCCTATGAAAATCCTATGATCCTAGTTTTATTAAAAAAGAAAAGAAAAATAATACTTGTTAGGATCGTGATTTTGAAAACCCTGCTTCGAAGCATGTCGAAAGATCTGTTAAGATCTTGAATCAATATGGTGTGGTTCGGCTGAACTTCAGTTAGAAATGAGATATTGTTGGTTTCACTGTAACGCGTAAGTTTGTTGTCATACGATGTAATCTCCTTCCCCTGATTTTTGGATCAAGTGATGATGTAATCTCCGGTTATTAAACCGTTGTATATTGTCAGTATATATATATCAAGGAAACCCCATGAGGGATGATTACGACAATACATAGATTTTTACATGGTATCAGAGCACAACGATCTCCCACGATGACCGGCTCCGTTACTTTCTCTGCATCTTCCTCATCCACCTCCATGGCGCAACCATCCCTTAGCCACTTTGTCACGGTGAAGCTCAGCCGTGACAATCACCTTCTCTGGAAAGCCCAAATTACCCCATACCTTCGAAGCCAAGGCCTGCTTGGCTACGTTGATGGATCACTTCCAGCGCCACCACATATCATTATTGCCAATGGAGAAAACACCCAATCTGCAAATCCTGCGTACATTATCTGGTACCAACAGGATCAACTAGTGCTCAGTGCACTACTCTCCTCGTTGACAGAGGAGATCTTAGGCCAAGTCCTCGTCCTCACCACCTCCAATGAAGTATGGAGGGCACTAGAGGCCATGTTTGCCTCTCAGTCGCGAGGAAGGACTATGCAGATCAGATTCCAGTTGGCTAATCTGAAGAAGAAAGAGATGCTCGTGACTGACTACTTTCACAAGATGAAGGCATTGGGAGACACTACTCTCTCTGCAATTGGTCATCCTTTGCACGAAGAAGAGATCATCTCCTACATTCCCTCGGGACTTGGACAGGACTATGAATCTCTAGTCATGTCCATATCTACCCGTGCAGAATTGGTGGGATTGAATGAACTCTATGCTCATTTGGTCAGCCACGAGCTATGAGGCCGAACCTCAAGTCATGCCCTCTGCGAACAATGTGATGCACCATAGCAATGAAAATCGTGGAGGAGGACGCTCTGGAGGAAACAAGCGCGGGCATGGTCGTGATTTTGGCTGTGGCTCAAGTTCGTCAGGTGGAAAGCTAACGTGCTAAGTGTGTGGCAAATATGGCCACAATGCACTGCGTTGCTACCACCGTTTTGATCACAATTATCAATCTGAAGAAGCTATGCGTTTCGCTGCTGCCACCAACACCAACTCCTACAAGATCGATCAAAACTGGTATGTGGATACCGGTGCAACTGATCATCTGACAAATGATCTGGATTGTCTCTCAGTCAAAGAGCGCTACTGTGGAGGTGATCAAGTGCAAGTCGCGAATGGTACAAGTTTGCATATTTCTCACATTGGTCATTCATTTATTACCAGTAGATCAGGTCCTTTGTCCATTTGTAATACCCTTAATGTACCTCAAATTATCAAACATCTCTTGTCTGTTCACAAGTTCACTTCAGACAACGATGTCTTTTTTTAGTTTCACCTGAATTCTTTATGTGTCAAGGATCGAACAATGAAGAGGGTGCTCCTTCGTGGTCCATGTGACAGAGAACTTTATCCTCTTCATGCTAGACATCAACATTCGTCCTACTCCTTCTCCACGGTCAAGATCTCCAGTGACCAATGGCATAGGAGGCTGGGACATCCTTCTCTACTGTCGTTCAAGCAGTCGTTCAATCCAATAATCTAGGTTGCTCAATAAATAAAGAACCTTATGTGTGTGATGCTTGTCAGCAAGAAAAAATACACCAATTACGCTATAAAGGTTCTGTTAGTGTATCTTCTTTTCCCCTTGAACTTGTATACTCAGATGTGTGGGGTCCCACATGCACTTCTGTTGGAGGATACAAGTATTATGTGAGCTTTCTTGATGATTTCAGCAAATTCACTTGGGTTTATTTCTTGAAACACAAATCTGATGTCGAGCAAACCTTTTTGCATTTCCAACAACCTGTTGAACGACTGTTTAACACCAAAATTTGAATTGTTCAAATTGATTGGGGAGGAGAATACATGAAGCTAAATAAATTATTCCAAAATATTGGAATTGTAAATCGGCTTCCCTGTACTCACATACATCAGCAAAACGGTGCAATTGAGAGAAAACATTGCCACATTGTCGAAACAAGATTAGCACTTCTTGCTCAATCCTACATGCCAATCTGTTTTTGGGATGAGGCTTTTCTAACTACGTGTTATCTCATCAACCGATTACCTAGCAAGGTGATTGAGAATTGTACACCTCTCGAGAACTTCTCAAAATATCTCCTGATTACACCTTCCTTCGCACTTTTTGCTGGGCTTGCTGGCCAAATCTTAAACCTTATAATGCTCGCAAACTTGATTTTCGGTCTAAACAATGTCTGAGAGGTCCACGTCTGGATGAGCCAGGTCCACATCTGGATGAGCCAAACTAAATCATGCAAAGGATTCTTTGAGTCGGTTGTAATCTTTTCTTTGAGTCAGTTGTGATCTTTCCTTAACTATTTTATGAAAGAATATTTGCATGATACGCGTGAGTTAGAGATAGAGACGGCATTAGGCCGTGTGTGAGTTGGCCACACCCTTAGGTGCCAATATAAGGTCAGGTTTTCGCCCTTAGTTCCTTGGGTTTTGTTAGATTGATTTCAGCTTAGGCTAGAAACACCATCGTTGGCTTGTGCGGCTAGTACAACCCGACTTTGTCGACGGAACCCTAAATTATTAAATACATCCATCTTTATTCCTCAATTCCTATTCAGCAAGATCGTTGCTTCATCTATTTTTCTTACTTGATTCTTGATTGTATGCAGGAAAAGATCTTCGTGGTCAGGTTAATCTCGCTACCGGTAAGGTCGATAACGAACGTGAAGTTGGTTCAGCGATTACAGGTGTAACGGTCGTCGCACGGTTGTAGCCTGGATCGTGAGAGTTAGCTTCCACCAATCAAGTTGTATCATCCTCATCGAAAGATCGGGACAACAGATCTCATCATTTGGTATCAGAGCTCAAGGTTGCTCGGTCAGAATTTCCAGTTTAACATAGATTAGATTGCTTTACCTACAGAACACAAAAACCAAAAGAAAAATTTTAGTAGTAGATCTCCTGTCCAAACCGTCTGGGCCTCGCAATTTTTCTTTTCAGTGCATTGCATTGTTGAAAATTTGTTTGCATCGCCAGCTAAATTATCAGGTAACTTCGTTTCTCGGAGTATATCCATATTTTAAGAACTCTATGATGTTGCCTAATGAAGATGATTTGCTTATGCTTAGGAATCAAGGTCTACGACCAGCTCCTCCGGGTCCAGGACCTTCCTCGAGGACCTCCCTCCAGGACCTTCCTCCAGGACCTCCCTCCGCGACCACCCCTAGGAGATCCACGCCGTCCACGACCACCCCCAGGAGATCCACGCTGTCCACGACCACCCCTAGGAGATCCACTCCCTCCACGACTACCCCAGGAGATCCACGCCATCCACGACCACCCTCAGGAGATCCACGCCGTCCAGGACCTCTCCAGGAACAGTACTCCAGGACCTCTCAGGACCTCCTCCAACGCCTCTTCCATGACCTCCTCAAGGACCTCTCAGGACTTTTCCCAGGACCTCCTCCGGAGTTTCCAAAGCGCTACGATAAGGACTACGACCAGGTCCACGTCTGGATGAGCCGAACTAAATCATGCAAAGGATTCTTTGAGTCGGTTGTGATCTTTCCTTAACTGTTTTAGGAAAGAATCTTTGCATGACATGCGTGAGTTAGAGATAGAGACGACATTAGGCCGTGTGTGAGTTGGCCGCACACTTAGGTGCCAATATAAGGCCAGGGTTTTCGCCCTTAGTTCCTTGGGTTTTATTAGATTGATTTCAGTTTAGGCTAGAAACACCATCGTTGGCTTGTGCGGCTAGTACAACCCGGCTTTGTCGACGAAACCCCAAGTTATTCAATACATCAATCTTTATTCCTCAATTCCTATTCAGCAAGATCATTGCTTCATCTATTTTTCTTACTTGATTCTTGATTGCATGCAAGAAAAGACCTTCGTGGTCAGGTCGATCTCGCTACTCGGCAAGGTCGATAACGAACGTAAAGTTGGTTCAGCGATTGTGGGTGCAACGGTCGTCGCACGGTTGTAGCCTGGATCGTGAGAGTTAGCTTCCACCAATCAAGTTGTATCATCCTCATCGAAAGATTGGGACAACAGATCTCATCAATTTATGTTTTAGTATATGTAGATGACATCACCATTGCAAGTTCTTCCTCAGATGCTACCACTATGTTTATTCAGAAATTAGCCAAGGACTTCGCAATCAAGGATCTGGGAGAGTTAGATTACTTCTTGGGCATCAAGGTAAATAGAGTCAACAAAGGCATTGTACAGACACAGAAGAAATATACCTCAGATTTGCTAAAGAAGACAAATATGCAGTATTGCAAACCAGTTGCAACACCAATGTCAAGCTCAGAAAGATTGTCAAAGGAACTTGGGAAGAAGCTTTCTGATACTGAGGTGTTTCAATACCAAAACATAGTGGGTGCTCTATAGTATCTCACATTGACAAGGCCTGATATTGCTTTTGCTATTAATCGGGTCTGTCAGTTCCTACAGGCACCAATTAATTGTCATTGGTCAGCAGTAAAACGTATACTAAGTTATGTTAAAGCTATGACTAACATTGGATTACTTATTCAGAAGTCTGGTTCCCTGTCACTCAGCGCATTTTTAGACGCAAACTGGGCAGGATGCCCTGACGATCATCGATCTACTAATGGGTTTGCGGTTTTCCTAGGTTCCAATCTTGTACCTTGGAGCTCTAGAAAACAATAAACAATAGCAAGATCGAGTACAGAGGTAGAATACAAGTCAGTAGCTAATGCCACAGCTGAACTTATTTGGTTGCAGTCTCTTCCGAAAGAACTTGGCATATATCAATCAAGACCTCCAATATTGTGCTATGATAATCTTGGGGCAATATACCTAACCGCAAACCCAGTGTTTCATGCACTCACCAAACACATAGAAGAGGATTTCCATTTTGTTTGGGAAATAGTAGCAATGAAGATGTTGGACGTTCGGTTCATCAGTTCTGCTGATCAGCTTGCAGATATCTTTACCAAGCCTTTAGTACAGCAGCCTTTCAACCACATCAATCACAATCTCAATCTGATGATAAACGGTTGAGGTTGAGGAGGGCTGTAAAAAGATCTGTTAAGATCCTAAATCAATATGGTGTGGTTCAGCTGAACTTCAGTTAGAAACGAGATATAGTCAGTTTCACTGTAGCACGTAAGTTTGTAGTCATATGATGTAATCTCCTTCCCTTGACTTTCAGATCAAGTGATCCTGTAATCTCCGGTTATCAAACCGTTGTATATTGTCAGTATATATATCAAGGATACCCCATGAGGGATGATTGCGGCAATACATAGATTTTTACAAAGCAAGGTTTAGGTACGGTAGTTTTTATGTCACATCTTAAACATGTTTGAAGTTCATGTTGACAAGCAATTAATCTTACCTCGAGCTAGGTCAAAAATTTCCAGTATCAAAATAATTTTACCTTTTCCCAAATCCACAATAGTATATGTGATCATTCTAGGACAAAACCAGTAAATGATATTATTATTACATCCCACTAGACAAAATCTTTGTATTCAAGTCAAAGCTCATATAATTGTGTGATCCACTGATCCTTCTTGTTTATGAAAAATGAAATTAGCATGTCTTCTGGTGGGAAAAAAAGAAAGAAAAAGAAAAAAAATGAAATGAAAGCGCAAATTATTTTTATTAATTGGGGAACATAAATCTTAAGAGTGATTCATACATTTCCTTATATCTTAATACTCGGATTACGACTTACAATAAAGAGAATAGGCAGATGTGCTCTGAGTCTTGACTTGTCTGGCCCTTAAATCTTTTTAAAATTACAACAGACAATGCTTGTTTTACACGAAATAAGACACGGAAATCGGGTAGTTTCAGTCATTTGCAATCATGCAAGCTAAGTCCTTCTGGCACTTTAGCTTTGTGTTGTGTACTTACAATTTAAAGTGGATTGGTTTGTGTTTCCAAACGCTTGACTTGGGAGAAACAAACCAAGTACTAGATTTAATTGTCATAGTTATGACTTATGACTAAAACAACCTGATCCATACACGTCTAATCTTATCAAATGCAACCGTTGACTAGTTAAGCACAAGAAAGAACCCATACATGAGGCCTAAGTTAGGTTCTATGAAGCAGCAATTGCAACACTTTCATGGAAGGCATCTCTGATGTTGTGTTTCTGGCTTCTTTTCAAAGTAGTGATCTCATGTGATATATAGATTACGAGATATTAATCAAGCAAGTAATCAACCATTTGCATAGCACGACCAAAGAGCTACAATTGACTAAATTGCAATAGAATCAGATGATGTGAGACCACCTTGATTATTTATGTATTCACCAGGTAGCATGTGCTGCGATTTAAAACCTAACCTAATGTCATCGTCTTTTTGATATTTTATTTAGAATTTTGCAGATTTTGTCGTACTACTTTTCTAGAATCATCATGCCAGTTAATTAATTAATCTTTTTGTTCCTCTTTCCCATATTTCTTCAAAAAGAAAATGAAAAAAAAATAGACTGCAATATGACCAATATAGTTTGTATGATTTAATAAGGTTTAACTAGGTGAAAAGAGTGTATCCTAGAGAGGAAGAAGCACTTAATTCAAATTTCTTCATATTCAAGTCAAATTTATTTGATGTTTCTCCATTTGCACTTCTTTTTCTTTATATCTAATAGAAGATACAAAGACACTTTGAACATTATTCAGAATACATATAGTAAAGAATCTGAAACTAAACACCTTTTCTAAATCAGCGTAGTTGACCCAGTGAGCTAACACACTGGCCTGGGCAGTTCTATTCATGCTACACGCATGTAGCGCTTCAGCACTCGCCTCTTGGCCGTGCAGTGCAGCAAAAGATGGATGAAAATAAATGCACTAACTAGTAACTATACTGTCAACGTAGTTATCACGTACTAATTGTATAGCTCTTAAAGCTTGCTTTTCCTATCCATCTTGTCAAAAAAAAAAACAGAAAAAGCAACAAACAGAACAAGTAGATCACTGTAATGATCAAGAGCACCTTGTTAGCTCCTCAAGTTTTAGTTTCCTTTACATCTTATCACATCTTCTTGAAATTTGTTCTCCACAACATACCCATCACTGTTTTAACAGAACCTGTTTTAAAAGTATTAATTTCAAGTATTACCATTAAAGATTTTCTTTAAACCCTTTGGTTAGCTAGCAAGTGTATAGGAAATGAATCATGAACAGTTCTAGAGGCAATCGTTGGTTCTTACCAACCACTACTAGTACTATGCTGTGTTGTATGCATGCCAGGACAGGCAGGACAGCTTAACAAAGATACAGACCTACCAACGTTCGGCATCTATTGCATCTATTGGGCACAGACTGGATTTACATGCATTCGTGGGGCTTGCATGGACCAATCATTGTTATGATCAGATCATAATTAAGAGAGTATAGAAAATTGATTTGGATGATGAGTTTGGTGATCAGTCATAACGAAAAAAGGGAACTGTATTCTATAGTTAGCTATTCTGTATTTATTTCTTAGATTTTGCAAACATACATTTCCACTTTAAAAATGGGCCATTTGTTACACATACTTTCCAACTGTGCATCACTAGTATAATTAATCACCTGAGATCAATGAACCAAGTGCTATATTCTGGTTAGACTTGAGCACAATCAGTTTGGCCTTATGTCTAGACTCTAGAGTCAGGTTGTCTTGGACAAAGTTGGCCCAAAACAGATAAGTGGACCCAGAATGCGACAACCCAGTCCAATTGTACAAGCCCGACAAAATATTGGCCCAGATATAGAGAACTTCTTATATATTTTCGTCTTAAACAGTTTCCTTTTTGTATTCATTTTTGGTGTACAAACAGAATCATATGACCTACAAGTTTACCATATTACCTTTCAGAATTTACATTTTCTATGCATTGCATCCACCCATGTCAGGACGTAATTCTCCTGCATTGGAACCCAAAACCAAATATAAAAGCCAAGTGAGAATGTAGCAGCAAGAAAAATGCGGCGCTTTGCCAGATGTGCATCCATCAATTAAGCTGAAGGATGCATTTAAATATCTAGTAACTTGTGTTTGTATTTCTTTAACATGTAAAGAATAAGCAGCTTTACAAAACTACAATGCAGGTAATATTTTGCGAGGAACAAGTTTACCTTTCTATGATGCTCTGAAAGCTCCAACGTATAGTGTCTGATGATGCAGAAATCGGTTGTACAATGTACAGTAAAGGCTACTACTCCAGCGTGAAGTCGTTCAGCCATATAAGCACCTCGTTCCTCTTTGGATCAGGAAGAACAAACAGAGTTTCAATAATGACTGAAAGTACAATTAAAAGATTGTAGTGGCTTTTCTTCACATATCAGCTTAAACTAAAAAGGGATAGTGCAAAAGGAAACATACCATTACAAAGCTCTGTGTCCTAGGATCATTGTAACGTGCAAGCAAACAACCTTCTTGAGGCTTCAACCCATCTTTGAGTAACTGGGAGCGTAGCTCCTTCTCTTTCTGGAGCACAATTTCCTCTTTTGGTCGTCCACTGAATTTTTTCACTGCAGCAATGCCTCCTTCTACCTTTCGCAACGTAATTGCTTCCGTATTTGGAGCTGGTAAACTGATTGAACAGGAGTACTATTAGCAACAGAAGTAAAACTGTAGAAATTATCGCAAAAGACCCTACTTGGTTTATCTTTGAGCAGCTGTCCAAACCATAGTTTAAACATGTTCTCAATAATTGAAAATTGAAATCACGCATTGCACAGGATACCTGTTCAAGTCTTTGTTCATTGGCAGAGCTATGTGGATTGATACATCTGAGAGTTTGTCATCAGAAGCCTGAGTGAAGACAGGGGTAGTCATTGGAATCTTTTCAGAGGAAGCATTCTTGCCAAATATATACCTGCAGGAACAAGCACTTTCAGTATTCCGATGTATGGGGTTAATATTTACACTAATGGATAAAATAACCCACCCAGTAACATTGTTGAAACCTGATGATCCTGTTAGTTTATCTCCTTTTGCTTCGACTATTATGAATGGTGAATAGCTCCTGACCTGCAAAATTATTTATGCACATATTTCACCTCAACAAAATCAGTGAAGAGGTAACAGTTACAAATTAGCTGTTTTACGGACCTACTACTCTATAAGTGAAAGATCACACTGGCAAGATTCCATTATTAAAAAAAGACGTGTAAAAATAATTTGGGAAACTTGTCAGTGTTGTAAGTTCATATGAAGAATGGATTATGAAGCCATGCAGTGTTGTTACATCAAATCTACAATGAATTGTGTTCTCAATAAAATAAAATATATACAATGAATTAATACCTCGTAATT
Organism: Ampelocalamus luodianensis; assembly: GCA_036346255.1. Lineage (NCBI taxonomy): Eukaryota > Viridiplantae > Streptophyta > Magnoliopsida > Poales > Poaceae > Ampelocalamus > Ampelocalamus luodianensis. Next base: position 64,785,952 of record CM070628.1, read on the forward strand.
TGAAGTCCTTTTCAGAATCAGGTAATTTGGTGTTTCTATATCTGGGGTCTTGTAAATCCGTAGCTATGCAAAATCAAAAGCTCAAGTTCAAAGATTTGGTTGACATATAAAAAGAAAGTAGATTGATGACGAATTACCTGTTTGAAAATATCCCATAATCCTTCAAAAGAAAAATATTCATTGTTCTGTATTGAATCCCAAAGATCCTGCGCTTCAGCATATCAGGGAATTACAAAACTATTTAATGATGACTTGGGGGTAAAATTACTGTGTTGCTGAATATTTTAAATGGAAAGACCATTATTGTAAATAGTAGTCGAGATTCGATAGAATTACAATACTTGATTGTGGGAAGTAGCACCGTAATATTTTTCTCATCCACATATTACACATGATAAAGTATGGGCAAAACCACTACAAAACTCTGTACTATTTCCATACCACTGTGGTTTTATGAAATTGTGTGATGCTGAGAAGGCGTAGTATCTTAGAGTTTAGGTTTACACAAATGCACACTGAACCAAAAGAAAAGAAACGTTATGGCATATCACAGCATCTGCCAACTACAGAGGGTGTTGTAACTTGGTTAAGTATGGAAGCTAAGTGTAGAGCTTTCGCTCAGGCTGAATATGAAGCATTGCATTATAGGTAGAACCGTAGAAGGTTCTCTTGTGATGCATCGTGACAGCAAAGCCGTTATTTGACACAGCTGATAATAAGTATGCAACACAAGGAGACTGAATAAGCGAAAATTGACTGAAACTTCGTCAGATAACAACTTGATCGAAGAGTCCATTGTTTGCTTCTGTTGGATCTGCTGGTAGGGTAATTAGTGCACTAACTAATCCCCAACTGACTGCTAACTAATAGTCTTGATTTTACTCTGCACTCTTTAACCTCTAAGTTGGGCATGTTTACTGCAAACACCAGAGACAAGTCCATACTAGACTTCATAGAACATAATATATATCCTATGGATACACGAGCCACACCGCTTAGGCCAGTCTCGATGGGAGTTTCATTAGAATTTCATTCTCATTAAATGTGTTGCCACGTAGGGAATACCAACTCCCTCGAGTCATGAAATTAAATGCCTATGAAATCAGAATGAAACTCTCCATTGAGAGTGGGTATTTCATTCGAGTTTCATTTCATTTCGTATGACATGGCAGTCTTGGAAACAACGCTATGAAACTCTCCATTGAGACTGGCCTTATTCTATTTATTCAGCCGCAAATTCCACGTGTGCATTTAAAGAAAAACATACGTTCCAACTTCCAAGATCTAGTAGTGACAAGCAAGAATGCTAACCACATGGCTGCAGAACTTGAGATTCTGTGGGTTGACGCCCATGATCGACAGACCGGTGAAGACAAGCTCCGGCTTCCACGGCAAAAGAACAAACTTCATGATCATGGTCCACCTCGTGGTGATATCGTATGGCCCTGTCTAAACCAAACGCACAGAACTTGTCACAAATTCGCAATGCGCACGCACGTCCTCGCTGCAAATTTGCTAAAAGTTGGGCAATGCCAAGCATCAAGAGACGCTAACCTGCTTGACGTGGTGCAGGTAGAAGTCGGGGCGGAAGAGGAGCTTGAGGAGGCGGATGTTGAAGAGGTAGCCGTCGATGGTATCGTGGCTGGTGATGGGGTCGCGGAAGCGGACGCGGTCGTCGTACGCGGAGCGGTCGATGCCGACGTCATCGAACAGGTGCGGCAGGTCAGACCTCAGGAACTCCACCAGCCGCTCCGCCTCGGCCGGCGGCATCCCGCCGTCCTCCCCCTCCTCCGTCTCCTCCGCCGCGGCCACCGCGCCGCCGCTCGGCGCAGCCTGTGCTTCGAGGCGCAGCCTCCGCCTCCGGGAGGATAAGGGGAGTGTCGTGGCGGGTCGCCATAGCCGGAGAGAGCTGGCGGTGGCGGCGGCCGCCGCGGTGGTGGCCGCGGATGGGAGGATGAGGATGCGAGAGCAGAGGGATGTGGCCATTGGTGCCATTTGGTTTGTGTTGGATTTCTCTCTCTCTCTCTCTAACATTTTGTTTGATTTTTGCGCGCGTGTTAAAATTTGGGCCAGACGATTCTTTCCTCTTTTTTTGTCGTCTAAAGGTGATGTGGGCGTTGTTCAATTTCTAGCCATAGGCCCAGAGTGCGGTTGAGTAAAAAAAAATGTACTGTCTATTTATAAAATAATTGAAATTTTCTTAAGTATAAATCACTTTTTTATTTATCGGATCAATATCTAATCATATGACACATCAATCTTTACATAAATCTAATAGTCATAACAAGTAATTTAAATTTAAGAAAATTTCAAACAACTTAAAAACAGCAAGACTGAAAGAAAAATTCTATCCAAAAAAGATCAAGAAGAGAAACTGAATATATATCCCACAAAGTTCTTACAAAACTCATATGTTCCAAATAGTCCTTAGACCTTAGTTTATTTAAGTTTTTGTATTAAATATTTCAGTCGATCACAACAGTCTCATTGTGAAACTGCTCAAAGTCTTGCAATACACAATAAATAAACGTCTCAGATATATTTAAAAAACCAAAAATAAATAGATCTAAAAAAGTATAAATAAATTGTGTAAATCCTACATACATGGCGATTCATCACATTCATACCGGCCATTGAGGCATCAGCGACAGCAGCTGCCTGCAGAGCCCTGCACTCAGGCAATCAAAAATTATAATTTGATCCCAAGTCATGGAGTATCGGACCAGGGGTACAATAAAGATAGTATAGTACATCACTTAGTAAGTTAGTGTTGAAAGAGAAAATTCACAGTATGACACTCATGATTCGCAGAATGTCACTCGTTACGAGGCTAACGTATGTGGGCTGAGACCATATATCAACGAGACATTAGTGGTATATTACGAAGATCCGAAGCTATTCGGAATATACAACTCGATTAGCAGGATTGGGTTTACACAACTAAACCCATTAGTCCTTGGCAAGACACACTAGCAAGCAGGTACTACAACAATCACTCAAATGCCTTCCAAGACGATCACTGCTACCTGTTGCCAACTGCCGCGGACCATCCTTGGTCAGTTTCTCTCCAAGACACTTTGATTTCCAAGAAGGCTTCGTGCAGTAGTTCCTTTGCAACTCTGAAGGAACCTGCTGATACAGCCCCCCTTCTCTGCGCACTTCATCGCGTCGCGAATGAGATCGTTATATCTTGAAGTCGCAGAAACTATGTGGCAGTTTTCATCTTCAAGATTACGCCCAACCAACTCTGGCCCTGTCTTTGCCTTCTTTGTCCATCGCTTTGTGATCCATGGCTCCGGAAGCATGATGACACCAGCTAAGATGAATACTCGAAGCGCATGCCTGCACAATATCGCTGGGAAAGCAGTCCTGAAGCAATCACACCAAGCCTTCTTCTCGGCGACATTGTAGAAAACAGTATGCCTGGTAGGAGGATCACCATCTCTTTCAACATAGTACTTGATGTATGGTCCGTCCTGAACCTTAACAGCATAACGTTGCAATGCTTCAATCAACTCCATTTGGAATATTTCAAATGCAGCCTTGGTGTAGATGCCCCACGCTTGTTTTTCCAAGACTGTATTGGTTTTCAGGGGTTGTTCAGGAAACGAAGCAAGATCTTTCTTGGCTTCATTTATATACAAACTGTATGTGTGTTGATCAAATCTAGTGATAAAAGCAAGGAGGGGAACTCTTGTACTGAAGTTATTCCTATAAAACTTACTAATTGTTTCTACTCTATGGGTCAATGACAACTCTGCAAAGAAGGAGCTTGTCAGGTATGCAGGAACCCATCTGCGTCTTGCCTCAAATAGTTATCGCAATCAAGTGTTCTCCCTCAGGCCATACTTGTCAAGAATAGAGCCCCAGAACATGTCAAAAAACAGGAACGGTATCACACTCGTTGACGCATCTTTTTAGCTCGCCATGGAGCCCGGGAAATCTCATGTACACATCAGACAATTTCTTCTTGCATCGAGACAAAATTCGCCATCTACAAAGACGATGGAAACATTGAGGAAAGACTTTGGCAACGGGCCAGTCCAGCACACGGGCCGCCGTCTCCACCCTTCGTTCTGCTGATTACAGCAGTGCATGTTCGCTTCTTGCCGAATGGATGCACGAGCCGAAGAGAAAGAGAGAGACACTAAAAAAACAGTAGCGACCCATTGTCTCATTTTAAAGGACTACCACGATAGAAGTCTGCCTATCTTTCCGTTGCGGGAAGGTAGTGGGCCGCACGATCAAAATCTGTTCGGCCGGCAGCGGACGTACGGAGGGGGAAATTGTTGGTCTGGTTGGCTTGTTTTCTCTTTGCTCCACGAAAAGAGCAATCCTATATATTACAAATTTATTTATGATCCATTTTTGAAGGCAAAGTACAATAGAAGGCCAATAGTTTGCTTAGATAGGGCTGACCGGCGAACCTAAACATAGCGCTAACTCGAAAGTTATGTTAGAGTACATGGACTTCGCCAAAATAATATTCTCTATAAATCTTAGAAAATCCAAAGGCTCACTCATACCTGGTACGTAGAAGATGTGTTAGTCCCCACAATGCTACTCTAGATATAACCATGCCCTCTGAAAATAAGCGGCAGTAAAATAGATACATCACGAGATAAATCAATCGTTGACAACCCAAAGTGATCATTGTCAATTACAAACCAACATATATCAAATATTGTCGCTAGTGTACCATTGAATTACAACTATTCAAAGTGAATTACAACTATATCAAATATATATTAATTGTTTCGAGGTCGTTCAGTAGTGAAACTCTCCGTTGGCCGCAATGATATCCGTCATGATGAAGGTGCAAAGCCTCTCTAACATCCGAGATCTCTTTTCAACGAGTGAATCTAAATCTATATTCAAAACCTACAAACAAGAGTAAAGTGTTACACATATATATTTAAATTTATAATTAGCAATTATTGCGTAGATTGACCAACCTCGGATCAAGCAACCTAGCACTCATGAGAATCGCATATGATGACAAACGTAGAATGCACATTCTTACGCTTTTCTTGTCAAGGCATCAAAAATAGAATTACATATATAGGTATAGTCGATTCGAGACGCATTATTACAGTATGATATAGGATTATTGTGTTGTAGCACGCATCGGAAATCGCGTCCCGTGATTAAGTGTGGCGTTCGTTCCTTGTATAGCCTCCTCGGTAATATAGGAGATGAACGACCTACATGTTTCCAAAAAGTTAATCTCGCCATTTCAAACGAAGAAGACTACAATAGAGTTATGTATGGAGGAAATGAGCACACTGCGAGTACTTCTTGCACAAGGGTGAAGTCGTGGTTTTTTCATTAGGGAATCAAGGTATAGTACTGATTCCTCTTTGGTATAATGACTAAAAGGATCCAGTGGTGTCTACTCATGTATGTCGCTATAGTCATTAAACCTAAGTTCATATCATGATAAAGTACAAATGAAATTTGTATAGCAATTAGTGAAGCACTTACTCGTTGTAGGGCACCATTATGTAGTCCCCGTAGTTTTGAGCAAGCAATCCCGCCGTTATGTATTTCTCGACGAGGATGCGTCGCCAAGATGGTTTTCTCGAGACCACGTGTGGTCGAGGAAACCCACCGGTTCTTTCAATCGCCAGCGCCATCATGTATCTATACATAAGCAATGAGTTGTTATATTACGTGAATGTACGTGAATGTAGAACTTGATTGTACACACTTACGATGTCCAAGATCGTAGAAGTGAGACATCGAGGGCTTTGAGGTTGAATAGGTCGAATAAGTCGCAAGCTCACGATGAAGGGGGCGGCTCGTGGAGGAAATAGTCCTCCGTATATCGACGGTGATTCCATCAGCTCACCCTTTTCTTTGGTCTTTGCAAGTACCACTATGCAAACTCGACAACCTAATCGGCGAGGGCTAATCGTGCTCGCCGCCAACGGACTTCCGAAAGAGTATTTCTTAGGTTAGGGCTAGCGCCTTTAATGTTCTTCGATTTCGATTTGTCCCAACGAATCGCCACACGCTGCCTTCCTCCCGCCGACGACTCGGGAACCGATACGGTGGCACGCTTTTTTTTGTTCGTTCGGTGTCTTCTCCACGGGAACCGATGAGGCGGGCTTCTGAAGCGAAGGTTGAAGTGCAGTCATGGAGGGTCTTGTTGGAGAGACATGGTCGTGTCGAGATGGTTGGGGTAGAGTCATCAAAAGTTGAGGCGGCACTGCAGGGTCCAGGACGATGTCCTTCAAAAGTTGAATTGGAGAGGCATGGTCGTGTGGAGATGGTTTGGGTGGAGTCATCAAAGGTTGAGGCGGCACTGCAGGGTCCAGGGCGATGTCCTTCTTTGGCCACTGAATAAAACTGTACAGGGCATCCCCTAGTGTTATGATTTCGCTGTCGGGCGAATCTCCACGGACGGCCCTAAAATTATCATGTACCATGTCCACCTGGACCCTGGCGTAACCCTACGCCACCTGGGCACCGTGCTGCACTATCCCTTCATTGCATGGATACACCACCCCCCGCCCAGCCTCAATAGACATCCCAACCATCCTCACTTGGAGTGTGCAGTGCGTCGGCTCCTACAAAACGATACGCAATTAGCTAAGGCGTCCTATAGGTCTATCTTTGGAGCATTCCAGAGATGTACATTACCTTGATGTCGTCGATAGGTAATTGGACATCATCATGTTCACAATTTTGCGGACGCGACGCTATCCGATGTTGAGGAGGATCGCCACCAAAACAACGGTGGCGCTCGCGATCGGTTGTTGAGGAGTAGTAGTTGATTCACTTGGTCCTGCAATCTTGCTATCTTTTCTTCAAATTTTGCAAGAAGCACCCGTTCTCTTCCTTCAAATTTTGAAGTAAGCACATGTTCCAACACCATGTCGCATTTCGGCCTTGGATCTCTTCCCCGCTCCTATATCGTGTGAGTCGCCTGGGAATCCATCCTCCAAGATACGTTAACCCCTTTGCCTCGCGTGCACCCGGTGCTCCTTGTTTCCTAGGGCCGTAGATAGTATATCCTTCTCCCCGCTTGGAAGGATCCTTCTAACATGTGGAACTCAATTCTGCTGCAAGAGGTCATCATGTTATTATATACATTATGAAGTTATAGACTTATTAACAACTAGGTAGTTCAAGACATTTACCACACGGTTGGCCACATCCCGCTCACGGGTTTGTGAAAGAGATTTTACCAAGACGTAATGTTGTTCTCGCACTATCAATGATTTTCCGCCCTTGGTAACCTTTGTCGGGCCAGATTTAAAGGAGCCAAAGCTCATTCCGACCGCTTAGATGCTACGAGAGTGTATGGTGAACAACTCGCGAAATCTGTATATGCGCCACCGTAGGTTCCTTCCCGTGAGTCACCCATACCGCAAGATAAAAACAATTCGACGGAAATAAGGAGGACAGTTCACTCCAAGGGCTTTTAGAGGGAAAGAGGTCTATGATATGGTTAGGATATCGATGTTGTGCTTGGGAAGGGACGTAAATTAAAAACCCGTCGGAAGAACATCCGGAAGAAGCGGTCAATTTTTGGGACTTGCCTTATTGGGAGCACTTAGAAGTTCACATCGCATCGACGCCATGCACGTGGAGAAGAATGTATGTGAAAGCTTGATTGGTCTCTTCATCGAACATTAGTGGCAAAACAAAGGATGGTGTTAACGCACGACGCGACTTGGTTGATATGAACATAAGGACCGAGTTAGCACCGAAGAGACCGATAAAGGACGAACATACCTTCCACCGACTTGCTACACTATGTCCAAGGCGAGAGAAATGAATTGTGCCAAAGCTTGCATGGTGTCAAAGTCCCGCTCGTTACTCCGCTAACATTAAGAAACTTGTTTCTATGCAATATTTGAAATTAATTGGTATGAAGTCTCATGATTGTCATGTGCCGATGACACAAATGCTTCTGTTGCAATTAGGGGTATCTTGCCGAACAAGGTCCGAGTGACAATCTTGAGGTCGTGTTATTTCTTCAACTCAATTGCTCGTAAGGTCATCGATCCCGGGACTAGATGCTCTACAGCCGAGGTGGTGACGACTCTATGTCAACTTGAGATGTATTTCCCTCCGTCATTTTTCGATATCATGGTCCATCTCATTGTTCATCTTGTGAAAGAGATAAAGATATGCGTCCTGTGTTCCTATGTCATATGTACCCGCTCGAGAGGTATATGGAATTCTCAAGTCCTACGTGCGAATCGATCTCGACCGAGGGCATCATCGAAGGTTATGCAACCAAGAGGTCATTGAGTTCTCGCGTCGACTACATGGCTCGTGGAACCGATAGGTGTGCCTCTATCTCGCCATGAGGGAAGGCTGGATGGTATCGGACCATCGGAAGGAAATCAATCACTCCCAACCGATACGACGCCAAGCCCATTTCATGGTCTTGCAACACATGACCCAAGTGTCCCCGTACATCGACGCGAGCACAAAGACATGGTACACCAACGTAATCCGCACCGGCCGAAGGTTTGGATCACGAAAGCACAACCGCCGGTTCAACGAATGGGTAAAGATGCGAATCATGACCGGAGGTCATCAAGTGATGATACGCTGCTATGGTTGGCAAAGGGCCACAATTTACAATTATCACATGGCAAGGATACGACATAAATGGGTACACATTTTATACGGCACTCAGATAGGAAGAGTACAAATCCGAGCAGCGGTGTCCGCATAGATGCATTTAGTAACCGATGGTGAGGAGCTCGTACTATGGGCAAATAGAGGAGATATGAGAGCTCGACTACGTGTTTTTCAAGATCCCTATTTCAAAGGCCGTTGGGTCTATCTCCCACATGTGAAGGTCGACAAGCACGGCAAGGCCACTACCGTGGACCTCGATCATGTCGGATACAAAGACGAACCATTCGATCAAGCAACCGAGTTGTTCAAGTCTTCTATGTAACCGACCGACAAATAAGAAGCGCCACGTAGTTCTTCATGGAAAAGAAGGATTGTCTGAGTTGAGAATATAGTGGACGAGGAAGAATACAATCAATTTGACGAGTTGCCTCCTTTCGGAGACTCGCATCGTGCTCGAGGAAGAACCCATGAGGAAGCTAGCTATATGCGCATCGATCATCATGAAGGACTATATTTTAATTAAGAAATTACTCCATTGTAATTAATTTATTCCATAACATCATGTGTTATGAACTTGTAATATGTCGCACGATATTTTGATGTCAACGTGGAATTGTAATCGCTCCTGCCCTTGTGGACCGTATATTTTGGTGCATTAAAAATTCATTTAATTTGGAAAATAGTCCAACTGCACCACCTTTCTAGAAACCTAAAAAACTAAAATTTTATGGCAAATAGTCTAACACCTTTACAAAGAAACCGGTATACTCATGTCTAATCTCGCATGCGTCATCGCAGAAGACGACGAGTCGCCCCACCTTCCACACCGCAGCCTGCTCGTGCACCGTGGCCATCCTCCGACGGCCACACCGCCCGTGGCTCGCCTTCTTCCCCACGCCGCCGCCGACCATGTCCGCGCGAGCCTCGCACCGCCCGCACTCTGCTGGTCTTGGCCGCTCGCACTGGCCGCCGGTCGGCTTGTCCTCGACCTGGCTGATGTAGTGCTTCCCAACGCCGCGCTGCCTCGCCGATCGTAGAGGAAGAGACCGAAAGCACGAGGCCGCGCTTGTGGCCGCCACGCCGCTCGCTCAAGGAACATGAGGCCGCGCCGCATGTCTTGGGGCGCAAGACAAGCCCGAGGCCGACGATGAAACAAGCCCCGGGTTGCCGGCGGCGCCGTGGTTGACGACGCGAGGTAGCGCCGTTGTCCCGCCACTTCATCGCCTCCTCTCGCTCAGCCGCCACGCGCCTCCCACCGCGCTTCCTTGGACACCTTGTACAAGGCCTTGCAACTATAATGCACATACATTCAAGATGTTAGAATAAATAGTAGTATGTACGCACGTATATTGTAGATATAAAGATGTACGCACGTTAATCGAGGTCGCATAGGTCCTCCATGGGCTGAGGAGAGCTCGCGCAACACGGTGACGATGTCGACGATTTACATCGTGAGAAAGAGCGGCGATCACCGACCTCCTCGCCTTGGTGTTGGCTCGATCGCTCGCATGCTCACCTTGGCGATTGACGTACTCAAAACCGTGAGACGAAGAGCGATGGGAGGAGTTTAATCTTCGGTGAATTATTCCGTCTTATAAAGAATTAGGAGTAACTGGCACGTGAGACGAAGAGACGCATGTATCGTCGGCGTGCGAGATGAAGAGACGGTTTTGCGATGGTGAAGAGACACATCGCGCGGGACGAAGAGACGGTTGTGCGATGGTGAAGAGACACATCGCGCAGGAGACGAAGAGGTTGGATATCACAGACGGCTCTATATGGGAACCGTCTGTGATAATAATATCACAGACGGTTATTTAATAGAGCCATCTATGATAGTAGCTTATCACAGACGGTTTAAAAATAAAACCGTCTGTGATACTTCACAGACGGTTTTATTTACAAACCGTCTATGATAAGTTGTCCTCATCACGCAGCGGTTCTTTTTACCAACCGTCTGTGAAGTATCACAAACGGTTGGTAATAAGAACCGCTCGTGATGAGGACATATCACGCACGTTCCTCGTAACCGTCAGAGAAATTCAACACGTGACGCTCTTTGGAACCGCTCGTGATGAGGTGTCTGCTATTGCCTGTTTTGTAGTAGTGAGGGATACTTATTTATAGCTGTGAGAATATCCATGTCTAGTTGAAGCAAACAAAAGAAGACACCACTCGCATGTTTGCTCGCCTCACCAACTCCCTCGTGGGTGAATGGTGCGACGATTTGCGCTAAAGGCTTCCTTCATCCTCGTCGAATCAGAATCAACTAGGACCGTCGCCGGAGTGATAATTTATAAGTCACAGTGATCTTTCTTTTGCATGGATAAGTCTAATCTGGTAGCAATGATCCATGCGATGATGTTGATTATTGTTGATAGTACTATTCTTGATCTATGTTTTGCTATGTTCGTACATGTTTATGAGATAGACATATACTACCTCTGATTCCAAATATAAGTTATTTTAAAATTGGTATTACTATATCTATCATGAAATATACTTTCATAATGTATATTTACTTTTATTTAAAACATCATGTTTTTATAATAAAAAAATAGTGGTCAAAGTGTCACCTTAAAGACCGTATGAATATCCAGAACGACTTATATTTGGACTTATTGTTTAATATACATAGTATACATGTTGCACTTTATTTGATCACTGTTTTATGGATTAAATTAGTCAGAAAAGTGCATATATTTCTAACAAGTTATATTACATTATAGCAACAGGTGGCATGAACTTGAGTATGGATGAACAAGAGAGAAGAGTATGGCCTGATTAAGCAAGCACCCAATACAACAAATACATGGTGGGAATTAAGAGAACAGAGCACAGACGAGCGAGGAGTGCGGTGTGGAGCTTCGTGGAGGAGGCTGGACTAGAGACCGCCAAGCAAGTAGTTGCGGAGCGCCCTCGCGACGGCGGCGGCGGCGAATGCGAGCCTCGGGAACTGCCGGGCTACGAGCGACAGCATCGCGAGCGCCGTCCCGAGCAGCCAAAGGAGGAACGCGACGAGCACATGCTCCTTGGCGTGGCTGGACGCCGCGGCGCTTGTGGCCATCATGATCTGCGGGTGCATGAGAACGAGGGCGCCGAGCATCATGAAGATACGGCCAGAGTCGAGGAGCAGCTGCTGGTGGAGACCGAGCTCGACCTGCCCGATGAGGCGTTCGACGTAGCGCATCACCCGCTCTGCCATTGCCTATGCTAAGTATCTATCAGGTATGTATTATTACTAGCTAGCCGAGCGATGGCGTCGTGGGAGCTCCCAGGCTCGGTAGGCCTTTTATACTTATGTAGTACGAGCCAGTTCCCGACTTCCCGTGTTTTCCGCAGGAGGCTAACGACGCCTGGCAGCATAGGAGCAGAGGACTAAATGTGTATCGTTCGTTCTGAGAGCGACATTACCCCCGTAGAAAAGGCGAGCTAACTGAGCGATTGCTCACGGTCTCCGCCTAACACCTAGGCAATATTTTAACTCTTATTTTTTTAAAACAGTATATCATAACCAATAAATTCTAACTAGCAATAAAGATTAAATTTCTTCTCATGCTAGGTGAATATAAAGTGCCCTATAATAATAATTTTCTCTATTGGAGAGTTTTATGATATAATTTCCAATTTCAAGTACATCAACTTTGGCATCAGTGCCTAAAAAGACACATCTATTTCCCTTTGGAATTATTCGCATAGAAGTAAAAGTTCTATTATCTTTAGTAATATGAGATGTAGCACCAGAATCAACAACCTAACTATTTAGAAAAGTAGTAGTAAATAAAGATTCAATGCATACAAAAATATTAGATATACCGTTAGGTGATGAATCGTCTTTATGCTCAACTGGTTGCTTGTTTTGATTCTTTTGCTCATTTTGCTTCTTCTTTTCCTGCAATCAGCTCTGAAATACCCATACTGACCACATTTGTGACACTTAAAATTCTTGTACTTGTCATTACTCTGAACTAAGTTATAATTTTCACGATCATCCCGATCGCATTTTTTATTAAGTTTTTCTCCCAAATCACCATTATACTTCTTTTTTGTCAATTTCTTTTATTAGTATATTTTTCCTCTCCAATATGTAACTCAAAATTATAAGTATTTTTTTTTCTTTTCCCTAAAGGAGTTTTATATCTTCTTCCATAAGCAAATGATGTCTCAGAGTGTGCATATTTAGTATTCTTTCAGAATGACAGAAAGATATCTTAAATTGTTCCCATGAATTTGGCAAAGAGTTTAGAACAACCATGACTTGCACTTCTTCAGAAAAAGGATAGGCAACATTTTTTAATTCCTTTGCTAAAATACAGAGTTTATTGAGATGCTCACTAATTGAAGTTTCATCATACATCTTGGTGGAGAGAAAATGATTAACAAGATTAAGCACTTTAATAAGAGATACCTCAGTAAAATCTTGTTCCAAATTACACATTATCTTCTATGCATTCCGTTCACCTTCATACTCAATAGCTAAAGAATCAATCATTGATCTCAACATAAAAATGCTTGCCTTTTATTATCTCTTATCCAATTTTCATATTCTTATGTATAATTTTTTCCTCAACAGTGGTGTTTTTCTGACTCTTCGGTTTGTTTTGTCTATTACATAATCAATGTTTTCAGCATAAAGCAAAAATATGATTTTTTCTTTCTAAACCATGAAATTTGAAACATTCAATTTGCAGAATCTAAACAGTTTAAAAAAAATATCATTGGTTACCTTTGCGAGATATCTGAATCTGTAGCTTCAGATAAGAGAAGCAGAATGGAGAAAGAAATAATGTCTCGTGTTCTTTTGCGCAAACTTCAGATCGGAAACAGCAATGAAAATTCAGGACGTCGCTGACGGATGGATAATGTTGCCGCACAGCACAAGGGCAGACTCCTCGATCAGCGTGCATCAAGACAAGCGTTGTCTCCCTGTCTTCCTTTGAATGGAATAATCAATCTCGAATTGAGTAACCAACCTGTGAATTGAATAACCAATGTTGGCTGTGCTTGCCTGTTCCTTTTGCGTCTTGATGGACGGAGGCCAAGGTGACGTTTCCGATCCTCACGTATCGATGACGCCACGTGCGGACCCAGGACGCGCACGTCGCTCGCGATACGACTACCACCGACGAACAAATCCACATACGTGCGGATCGGAGAGGACGAGTGATCTCACGGTGCTTCTTGAGGGACGGACGACAACGACGCGCGCACGCCTGTCGACGACTTGGCTTCGGACTCGGAGGCGATTCGGGCGCGGACGAAAGCCGTGCGAGCCGCCACCGAACCTTTTCTAGCCCTGATACCGATGTTGAGTTTTGAGCAAACCCAAGATTGATACACCAAGCGCATGCCTGCACAATATCGCTGGGAAAGCAAACCTGAAGCAATCACACCAAGCCTTCTCGGCGACATTGTAGTAAACAGTGTGCCTGGTAGGAGGATCACCATCTCTTAAAACATAGTACTTGATGTATGGTCCGTCCTATAACGTTGCAATGCTTCAATCAACTCCATTTGGAATATTTCAAATGCAGCCTTGGTGAGTTGGTGTAGATACTCCACGCTTGTTTTTCCAAGACTGTATTGGTTTTCAGGGGTTGTTCAGGAAACGAAGCAAGATCTTTCTTCGCTTCATTTATATACGAACTGTCTGTGTGTCGATCAAATCTAGTGATAAAAGCATGGAGAGGAACTCTTGTACTGAAGTTATTCCTATAAAACCTACTGATTGTTTCTACTCTATGGGTCAATGCCAACTCTGCAAAGAAGGAGCTTGTCAGGTATGCAGGAACCCATCTGTGTCTTGCCTCAAATAGTGACACTACTACAAAACAGGTTATAGAAGACACCCCATCACAGACGGGTTAATTTGAATCCGTCTGTGTTGGGTCTGTTGGGCGCAGCATTTGCTTTGCCGGCCTATCACAGACGGTTCTTACTAGTAACCGTCTGTGATATATGATTATCACAGACGGTTTATATACAGAACCGTCTGTGAAATATCACAGACAATTCTATTTATGAACCGTCTGTGATAATCCCTCATATCACAGACGGTTTATAAATAGAGCGCCGTGATATTTCCTGATGGTTTCGTACATAAACCGCTCAGGATAATCTTCATATCACGCATTTGTTTATTAATAGAGCCGTCAGTGATATGTCGCGCACGGTTTTGTATATAAACCGCTCGCAGATAATCCTCCGTATCACGTGACGTTGATAAAGAGCACCGTCGTGATATATCACGCACGTTTTATTTATAAACCGTCGTGATATATGCCTATCAGCAGCAGTTCATATTTTGAACCGCTCGTGATATCTCGCGCTTATAAATACCTTGAGCACCCCGCCTATTCCCATTTGAGCCGCCACCAGATAAAACCCATCGCACACGACAGAGAGAGAGGGGAGGAGAAGGAGAGGAGAAAGGGAGGGAGAAGGAGAGGAGAAAGGGAAGGAGAAGAGAAAGAGAGGAGAAAGGGAGGGAGACAAAGAATCGGAATAGATCGATTTGGTATTTTCGTCGTGAGCTCCGAGGGTAACATTCTTTATAACCCAATTGAGATATGGTAGAATATGCTAAGCATCGCGTGTATAAGAGTCGAAGTGGAGTAAACTTTTGTATCCGATGTAAGGGAATAGAATAATATTTTTCATTTGGTAGTTGGAATAATATTAAAGTTACGTGAGGGGAAGGAAATGGGAGAGAGAGCGGTTGAGAGAGATTTTATTAATCTAATTTGACACTATATATTTTGTTACATGTGTAGCGTAGATGGACCGAACTGGATGTATGGTGTGAACCGTGTGAGTCAAGAGTACATTAATGGCGTGGTTGCTTTTAGAAGAGCCGCGAAAGCGGGATATGTTGAAAAAGGGGATAAAATATATGTACTGGCCCATGCATTGATTGCGATAATCAAGATGTTTACCAACCCGCGCAGATAGAAGCACACTTGATTCGGGGTTTCAAAAAGGGTATACATGTTGGACCACACGGTGAAGAGCGCAGAAGTTAGTAATAACGATATCGCCGAGGAAGTCAACGATATGCCGATGTCAACGATATGCCGGATGTAGACCGTGCTTTTGATGAGGATAGGTCACACGATGACAACTGGATCGAGATGCTACGCGATGCGTAAGAGAACTACGTGAGAGAGAGTTTTGTAAATTCGAGCGCTTAATGGAGGACTCGGTGAGACCTTTGTTCCCCGGCCGCAAGCGGAATATACAAGGTTGTCAACCGTGATTGAACCGCTAAATTAAAAGCAAACAATGGTTGGTCCGATAAGAGTTTCACGGCGTTGTTAGGTCTCCTAGCGGACATTCTTCCGGGAGGGAAACGTGTTGCCCAACACCACCTACCAAGCAAAGAAGGTTCTTTGTCCATTGGGAATGGAAGTAGAAAGAATACATGCATGTCCGAACGATTGTATCCTCTATCGAAAGAGTATGCGACGTGCATGTATGTCCCGTGTGCAAAGCATCCCGATACAAGCGCCGAGAATCGCTAGGTTGAAGCAAGGACCTCCCGCTAAGATGTTGTGGTATCTCGCCCGTGATCCCACGTTTGAAGCGTTTATTTGCGTAACTCAAAAGAGGCAAGATTTGTGCGTTGGCACTCGAGGACCGTAAGAAAGATGGAAAGCTAAGACACCCGCCGATTCGCCGGTGGAGAAACTTCGATCGAGGTTCAAGAGTTGGTGCAGTAACCAAGGAACATAAGGTTAGGGTTGAGTACAGATGGAATGAATCCTTTCGGTAACATGAGCAAATGACATAGCACTGCCTGTGATAATCGACTTCACAGACGTTTCGTGTAAATAACCGTCGTGAAGACGAGTATCACGCACGATTTACATAGAACCGCTCGTAATATTCTCGACTTCACGCACGTTTTGTGACCATAACCGCTCGTGATACTCTGTCTTCACGCAGCGGTTGTTGATAAAACCATCTCGTGATATTCATATCGCACGGCGGTTTATTGACCGCTCTGTGATAACCACCGTTATCACGCACCTTTTCCGCACGGTTCAAAACCGCTTATGATGACGGTTCCAACCGCTGCGTGATGACTTTTTCTGTAGTAGTGTGATCGCAACCAAGTGTTCTCCCTCAGGCCATACTTATTGACGAGGACATCAACCCTAAAAATGCAACCACTACTTCGATCAGCTGCATTGCATCCGTTAATTCAACCACATCCTCTTTATAGGACTTTTGGCTACTGCACTGCTATATTCACCAGTTGGACCGAGCTACGTCTACTCATACGAGCCGAGCTTCATCTATATGCCATGGTGCTACGTCTATATACCATGGTGCGGTGTCTACATGCCATGACGCGACGTCACCAATTGTTAGTGAGCTGGTTTGGCGGTTTGGCCTATATAGCTAGGGTTTTGATACTATTCATGTGGTACTGTTTATGTGTGAACAGTACCCACGGCTGCCTCCCTCTCCTATACATAATGGTCGCCACCCCCCTTTAGTTCCTTGGGTTTCTTTTTATATTATTTATGCATAGCAGTTTCGGGCACGTTCGGTTGAGGAACCTCAATTTTATGAGCTTCATTATTATTCGCAATATAATTTCAGATTGTATCTTCTACTCTCTTGCTTGTGTTCTCGATTCGCTTGTAGGAGATAGTCTTCTTGGCGAGGTCAACCACGTTTGATAACCATTGGAGCAGTGGTGTAGTGATTGCGAGGGGTTCGATCCGTTTTGGTCAGAGCCTTTGGATCATCAACGTTGTGTTCTCCACAATCGACTTATTTCTACCTTTCGAAAGATCAAGCCACAGCCACATTAGTTATTATCAGAGCAAAGGTTGCCCGTTAGGTAATCACGGTTTTTCCCCTTTTATATTAGTCGCTGTTCATCGTCCTAAAATCCAAAAAATGAGCCTTACAAAAATATTTTGTTTGTCGTGTTCTTCCGCTATCCCGTCACCCTCTAAGCCTTTGCAATTTTTGTTTCGGTATTTTGCTTGTTGAATTTTTGGTTGTATTGTCGTGTCAGTTGCTGAATTCTAGATTAGTTAGAGTCTAGTGCGTCGTTGCCTAGTTGATCGTCGTGTTCCTTTGCGTAGCTTCAACTTTGTGTCAATTTTCTGCCGCACCAACCCCATCCACTGCTGCCGCAACAACCCCAACCACCACCAATCTTCGCTGCCGCGCCACCACCAATCCTCGTTGCCGTGCCACCACCAATCCTTGCCGTGACAACTCCAGTTCACTGCCACCACCACCAAGCCCTACCGTGGCAAACCCAGGCCGTCGATCAGCACTGCCGCTGTCTCCTACCACTGCCGCGACAATCGCTTGCGTGCTGCCGCCGCTATTTTCCACTGCTGTGGCAATCAATCAAACCCTCATCGGTTGCGTTCGGTTCGGTTGTGCTAAAAGAGAAAAAGGAGGAAAGTTTGTTTCGGTTGTTCAGATAAGTAATAAAAAAAAGAGAAAAAACAGAGAGAGAAAAACAGAGAGCGACAAGATTTGGTGGAGTCTTTTCTGAAATTTGAAAAGTCTATCAAACCTTCGCCAAATCTAGTGAAATTTGGTGGAGCCCTTCCTGATATTGCCACAAGCTACCACAAACAAATTGAGCACGTTTGGCCAAGGGGATCAAAAGTTATAGCAGTTTCAATTTGAGGCCGAAATGAATTCGAGTCTGTTAATTCCGATACATCTTCAGTTAAACGGGCATAACTTTTGCATACAGAGTAGGAATTCGACGTTCTTAGACTCATTTGAAATCTAATGACGACATGCATCTGAAAAAATGACACGCTTGTGCCTATTGCCTTCCACGACCCCAAAAATCGGTCATCCTTAGCCCCGAATTCGCATAGCAACTTTTCTGTTTTCTGTTTTTGGCTATTCTTTTGGTCTTTCCTTCGGAATTTGAGGTTCGTTCAGTTAAGAAAGTTGTAGATCTCATCGAAACCTTTCAAACGAGCATATATAAGTCATATAAAACTTTTCTTGTTCATCGTTTGAGATTAGCTATTGTTTCTGCTTAATCTGGAGGGTTGTTTGTGTTGCATCGATATTGCTGTTTTGTACTCTACATCGCGCAAATAATCTTGTGCCCTTAGAAAGAAGCTTGAGTAGTTGGCTAGTGTCTCTCCTAGCACTTGTTGTGAGATTCTCCTTTGCTTACATCAAGTCACATTGATCGTTGCGTGTGCGTACATACACTCCCCTTAGTAAGGCTTTGATTAGTTGGCTGTAATTAGGCTAGGATCAACAACATTGACGAGTACTTTGAACAATCTTTCAACTTGCATTAACTGATTTGATTATTACTAATCCTTGCTACCATATTGTGCCTTCCGAGCTCCACCTACTCTTGATCAGAATAGGTTCCCTCTTGCAAATCGTACCCACACTCGACACGGTATCACGAACCAGCCACCGGCTGTACCACCTGCTGCATATTTTGGTAAGAACTCTTATAAGAGTGTGGTAAGACGCTTGAGAGTGTATGATCCCACCTTCCATCACCTTGTAGTTTATAAGGATAATACCTTTGTGTTGTCTTTTGTTTTCTACTAACCATAACAGATGATTTGTCTAATGAGAAAGAGTGTGTTTTAAAGGGAGAGCTCATGACGCTCTTGGATGAACAACGTACTACTATTAATGAGGACATCGACAGAAAGCTTCAAGCTACTATGACTACATTACAACACTCAATCAACGATAGTATTGCAGCGCTCACTACACGCCTTGAAAGAATGGTGAATTGATCACCTCACAATGGGCGCGAGTATGATCACGATGCAACTCAAGATCTTGAGGAGGGATATGATAATGAGAGGCAATACCGTGACGCCGGCGCTGCTCTTGCTGCCCAAGATGCACGTCAACGACATCGTCTACATCACAACCGTCAAAGTATGAGAGATAATAATTTTCAGCACCACAATGCTCGTGTTAATGATGATCCATTTGCTAAAGTTAAATTTACTATTCTATCTTTTGCGGGTGTTTATGATGCTAAAATTTATCTAGATTGGGAGATGACAGTTGAACAAAAATTTAATATCCATCTAGTTCCTAAAGTGCATAGATTCAGACAAGCTACTAGTGAATTTAAAGATTTTACTATCGTTTGGTGGAATCAATTAGTTAATTCTGGTTTAACACCTGATACATGGGATAGATTAAAGGTAGCTATACGTGCTAGATTTGTTCCTCCTGCTTTTAAACGTGATGTGCTTAAGAAATTATAACGCTTAGACCAAGATAATAAATCTATCGATGAATATTATCAAGAACTATAAATAAGCATGTTGCGTTGTAATGTTGTTGAAGATGAGGAGGATAAGATGGCTCGTTTTTATGGTGGTTTAAGGTGTAAAATTTAGAACATAGTTGATTACAAAGAGTATAATGATATCAATAGGTTGTTCCAACTTACTTGTTTGGCAGAACATGAATTGCAAGGTAGACAACAAAGGACAAGGAGCAACTTTGGAAGTATGTCTACATCGAGATCGACGCCGGGGCAAGCCAACAAAGCCTCACCTCCTATTTTTTGGTCTGCTACCCCCTTTGTGAGTAGGGTGCGTTTAGCAGCACCGCCACCACCGTCACGCGCACCCAAGTCGAGTAAATCTACTAGTGTGCAAGCACCAGCGCAAAGTTTTTCATCAGTTGCTTCCACGGGTCGTACGACAGGGATTGTGAGCCACCGTTGCAAAGGGATGGGCTACGTTATGAAAGATTGCCCAAGTCAGCGAGCGTACATTGCGACAGAAGACGGTGGTTATGTAAGTGCTAGTTATAATCTGTAAGTCACGATGATCTTTCTTTTATATGGATGTCTAATCTGGTAGCAATGATCCATGCGATGATGTTGATTATTGTTGCTAGTACTATTCTTGATCTAGGTTTTGCCATGTTCGCACATGTATTTGAGATAGACATATACTACATCCGATTCCAAATATAAATTTGTCGGTGTTTTAGAACCGATCTTATGTAAAGATTGTTTGATTCGGGGGGTCTCCACAATTGATCACGCAGACGAAAGAGACACGGGGATTTTTATACAGGTTCGGGCCTTCTCAGGAGAGAATAACAACCATATTCCTGTGTATCTTGTATTGGGTATCTGGATTACAATCAGCTGAGGGTCTTACTCACTGTCTCCCAAAAAAGTCTCTCCTTTCTATCTCCAAAGGACACCTATTTATACTATGCAGTGGTGACTGTTGTCGTTCCAGGCTAATTAGTCGCTCATTATTGCGTAATAATGAGAGTAATTACTGGAGTAGTAACCTCCCCATGCTGTCAAACGGTTATCAGTCAGAGATAGTGGAGAATTATCTGTAGTTATGTCGGGCATAACTACGTATTTTGACTGCTTAGATTCTCACCATTAAATGGGCCTTCTGGCTAGTGGATCCAGTTGGTCGTGAGGAAGTCGTAGCAGAGCTAGTCATAGCAGAACTTTACGACTAGGGGGGTAGTCGTAGAAAGGCTTACGACTGGGTACTAGTCGTAGAAAGACTTACGACCGAACGTAATTGTAGCAGGACTTACGATTACACTATAGTCGTAGAAGTGCTTACGACTAGGGGGTAGTCGTAGAAGAACTTACGACTACCTGACTTGCTCTTCCCTTACAATATTAAGGGGTATGCCATGTGACGTCATATTATATGATTATGGAATAATAAAATGAGGATTATTAGATCCTCGTCATCTAGCCCCCCAGCTTCAATTGAAAATAGCTTACTTTGACCGAAGGGTCGTAGATGATCTTTTGACCATCAGGAGGTCGTAAGAAGGACGTTGAAGGAAAAACTCTTCAACATACGTTTCTCTCGACCAGAAATATGCTTTAATCGAGGTAATTTGTTAAGAATATTTATGATTGCAGGATAGTCGTAGAATATCTTACGACTTTGGAGCAATCGTGGCCTTATGACCGGAAGCAAAACTTTTTCGATCGGCTTTTCATTCGACCCGGGGGTCAAGATGGTAATTTCACTTGAGGTGTGACAAGTGTCTGGGGACTTTCGAACGGGCAGGTTAAAAGCCTGTCCGTCAGAGCAATTCCCGAAACGGTGGAAACTGTTGGGATTCCACGGCGTTTCGTTCTAAGTGCGTGGTTATAAAAAGGGCCGTGGAGGTAAAACTTAGGGTTCTCACCTTTTCACCCAAAAGTTTGTTGCTTTCTCGTCTCTTCCGCCGCCGGTGATTCCATACACTTGCTTGGATTTTTTTCCCAAATCCAACTCTTCCCGCCTTTGAGAGAAAATGGCTAGGATTGTCTCTGAGTGGGCTGAGTCGGAGATGGACGATGCCAAGATGACCGCTCAGTCGCCAGAAGATCCCCGAGGACTCTCGTGAAGTGGATTGCGAATGAGCAGATTGGCCGTCGGGAGAGGAAGGCCAATTCGGTTTTCAGCGCATCGTGTCGCGGACTCCGATTGCTCGCTCACCCTTCCTCACACTCGTGCTCGAGCACTTCGGGGTGGAATTAGTGAACCTTGGTCCTAATTCCATCACGATGTTGAGCGTGTTCGTGTACTTGTGTGAGGCCTACCTGGGGATTCCGGCGGACCTCGAGCTTTTCCAGTATTACTACGGAATGGCTCGTCAAGCCGGGATTGCCGGTAGCTGTGGTCTGAAGCTCCACGATGGTAAGTCGAAGGAGTACATTCAGATGTTTACCCGGTCGTCATGGCCGGGGTGGAAGAAGAAGTGGTTTTACTGGGAGGTTACCAAGGAAGATAGCCTCTCATTCGCCGGAAAGGCCGCCGAGCGGTCTTCTTCCTGGGACTCGACTCCCAGTAATCTCGACCGGATAGCCCCCTATATTCAAGCTGTCAAAGACTTGAGGGCGGAGGGCTCAGGTGACACGTGGTGAAGGATTTCATCACGACCGATTAGCTCCTTTGAAGGCACGAAGTTCCTCCCATGTGGAGGTACTCGTGAAAGGATGACCCACCGGGGACTACAAGGACGGTGAGTAGAAAAACTTACTCTTTTGGCTTTATCCTTGATTAATCCCGATTTGGTCTGCTAATCGTTCTGTTCATGCGTTCAGATCTTCCTCAGGGGGAGGTTGATGCTCGCGCAAAGCTCGTCTGCGAAGAGCCCGCCAACATAATCGCTCCTCAAATCCTCACGGTTTTAACCGCTAAGAGAAAGAGGAGCGCCTAAAGGTAATTGAAAAAACAATCTTGCCTTTAGGCGTTTGTTGTCGTACATCGAGATATGAATAACAGGTTTGTCGTAGAAAATCTTACGACTAGTTACTCATCGTAGAAAAACTTACGACCGGACGTAATGGTAACAGGATTACGATTACACAATGTCGTAGAAACACTTACGACTTTTGGGCTGGTCGTACTTACGACCAGCTAGTGACCGTAGAAGAACTTACGTCCACTTTTCTTTTTCTGTTCCTTAATAGAAAGTAGGCATGGAGAACCGCCAAGATGACGAGGACGTCGATTTGGTGGTTGTTGGGGCGATCGCAGCGGAGTCGTGAAGTCCTCCAACCAAGAAACGCCGATCGTGAAAGTCATGACAAGGGGTTCGAGTTCGGCTCCTCCTGCTCCTTTTGCTAAATTTGCCGCAGACATGGCTGCGGCGAAGAAGAAAGTAGAAGAAGAAGCCCTTTCCCTTAAGAGCAAGGTCCCAAGGTTAAGGTACCCTTCTATTACGACAACAAGTCATTCACAGTTTCAGCTTCTCGTGGCTTCATAAGACAGCTAGAAAAGGAGAACTGGAAGAACTTTATGTCTTTTGTGAGGGAAACCGCTGCTCTGGTGGAACCTCGACCACCGGGAAGTCGGGAGGAGGCGACTCCCGTTGTCCCGAGTGCATCTCGACCAGCAGTGGATGAGAAGAAATCGAAGAAATCTTCCGTCGGGAAGGTTGCTCCCAAGTTTCGAGTTAGGTCCAGCGCACAGAGGTATGTAAAAAACATAAGTGTAATAACTACTTACTGTTTGTTTTTTACGAGTTGACTCACTTCTGCGTTTTGTGGTTTTAGCCCGACGTCTTCAGCCCCCAGGGATGCTCCCATGGAGAATCCCACTGTCACCCCTTCAACTGGCGAGGGTGTGACTGCGGTAGTAGCTGAAGACCCGGCTATCATTCCCGCGGCGGAAGAAGTTGCGGCTGCTGAGGTCGCTACGACCGCTGAGGATGTCGAAGTCGCACGACAACCGAGGTCATGTCGAGAGACCAAGAGGAGGCGACAGAGGCCTCAAAGGAGATACCGGAGGTCGGTGGCAGCGAGAGTGCCGACCGTCGTGCCGGTAAGGAGGTTGTTGAGGACGTTCCTTCCGACCCTCCAGGTGGTGTTCCCGTCACCGAGTCAGAAGAAGAAGAGTATTTTAACTTTTGCTCTGATTTCTTTGGCCCTAACTCTATCGTAGGATCTTCTGTCTACCGATCTCGCGACCGAGTTCCACACCCCAGCAGCATTCTCAATTGTGGGGATGTTTTCGGCAATGAACGACTCGAGGGGGTCTGGTGGAAACGAGTCGAGGAGATGGATGGGCTGAAGGATCCATCACGAATAGTTTCCATGTTTGCTTGGTCAAACATGAACGTAAGTATTCATCGATACTCACTTATGGTTTTATCTCTTTCTCTTATCGTTTTTCTCCCTTGTAGAGAGCCGTGGAGCAAGTCGCTACGATTTGCGAATACAATCGGCAACTTGTCAAACTTCGACAAGAGAAGGCAATACTCTGCGAGCAAGCAGAGAGGTGGTGAGTAACCGATTCTTGTAATCGTTCTGATTACTTATTCGGTACTCGTAAGAGGTTGTCGTAGAAAACTTACGACTTGGTACTAGTCGTAGAAAAACTTACGACTAGGGAGTAGTCGTAGAATAACTTACAACCACTCATGGGCCATAAAAATACTTACGACCGCTTGTTTAAGTGTGTTCATGTCTTCCATTTACCCTTTCAGGTTTAAGAGTAACGAAAAGACCTTGGCTGATTCACTCGACTTTGAAAAAGCCGAGTCGAAAAAGCTAAGGGATAAAGCATCGACCTCCCAAGAAACTTCAGAGGCTAACTCGCAACTAAGCGGTTGCTGGAAAAATAAACGATGCGTGTGGCTACGATCGCTCTTGATCTTGATCTCCATCTTCTTAACTTCTCATTCTTTGCGAAAAAAGAAGTCGAAAATAAGACCCTTCAGGCCGAGGTGGGGTCTCTCCGGGTTGAGGTACAGGAGAAGTCCTTAGTTGTCCGCAAGACCTCCCGCATTGCGAAGGAGAAAGATCAAGAAATTGAGAAGTTGGGTTCTCAATTAGCTGGTAAGTAGAACTTTTACCCGCTATTGATTTGATTTATCTTCTCATAGAATTGTTTCATTTAATCAATCCTTACTCTTTCCAGATCGACTGATTGAAATAAAACGACTCCACGAGGCTTCGACTTATTCCCAGGAGGAGACAAAATCAGTGAAGATTAATCTTCAAGATAACCTCTCACTTCTGAACAATGTACTCGATGGGCTTCGTGCCGGGAGGGTTGCTCCTCGCGACGACACGATGGCTGCTCATACGAGTGCCATTGGGGAACATGTCGGTACTCTGCAAGAGTTGGTGTCTACTTTGAAGACCAACCAGAATGATTCGATAAGGGAAGCGGTCAAAGGAGCTGTGAGCTTTGTTTTGGCAAAACTCAAGGCCCGTGATCTTAACCTTAATCCTCATTCTGTTGAAGCCGACTTCGACTGCACCGAGTCTGAAGCAGAGAAGCTGATCAAAGAGATGCAGTTGGTTGGCGAGAAGGTCGCAGAGGAGATGCAAATAGAATCTCCTTTAACAGAGTAGTCTTGTAATACAATCTTGTAAAAACAAGTCTTTTTGGTTGTGATGCATAAATATATGATCCTTTCTTTTTTCCTGTAAATTATCTTGTGGAGTAGTTAGTAACTCGTAAGATAATGAAAAAGGAAGAAATAATCAGACAAGATATGAGTGATTCCTCCTTTCTCCTTCATTTTCCTTACGAATCATCTCGTAGAGTAGTTAGTAACTCGTAAGATGATAACTCGGAAAAACTAAGACTAAGAAATGTTTATAACTTTATCCTAGCCCCCGACTACTTACTTAGTTTATTAGGAATAAACTAAGAAAGTAGTAAAGAAAGGGTTTTTGAAAACAGAGAGGTTTGTTCGACTTATAGTTTTCGAGTATCGAGTATCTTGCACTAGTCGAAAGAGTGGAAATAGATCGACGCTAGGAAGTTCCCTCTAGTGGGCAGGACCACGTGCAGAGAAAAAAGGCTTCGACTAGGTGATGTTACCATCTCCGACTAGATTAATCAAGTCAATAAAGAGAACTTGAGCAAAACAAACATCTAGAGGACCTTAAAGGTTCATCCGACTGTTTTCGTTTTTCCTGACGAAGTTGTCCTGGCAGCAAAAGTAGAAAACGGAACAACGCTAGGAAGTTCCTTCTAGTGGGCAGGACCACGTGCAGAAAGGAGAAGCTTCGACTAGGTGTGTTTCTTCCTCCGGCCAGAAAAACCAATCAAGTTAATTGAAAAGTAGTCGAACGCATCTCAAAAGGTGCGCTCTTCTTAGATTATTTTTGTTTTTGCAAAATAAGCTAAGGTGACACGAATTTGCTTAACAATTTTCGACCATGTTTTTGAGCCCAATAAGCTTTATACTGGTTGTTATATTAAAGAACAAAGCGACATTAGGAAGCTCCTTCCAGTGGGCAGGACCACATGCAGAGAGGAGAGACTTCGACTAGATGTGTTGTCCTTTTTCCGACCAGTGTACAGGAGGAATGGGCATATAAAAATGGTCGAAAATAAAAGCGAATTTCAAAAAAAAAAAGACAAAAAAAGGTAGGGAGAACCTGATACTTTATTGTCGTAGAAGCTTGTTACACATAAAATTTGCGTAACTGGTCAATGTTCCAAGAGTTTGAGAGAACCCGGCCATCCTCCATTGCAAGTCGTACCGATCCTGGACACGTTACTTCGACCACAGTGTAAGAACCTTCCTACTTGGGGGAAAGTTTGTTCCGATTAGACCGATTGATAAGCCACAATACCAAGTCACCACGCGAGGTCGCGAGGTTGGACCTTACGATCGTAGTATCCGCGCAGGCTTGTTGGTAGACCGCGAATGTTAAAGCCTAGTCCCTCTTTTCTCGGCAGTTAATGTCGTCCGCCGGTTGTTCTTGAATGGAGTCGTTAAACTTGTCGCACGTGTTGACCGATCTTTAGTTCGGCGGAAGCATGGCTTCAAAGACCGAAAACTAGAAAGAAAGGTGTTTCTCCTATAGCTCGGCTAGCTGTCGTACGAATTACCCATAATACTGAAGGTAATTCTTGTACCCAAGCCCCCGAGCGCTTGACAAGCTGGTCGAAGACTCGGGTTTTGATTCCCTTCATTATAAAGGACACCCTCGACCAAAGTATACATTTTGGCCTTTCGTCATAGTCGATCTGCTTCTAGATCGTCGTCGGGTAGGAAACCCGTTTGAAGATACTCGTAGATAGGTGCCATCCATGTATCTTTGTACTCTAGAGAGGCTGTTTCCATAGGAGGGGTCTCTAGTCGACTATAGACAGCTTTTGAAGCTATTCCAGAAACACCTCTTTCGGTACCAAGGATCGAGAAGAAGCCAGACGAGCCAGTTGGTCTGCGAGGAAATTATCCTTTCGAGGGATAAATTGTGCCTCAAAGCCCAAAAAGTGTTTTTCTAACTTTCGAACTTCCGATAAGTACCGGGACATGGTCGGATTAGAGCACTGGTACTCTTTTCCAACTTGATTCACGACTAGTTGAGAGTCTCCTCTACGAGTAGTCGTTGAATCGAGAGCGCTTTTATGCTCGTATACCACTAGCAAACCTTTGTGCTCGCCACGCTATTAGTGGCTCAAAGTTTAATTGTATGACATACTTTAAGGTTTCTCGTAGGAGATTCGGGACCACCCCACTTCGAGCCACTTATCGTAGCGACCCGCCAGTACATCGCCCACTCGTCGGGAATCATATCGGGATCCTGAACAGGTTCAGGATTTGTCCATTCAGTGACAAAGTCTGCCAAGATCTGGGATTTAACGGCCGTTCGAGACACAAAATAGATGCGAACGCCCCAAGTTCAACTGACCATTTTGCCATGCGTCCCGCTGTTTCCCTATTCTGGAGGATTGCTCCTAAGTGAAACTTAGACGGCATAGCTAGTTTGTGCGCTTGAAAATAATGCCGCAGTTTCCTCGAAGACATGAGGAGGGCATATAAAAGTTTTTGAACCTGAGGGTAACGCTCCTTAGGTCCGTGTAAAACCTCACTGACGTAGTATACTGGTCGTTGAATGTTCTCACGCTCTACGACCAGCACTGCGCTCACTGCCTATGGCGTGGCAGCTAGGTAAACTAAGAGCGTCTCTCCTGGTTTCGGGGAAACCAGAATAGGAGCACTTGTAAGATACCTCTTGACTTCTCGAAGGCTAGGTTAGCCTCTTCCGACCACTTGAAGCCCTCATGTTTCCTTAGAAGTTTGAAGAAAGGTAGTCCTTTTTCTCCCAGACGTGCTATGAAACGACTTAACGCCGCCATGCATCCTGTGAGTTTCTGGACTTCTTTTCGTGGTCGTAAGCGATCGATTGATGACTTTTATCTTTTCGGGATTTGCTTCGATTCCTCGTGCAGAGGCCAGGAATCTAAGTAATTTTCCTGAAGAGACCCCGAACACACACTTTTCGGGATTGAGTTTCAAGTGATGTTTTCTGAGGTTGTCGAAAGTCTCCTGTAAGTCTGTGATATGATTGAGTCGTTTGTTACTTTTACGACGCATCATCAACGAGGCTTTGTGTTTCGCCTAGTTGAGGAGCAAAAGTCGCTTGCATCAAACGCATAAAAGAACCTCCGCATTTTTAAGTTTAATAGTATTTTGACATAACAAAATATCCCAAGCGATGTAATAAATGCGGTCTTCTCTCATCTTCTCGACACATACTAATTTGGTGGTAACCAGAGTATGCATCTAGAAAACTCAAGATCTCACATCCAGCAAAGAGAGTCAACCAGTGATCGATACGAGGTAAAGGGAAATCATATTTTGGACAAGCTTTATTAAGATCGCAGTTCACGCACATACGCCATTTGCCGCTCGACTTTCTAACCATTACAGGTTGGCCAACCACTCGTGGTGGTTGACTTCTCTTATGAAGCTCGCTTTAAGCAACTTGTCCAATTTTGACCTAATTGCATCTCGTCGATCAGGGGCAAATCTCCGTAACTTTTGTTTTACGGGTAGTTTATCAGGCCGTAAAGCTAGCCTGTGCTCGATCACTTCCTTGGAGACTCCGGGCATGTCGGATGCTTGCCACGCGAAGACATCAACGTTTGCCTAGAGGAAAGTGATGATGGCGTCTTCCTATTTGGGGTCAGAAGAATCCCCAATGCGAACAGTCTTCGAGGGCTCCTCCGCGTCCAGAGGAACCTCTTTGACCTGGTCGTTTGGCTTAGGTGCAGCTTTAGGCTTCGACTTGCTATTCGAAGGCTAACTTTCATCTTGAGTTGGTAGTTGTCCAACCATCTCGATGGAGCGACGGTCGTAGGAGTGCGCCATCTTCTTGTCACAGTATATCGTGATCACTCCTTTGGGACCTGGCATCTTAAGACATTGATACCCATAGTGAGTAGCTATCAAGAATTTTGCCAAAGTAGGTCGTCCGAGTATGGCATTGTATGTCGATAAGTCGCATCACATCAAAGGAGACCTTCTTCATTCCGAAATTGCTTGGTGATCCAAACGTTAAAGGAAGAGAAACTTGGCCAATTGGTTTGGCCGAAGACCCCAGTACGATTCCATGAAATGAATATCGCATCGGCCTTACCTTTGTTCTGGGTACCGCATTCGCCCAGGTACTCAGTAAGCAGTATGTTTAGCGAGCTTCCACCATCAACTAAAACTCGATTGACTCGACAATTGTTGATGGTGGGTTCGACCACTATCGGAAATTGACTGTCTAGTCGAAGGATCGGACAATCACCTTCTCGAAAGTAATGGTGACTTCCGACCACTTCGGTAGTTTATTGACAAGAGGGGAGTCGATTGTGTTTACCTCACATTCGACAGCTTTCAGCTATCTCCATGATTCGTATGCCGAAGATCCCCTATAAATGTGATCAATGGTGTGCTGCGGATCCTGAAATGGCATCTCCTCATCATCTGACTCCTTATGTCCACTTGTTTGGCCTACCTGTTCAAGAGTAGGAAGTGACCCCTTGCCAGAGTAATATTCTTCGAGTTTCCGTAGGAAAACTCGGCAGTTACGAAAATCATGTCCTTCTTTTTTATGAAAGGGACACCACCTGGGTTTGTCGTTTCTCTGATCTTGGCGCTTACCTTTGCCTCGATCGGGATTTTGTTTGGGGTTGTGTAGCTCCTTGTCGCTTACGGCCAGGACCTCCTTAGAACCGACAACTGGAGATTTGTGTCTCTTTGCCTTGTTCTTAGATTTTCTAGGCTTTTTATCCTTTTTCTTGCTACTTTCGCCTGCCTCCTGTGGGATGTTGTCTTCACGATCGATAGTATTGTTCCACTCGACTGCTTCAGCAGCAGTCGCATATCTATCGTCCATCTCAAAGAGTTCGGCGATGGTGGCAGGTGGATGTAAAGCGATATCCTCTGTTATTCTCCTACTACGGACCCCCTGCTTGAAAGCCTTGATCACATATGAGTTAGAAACTTCCGGAATAGAATTTTGAACCTGACTGAAGCGCCTGATGAATTGGTGTAGCGTTTCATGGTCGTTCTACCTTATCCGGTGCAGGTCATCCTCCTTTCCGGGGCGATTGTAATTGCCTTGGAAATTTGCCAGCAAAAGATCACAGAGGTGTTGCCACGAGTAGATCGATTCGAATGGCTGGTTTAAAAGCCATGATCGTGCCGATCCTTCGAGCACAATCGAAAGGTAATTCGCCATGACGAGCTCTCCTCCTCTTGCAGCTTGGATAGTTGTAGTATAAATCTGGAGAAACTCGATGGGATTCTGAGTTCCATCGAATTTCTCCATATTCGCTGGTCGAAAACTAGGCGCCAATGAATCGTCTCGGTCGGGTGAAAACGCCCGACACCCCGAGATAACCTCTTGGCTCCTTCTTTGCAGAAAAGAAGGGTTAATGTCGTCGGGTGATCGTACTCGTCGATACCCAGCCACAGGAGGGCTGGACCTATGATAGGTCTCAGCTTTACGAGGGAAATACTCCTCGTACTCCGTTTGCCGCCGTGCATCCTGTCGCCGAAGTGATGAAAGATCACCTCTCCTGGGGGCTTGTTGTGTCTTCCTTACGTCGGGAGAACGACGTGAATGAAGGTTACGTCGCCTTCCATGCGATGAGTATCTGAACGACTGGCAGAGGACGGAGTCGTACTGTTACGACTTCCTGGTTGTGGTCGACGAAGACGCTCGAGCTTGGCCATCGTGTCGCGAAGCCTTAGTGTGATTTCTTCTGCGAAGAGATCATATTCTGGCGCTCGAGCGAGTTCTTGAGTCGGGTTTTCCAACAAGTCGTTGATGCGCTGGAGTTCTTGAGCTTCTTCCGACTGGAAATAAGCACGCTCAGGAAGGTTCCTCTGAGCCGCTATTTTCCTCCATCGGGTTGTCTCATAATGGCCTATTTCAAACCTCTGAGTTGGTTTTAATGGAGTGCGAGAATGTTGAGGATGTCCCGCACGTTCATTAAGGTGTTCGTCTCGTTCGTCAGCGGTGGTGTCCCTGCCATTGTGACGAGGTGGTGTAGAGTATGCCCGTCGGGAAGCATCGCCAATCCTTCTTCTGGGAGAACGATCCTTATCAGAGGGAAGGACGAAGACCTCCCGTGGATGACCTCCACTTGTGCTCGAGGCCTCCTCTCTTGAGGAGTAGTCGAGCGACACCATCTGGCGACTTGGAGTAAACCCCTCCAGGTAGTGGAACTCCGGGTTATAACTGTCTCCGTCTACAGGTGGGTCCTGCGCCGGGACGGTTGGATTTGGATGAACAGTGTGTTTGATCCTCTTCCCTGCAGAAGTACTCAGAGAGAGAGGACCATCGGATGCCGATGGAGTTCCGGAATGATGGCTTCCAAAACCTGTCTTGCTAAGTCGTACTGCTTTGAGGGACTTGAACACTTGGAGGAAAAACTCTCGTCGTGTTGCGAATTTGCCCCAATGCAGTCCTGCTGTTGGTCAAGTTGACCCTTGCCCCCCGAGGAAGTTGGTTCCTCGACTGAGCGTACTGTCGTGGGGGATAAGGATCCCTCCTCGACTCCGGTAGTGATGCAGTCTCCGAGATCTGATAGAAGATCTCCAGGGGTGGCAACACCGTCAGAAGATTCGATACTCGGTTCGTAGTCGAAACCGGCATCCATATCAACGTCTGCGTAATCGGCCAAGTCGAACCAATTCTCCTCATTCCATTCTCCTGTCATGGTAGCATCAAAGAGGAAAGAAAGAACTGTTGACAAGGAATTACCAGAAGATCCCCACGGACGGCGCTAACTGTCGGTGTTTTAGAACCGATCTTACGTAAAGATTGTTTGATTCGGGGGGTCTCCACAATTGATCACGCAGACGAAAGAGACACGGGGATTTTTATACAGGTTCGGGCCTTCTCAGGAGAGTATAACAACCCTACTCCTGTGTATCTTGTATTGGGTATCTGGATTACAATCAGCTGAGGGTCTTACTCACTGTCTCCTAGAAAAGCCTCTCCTTTCTATCTCCAAAAGACACCTATTTATACTATGCAGTGGTGACTGTTGTCGTTCCAGGCTAATTAGTCACTCATTATTGCGTAATAATGAGAGTAATTACTGGAGTAGTAACCTCCCCATGGTGTCAAACGGTTATCAATCAGAGATAGTGGAGAATTATCTGTTGTTATATCGGGCATAACTACGTATTTTGACTGCTTAGATTCTCACCATTAAATGGGCCTTCTGGCTAGTGGATCCAGTTGGTCGTGAGGAAGTCGTAGCAGAGCTAGTCATAGCAGAACTTTACGACTAAGGGGGTAGTCGTAGAAAGGCTTACGACTGGGTACTGATCGTAGAAAGACTTAAGACCGGACGTAATTGTAGCAGGACTTACGATTACACTATAGTCGTAGAAGTGCTTACGACTAGGGGGTAGTCGTAAAAGAACTTACGACTACCTGACTAGCTCTTCCCTTACAATATTAAGGGGTATGCCATATGACGTCATATTACATGATTATGGAATAATAAAATGAGGATTATTAGATCCTCGTCAAAATCGTTTTAGAATCTATGCTAGTCAAATATTTTTAGTTTTGATCATCAATATATAAATAACTACTGAGATTGATAATATGAAATTGGTATTACTAGACCTATCATGGAATATACTTTCATAATGTATACATATTTTTATTTAAAACATCACGTTTTTATAGAAAATGGTGGTCAAAGTGCTGCCTTGAAGACCGTGTCAATATCCAAAGCGACTTATATTTGGAATCAGAGGTAGTATGATATACATAGTATACATGTTGCACTTTATTTAGTATGATATACATAGCATACATGTTGCACTTTATTTTATCACTATTTTATGGATTAAATTAGTCCAAAAAGTGCACATATTTCTAACAAGTTATATCCCATTGTAGCAAATAGGTAGCATGAAACTTGTTAAAATTAATCTTGTCATTAGTATCTTTGTATTTTGATTTGCATGTAGTCAACATGTTGTATAGGCCTTTGCATGATAGTAGTAGCGTATGGCAATACGTGTGATAAACGTACAAGTATGAAGGTGCATGCAGAGCCGTGAGAAGCGGTAGGACAAAGACGTCAATATCTGCAACATGCAAAGGGTCGCTGCATGAGAAGTTCTGCTACAAAGTAATGGTCAGCGGTAGTGATTAGTAGCTGCATGTAGTTAATTTGAGGTTTGCCGTTTCCTACGGGAGACGTTTGCATTTGTGCATGTATCCAACGAGTCAAAAGGCCACGATGGGTGTAAGTGGCATTAGAATAGGACTAGATTTGTTGCACTCCTTCCGGTGCATGCATGAGTCTACATATTCATACTTGTATGCATTAGTACGAGCGAGGACAATAACAGAAAGAGAACATGCGTGTGTCGCCAAAACCACTTGTGTTCTTCCTCCTACGCGTGTGTATGTGTGTTCATAATACATGCGTGTGTATACATATCTGTGATAGAGATTGAGAGATGGGAGTCGAGAGATTCAATTCCATCAAAACTTGAGTATAGATGAACAAGAGAGAAGAGTATGGGCTGATTAAGCAAGCACCCAATACAACAAATACATGGTGGGAATTAAGAGAGCAGAGCACGGACGAGCGAGGCATGCGGTGTGGAGCTTCGTGGAGGAGGAGGCTGGACTAGAGACAGCCAAGCAAGTAGTTGCGGAGCGCCCTCGCGACGGCGGCGGCGGCGAACGCGAGCCTCGGGAACTGCCGGGCTACGAGCGACAGCATCGCGAGCGCCGTCCCGAGCAGCCAAAGGAGGAACGCGACGAGCTCATGCTCCTCGGCGTGGCTGGACGCAGCGGCGCTTGTGGCCATCTGCTGGTGCATGAGAACGAGGGCGCCGAGCATCATGAAGTTACGGACAGAGTCGAGGAGCAGCAGCTGCTGGTGGAGACCGAGCTCGACCTGCCCGATGAGGCGTTCGACGTAGCGCATCGCCCGCTCTGCCATTGCCTATGCTATGTATGTATCAGGTAAGTATTATTACTAGCTAGCCGAGCGACGGCGTCGTGGCCTCGTGGGTGTAGGAAGCTCCCAGGCTCGGTAGGCCTTATTATATGAGCGCTATTAGGAGTCGGACGTACGGGTGGAGCCTCCCACCCGTACGGTCGAAAAATTACACTGAGTTAGTTCTTCAATTTAATTTTCCAGTGGAATGAAACATTGGAGCGTATAGAAGGTAGATCAGAATGCGCATTATCAACCTTGTCCATAAGGTTTAACGGGTGATTATTGTATACTCTGTATGCAAGGCATGCATATATACTAGCTAGTACTCCAATCGAAGGATTAAGGGAGCAACTAACAAATTGCAACATTATTATGAACAGTATATAATATATATTTTTTCTATATATACAACGCTTGCAACATCTTCGGACAACGATCGCAATATTTTCAGACAACGGTTGCAACATCCCCGAACAATAGTTGCAACATCCTGGAGCAACATCACAAATCAAAACAAAGCATCTAAAAAATACGCTGAAAAATATTGCAACATCTCTGGAGCAACATCACAAATCAAAACAAAACATCAAAAAAATACGTTAAAAAACATTGTAACATCCTCTGAACCATATGCAATATTTTTTTATAAATACAACATACATATATGATATTTTATCAAAATCTTAAAATCAATAAAAAGAGAAGAGGGAACCGGCGTCATCTCCCAGTTTGACGCTGTAAAGGTTTGTTTCGAGTGGGCTCTCGTCGGATTGTAACGTGCGACGCTAACGTATCGCTTCGGACATACTCATCCTATCATTATCCTGAGCAAAATTGATTGCACGCAGCGATTGTGATTGTGTCGGCACAAAATCGGTTTCGCGAAGTTTCGTACGAATGGTGATGGACATACGCGGCAGCTCATCCCGTCAAATTCACTCTGACACGCTGTGCTGCATGTTGTCATGAGGTCAGTGCGCATCACGTCACGTAATGACTTTCGAACGCTTAGTTTTGTAGCGTCCGACGCAAAGTATGGCTCCGGACGTCCTCACGGTAACGTTTCCCTTATTATATAGTACAAGGGGGCGAGGGCACGTAAATACAACCAGCCACTACCCACCACTCTATACTAGTCATTAGTCAACCAATCTCTTTATTGTCCTTCCTGGAAACTTCCCCTTCCAGACACCCCATTCACATCCCAATCCCCACATCTCTCTTCGTTTCTTCTTTCAACCGAACAAAATAGAACTATGAAATTTAACAACTCCTAACAAATTCACGATTTCCCCGTAATAATCCCGTTGGTGCCTAGAAGGATGACATGTTTCAAGTAAAGTTAGATACTAGTTTAAAATCTCAAGACTTGTTTTTAGCAACATTAATTCCCAAAGAAATTGTATTGCAATTATTATATTTAATGATTTTTTTTCGTAATGGACTCTTCTTAGATGTAGGGCCTAATTTCAGATTTAGCACCGGACCCCCAATTTCTCATGTACGGTCCTGGTTACATATATGATGGTCCGAAAACAATATAATCGGGATTTCACTGGCTGTTGTCTTTACCACGCGTTGCACCAAGCCAAGCCCGCCGTCTTTTTTTAATTTATAAGAAAACAGGTTATGCCTAGTAGCGATGAAGCCAGGATAAAAATAGAGAGTAGGCTCAAAACCTTGAATGATAAAACTGATTTGAGACAACATGGTTATGTATTCTTGTGTAATCAAATTCATACATGAATAAAAGAAATACAAAGATAAAAAGATAAATATAATAAAGGTACCTCGCTAATAGAAAGTGCATCTCTAAACATATAAATATAGTTCTAGTGAGTAATGACCTGTATAGCAAAATTAGAAAAAAAAAATTAGTGACACGGTAGCAAATTGTACTTAAATGATCATGAACATTCAAAATAAGCAAACCATACCACTAAGACGCTAGCTTGAATCATAACTTTCATGAGGCAAGTTCATTCTGCGAGATTTCATGCCTTGGAAGCATATTATGATTCTATCATCATCAATCAATTTGTGGAGTACTATATGAATTGCTCGTGAAATAATTATGCAAAGTTCGTTTCTCCATTATTGCAAACCTACGAACAAATTGTTAATTGAGTATTACCACACTATATTCTAACACACAAATAAATTGCTAATTGAGTAATGACTAATGAGTTCATACTAGCAAAGACACAGTAGATTAGATTTAAATCAGCAGTTCAGCACCCGAGGCTTCAGGAGGCAGCAGCCCACCTCACTGGTCACTCCTCAGTCCTCAGTCCTCAGCTCCCAATTCCCAGTCCCATGTCTTCAGCTTCAGCTTCAGCTGGTCAGCGAGTCGCCCAGTCCGCTTCTCAGTTCAGGGCATGGCGTTGAGAAAGTTGCTTTAGAAAGTTGAGTGCAAAAAATGCAAGGTACTTGAGAACTGAGCAGCGTTGCTCAGTTCAGGGCATGGCGTCGTCCATCCCGCTCATCCGGGCTCGAATCGTGGTGCTCACTCCTTCTTTTAAGACAACCAGTTGCCCATGAAAAAAATGCAATGTACTGGTGGCTACCTCACTATACCTAAGCGACGGGTGCAGGAAATTGTTCCGGCGGCGGCGACACGTCAAAGGAGCTCGCTTCCGCCCACTGAAGCCCACACGGGCTCCCTCCTTGGGCCTCCTCCTCCACCAAGCTAGCTGTTTCTTCTCTGTTCAGTGCTGCAAGATGTAAACCAAATCGATGCACTGGGCAGAAAAGAGCATAGGCTGGGGTCCCCAGAGAAAATGGCGATTTGTTTTCAAGCTGGCAGCCCGACAATAAAACAACAGATCTAGACTAACAACACGAAGCTATTTTTCTTGGCAAAGGAACAAAGGCAACGGGCCAACAGGCCATTGCTAATCAGATGGCAGATCGGGGTACGTCGCCTATTGCTAATCAGGTTTAGATGAAGCAGGTAAAGCTATGACGACGTGAATTTCTAATTTTCCCAAACCGAAGGCTTTGGCTC
Source organism: Ampelocalamus luodianensis (assembly GCA_036346255.1). Classification (NCBI taxonomy): domain Eukaryota; kingdom Viridiplantae; phylum Streptophyta; class Magnoliopsida; order Poales; family Poaceae; genus Ampelocalamus; species Ampelocalamus luodianensis. The sequence goes on from CM070628.1 coordinate 64,823,272, forward strand.
ACTTTCTCTCTTAATCTTTTGCAGTTGTGTATTGAACAAAGGGAACTTCAGCTGGCTGCTTTCAAATGAAAACGCCGGAGTTTGTATGGTTTACCACCAGAATCCCATGAAAATTTGCGGAGAATCTTGTTAGGAATAATCAAGATTGTTAGTGGGTGCGTGAGTTAGTGTTTTGCATTTACTACTGCAGAAAAGGTCATCACAGACAGTTCGAAAACGTCATCACAGACGGTTTCTAAACCATCTGTCTTTATAGATCAATAATAACCTGAGGTTATCACCAACGGTTCGTAACTCAGATCCGTCTGTGATAGTCAATTATCACAGACAGTTCGTAGCAAAAACTGTCTATAATGGTCAACTATCACAGACGATTTTTGCTATGAACTGTCTGTGAAGGATATATATAGAACAAAAAAAATGGTGCAACCGCACCACGAAGCCCCCCTCACCACCGACTGCAGCCTGAACGCCACCGGCATGGTGTGCATTGCGTTCTGCAACATCAGCTCCCCACTCGCCAGCCTTCCTAGCTCCACCTGAACCACCACCTCTCCCCTGCTTAGAGGCCGACGGGAAGACGGGAAGCACGGCAAGGGAACACGTTCCAAACCCTAGGAACAGTAGTAAAGAAATCAAACCAAGGAGAAAGAGGAATGGAGAGATTAATGAGAGGAATGAGCTCACCAGGTTCTTAGGGGCGTCGATCTAGATGCGGCGAGGTCGGCCCTGGAAGGAGACACGACCGAGGTGTGAGAACCCGGAAAATCAAATTAAGCTAACAAACGTTAAACAGTATCGCACAGTAAAATAAACTAATCAACACAGTAATTACCAACGAAATGGATACATAACCAACTCAAATTTCATTGTCATTGCAAGCTTAGATTTATGAACCCAAAAATTTCGACTGAACTAAAGCAACACTAATCAATAATTAGCAGTAAATAAAATTCATCTAAATAAAAATAAAACATAAGCTCACTTGATATCGATCGCATGACCAAACAATTTCATATAACAATATATTATCGATAATTTATCTCCAAAAGTTGCAATGTGAATTCATTCCCAAAAGGACATACCACATTAATGCTATCTCTAAGTTAATAAATTAATCCGTTGCAAGCGAAGGTAAAAGATTATCACAACAATATTACAACATCAATACAACTTAAAGCCTTTTACCAGAATCCATGCTAGCCATTTTCCAGAGAACCAAAACAACACTGAAACCATCCACCATGCTACCTAAACCCTAACTAGTCAAACCATCCCAAAGCCACAAGCTCGGGATTAAAATACCATAATCCATTACATCAAAACAACCTACAAGAATAAATTACAAGCGAGAGTAGGATATTCTTACACACTCAAAATTAACTTACAAGAATTATTTACAACAGACTAAAATATAAAGCACCTCATTTAATTAAATTACAATTAAAATCATTGCATGCATGCCGTCGAAACCCTCCTTGTATCCTCATCCATTGATCACCAGTCTATCAAACTGTCCCTCGATCCATTTCCATCGCTCGCCAAGAAATGCATAAAATAGTTAGCAAACCAATTTAAGAGCAATAAATAGAAGTTAGAGAGGAGAGATTGCCGTCAGATCCTTTGCGAAGGTCAGTGAGGCTCCCCGACCACCTTAAGGTAGTGGCACCATCTCGCCTTCCGTGGGCCTCATCATTCGGCAATATTAGAACCGATACCCATATTTTACTAACCTACCTTAGCCAAATATCCGAAAACCGACCAAAAGCCCACTTTTGGACCCAAGGTCCATAAGCCAACAACAATAGAAGCATCCTTTGGACCGGAGGTCCATCAGCATACCACAACTCAGCAGTAACGCACCGGGCCAAAAGGATAGAGCCATGCTCAGGGGATAGAAATATCCCACAGCCAGCACCTCCCCCAGAAAAATCATCTATCACTTCATAGGCCAAACAACCTCACCATGTTTCATTTCAACTCACAGCCAAAGCAAAGCAAGGGCTATAAAAATATCATGCACAAGGCAAAAATGGATAGGACCATGGTAAGAAAAGGAATAGGACCTTAGTAAAGAGGGGAATGCACAGGCCAAGAGATAAGGGCAACCGAATGCCCCTCCCCTAGCAATGCATCCCCCCTGAAAACCAGTTTCTATTTCACAAGCCTCATTTCATTTCCCAGCCGAAGGCACAACAAGCCACAACAACCAAGCCTCCCATGTCCTTCTCACAGCCAAGAGATAAGCACAACCGAAGCCATCCCCCTTGGCCTAAAGCCTCATTCAGTTCACCAGCAACACAGAGGCCACATTCATCCCACCCCAAGACCAAGAAGCCAAGCACCACCAGAGCAAAGCCACCCACTGCGAGCAATCAAGAGCCACAAAGCAATCTCAGCTTCACCATCATCGCTTACAAGCAACCCACAAGAGTAAGCACTATCACCACCATCCATCACCCACTGCCCTCCAGGAGCAAGCACAAGCCAGCATCACCACCAACCCTACTACCCACAAAGAAAACCACCGGAGATGAGGAGCATAGGTGAAGGGGAAGACCGGAGGTGATCCACAACCGACAACGACCACTGGAGATCAAGCCGAGCCGACAAGCAGAAGGCACAACAGAAGGGACCAACAAGAACCACCCGAGAGCACCACCGCGACCATACCACTGCTGTCCCATTTCCAAAACGAACTCAACAAGGTAAACCATCATTACCCCATATTCCTTTTTGCCCCCATCCGGAAATCCACCATATAAACTCACCATACCCAAGTAACCATCAGTAGCATCTATTCCATCACGGTAGCATCAAAACATAGCTCTCAGTTCATCACATCACAGAGCAAGGGGAGGGATCAGGGGGCAGAGAGGAAGGGTGGTTGTACCTCAGTGCGAGCAGCGGCCGAACCTCCACCACCACCAGTAGCAAGCCACCCCATCACCATGAAACATGCATGCACGAACATCATGGAAACCACCTCCATCACAGCACCCATGCATGAGCACAAGGCAAAACCCACATCAGTGAGTATCTATAGCAAAACACTAAAATATGAAAATGAACCATAAGCATCAAACATCAGTAATTAATCAATCAATCGCCTACAAACCGTAGGAATCAGAAAAGAGATAGGGAGGGGTAAGGAAGCCTTTAGCCTGGGGTGTAGAATCAAGAGAGGCAAGGGCCGGCGGCGTAGGCGGCCGGTCGTGTGACCTTGACGGACCGGGTAGGGAAGAGTCGGGTGATCTTTGGAGGAGAGATGTGGCGTAGTCAGTAGGAGGACGGGCGAGCAGGAGGACATCGACCGGTGGTGGCGGTGTGGGAACCAGTGGCCGGCGACGACGCAAAGTGGGGGCCATGGGGTGAGTCCAGAGGCCTTATGGCGGGCCGAGGCGCGAGGCGGGCCGGCGAGGCGGCATCGAGGAGAAGGAGGAACCGGAGGGGGCCGGCGCAAGGAGCTTCGGTTGGAGAGGAGCCATGGAGAAGATGGGAGGAGTGGGGAAAGAAAGGAGCAAGAAGAAGCCAGGGGGCTGCTCAGCTCAGTCGATTGGAATGGGAGGAGAGAGAAGAGTGAAGAGATGAGGTGGAGAGGAGGAAGGGAGTTATGTGAAGAAGATTAAGAAATTAAGTGTAGAAAATTATAGAATAGATAAAAGGTTAAGGAGATAATTTCTAGTAAGGATTATGGGTAGCAGATATAACCATAAAAATAAATCACTAGTATGAACCACTAAATTAAATAGACAGCCTGATACGTTAGAAATAATTAAATTAATCAACCCCGAATTTATTTAGAGAATTAAATATTTGCATTCACACCGGAATAAATTGGTTAGGCTGTTTTGCATGTGTAGAATTAGTTAAGCATAGTTGCATGCGAGTACCTTTAGTATTTTAGGTTCGTGCGATTAAAAGCTAGTACCGGCAATCTCAATCCTAAAACCGGTAGACAATAGAACGACCACAGTGGGGAGTGCTAACTTAACGAGGGGTCCAGAAAAATGTTATCAAAATAAAATCCGCTAACAAATTGAAATCCACTAACTTATGTACACTTATTAAACACCAAAAAGTCACTAAGTATTTATTTACATGTTATTCGCGTCTGCCATATAGATTGCAGCGGACGTGCCAACGCAAACAGGGGTAACCGATACCGAATTCATCGACGACAATCATTTCTACAAATCCGAAGGCAAGCTATTCTCTTGAACATAAATATAGTTATATTAAATGTAAACTCTATATTTTTGTCTTATATATATATATATATATATATGTATGTATGTATGTATGTATGTATGTATGTATGTATGTATGTATGTGTGTGTGTGTGTGTATATATATATATATATATATATATATATATATATATATATATATATGTATGTATGTATTGCATAAAACTATATCTCAAAATCCAAATTGGTTAAACAGAAGAAGATGAAGATGAAAAGGTAAGGAAGAGTTAATATTGTGGCTGGTAAAGGGGGCCAGGCAGGGGAGGCGATGAGAAAATGATGATGATGTGGTAAGAGGTGGGACCCCTTTACATAGGGTTAGTATATAAGGACCAGCAAAACTCTCACCCGGATCAGAAGCCGTATTTAAGTGCCAACCATTTTCCCGTTTTGGCGGGCAGAAAATGCTACCTTGTTACGTGATTTCTCCTCTCCACATCGGGTAAGTAATATTGTATGGGTTGTGTAGGGATGAGGATCTCAGGGGCCGGTAGGATAAGTGTAAGACCCCGGGATTAACATCCCAGATCTTCTGTGCATAACTGAACTAGTCCCATGATCAGTGGCTAGCTCACACAGTAAACAAATGTGATAACACAACCATAAACGCTAAAATTTATTAAATAACAACAGAGTTGATTACAGGATAGCCTTATAGGGCAACATTAAATAAACACAGCGGAATACGATGAAGAAGTAGTAGGGTCCAGCAATCTGCCACAGGCAATCGATTGGGGTAGCGGCCTAGTCGTCATGATCCACACCTGAAGCGAAGTCCTTCTCCTCTGAAATTTTATTTGCGTTAAGTAAGAATGAGCACAACTTCCGTGCTCGCAAGTTACACCCGTCAGGTAATAGAATGACATGCATACATGGATGTAACAATAGAAAGGCTTATAGGGTTATTTGTGCAAAAACAGCATTTGACATTAAATACCATACTAAGTTCAAAAGCTCAGATTTTATAAAATCTAAAATTGACTTTGAATTGATAAAGATAGTGCAGGCACCAACCTAACACCAACAAAAACACGGGCACCAACTCGGGGCTTCAACCCATAGCTTTTCTCATGGACACCCATCCATGTCAAACCGTTTTACAAAAATATTTTGAAATCGAAGTCTAACTTTGAGTGGCTTTGCCAGCATGTCCATGACCGTGGACACAGCTATTCGAATAGTTTTACACTCTGCAGAGGTTGTACAACTTTACCCACAAGACATGAATTCTCTAGTTGTTTGGCATCCGTCGATACCACCGCTCACTACCTTAGGTAAGCAGTCTAGAGCCCGTGTCAAGGCCTTTACAATGCGCCATTCCACCATAGTCCTCCTCGCTAAGGTTTCACCCTTTGGACTACCGTCACAGAGTTGAGCCCCTCTTGCGCGAGTGGGACTAACAAAGTCATGAAAGACTACCCACCTCATCAATAGGAACGACCATGATGGAGCTTTGCAAATTATTCAGCCAGGTCCTGCCCATACAAGACATGTGGTAGCACGATGTGGCTTAGCAAGATGCGGCTCGAAGACCGGTCCTTAACTGACATGGACGACAACCAACAGAACCCTGGGCCTCAACCTACCCAGTTGAGCCTGTGCATAAACTCGCACCCACGGACCACCAATTCGCCAAGTCCAAACCATCATTTTATTTTATTTTTCAAGCATTTGTAAAACTCTCATGACACACCAATGCCAAGGGTACAGTTTAAACAACATTTGACTTTTGGCTGAAATTCCCCAAATGAAACATATGTGATCTATAAGCATGGCTAAGCACAATATTTTCCAAATGATCCTAGTCCATACTATTGTATCAACTAGGTTTTTATCTAGGGTGACAATATGTTTGATTTGATATCAAAATTGGCCATACAAAGGATTTTAGGCATAGCTATAAATTTAAAACAGGAATTTAAATTACTGAATATAAATAAGCATGCAGTAATAATTTGAAACATAATTTAAATAATTTTAAATAATGGGTGCAAATATGATCAAGAATGTAACTTGCCTTGCTTGAGGTGAACAGATCAACTGATACTGAGGTGATGTTGTTTTTCTTAACAGGTCACCTAGTACTCACAAGTACTTTCTCCACGTAGTCTATGTGTACAATCACGATGATCATATAGTCAAAATCAATCCTCTTATGTGCTCTTCAACGGCATCGAAATCTGACTTTCCGAAGTCGTCGAAATCTATACGCGAAAATAAGTCAAATTCAAACTAAATTCAAATAAGATTCAAATCAACTCCAAATTGAATAATTTTTGTTTATTTGGCTAGATCTTGAATTTATATAAATTTAGAAATTTGAATGGGTTCAATCCGAGTTCGGATGCAAAAGATATGGGTTTTTGAAGTTTGAATTCACATGAAATGTTAGATTTAGGGTTTAAAGGAATTTGTGGTCAAATGAACTCAAAATTAAATAATTTTGGTTTAGTTAGCTAGATAATGATTTTATACAAATTTTGCAATTTGAAACACCCAATTTGGAGCTGGGATTCAAAATATATGAATTTTCTAAGTTTAAAATCTATTAAAAACCTAAATCTGATTTTAACAGAAATTCTTGAATTATTTTTCTAAAGAAAAACCCTTTTATTGCGCAATGCTGACGTCAGCGTGAAATTTCCGAATTAAAACAATTCGGAGGAAAATGCCCCCAGTCGCTGACATGTGGGCCCCTTGGTCAATGGACCAAGTCTATGGTCGATCCAACGCCCACGGTGGGCTTGGTCCACGAGCGATCTGGGAGGTGTGGTGGCGCAGGGTTACGTGGCTTAGCCACGTAGGCGGCCACGCGGGCTCGGGGCCGAGGTGGAGGGTGAGGTGGCGGGCCACGTTGGCGCCGGACCGAGGTGGTGCTCAGGGCCCAAGGCTCGCCGACGAACGACGGCCCGGTGAATGCCGGCGAGGGCACCGAGAGCAAGAGTGAAGCGTGGGGGTTATAAGGCGCTCGGTTTGGTCACATGGAGACGCAGCGACGGCCGGCGGCGACGTGAAGAGCGGCGGCGCGTGCGGGCTCAACGGCGGCGACGAGCTCCGGTGGTCTCTAGGCCGGGGAAGGGTGCGCACGGGGACGGCGAGGTGGCGGCGATGCTGATGGTGTAGGCGACGACGGCGAAGAGGCGGCGTCGGTACCGGGGTCGGGGAAGAAAGGTTGCTCGGCCGGCGATCTTCAAATGCAAATTCCGGCGAAACCGGGAGGGAAGAGGAGGGGTGGATGGTGGAGGAAGGTTGAGCGGAATGAGGGGCTCCTCGTGCTCCATTTTATAGGGCGAGAGGAGGCCGGAGGAGGGAGATCGCGCACGGGATGCCGGCGGGGATCGCGGAGGAGTTGCGGAGTTCCGGCGCTTTCATGCAGAAATGGAGGGGGTAGCGTGGGGGGGGGGTGGAGGCGGTTAGGGACTTCGGGTCATGCGCACACCGCGCGTGGGACGCGGGAGGTTGGGGCGGCGGTTTGACGGAGCTCCCACGCGGCGAAAATGGTGGCGCGTCGCGCGCACCGGAGGTAGGGAAGGCGGGGGAGGAAGATGGTGCGGGGCCGTTGGATTTGCATCCAGCGCGAAGCGGGTGGCGTGTGAGTGTTGGTGCCGTCCGATGTAAATCGGACGGTGGGAGTGAGGGAGGGGAGAGAGGGCGTGGCGGAGCGGGCCAAGTGGGCCGAAGACGCGGAAGAGAGAGAGTGGGCCGGAGGGGTTTCGGCCCAAGGGCGATTTGGGATTTTTGAATGCTTTTGCAATTTTAATTAATCTGATTAATTCATTTTGGCTTTTGAAAATAGCAAATTAAATCCAAAAATTATGATAAAATTCACATAATGTTCTAAAGGTATTTTGGACTTAAATAAAATACTTCCAACTCATGATTGGCTTTTAATTTAAAATAAATTATTTTGACTTTAAAATATTTAGGAAAATCTTAGAAATTAAGTAAATTTTTATTTTTCAGATTAAATCAAATAAAACTTCAAGAACTTCAAATAAATTTTAAATTTTGTCTTTTAAAACTTCAGAAATTCAAATAAAGCAATGAAACTCTATCAAATTTCAAGAAATTCAATAAAATAATAATTTTATTTTAATTTTGGTAACATAACCTTGGGATGTTACAAAAAGTCCGGAACTGAGGGAGTCCAAGGCGTTATAGTAGCGCAATAGGTGGAGTGTTGGGGCATAGGAAAGATGGACACCCCAACTAACATTGTTGGAACTAGGTGGAGGACTGGGTACGTTCAGGACAGCGACGGAAAATAATGGGTAGAGACTTAATCACGTAACCTGAAAAACGTTCTGTATTCTGGACTCGAACCCGCATCAAACGAAATACTGGGGACCTGGTTCAATTAGAGCTCATAATAGCTATGGGTAAAGTGGTACAAGCCTGTGCAGTGCTATATCAAATCATGAATTCATGCCAGTCTCCTGGATTGGAGTATACGGGAACCACCAGGGGTCTATCTTCTATTCGAGTGACAAGTAGTATTTTCAGAATTAAAATTGCAACCTAAGTTTTGATGGCTATGTTTAGAACAAGAGAAGAGGTAGGAATATGATAAGGATAGGAGATAGTCATCAGGTGCATTTTGTTATTACATGCTTGCTGAGTACACTAGTACTCACCCTTGCTATCTCTCCCCTTTGCTTAGATCCTAATCCGACTGGGAGTTATCCCGAGTGGGATGAGGGATTTGCAGGTACCGAGGAGGCCGCTGGTGACAAGGGCATTGGTTGTGAGGTGTAGGGCGAGGTGGACGCCCTATCTGACCCGTGGGATGAGTATACTGCCAATTGGACCTAGCAGGCAAGCGTGGGGATAGTATTACCCCTTTGTAATTAAGTAATTGTATCTAGAACTTTAGCCTTGTGTGGCTACTGTTGTAATAAAGAACAGTTTCTATCTTATTGTTCTGCTGTGCTAACTCTAGTAAAGGCTTACTATTCGTTGGAGCAGTGTTCTACTGGGCAAACGAATAGAAATCCGTATGCCTAAGTGTGATTACCCATAGGTTAATGACACGGGGCGCCGCACGAGGCACGTGGGCTCGGGGAGTAGAGACTGGCCTCCACACCGAGCTCGCCGCAGCGCCATGGGATGGGATGAGAGGAAGGGATGGGAGCTGGCCTCAGTGCCTCTAGGATGGTCGACTATAGGGGAGAAGAGGAGGGGATGAGACGGGAGGGTGGGGAGGCGGAGGGATGTTAGGAGGGTGGTGCCTGCCGTTTGATATTGAGGAAATGAACAAGCGAGATGGGGATCGTGGGGAAGATACCGCAGATTGATGACGTGGCTGGAGCTCGGATTGGTGCGCAGGTTATCATAGATGGTTTTTAATACGAACCATCTGTGATGAGCTAATATCACAGATAGTTCATATTAAAAACCATCTGTGACTCCCTGATTTTACCATGACTCTTACGACCATCTTCCAATGAGTCCCGGAGGAGACCCTCCTCCTACTCACTGAAAAGGAGACGACGAAAGCTACGTGGGACAAGCTCAAGACGATGTACGTCGGCACCGACCAAGTCAAGGAGGCGCACGTGCAGACCCTTAATAGCGAGTTCGAGGGTTTGCACATGGAGGAAACAGAGTCGGTGGACGATTTTGCCGTGAGATTGATGACTCTCGTCAACCAGATTCGCGGTCTTGGTGACAAGATGGAGGAAAGCTATGTCACGAAGAATCTTCTCTGCACTGTCCCACGCCAGTACCTGCAGATTGTCTCAACCATTGAGCAATTTGGAGACTTGAAGACAATGATGGTGGAAGAAACGATCAACCGCCTCAAGGCATATGAGGAGTGTCTACGTGGTATGAGCGGCAACAACGACAACGAACATCTTCTCCTAACGCGCATCGAGTGGGAGGCCCAATCGACGAAGAATAGAGATGGTGAGTCTAGCGGTTCTAACGGCAATGGTGGCCGAAGCCGCGGAATCGTAAATTCGACAAGGCTAAATTAAGATGCTATAACTACAACAACTATGAGTATTTTGCTTCCGAATACCGCAAGAAGAAGGAGGAACATGCACATTTCGTGGAGGCAGATGTTGACGGTGAACTGGCACTGTTGTGAAGCCATCTTGATTAGGGGAAAATTGTTAGGAATAATCAAGATTGTTAGTGTGTGCGTGAGTTAGTGTTTTGCATTAGTCCTGTGTTAGTGGATTAGTGGGTCATTATCATGGTGCATTAGTTGTTTGCATGCATTAGTTCGGCTGTGAAGTATTGCATGGCTGCATGTAGTTGATTGAGTATGCGTGAGTCTTTATATTGTTGCTGCAATGTTTCTATTCCGAGTGAGAGAATAACAGAGAGAAGAAAAGTAGCGCTAGGCAATCGTAGTGCTACGCAAAAACTTTTATGTGTTCTTTCTCTCCATGAGTTCGTCTCCTCACTTGTGTGGGAGCGTTCTGTGAGTGCTACCTTCTCTGATTTCGTCAACAAAGCTTGTTGGGCTAGCTCGCCCAACCAGCCTAACATCAGTGCATTACGGCAACCAGGGCTTTTTCACATGGACACAGCAAACCCAGAAGAGAGGAAGCCGCCGCCTCGCACACTCGCTGCCCTATGCACCCATTGGAGATGCTCCGCCATTGCTCTCGGACTCTGGCCTCGCTCACGACCTCGGGGATTCGCCGCCACTGCCTTCAGGTTCCAAGTTTGCTCCTTTGGTAGTTTGGGTCCACGTATCACAATCTCCACTTCTTTGTAGCACCCCGTGTCATTACCCCGGAGGGTAATCACACTTAGGCATATGGATTACTATTTATCTGCCCGATAGGACACCGCTCGATGAATAATAAGCCTTACCAAAGTAAACATATCAGAACAATAAGATATAAACTGTACTTTTCATTAGAGTTAGCTACTCAAGGCTGTGGTTCTTTATTAAAAACAGCAATTACAACGGGAACATAATTCCCCTCGCTTGCCTGCTCTAATCCACTTGTCGCCTACTCGTTCCACGCGCCGAGTATGGGGTCTACCTCGCCCTGGTCCTCGTAGTCAGCGTCCTCGCCTCCTGTGGTGTCATCGGTATCTGCGTGTTCTTCGTCCCACTCGGGATAGTTCTCGGTCGGACTAGGATCTAACAAAGGAGAATAATAGCAAGGTTGAGCACAAGTGTACTCAGCAAGCATTAATAGCAAAAGATGCACTGTATGACTCATCTATGTTCGTTATGGCATTTTATAGTTCATATATTTTTTTTTGAAAATAAACGACTCATCAAAACTTTAGGTGGCAAGTTTTAATTCTAAAAAGACTACTTGTCACTCGGAGAGAAGATATACCCCTAGTGGTTCCATAGACTCCAATCCAGGAGACATGCATGAATTTATGATTTTGTATAGCACTACGTAGGCTTGTACTACTTTACCCATAGCTACTCTGAGCTCTCTTTGAACTAGGTCCCCTATATTTCCTTTGATGTTGGTTCGAGATCAGAATACAGAATGTTTTCCAGGTTATGTGATTAAGTCTCCACCTATTACTTTTCGTCGGTGCTGATCCCGTCATCCACCGAGTTCCAGTAATGTTGGTTGGGTCGGCTTTCCCTCCAGACCCAACACTCCACCGTGCGATACTATATCGCTTGGTTGGGCTGACTTTCACTCCAGACCCACACCACTCACCTATGTTACTTACCCGAGTGAAGAGCATAATTACGTAACAATGTAGCATTTTCTGCCCGCCGAAACGGGAAAACTGTGGCACTTAAATACAGCCTTTGATCCAGGTGAGAGTTTTGTTGGTCCTTATATATTAACCATATGTAAAGAGTTCCACCTCTTCCCTTATCTCTTTCATATCATGGGCCCCCTTTACCAGCCATAATAATTCCCTTTTCTCGTCTCTTTTCTCATTTCTCATCTCTTTCCTCTTCTTCTTCTTTTATTTGTCCGATTTGATTTTGAGACATAGTTTTGATGCATATACATATATGATACAACAATATACAGTTTACATTTAATATAACTATATTGATGTTTAAGAGATAAACCTGCCTTCGTAATTGTAGAAAAGATCTGTGTCAACAGGTAACGGATCAGATACTCCTGCCTGCGTCAGTTAGTCTACTGCAATATTATACGACGGCGCAAATAATAAATAAATAAATAAATACATAGTTTCTTTTGGTACTATTATGCGTACATTAGTGTAACATCCCAATTTTCAGAGTTTTAAAAATCTTTTAATAGTTAGTAGGGAGAAAACTCACCATTTGGTTTTATTTGAATTTAAATTCAAAAGTTTAATATTGGACTTTACAATCAAAAATATTTAATGTGAATAATCCCAACATGAACAATAGCCAAAACTATTTTATTTGGGTTCTATGTGCTCAGATATATTTTCTAGATTTTTCTAGAATTTTTCTGAGTTCATTTGCTATTTTCTATTGTCCATTTAAATTTCTGGTATTTTCTAAATTAGAAAACCTATTTAAAATCTCGAGAATCCAATCGAGAGAATTCCTTAACTCGGCCCATTATCTTATTGTCTTGGCCCATCTCCCTTGACCATTCGCCCATGTATGTGTGCTCCACCTCCTGCCACGACGACGTGGGCCCCATGCGTCGGTCGTCGTCTCCGCGCCGCTTCTTCCCGAGTCGAGTCGTGGCGCCGCCATTAGACTTCAGAAGCCTCGTCCGACAACGGACTTTCCTAACTAAAACCTCCGGTTTTCTTTGCCAAACTCTATCTCTAACCTTCCGCGCTAGTATCTACTTTCAATCGAGATCGAAGCGAACTCTATCCCGTTTTGTTTTCAGCAGAAATCCCGATTTAGGATTCCTTATCCGGGCACCCCACCCTATAAAAGCCCCGAGGATCGTCTAGCACCTCACCCTGAGCCGCCACCCACCTCGCTCCAAGAGCCCTAGCGCGCCCGCAATCGGAGTTTTAGGGTTTTCGCGCGGTCTTCTTCTCTGTTTTGCGCGCCCTTGATGTCGCCGCGTCATCCTCGAGTGCACCGCCGTCATCACCGTCACCAGGGCTACCTCCAGGAGTCTTTGCCATCGCCGGAATCTCACCGGAGCCCTCGTCCGACAAAACCAGAGGACCTCCGGCGCTCCGAGCTCGCCGGCGGTCGCCATCGTCCCTCCCGATCACCCGGAGCTGCATCAGTAGGTTCGCAATATCAAGGGCTACATGTTGGTACCACTCATCTCGCGGCGACAGCCGATCCGCGACGACCATCGGGTCCAGAGCCACCGTTGTCAGCATGGGCAACGTGGCCGTCCACGTCGGTGCCAGCGTCGGCATCGTGCAGCGTGGCGGCGAATCATCGCCACGCCGGCATCCCCATCGGCGGCGCAAGGTGGTCGGGTCCACCGGGTCCCCAGCCCCGAGGCTCGATAGACCCAGTCTACCGTGAGCCGTGTCACTGACAGGTGGGACCCACCTGTCAGGCCGTTTGTCACCCCGTCCGAACATTCTCAGCTGACGTCAGCGTTGCGCAATATTCCGATTTTTCTTTAGAGAAATAATTCGGGAAATTCTGGAAAATCAAAATTAGGGTTTCTTTTAGATTTTCAATCTTCCAAAGCTCATAACTTTTGCATCCTAACTCCGATTGAGCCCATTCAAATTTCTAAATTTGTCTAAATTCAAGATCTATTTATCTGAGATTTTTATTTAATTTTTGGAGTTTGTTTTGCCTCTGTTATTTATTTGTTTTGTTTGTTTGTCTCGTTTGATAGTGAGCGTCGGTCGTTGGGAATTTTGTGGAAGAAGGAGCACCCCAAGACCAAGACCAGTACATAGACCTTTTCCAAGGCAAGTCATACCTTTGATCATCTTGAACCCAGTTTTCAAATTACTTTGTGTTAAATTATTGCATTCTACTTTAATTATTTATTTAAATGCTTTGGGCATAGTTACTAACCAAATTGTTATCACACCTTGGCCTTGTATGTCATATTTCCTTGTCACCCTAGATTGGTTTATTAGTTGGTAATAATGTATCACCAACGTGGGTTGGTTAGATGCGAGTACAATTGCTTAGCCATGCCACGAGTCATCATCTCATGTAAGTTGCAAATATTAAATATGACTAAGTGACTATGGAACTTTGTGTAAAACTGTGTGCTATGTGTTATTACTTCGTGATGGCATATGTTGCACTAAAACCAACTGGGTGGTAAAGGATTTAGCCTAAGGCAAGTGGTGGAGACTGTGTGACATGGTGGTCTATGTGATGAGAATGATGATCTTTGTGACTTAGTTAGAACATGGAAGTCTTGCCTTGGTCAATTAAGGACTTAACTTTGTGCGCCATTGAACCAGCCTTCTGCGCACGACCACATGCCTAGTATGGGACGGGCCTAACTTAGTAAGTTATGGATTCGGCATTGATGTTGGTGGATAGGTTAGGCTATGTGACAGGGTGGAGGTGTGGCTACTTAGTGGTTGCATCGCGGGACGATTCGTCTTCCACATCCCGAGTGTGTGTTATACCAATTCTATGTGGTGGTATAGCGGTTTGTAAGCACCTTGGGAATGTCAATGTTTGAGATGAAGTTTCGAACTGTTTTGTTACGATTGGTGCTTGCTACACTAGTTGTATCTTGTGGGTAAAGTGTACAACCTCTGCAGTGTTAAATCAATCTATTCGAATAGCGCGTCCGTGATCATGGACATGCTCGGGATTTCACATGAGGGGTAGTTTTCATAAAATGTGGAATGGGAGTGTGACCTCAATCATATGGCTATGTGAAATAATCTGTTTAGTGTGTGTCTTTGTGAAAACAATTAAGTTAATATTGTCTATTTGTTTTGAATTATGCTTTCAATCTATTATTTGTATTCAATTGCAAATGTTGCTTTTATGCAAAAGAACCAGAAGCCTTTTTCTTTGGAATAAACCTACATCTATATTGCATTACGTGGTATGATTTGCGAGTGCGGTTGTGTACTCACGCTTGTTGTAAAACTTGCGCCCAAACCTACAGAAGAGGAGGAGTCTACGCCTGCTTTCGAGGAGGAGTTCGTTGAAGGCTGATCGTTTGTTAAAGTGCGGATCGATCGGTTGCTCGTGGTGAATTGGTGGGATCTATCTTTGGAGTTTTCGTTCATTCTTTGCTTTATTTTCTTTGTAGCTCTGCGTAGCTTAATAAGTGTAAACTCGACCATAAGGTCAAAACCCTTATTTGTTATTCAAATTAATCGTTTACTTTATTTATCGCTTGTGTGGATCGATATTTACCTCGTGTTAACCCTGTGTGCACTAAGCGTGATCTGGACTAGTGCGGTATACGACAGAGGTTCGAGATCGTAAGTTCAGGTCCCGACAATTAGTCAATTGGTTCTTTTCATTGGCGGATTTTAATTTAATGGCATTTTCATCCACCCCTATTAGGTTAGCATTCCCCAAGCGTGGTTGTCCAAATCAGCGGTATCGAGCCATCCGATCGTAGGTCTTGACCTTAGTTAGATTGGTCTTTAGAGTGTCCAAATTATTTTCTAAAGGAAAAATTAACTTGCAAGGTTAATTAATTGCTTAACTCTCCTCATATCTCTCTCGCCTCAACTATTGCTATAACCTTTTCTCTCCCGCTGTTTTAAAGTTGCTCTTACCCGGTTAAATGCATGTCTTGACAGATGCCCCGCCTGTGAGCTATGGTGAGCGCTACAGGGAGAATCTGTTGCCGAGCTTTGGAAGGCATTGCAGGTTCTTGGAGGTTTTGATGCGTCCATCATGCGTCGGCAACAAGCGGGCGGTGAATGGACAAAACCGGTAGAGTGATCTGTCGCGACGATCGCGCGGGAGGAGCGACAAGGCGAGCCAACTTTCATGCGTCTCGTGAGGAAGATCTCTTGGTGGAAGGTATCCGGGAGTCCTCGCGCTTAGCCATGCTACGTATCGCAACATCATGCGGGAGCTTGGGACACCGTCTTCCGTTACCACCCAGCTGCGGTGTGGACTTGCCCGAAGACGCTACCCATCCACGGAAGGAGAAACAACGCTACGATCGTGCACCTCGCCCGATTCGTGGCCGCCCGGGAAGAGCTTTGGAGAGGACTATCACGGAGTTGGATCATGTCTGAAGCCTTGCGAGAGAGGAAGAGAAGGTCGCCACTCGCAAGAGATCCTCGACCAAGTTCCGAAGAAGAGAAGACCCGAAGAGGATTCGAAGAAGATCGAGGAAGGCCAGTGGAGCGAGAGAAGATGATCGACGAGCGAGCGGTGAACGAGTTGCATCGGGGCGCTTTGTTCTCTTGCACTGATTCGAGAGCATCGAGGATCGGTTGCCAAGATCGGCTCACCAGTCTCGGCCGTCGGGGCGTCGCGCGGTTGTGGAGGCTTTCTTGAGTAGTTCGTTTTAGGTTTGATTTTTCGAGCTTGCGATTTGATTTAGTGAGTCGCCCTTTAGGCGGTAGTTTTGTGTGCTTAGGTCGTTGTTTCTTTTTGTGTGCAGTGTGAGTGCAAAGACCCTTAGGCATTTGTTGCTGACCATGCTAAGACCCTATTAATAAAGGTTTCATTTGAGTTTCTTGATCTGTGTTTTGTTGGGTTTAATCTACCCCCTGCTTAGTTCTTAACTTATCTTGTGCTTGCTACCTTATCTAACCCATAGAGCTTCGCGAGATGGTTCAAACTCGTCGGACTCGCTAGTGGTTCCCGGCACCTTGTAGCAGAAGCAATGAGCAACCAACGCGAGAGCGATTCACAAGCACCTCAATTGACTTGCAAAACTTTGGAGCTTTCATGGCGGCATGGACTCATTTCGGGATGGCACCCGCGCGGCGCACGCGGTAGTGCTCGCCCATACCCATGCCCGCGACCCTAATTTTCTCCCGCGGGCATGCCCGCGAAGGACAACGGGCAAAGAATCTCGCCCATGCCCGTCGCCCACGGGTACCCGTCACCCGCGGGCATGCCCGTTTACCCGCGAACAATGCACCGCCGTGGGTACCTATCGCCATGAAAGCATACTCATCATACAAACAATGCACACATCAAGTTCATCACAATTAACACATCAATAGTGCATCACACATTCAACGACTAATAATGTTCATCACAATTCACACCTTAAGTTCAACAAGACAACCAAATTATTCATCAGACCATAAACAATCTCAAGTATATCTATATATACTTATCGTGAGAACCCAGAAGAAAGGCTACTAAGCAAGTGCTTGGGATTTGTCATATATGTGAATGTGAGAAAGAAATGTACAACAACGATCAGTAATATCTCGAGACTATATTATATAACCAAAAATGAAATTAAACAATGTAATCTAGTCATTCCTATTAAATGCGTGTAAATACCATATCAAACTAGACTAAATTAAAGTGCTTTACCCAAACAATAGATGGTAATTGTAATCTGCATCTGCCACTTCATATGTAATTGAACTGGATCTACCGGGAGCTATAGCATTATAGCATTATACCACAGATGACAGAACTGGATCTACAACATAAATTACAACATCAAGAACTTTTCTATCAGCACCAAATACAACATAAATCACAAGTTCACAACATCAAGAACTGGATCTACTAGCTATTATTAGCATGTAGTATAAGTATTAGATCTACATATCCAAATACAACATAAATCACAACATCAAGAACTGGATCAAGAACTGATGGGCGACGGCCGAGGACGGGAGGCGCGGTGGACCGGGAGGAGGCACGGTGGCCGGGAGGAGGAGGCACACTGGCCAGGAGGAGGCGGCGCGGTGGACCGAGAGGAGGCGTGGTGGACTGAGGACGGCGGTGGACCAGGAGGAGGCGCGGTGGACCGGGAGGAGGGCGGCGGCCGGGAGGAGGACGGTGATGGCGCTCGTCTCGCGCGGTGGACCGGGAGGAGGGCGACGGCTGGGAGGAGGACGACGGCCGGGAGGCCCGGTGGACCGGGACTCCAGGAGGAGGATGGTGGTGGCCCTCGTCTCGCGCGGTGGACCGGGACTCCGGGAGGTGGGCGGAGGCCGGGAGGCGCGGAGGAGATCTGAGGAGGGGAGAGCAGTCTGGCGGCGCGGAGGAGATCTGAGGAGGGGAGAGCAATGAGATCTCGCGTGGAGAAGAAATGAGGAGGGGAGAGCGGTCTGGCGGTGGCTGGGGCCTGGGGCTGTGAATTTGTGAAACCTAGCGAGAGTTACTTAGGGTTTTAGTTATTTATTCAGAGGGTCCCACCTCGGTGTAAGGTGGCGGGTGGCAGGCGGCGGTGCAGGTGGAACTTACCCATACCCACGCCCGTTTACCCGATGGGTAAGAAATTGTGCCCATTTTTATACCCGTGGGCAAAGAAAGACGCCCATACCCACCTCCATTAGGGTATTCGCCCGCGGGTACACGGGTAAATGGGCACAATTGCCATCCCTAGACTCAGCTGATGAACACCATGATGACTCAGATGCAAGCTATGCACAACCAGAATAATAACAACAACAATCATCAAAGATGGAGCCCGGTGCTCATGGTCACCATGGACCATCCAAACTTGCGAAATTCATGAGGA
Organism: Ampelocalamus luodianensis; assembly: GCA_036346255.1. Lineage (NCBI taxonomy): Eukaryota > Viridiplantae > Streptophyta > Magnoliopsida > Poales > Poaceae > Ampelocalamus > Ampelocalamus luodianensis. Next base: position 64,842,017 of record CM070628.1, read on the forward strand.
CTCGTCCACCAATATTTTCTCGGACACGCTCTCTCGGTGGAGCGGATGATTGGCTCGGGGTTATTGAAAGAAAGCTGCGATCACCCGGGCAAATGGCCGTGAAAAGGTTACGTATGCCACTCACCGATGGAAGGCACCGCCCCTGAATGGTGGGAGAACTTCTGTGCGCGCATGAAACGCCACAGATATCACACGAAGAATTTTCTGCGGCATTCGCCAAATCATGTACCGAGAAGGCATTATCGATCCAAGAAGGATGAGTTCGCGCTCTCAAGCGAGCTATGTCGATGTCGACTACCTCAACGCGTTTTCTCGGCTAGCTCGCTATGCGTGAAGATGTAGTACGGACAAGGCTCGCTCGTCGCTTTTGAAGGACTAAACATCGGATCGCAAGTCACCGATCGCCCATACTTTTCACGATTTCCAAGAGTTGGTCAACAAAACCTTTGTTCTAGAGGACAAACGCAAGGAGGCGAAGATAGCGCAGAACGCCGGATGGCTCAAAGAAGGGAACCATCAATCGGCGAGAGGGCAAGAAAGAAGCAAAGACGCAGTCCAACAGTTTCCACCCGCACTTCGTTCAGAGCACTCGCACAACTTCAAGACTTCGCCTATTTGCCGTAACTTCGCAACCTCGCACTGCCAACCCCTAATCCAGAAGCAATCGCAGAACGCACGCAAAGGTGCATTACGCTTGTCGTCCACCAGGACATTTGCCAACCGGTGTCCGCAAGGGGAACAATCACTCGATGACGCTTCAACCTTGGAGCTACGCCATCCAAGACACCAGCGCGTGTATCAATCAAGGAGCGTCACAAGTTGCCGGTGGCCGCGGAGGAGCATCTGATCCGTGATCGAGGCCGTGTCAACCACGTCACTCGGCGAGGCCCAGAATCACCGGACATCGACTGGGTAAGTTTCGTTAACTCGAGATATGCATCGATTTTGTTTGATTCGCTTCGCGTTCGTTTGTTTCGGAATGTTTGCAACCAAGAATAATTTGAAAGTTATGCAACTTAAGCATACTCTGTTAGTCCGATGCTGGAGCGAGCTAAGTACTAGAGTGGGATGTTTAGGAGCTAAGTTACTCATAGCTAGAGTTGAGTTTCTAGCCAAACTAATTGTCCTAGATACTCAAACCTCAGATGTCATTCTTGGCATGGATTGGTTATCCAAGCACAAGCGTGCTAGATTGTGGCGAAGAGCGTAACGATCGAGGACGCCAAAGGAAACAAGGTAGAGTTTCTAGCTACCTCGGTTCGTGATGGACAATTGCTAGTAAATGCTTGAAGACCCTTTCCTTGGAAGAAGTACCATTGGTCGTTGAATATCCGGATGTGTTCGGAAGAATTACGGGGAATGCCACCGGATCGTGACATTGAGTTTGTCATCGACCTAGTGCCGTGGACATCATCAATTTCGAGAGACCTTATCGGATGCCACCATGAATTGGTAGAGATGAAGAAGCGGATAGAAGAACTTCTTGAGAAAAGTTTCGTGAGACCTAGTTCGTCGTCGTGGGGAGCGCCAGTGTTGTTTGTCAAAAAGAAGGATGGAAGTATGAGGATGTGTATTGATTACCGTTCTCTCAATGAGGTTACCATCAAAAACAAATACCCACTACCCCGGATAGATGATCTGTTTGATCAGATGAAAGGAGTCGGATTATTCTCGAAGATCGACCTCACGATCGAGGTTACCACCAGCCAAAGATTTGTCCTAAGGATATCAAGAGCCGCTTTTCAACGCGGTATGGACATTATGAGTTCTTAGTCATGTCCTTTGGTGCGACTAATGCCCTGCTATTTCATGAACATGATGAATAAAGTATTCATGGAATATTTGGACAAGTTCGTAGTTGTGTTCATTGATGATATTCTAGTGTACTCCAAGTCGGAGGAAGAACACGCAGAACATTTAGGGATAATATTGGAAAAACTCGAGAGCATCGGTTGTATGCCAAGTTCGAGTAAGTGTGATTTTGGAAGAAGGAAGTGGATTTCCTTGGTCATGTGATGACAAAGTAGGAGTAGTGATTGACCGGTAAAGTTAAAGCGGTGTTACATTGGGAGCGACCCAAGACCGTGACTCAGATCGCGATTTCTTGGGAATGGCGAGTTATTACCGCCGTTTCATTGAAGGATTCTCATCGATTGCTAAGCCTCTTACGCAATTGTTGAAAAAGGAGAAAAGTTCACTTGGACTCCACTGTGAAGAAAGTTTTCGTGAATTGAAGAAGCGATTGACCTCGGCCCGATCTTGATTTTGCGATATTCGCAAGGATTTCGATATCTATTGTGATGCTTGCGTCAAGAATTAGGATGCGTCGATGCAAGAAGGAAGAGGCTGTGCGTATGCGTCAAGACAATTGAGACCTCACGAGGAGAATTACCCTACTCATGATCGGAATTAGCTGCCGTAGTGCATGCTTTAAAGATTTGGCGTCACTACCTCATCGGTAATCGCTGTGAAGTCTATACGGATCATAAAGTCTCAAGTACATCTTCACCGATCGATTTGAATATGAGGAGAGAAGATGGTTAAAATTGATCAGGATTATAATCTTGGGATCCACTACCATCGGAAAAGCCAACGTAGTTCGGATGCACTAAGTCGTAAGATTCACCGCAATGCTTTGGAAGTAAAGGAAGTTGCCGAACTTTATGAAGAATTTCAGAAGCTAAGGCTAGAAGTTGTGTCCGAAGGATTTATAGCCAATTTGGAGGTACAGTTTACCTTGGAGAAGCAGATTCATGAAGTGCAACCAAAGGATCCTGTGTTGTCAGATATCAAGGCCAAAATGGCGTATGGGAAATTCAAAGATTTCACCAAGGATGATCAAGACATACTGGATTAATGGTCGATTCAGTATGTGGGATATCGAGGGTCTAAGGCAGTTAATCTTAAAGGAAGCCCATGACTCAAAGTATTCGATTCACCCTGGAAGTACCAAGATGTACCAGGATGTTAAGACTAAATTTTGGTGGCCAAATTTGAAGCGAGAAGTCGCAGAGTTCGTTGCCTTGTGCGACATCTGTCAGAAAGTGAAGGCGGAACACCAGAGACCAGCAGGATTGTTGCAACCGCTGAAGATTCCAGAATGGAAGTGGGAAGAAATCGGAATGGATTTTATCACCGGTTTACCCAAGACCCAATCGGGTTACGATTCGATCTGGGTAATAGTCGATCGTTTGACAAAGGTCGCCCATTTCTGCCAGTCAAAACCACATACTGTGAGATCGCCTTGCGACTGTACATGGCTAGAATTGTCGGTTTATGGAGTGCCCAAGAAGATAGTGTCGATCGAGGATCTCGGTTCACCTCGCTTTTGGCGAGTTTGCATGAAGCATTGGGTACCATCGAATTTCGATCTTGCATCATCCCAGACAGCATGGACAGATGAAAGAGTTAATCGATATTGGAGGATATCTTTGAGCTTGTGCTCTAGCAAATACTACCCGTTGGGATAAAAGTTTACCGTATCGAATTCTCATACAACAATAGTTATCAAGCGATCGCAAATGTCACCATTTGAAGCTTTGTATGGCGTGCTGCAGAACCCCATTGAATTGGTTAGAAGCAATGGCGTTGATTCGCCCGGACATCATTCAAGCGAGAAGAGCAAGTGGCCATGATAAGAGAAAGATTGAAGATAGCTCGATCGAGCGGAAGAGCTATCGCGATAATCGTCGTCGTGATCTCAGTTTTGAACCCGAAGATTTCGTTTATCTTGAGTGACTCCGCTTCGAGGTGTCAAAAGGTTTCATGCCAAAGGGAAGCTTGCCTCTAGGTATGTTGGTCCGTTCAAGATTCTGGAACGCCGTGGAGAAGTTGCTTACCAGTTGGAGCTACCGCAGTCGTTAGCAGGAGTGCATGATGTCTTTCATGTCTCGTAGTTGAAGAAGTGTCTTCGTGTGCCAGAAGAGCAAGCCCCGTTGGAATCAATTGACTTGAGGGAGGATCTTACCTACAAGGAGCAGCCAGTCAAGATTTTGGATGTCGCAGAGCGCCTCACCAGAAGCAAGACCGTTCGTTTTTGCAAGGTCCAGTGGAGCAACCACTCAGAAGGAGAAGCAACGTGGGAACATGAAGAAGAGTCAAAGGAAGCCTAGCCTTTTCTCTAGCTAGCTTTGAATCTCGGGTCGAGATTCCTTTAAGGGGAGGTTTGTAACATCCCAATTTTGAGTTTTAAAATCTTTTAATAGTTAGTAGGAGAAAACTCACCATTTGGTTTTATTTGAATTTAAATTCAAAAGTTTAATATTGGACTTTACAATCAAAACATTTAATGTGAATAATCCCAACATAAACAATAGCCAAAACTATTTTATTTGGGTTCTATGTGCTGATATATTTTCTAGATTTTCTAGAAGTTTTCGAGTTCATTTGCTATTTTCTATTGTCCATTTGAATTTACGGTATTTTCTAAATTAGAAAACCTATTTAAAATCTCGAAATCAATCGGGCGAATTCTTAACTCGCCCATTCTCTTACGTGCGCCGCCCATCTCCCGCCATTGACCAGCTGCTTGCGTGTGTGTCCCCGCCTCTGCCGCTGGCGTGTGGGCCCAGACGTCAGTCGTCGTCTCGCGCGCTTCTTCCCCAGTCCGAGTTGGCGCCGTCGCCATTGGAGCTTCTAGAAGCCTCGTCCGACAACGGACTTTCTAACTAAAAACCTCGGTTTTCTTTGCCAAACTCTATCTCTAACCTTCCAGCTCCAGATCTACTCTCAATCGGGATCGAAACGAACTCTATCCCGTTTAGTTTCAACCGAAATCCCGATTTAGGGATTCCTTATCCCGGCACCCACCTCTATAAAAGCCCCGAGGATCGCCAAAGACCTCCGCAACCCGAGCCGCCACCCACCTCGCTCAGAGCCCTAGCGCCGCCGCAATAGGAGTTTTAGGGTTTCGCGCGCGGTCTTCTTCTCGTTTTGCGCCGCGCCGATGTCGCTGCGTCATCCTCGAGTGCACCGCCGTCATCACCGTCACGGGGCTACCTCAGAGTCTTCGCCATCGCGGAATCTCACCGGAGCCTCGTCGACAAAACCAGAGGACCTCCGCCGCTCCGAGCTCGCCGCCGGTCGCCATCGTCCCTCCCGATCACCCGGAGCTGCATCAGTAGGTTCGCAATATCAAGGCTACATGTTGGTACCACTCATCCTCGCGGCGAGCGCCGATCACCGACGACCATCGGTCAGAGCGCCGTTATCGGCATGTAACGCGTTGCCCGTCCACGTCGGTGCAGCGTCGGCATCGTCGCGGCGTGGCGGCGGATGTCGCCGGTCGACATCCCCATCGGCCGCCGCGTGGCTGGTCACCGGTCCCGGCCGAGGCTCGGAGACCTGGTCACTGTGAGCGTGTCAGCGGCAAAGTGGGACCCACTGTCGGCCGTTTATCACCCCGTCCGAACATTCTCAGCTGACGTCAGCGTTGCGCAATATTCCGATTTTTCTTCAGAGAAATAATTCGGGAAATTCTGGAAAATCAAAATTAGGGTTTCTTTTAGATTTTCAATCTTCCAAAGCTCATAACTTTTGTATCCTAACTCCGATTGAGCCCATTCAAATTTCTAAATTTGTCTAAATTCAAGATCTATTTATCTAAGATTTTTATTTAATTTTTAGAGTTTGTTTTGCCTCTGTTATTTATTTGTTTTGTTTGTTTGTCTCGTTTGCGAGTAGACGTCGATTCGTTGGGGAATTTTGTGGAAGAAGGAGCACCCCAAGACCAAGACCAGTACATAGACCTTTTCCAAGGCAAGTCATACCTTTGATCATCTTGAACCCAGTTTTCAAATTACTTTGTGTTAAATTATTGCATTCTACTTTAATTATTTATTTAAATACTTTGGGCATAGTTATTAACCAAATTGTTATCACACCTTGGCCTTGTATGTCATATTTCCTTGTCACCCTAGATTGGTTTATTAGTTGGTAATAATGTAGCACCAACGTGGGTTGGTTAGATGCGAGTACAATTGCTTAGCCATGCCACGAGTCATCATCTCATGTAAGTTGCAAATATTAAATATGACTAAGTGACTATGGAACTTTGTGTAAAACTGTGTGCTATGTGTTATTACTTCGTGATGACATATGTTGCACTAAAACCAACTGGGTGGTAAAGGATTTAGACTGAGGCAAGTGGTGGAGACTGTGTGACATGGTGGTCTATGTGATGGGAATGATGATCTTTGTGACTTAGTTAGAACATGGAAGTCTTGCCTTGGTCAATTAAGGACTTAACTTTGTGCGCCATTGAAGCTCGAGCTTCATATGCGACCACATGCCTGGTATGGGACGGACCTAACTTAGTAAGTTATGGATTCTCGGCATTGATGTTCATGTGGATAGGTTAGGCTATGTGACAGGGTGGAGGTGTGGCTACTTAGTGGTTGCATCGCGGGACGATTCGACTTCCCTGTCCAGCGGTGTGTGTTATACCAATTCTATGTGAGCTGGTATAGCGGTTTGTAAGCACACTGGGAATGTCAATGTTTGAGATGAAGTTTCCGAACTGTTTTGTTACGATTGGTGCTTGCTACACTAGTTGTATCTTGTGGGTAAAGTGTACAACCTCTGCAGAGTGTTAAATCAATCTATTCGAATAGCCGCGTCCGCGGTCATGGACATGCTCGGGGATTTCACATGAGGGGTAGTTTTCATAAAATGTGGGAATGGGAGCTGTGTGACCTCAATCATATGGCTATGTGAAATAATCTGTTTAGCTGTGTGTCTTTGTGAAAACAACTGTTAAGTTAATATTGTCTATTTGTTTTGAATTATGCTTTCAATCTATTATTTGTATTCAATTGCAAATGTTGCTTTTATGCAAAAGAACCACAGAAGCCTTTTTCTTTGGAATAAACCTGCATCTATACATTGCATTACGTGGTATGATTTGCGAGTGCGGTTGTGTACTCACGCTTGTTGTAAAACTTGCGCCCAAACCTCTGTAAGAGGAGGAGTTTACGCTGCTTTCGAGGAGGAGTTCGTTGAAGGCTGATCGTTTGTTAAGGTCTGGATCCTAGTCGGTTGCCTGTGGTGAATTGGTGGGATCTACGTTGGAGTTTTCCGTTCATTCTTTGCTTTATTTACTGTTAGCCCTGCGTGGCTTAATAAGTGTAAACTCGACCATAAGGTCAAAACCCTTATTTGTTATTCAAATTAATCGTTTACTTTATTTATCGCTTGTGTGGATCGATATTTACCTGTGTTAGCCCTGTGTGCACTAGCGTGATCCTGGACTAGTGCAGTATACACAGAGGGTTCCAGAATCGTAAATTCTGGGTCCCGACAATTAGTCAATTGGTTCTTTTCATTGGCGGATTTTAATTTAATGGCATTTTCATCCACCCCCCCTATTAGGTTAGCATTCCCCAACTGTGGTTGTCCAAGTCTGACGGTTCTAGGATGGAGGATGCACATACTCACGTTTTACCAGGCGAAAGCGAAATACTATATGCACCCGTGTGCAACTAGGTCTATTCATTTTTACACATGCAAATAAATGCCTAATCGATTTTACGCCGGTGTTGCTTAGTTTAATTATTTTATCTTACTCAATTTATTTTCTAATGCTACAGATAATCCGCCTAATTCAGTGAGTTCTACCGGTGATTAATTTCTTTATATATATTCTCTGATTAATTTTACATTTTATTTATCCTGCGCTAATTTTCTACCGTCGGTCTACTACTATTTAATTCGTACGCGGTTTATACAAATTTATTCGGTCTAGCAAATGCACAGTGTCGACATGCAATATTTCTAGGCCTTAATTTTGTTGCTAAATCTACTACTATTAATCTTCTCAGAATTTACAATTTTGCCCCTTCCTAATTTCTCTTCCTTTCTTCTTCTTCTCTCTCTTCCTCACTTCTTTTCTCTCTCCACCCTATCTTCCCAGCCGAACACTTCTCTGGTTCTCTTCTTGCTTCCTCTTTCTTCTTTCTTCCTCACTTCATTTCTTCTCCCCATTTCTTTATTCCACTTCCTTGCTTCGGCCGAAACTTCCCATGGCGCCACCTCCAGCTCCAGGCTGGCCTCCGGCCGCCACTCCTGGCCCCTGCGCCGCAGCCACTCCCGTCTCCTGCGACAATCCAGTCCAATTGTACAAGCCCGACAAAATATTGGCCCAGATATAGAGAATTTCTTATATATTTTCGTCTTAAACAGTTTCCTTTTTGTATTCATTTTTGGTGTACAAACACAATCATGTGACCTACAATTTTACCATATAGCTTAGGCTGCTCCCAGTAGGTGGTTTTTTTACTGCAGTTTCTTATTGCATGAAAGGCATTTAGATACTACCTTCCCAATGCATAGTATCTTAAAGTGTTGTATCTTAGACCTTTAATATAGAGTATTTACTAGTATTTCTACCTAGGAAACTGTGTATGAGTGGTATCTAAATAAGATACCAATCTGTTCTCTCTCTTCTTTAATTGCAGTGCCACATCAGATTTTTATCTACGTGACAGCTTTAAAAAACTTACCAAAGTGGAGCATTGGAAGCAGCCTTATGACCTTTCAGAATTTACATTTTCTATGCATTGCATCCACCTATGTCAGGACGCAATTCTCCTGCATTGGAACCCAAAACCAAATATAAAAGCCAAGTGAGAATGTAGCAGCAAGAAAAATGCGGCGCTTTGCCAGAGAAAAGAGGCATGAGTGCATGATAGATGCGCATCCATCAATTAAGCTGCAGGATGCATTTAAATATCTAGTAACTTGTGTTTGTATTTCTTTAACATGTAAAAAATAAGCAGCTTTACAAAACTACAATGCAGGTAATGTTTTGCGAGGAACAAGTTTACCTTTCTATGATGCTCTGAAAGCTCCAACGTACAATGTCTGATGATGCAGAAATCTGTTGTACAATGTACAGTAAAGGCTACTACTCCAGGGTGAAGTCGTTCAGCCATATAAGCACCTCGTTCCTCTTTGGATCAGGAAGAACAAACAGAGTTTCAATAATGACTGAAAGTACAATTAAAAGATTGTAGCGGCTTTTCTTCACATATCAGCTAAAACTAAAAAGGGATAGTGCAAAAGGAAACATACCATCACAAAGCTCTGTGTCCTAGGATCATTGTAACGTGCAAGCAAACAACCTTCTTGAGGCTTCAACCCATCTTTGAGTAACTGGGAGCGTAGCTCCTTCTCTTTCTGGAGCACAATTTCCTCTTTTGATCGCCCACTGAATTTTTTCACTGCAGCAATGCCGCCTCCTACTTTTCGCAACGTAATTGCTTCCGTATTTGGAGCTGGTAAACTGATTGAACAAGAGTACTATTAGCAACAGAAGTAAAACTGTAGAAATTATCGCAAAAGACCCTACTTGGTTTATCTTTGAGCAGCTGTCTAAACCATAGCTTAAACATATTCTCAATAATTGAAAATTGAAATCATGCATTGCACAGGATACCTGTTCAAGTCTTTGTTCATTGGCAGAACTATCTGGGTTGATACATCTGAGAGTTTGTCATCAGAAGCCTGAGTGAAGACAGGTGTAGTCATTGGAATCTTTTCCGAGGAAGCCTTCTTGCCAGATATATACCAGCAGGAACAAGCACTTTCAGTATTTCCATGTATGGGGTTAATATTTACACTAATGGATAAAATAACCCACCCAGTAACATTGTTGAAACCTGATGATCCTGTTAGTTTATCTCCTTTTGCTTCGACTATTATGAATGGTGAATAGCTCCTGACCTGTAAAATTATTTATGCACATATTTCACCTCAAGAAAATATGTGAAGAGGTAACAGTTACAAATTAGCTGTTTTACAGACTACTACTCTATAAGTGAAAGATCACACTGGCAAGATTCCATTATTAAAAAAAGACGTGTAAAAATAATTTGGGAAACTTATCAGTGTTGTAAGTTCATACGAAGAATGGATTATGAAGCCATGCAGTGTTGTTACTTCAAATCTACAATGAATTGGGTTCTCAAAAAAAAAAATACCTTGTAATTTGAAGTCCTTTTCAGAATCTAATGGGAGTGATCATAAAACTGAATGGGAGAAGTTGGCAGAGAAGTATGAGGGTGAGACTCTTCAAACTTCTGAGTATAAAAGTGGGGGTGATTCACGCCAGCATAAAACTAGGCAACAGAGTGAGGTGGAGCCTGATGTGGAAGTGGAGTGTGCTCTAGAAATACAGAATACTGCTGACAGCTAAGCTCTTGCTATTGTTCCTTTAGCTTATAGCTTCCCTTCTGTTGACTCACCTCAAAGGGAGATGATTGTCAGGACAGATAGGGATTTAGCGAGGAATGGTCAGAAAATTGAAAGTCTGCCTGAAGGGGAGGGGGGCGCCCAAGCTCCTTCATCTGATACTGTGGTACACACTAAAGATGGTCCTACCTTGATGGCTGCTTCTCTTTGGCCTTGTCTACAATCTCCTGCTTCTCAGAAGCAGTCTCTGCTGGAGCATAAGTCTGATCCTCAGGGGGGGACTTTGGGGGTGGATAATGTGGTATATCAATCTCAAGGACAATTTTCTAAAAAGTATGGGGTGTCACTCAGCAGGTTGATGTTAGAAGCAGTGAGGAGATTAGAGACAAAGTTAGGAATATGGCTAGTGGGGCAGCTCAGGAGGAGGGGGCGTCTTTCCCTAGTAAGGATGGAAATCAAGATGAATGGATTCTCTCTAAAAAGAGAGGGGCTAAAAACAAGTTCAAAGAGCCGTTGGTGGCTATCAGAAAAAGTTCTCGTATCCAAGACCAAGGGATCCTCATGCAGGAGAAAGCTTCTATGCTAAAGTCTATTCATAATCTGGAGGTTCAAGGTAAGTATAATACTAACTCTTTTACTATTCTTAATGATGCTCCTGTAGAATATTTTGAACATGTTTCGTCCTTGTGTGGAATTGTTTTGGGTTCTCAAGATGAAGAGGCCAGGGGGTGATTTCTGCTTTTCAGGCGAGTGAAGTAGCTAGAGCTGCTATTGCCAAAGCAGAGCTTGAGTTGGTCTCCAGGAAAAATCAGGCTTAGACTGATATGGGGTCTGTTCAAGGGGGTGGTGATGGGGGTGCTAACATCAATTTTGATATTATTGATAATGAGTCCAGGGGGGCAGTGGGTTTTAAAGTTCAAAAGAAGGTTAAAGGTAAGCTGTCTAAAGATAGGTTCCCTTCCAGAAAGTGTAAAACATGAAGATTCTTTTCTGGAATATTAGAAGCTTGGGTAATCTTGCTAGAAGAAGGCAATTGAAGGAGATGATTTATAAGGAGAGATTTGATGCAGTTGGGCTTCAGGAAACTATTCGATAGTATTTTGTTGAGAGAGATCTAAAGGAAATATAGGGAATGGGGATTTTGGTTGGAACTGGATTCTGGCTATTGGTCACTCTGGGGGCATTTTGTTAGGGGTGAGAAAAGACAAATTGGACATTGAAGGGGTTGACCATGGCAGATTCTTTGTGAGTATGGTGGTTAGACATAAGTTGAATAATTTCAGATAGGAGCTGGTGACAGTTTATGGACCTGCTAATTATGGGTTGTCTCATGCTTTTCTAGGGGAGTTACATAACAAAATTCAGACTTCCAATCTCCCTGTTGTCTTAGGAGGGGATTTTAATCTAGTTAGGAAAGCTGAGGACAAAAGCTCTAATATTGCCAATCATTCTCTGATGGATAGCTTTAATGACTTTATTTCAGATAATAAGTTGTTGGAGATTAAAAGAAGTGGACCTAAATTTACCTGGACTAATAAACAAAGTTGTCCTATCATGGTGGAGCTGGACAGAATTCTGGTGTCTACGGATTGGGAAGAAAGGTACCCATTGAGCAATGCCTGCAGTTTGATCAGAGTAGGTTCAGATCACAGTCCCATCGTTTTGAACCCAGGGATGATAGAGAAGTTACTTCAGGGAGGTTTTCTTTTGAGAAAAAATGGTTATATCAGGAGGGGTTTCAAGAAGCAATTTCACAAAAATGGGGTGAGCTTATCTTGAAAGCTCCTGAGACTAGTTACTCTTTGGATAAGTGGGTTGGGGGATTAGCCTCATTAAGAAGGTTTTTGAGAGGTTGGGGTGCTAATTATAATGGGGAATATAAAAGAGAGAAGAAATTTCTTCTAGAAAACTTAGCAGTCTTGATAGCAGGGCTGAGAGACAAGGCCTAGCTATTGAGGAGTGGATTTCTAGATACAAGGCAGAAAAGGACTTAGAAAAGTTGTATGAGATGTAGGAAAGATCCTGGCAGCAAAAGGGGGTGTGTGAAATGGATGACTCATGGAGACTCCAACACCAAGTTCTTCTATAGTTGTGCCAATGGAAGAAGGAGAAATAACTATATTTTTAGTCTGGAGGATGATGGAAGGGTTTTAACCGAAGAGAGTAGTATTGGAAATCTTATCTACAAGTTTTATAAGAGTCTGTTTGGTTCTGAAAGGAGAGAATGTGTTCATTTGGCTAAGGATTTCTAGGTGTAGATAACATAGTTTTTGATGAAGATAATGATAGTCTCGTGCAAGCTTTTTCTGAAAAAGAAGTTTGGGATATCATTAGAGAGCTTCCTAATTACTCTGCTCCCGATCTAGACGGTTTCCCCACCTTCTTTTATAAGACCTTTTGGGGGGTTATCAAAAAGAGTTTTATAGGTTTAGTGAATGATTTCTTTGATGGCAAATTAGACCTTAAAAGGTTAAATTACAGGGTGATCACCTTAATTCCTAAGGTCACTGAGGCTAACTCTATCAAGCAGTTTAGACCCATTTGTTTGATGAATATCAGTTTTAAGAACATCACTAAGCTTCTTGCTGTTAGATTAGGCAGGATTGCCACTAGAGTGATTAGTGGGAATCAAACTGCCTTTATCAAGGGTAGATACATTCTGGATGGGGTGGTGGCCTTGCATGCGATTTTGCACGATTTGAGAGTGTCCAAAAGAAAAGGCGATGTCCTTAAGTTGGATTTTGAGAAGGCCTATGATAAGGTCCTTTGGGATTTCTTAGAGGAAGTCATGAAAGGGAAAAGATTTTTTGATAAATGGATTGACTGGGTGTTGAGTTCAGTCAGGGGGAAAGGTGAGCATCAATATTAATAGTTCAGTGGGTAATTACTTCTCCACCCATAGGGGTTTAATGCAGGGAGACCCTTTGTCTCCTCTGCTGTTTAATTTGGCTGCTGATGCCCTGGCAGTTATGATAGCTAAAGCTCAGGAGCAGGGTCTAGTTAAAGGGGTGGTGTCTCACTTAGTCCCAGGGGGTGTGTCCCTTTTGAAGTATGTAGATGACACAGTTTTGATGATAGAATGTGAGGACAAGTATATCCTTAATCTCAGGTTTCTGTTGCATTGCTTTGAATGGTTGTCTAGTTTAAAAATCAATTACTATAAGAGTGAAGTGTTTAGTCTAGGGGTGGATAACTTGGAAGCCATGAAAGTCTCTAATAACCTCAACTGTAAGTTGGGTGTTCTCCCTCTTACTTATTTGGGTATTGATATTGGAGATAGACATCTGTATCAGAAAGCTGCAGGTAGAATCATGAGCAAGCTTGGAAAAATATTGGATAATTGGAAGAATAACCTTCTATCTTCTGGGGACAGGTTGATCCTGACAAATAGCTACCTTAACAGCCTTCTAATTTACACAATAGGGTTTTATAGGTTGAATGAGGAGACTCACAGGAGAATTGATGGTATTAGATCCAAATTCTTTTGGAGAGGATCTAGTGATAAGTTTAAGTATCACATGGTCAATTGGAGATCAGTTTATATTCCTAAAGATTTTGGGGGTTTGGGGGTGATGAATACTAGATTGATGAATGATTGCTTGTTAAGTAAATGGTTTTGGAAGATAAGTAGAGTTGATAAGGAGATCTGGTATAGGATTTTAAAAGCTAAGTACTTTCTCAGGGGTGATTTCAGAAGCTCTACTCCCAGTAGATCTTCTCAGTTCTGGAAATCTATCCACAAAGTAAAACATTTTTTTAATATGGGGGCTTCATATCAGGCAGGTAATGGGAGAAATGTTTACTTTTGGCACGATGTTTGGTTAGGCAACTGTCCTATGAAGATTAAATATAATCGGTTGTTTAGAATTTGTTCTGGTCCTGTTATCAAGGTTTCTGATTGTCTTTTGAAAGGAATTTGGCATGTTGAGTTTGTTAGGAATCTTGGTAGGGAGGAAGAAGGCATGTGGTTAGACCTTAAAAATGATTTGGATGGGGTTTGGCTTAATGAGGAAAGAGACCAGGTGAGGTGGTGTCTAGAAAAGAATGGTCTGCTCACTGTTAAATCTTTGTATCAGCATTTGGCTTTTAGGGGTGTTGTTAATAGGAGAGTGAAGGAGTTGTCGTCCAGTAGGATTCCCCTAAAAGTTAAATTTTCTTGTGGCTTACCTACCATAACAGATTACAAACGGTAGATCAACTTAGAGCTAGAAGTTGGAAAGGGAATGCTAATTGCATTTTGTGTGTGGTGTTGGAAGATGCAAATCACGTCTTCTTCAATTGTGCCTTAGCCAATTTTGCTTGGAACTGTTTCAGAGAGATTCTAGGGTGGAAGAGGTGTTTAGTCTCTTTAGACGATTTTTACCTTTGTTGGCTAGATTCTTGGGGTACTATTAACTACCATATTATCCTTCTCAGTTTTGCAACTCTTATCTGGACATTATGAAAAAAATCAGAAACAAGCTGGCAATTGAGGGGGTTTTCCCTAAGCATCTTCATGAAGTGATTTTCAAATTTATGTCGTGTTTGCAGCGGTGGCGAGTGCTAATAAAAAGGAGCAGATGAAGCTGGATAATCTAGTTACCTTAGTAGAAAGTTGGCTGATTCACTTCCGTTCGATGGAGACTGTTGTTTCTTAGTTGTTTGGCCAGTTGTTCTTGGTCTTTGCAGTTTGGATCTGGTTGCTGTAGTTCGGATCAGTTTGTTTTGCTTTAGGCCTTAGAGTTAGCTGGTGTTCCCAGTTCACTTTGCCTCTTTTGTGTTTTGTTCCTGTATTGTGTGGACATTAACTTTCTATAAAAGCTGAGATGTTTCCTTTCTCAAAAAAAATAAATTTGAAGTCCTTTTCAGAATCAGGTAATTTGGTGTTTCTATATCTGGGGTCTTGTAAATCTGTAGCTGTGCAAAATCAAAAGCTCAAGTTCAAAGATTTGGTCGACATATGAAAAGAAAGTAGATTGATGACGAATTACCTGTTTGAAAACATCCCATAATCCTTCAAAAGAAAAATATTCATTGTTCTGTATTGAATCCCAAAGATCCTGCACTTCAGCATATCAGGGAATTACAATACTATTTAATGATGACTTGGGGTAAAAATACTGTGTTGTTAAATATTTTAAATAGAAAGACCATTATTGTAAATAGTAGTCGAGATTCGATAGAATTACAATACTTGATTGTGGGAAGTAGCACCGTTAATATTTTTCTCATCCACACATTACACATGATACAAGTGTGGGCAAAACCACTACAAAACTCTCTACTATTTCCATACCACTGTGGTTTTATGAAATTGTGTGATGCTGAGAAGGCGTAGTATCTTAGAGTTTAGGTTTACACAAATGCACACTGAACCAAAAGAAAAGAAACGTTATGGCATATCACAGCATCTGCCAACTACAGAGGGTGTTGTAACTTGGTTAAGTATGGAAGCTAAGTGTAGAGCTTTGGCTCAGGCTGAATATGAAGCATTGCATTGAAGTCGCAGAAACTGTGTGGCAGTTTTCATCTTCAAGATTACGCCCAACCAACTCTGGCCCTGTCTTTGCCTTCTTTGTCCATCACTTTGTGATGCATGGCTCCGGAAGCATGATGACACCAGCTAAGATGAATACTCCAAGCGCATGCCTGCACAATATCGCTGGTAAAGCAAACCTGAAGCAATCACACCAAGCCTTCTTCTCGGCGACATTGTAGAAAACAGTGTGCCTGGTAGGAGGATCACCATCTCTTTCAACATAGTACTTGATGTATGGTCCGTCCTGAACCTTAACAGCAATAACGTTGCAATGCTTCAATCAACTCCATTTGGAATATTTCAAATGCAGCCTTGGTGTAGATGCTCCACGCTTGTTTTTCCAAGACTGCATTGGTTTTCAGGGGTTGTTCAGGAAACGAAGCAAGATCTTTCTTCTTCTCATTTATATACAAACTGTCTGTGTGTAGATCAAATCTAGTGATAAAAGCATGGAGAGGAACTCTTGTACTGAAGTTATTCCTATAAAACCTACTGATTGTTTCTACTCTATGGGTCAATGACAACTCTGCAAAGATGGAGCTTGTCAGGTATGCAGGAACCCATCTGTGTCTTGCCTCAAAAGTGATCGCAACCAAGTGTTCTCCCTCAGGCCATACTTGTCAAGAATATAGCCCCAGAACATGTCAAAAATTCGTCATGGAGCCCCAGAATAGGTATCACACTCGTTGACGCATCTTTTTAGCTCGTCATGGAGCCCGGGAAATCTCATGTACACATCAGACAATTTCTTCTTGCATCGAGACAAAATTCGCCATCTACAAAGACGATGGAAACATTGAGGAAACATTTCGCACTACTACAAAACAGGTCATACTAGACGCCTCATCGCGAGCGGTTCCAAAGGGCGTCGTGTTGAACTCTCTGACGGTTCCCTTTAGAACCGTCTGTGATAGTGCATCATCACAGACGGCTCCTTCTACCAACCGTCTGTGAAGTATCACAGACGGTTGGTAGAAGACGCCGTCTGTGATGAGAACACCTCATCACAGACGGTTAGTATAACAAATCGTCTATGATACTTCACAGACGATTCGTGATACCAACCGTCAGTGATAAGTATCTCATCACAGACGGTTGGGATTAACAACCGTCTGTGATTTTGATTTTACCATAACTTGGAATTTTCCTTACTCTCTGATTTTACCATGAGTCTCTAATTTTACCATGAGAGTAAGGAAAATTCTAAGTCATGGTAAAATCAGAGAGTAATTGATTATCACGAGCGGTTCTTGTTCGAGAACCGTGCTGCGATGCTTTCCTGAGCGGCTCTTGTTCCGAACCGTCTATGATAGCTTTTATCACAGACGACTCAAAAACCGTCTGTGATAACCGTCTGTTATCACAGACGTACTTTACACAGACGGTTGGAAACCGTGCGTGATAACGATTCGAACAAATGCGTGATGAGGCTTTCTGTAGTAGTGTCGGCAACTGCCGCTGTCATTGTTAATAAGACCGCACGGCCTCACGGGCCAGTCCAGCATACAGGCTCCTCCTGGCCTGGGTCGCCGCCTCCACCGTTCGTTCTGCTGATTACAACGGTGCATGTTCGCTTTTTGCCATAAGTTTAAATCACTTGTTGTGATCATTGGATCAATATCCAATCATATGACACACCAATCTCTACACAAATCCAATGATCACAACAAGTGATTTAAACTTAAGAAAATTTCAGACAATTTAAAACTAGCAAAACTGAAAAAACAGTAGCAACTCATTTTAAAGGACTACCACCAATAGAAGCCCATCTCTTTCCGTTGTGGAAAGGCAGTGGGCCTCACGATCAAAATCTGTTCGGCCGGCAGCGGACGTACAGTTGGGCTGGTTGGCTTGTTTTCTCTTTGCTCCACGCCGAGGGATCGATCTGGCTTCTGCCCACTGACGACCACACGGCCCACTCCACTGGGCAAAAAAAGCAATCCTATATATTACAAATTTACTAGCACAGTGCCCCGTGCATTACAACAACAGAAACACAAACTTCTTCTCTTATTGTTTAATATACATTGTATACATGTTGCACTTTATTTGATCACTGCTTTATGGATTAAATTAGTCAGAAAAGTGCACATATTTATAACAAGGTATATTCCATTATAGCAACAGGTGGCATGACTTGAGTATGGATGAACAAGAGAGAAGAGTATGGCCTGATTAAGCAAGCACCCAATACAACAAATACATGGTGCGAATTAAGAGAGCAGAGCACGGACGAGCGAGGCATGCGATGTGGAGCTTCGTGGAGGAGGCTGGACTAGAGACCGCCAAGCAAGTAGTTGCGGAGCGCCCTCGCGACGGCGGCGGCGGCGAACGACAGCATCGCGAGCGCCGTCCCGAGCAGCCAAAGGAGGAACGCGACGAGCACATGCTCCTCGGCGTGGCTGGACGTAGCGGCGTTTGTGGCCATCATGATCTGCGGGTGCATGAGAACGAGGGCGCCGAGCATCATGAAGATACGGCCAGAGTCGAGGAGCAGCTGCTGGTGGAGACCGAGCTGCTCGACCTGCCCGATGAGGCGTTCGACGTAGCGCATCACGCGTTCTGCCATTGCCTATGCTATGTATGTCTCAGGTATGTATTATTACTAGCTAGCCGAGCGATGGCGTCGTGGGTGTAGAAAGCTCGCAGGCTCGGTAGGCCTTATATAGTTACTCATAGCTGGAGTTGAGTTTCTAGCCAACCTAATTGTTCTAGACACCCAAACCCTAGATGTCATTCTTGGCATGGATTGGTTATCCAAGCATAAAGCCGTGCTAGATTGTGGCCGAAGAGCCGTAACAGTCGAGGATGCCAAAGGAAACAAGGTAGAGTTTCTAGCCACCTCAGTTCGTGATGGACATTTGCTAGTAAACAGTTTGAAGACCCTTTCCTTGGAAGAAGTACCAGTGGTCAGTGAATATCCAGATGTGTTTCCAGAGGAGTTACCAGGAATGCCACCGGATCGTGACATTGAGTTTGTCATCGACCTAGTGCCAGGGACCGCACCGATTTCAAAGAGACCTTATCGGATGCCAGCCGATGAGTTGGTGGAGATGAAGAAGCAGATAGAAGAACTTCTTGAGAAAGGTTTCGTGATACCTAGTTCGTCGCCATGGGGAGCGCCAGTGTTGTTTGTCAAGAAGAAAGATGGAAGTATGAGGATGTGTATTGATTACCGTTCTATCAACGAAGTTACCATCAAGAACAAGTACCCACTACCCTGGATAGATGATCTGTTTGATCAGGTGAAAGGAGCCGGAGTGTTTTCAAAGATCGACCTGCGATCAGGTTACCACCAGCTAAAGGTTTGTCCTAAGGATATACCGAAGACCGCTTTCTCAACGCGGTATGGACATTATGAGTTCTTAGTCATGTCTTTTGGTCTGACTAATGCTCCTGCATATTTTATGAACATGATGAATAAAGTATTCATGGAATATTTGGACAAGTTCGTAGTTGTGTTCATTGATGATATTCTAGTGTACTCTAAGTCGGAGGAAGAACACGCCGAGCATTTAAGGATAATATTGGAAAAACTCAGAGAGCATCAGTTGTATGCCAAGTTCAGTAAGTGTGATTTTTGGAAGAAAGAAGTTGATTTCCTTGGTCATGTGATGACAGCCGAGGGAGTAGCAGTTGACCTTGGTAAAGTTAAAGCAGTGTTACATTGGGAGCAGCCCAAGACCGTGACTCAGATTCGCAGTTTCTTAGGAATGACAGGTTATTACCGCCGTTTCATCGAAGGATTCTCATCAATTGCTAAGCCCCTTACGCAATTGTTGAAGAAGGAGAAAAAGTTCACTTGGACTCCAGCCTGTAAAGAAAGTTTTCAAGAACTGAAGAAGCGTTTGACTTCAGCCCCAGTGCTGATTTTGCCAGATATTCGCAAGGATTTCGATATCTATTGTGATGCTTCGCGTCAAGGATTAGGATGCGTCCAGATGCAAGAAGGAAGAGCTGTCGCTTATGCGTCAAGGCAGTTGAGACCTCACGAAGAGAATTACCCTACTCATGATCTGGAATTAGCTGTCGTAGTGCATGCTTTAAAGATTTGGCGTCATTACCTCATCGGTAATCGCTGTGAAGTCTACACAGATCATAAGAGTCTAAAGTATATCTTCACCCAGTCAGATTTGAACATGAGACAGAGAAGATGGTTGGAATTGATCAAGGATTATAATCTTGGAATCCATTACCATCCCGGAAAGGCCAACGTAGTCGCAGACGCTCTAAGTCGTAAGAGTTACTGCAATGCCTTGGAAGTAAAGGAAAGTTGCCCAGAACTTTATGAAGAATTTCAGAAGCTAAAGCTAGAAGTTGTGTCCGAAGGATTTGTAGCCAATTTGGAGGTACAGTCTACCCTGGAGAAGCAAATTCGTGAAGCACAACCAAAGGATCCCGTGTTGTCAGAAATCAAGGTCAAAATGACAGAGGGGAAATTCAAAGATTTCACCAAGGATGATCACGACATACTCTGGATTAATGGTCGTATCGTGTACGGATATCGATGGTCTCAGACAGTTAATCTTAAAGGAAGCCCATGACTCAAAGTATTCGATACACCCTGGAAGTACCAAGATGTACCAGGATGTTAAGACTAAATTTTGGTGGCCAAATTTGAAACGAGAAGTCGCAGAGTTTGTTGCCTTGTGCGACACCTGTCAGAAAGTAAAAGCAGAACACCAGAGACCAGCAGGTTTGCTGCAACCGCTGAAGATTCCAGAATGGAAGTGGGAAGAGATCGAATGGATTTCATCACGGTTTACCCAAGACCCAATCGGTTACGATTCGATCCGGGTAATAGTCGATCGCTTGACCAAGGTCGCCCATTTCTTGCCGGTCAAAACCACGACTCGTGAGATCGCCTTGCGAGTTGTACATGGCGAATTGTCGGTTGCATGGTGTGCCCAAAAGATAGTGTCGCATCGAGGATCCCGTTCACTCTCGTTTTGGCGAGCTTGCATGAAGCATTGGGTACCCATCCGAATTTCGATACGCGTACCATCCACGCACACATGGACGATGAAAGAGTTAATCGAGATATTGGAGGATATCTTTGAGAGCTTGTGCTCTAGCTAATCTTGCCGATGGGATAAAAGTTTACCGTATGCAGAATTTTCGTACAACAATAGTTACCAAGCTAGTCTGCAAATGTCACCATTTGAAGCCTTGTATGGCCGTGCCTGCCGAACCCCGTTGAATTGGTCGAAAGCAATGAACGATCGTTTTAGTCAGCGTCATTCAAGCGTAAGATCAAGTGGCCATGATCGAGAGAAAGATCAAGATAGCTCGACCGAGCGGAAGAGCTATCGCGATAATCGTCGTCGTGACCTCAGCTTTGAACCGGAAGATTTTGTGTATCTTTGAGTGACCCCGCTCAGAGGTGTCAAAAGGTTTCATGCCAAAGGGAAGCTTGCCCCTAGGTATGTTGGTCCGTTCAAGATTTTGGAACGCCGTGGAGAAGTTGCTTACCAGTTGGAGCTACCGCAGTCGTTAGCAGGAGTACATGATGTCTTTCATGTCTCGCAGTTGAAGAAGTGTCTTCGTGTGCCAGAAGAGCAAGCCCCGTTGGAATCAATTGACTTGAAGGAGGATCTTACCTACAAGGAGCAGCCAGTCAAGATTTTGGATGTCGCAGAGCGCCTCACCAGAAGCAAGACTGTTCGTTTTTGCAAGGTCCAATGGAGCAACCACTCAGAAGGAGAAGCAACGTGGGAACGTGAAGAAGAGCTGAAAGCCGAGTTCCCTAGCCTTTTCTCTAGCTAGCCTGAATCTCGGGGTCGAGATTTCTTTAAGGGGGGAGGTTTGTAACATCCCAATTTTCTGAGCTTAAAAATCTTTTAAATAGTTAGTAGGGGAAAATTCACCATTTGAATTTTATTTGAATTTAATTCAAAAGCTTAATATTGGACTTTGCAATCAAAAACATTTAATGTGAATAATCCCAAGTGGAACAATAGCCAAAACTATTTTATTTGGGTTCTATGTGCTCAGATATATTTTCTAGATTTTTCTAGAATTTTTCTCAGTTCATTTGCTATATTCTATTGCTTATTTGAATTTCTGGTATTTTCTAAATTAGAAAAACAATTAAAAATCTCGGAAATTCTCTCGGCCCGAATCTCCCCGACCCATTCCTCCGCCACCGTGCACGGCCCGCTTCCCCGGCCCAGTTCGCCCGCGCGCGCACCGCCTCCAACTGACATGCGGGCCCCGCATGTCAGCCTCTCCTCTCTCTTTCCTTCCGAGCCCCGCTCGTCCCCCGCCGTTCGATCAAAGATGGACGGCTAAGATACGCGGGATGTAAGAGGAAGTTCCGATCGTTCTCTTGATTGTGGACCGTTCGATTAGATCTGGACGGTCGATCGAGTCCGCTTTCACCCGCCGCCGCCGCGCGCGCGCCGAGCCGCCGTCACCGACAGGTGGGCCCCGACCGCCACGTCACCGTCGTCTTCAAGGCGGACTCCGCCTGCCGCCCGATTTCGCCGCCGCCGCGCCGTGTCCTTCGCGAACTTGCCTCCCGGGGCTATTTAAAGCCCGAGGATCTCGTGCCGCACCCGAAGCCGCCACGAAAACCCTAGCGCCGCCACCGGCGCGCCGCCAGAGCCCTAGTCGCCGCCATCGTCTTGACTCGGCGAGCGACCACCCCATCGCTGCCGCCGTTCTAGTCCCCCTCGCCGCCACCGGACCCCACCCTCGGGATCGCCGCGTCGCCCGCATCTCGGAGCTGCCGTCGCCTTCGCCGGAGAACTCCTCCAACGCCGTCGCCGTCGAGCCCGAGCCTCCACCTCCGCTTCGAGCTCGCCGCCGGCCACTCTCGTCACCCCCGAGCACCCGTGAGCACATCGATGAGATCCCCGCGTCCCCCTCTACCTCCTGGTGCCATCCGTCGCCGCCGGCGAGCCGCCGTTCGCCGGGACCCTTGGTTCCCGAGCGCCGCGCCGCTCGGCCGCCCACGCGTCGAGCCACCTCAGCGCCGCGTCATCGCCCGTGCCTCCGTGTCGCATGCGTGGCGCCCGGTCATCGCCCACGTGTGCGCGCGCCGGGCATCCACCGGTCTCGAGCAGAGGCTCGGTGAGACCAGCCATCTGAGTGAGTGTCTCTGACGTGTGGGCCCCACATGTCAGGTTTTTCTTTTATTTATCTTTTTCCGAAATCCTGAGGGCTGACGCCAGCATTGCGCAATAATCCGATTTTTCAATAGAAAAGTAATTCGGAAATTCCAGAAAATCCAAATTAGGGTTTCTTTTTAGATTTAAACTTCCAGAGCTCATAACTTTTGCATCCTAACTCCGATTGAGCCCATTCAAATTTCTAAATTTGTCTAAATTCAAGCTCTATTTATCTAAGATTTTTATTTAATTTTTGGAGCTTGTTTTGCCTCTGTTATTTATTTGTTTTGTTTGTTTTTGTTTTGTTTGCCAGTAGACGTCGATTCGTTGGGAAATTTTGTGGAAGAAGGAGCACCCCAAGATCAAGACCAGTACATAGACCTTTTCCAAGGCAAGTCATACCTTTGATCATCTTGAACCCAGTTTTCAAATTACTTTGTGTTAAATTATTGCATTCTATTTTAATTATTTATTTAAATGCTTTGGGCATAGTTAGTATCCAACTTGTTATCACACCTTGGCCTTGTATGTCATAATTCCTTGTCACCGTAGATTGGTTGAGTTGGTAATATTATAGCACAAACGTGGGTTGGTTAGATGCGAGTACAATTGCTTAGCTATGCTACGAGTCTCACATCTCATGTAAGTTGCAAATATTAATTATGACTAAGTGACTATGGAACCTCGTGTAAAACTGTGTGCTATGTGTTATTACTTCGTGATGGCATGTGTTGCACTAAAACCAACTGGGTGGTAAAGGATTTAGACTAAGGCAAGTGGTGGAGACTGTGTGACATGGTGGTCTATGTGATGGGAATGATGGTCTTTGTGACTTAGTTAGAAAATGGAAGTCTTGCCTTGGTCAATTAAAGACTTAACTTTGTGCGCCATTGAACTGAGCCTTATGCGACCACATGCCTGGTATGGGACGGGCCTAACTTAGTAAGTTATGGATTCTCGGCATTGATGTTCAGGTGGATAGGTTATGCTGTGTGACAGGGTGGAGGTGTGACTACTTGGTGGTTGCATCGCGGGACGATTCGTCTTCCCTGTCCAGCGGTGTGTGTTATACCAATTCTATGTGAGCTGGTATAGCGGTTTGTAAGCACACTGGGAATATCAATGTTTGAGATGAAGTTTTCGAACTGTTTTGTTACGATTGGTGCTTGCTACACTAGTTGTATCTTGTGGGTAAAGTGTACAACCTCTGCAGAATGTTAATTAATCTATTCGAATAGCCGCGTCCGCGGCCATGGACATGCTCGGGGATTTCACACGAGGGGTAGTTTTCATAAAATGTTGGGATGGGAGCTGTGTGATCCCAATCATATGGCTATGTGAAATAATCTCTTTAGTTGTGTGTCTTTGT
Organism: Ampelocalamus luodianensis; assembly: GCA_036346255.1. NCBI lineage: Eukaryota > Viridiplantae > Streptophyta > Magnoliopsida > Poales > Poaceae > Ampelocalamus > Ampelocalamus luodianensis. The sequence goes on from CM070628.1 coordinate 64,866,204, forward strand.
GGAAACAAATATTAAATTAATATTGTCTATTTGTTTTGAATTATGCTTTCAATCTATTATTCGTATTCAATTGCAAATGTTGCTTTTATGCAAAAGAACCACATAAGCCTTTTCTTTGGTATAAGCCTGCATCTATACATTGCATTCTGTGGTATGATTTGCGAGTACGGTTGTGTACTCACGCTTGTTGTAAAACTTGCGCCCAAACCTACAGAAGAGGAGGAGTCTCACGCTTTGAGGAGGAGTTCGTGAAGGCCGATCGTTCGTTAAGGTCCGGATCGATCGATTGCTGTGGTGAATTGGTGGGATCTACGCTGGAGTTTTCCGTTCCGCTGCTGCTTTATTTACAATTAGCCCTGCGTGGCTTAATAAGTGTAAACTCGACCATAAGGTCAAAACCCTTATTTGTTATTCAAACTAATCGTTTACTTTATTTATCGCTTGTGTGGATCGATATTTACTGTGTTAACCTCGTGTGCACTAGCGTGATCTGGACAAGTGCGATATACTGAGGGTTCCGAATCGCACTCGGGTCCCGACACAAACCCATCTCCTCGATGCATTGTCTATCACATTCGTGATAAACCCTTTGTGAAGGGATCGCGATTCTTAGTCGTTTGGATATAATCCAAAGCTATTACTCGGAGTTTCTCATTTTTCCGATGATTTGGTCTTCTCTTCACATGTCTTGATGCCTTCATATTATCCTTAGAACTGTTCACTTTGACGATCACGACCGATTGTCACAATTCATCGAATAGCCGGCACGGTTTTCAACCACCGCAAATCCATCAAGAGCTCACGAAGCCATTCGGCTTCAATAGTGGCGATATCTAATCTTTGTGAGTTACGCTTCCATTGTTGACCTCGTTAAGATGGTCTGCTTGCAAGACTTCCATGAAACAGCGCCACCTCTAAGTGTGAAGACATATCCACTTGTGGCCTTAATCTCATCAGCATCAGATATCCAGTTTGAATCGCTATAACCCTCCAGTACCCTGGGGTACTCGGTATAGTGAATGTCATAGCTCATAGTACCCTTTAGATAGTGCATCATGCCAATGATCATCTCCCGGATTGGAAACAAAACGACTTAGTTTGCTCACAGCAAACGAGATGTCAGGCCTAGTACCGCTAGCTAAATACATGAGTGAACCAATTATCTGAGAATATCTCAATTGGTCTCTAGCTATTCTCCGATTCTTCCTAAGCAACATGTTAGGATCATAAGGTGTTGGAGAGGATTTGCAGTCGCTATATCCAAAACGACTCAAAACCTTTTCTACATAATGAGATTGCAACAAAGTAATCCCACCATCATCACCTCTCAACAGCTCGATGTTCAAGATAACATCAGCTACTCCCAGATCTTTCATCTCAAAATTCTGAGACAAGAAATCCTTGACTTCCTTAATCACATTAAGGTTGGTCCCAAAGATCAGTATGTCATCAACATACAGACAAAGAATGACTCCCTCGCCCCCACCATGGCGATAATACACACATCTGTCGGCTTCATTCACAATAAAGCCTGCAGATGTTAAAGTTCTGTCAAACTTTTCATGCCACTGCTTAGGTGCTTGTTTAAGACCATACAAAGATTTCAACAACTTGCACACATTTCCTTCTTGACCATCTACTACAAATCGATCTGGCTGTTCCATGTAAATTTCCTCATCTAACTCTCCATTTAGAAAAAGCCGTCTTAACGTCCATCTGATGAACGAGAAGACCGTGTGAGGCAGCCAGAGATAGTAGTACTCGAATAGTGGTCAATATAGCCACAGGTGAGTAAGTATCAAAGAAATCTTCACCTTCCTTTTGGGTATAACCCTTGGCCACAAGCCGTGCCTTGTACTTCTCGATAGTACAATCAGGCCTAAGCTTCTTTTTGAACACCCACTTACATCCTACAGGTTTACAATCATAAGGACGCTCAGTGATCTCCCAAGTTCCATTAGAGATAATAGAATCCATTTCACTACGGACTGCTTCCTTCCAGTATTCCGCATCTGGAGAAGCATATGCTTCAGAAATGGTACTTGGAGTATCATCCACAAGGTACACAATGAAATCAGGACCAAAAGACTTTGCAGTCCTTTGTCTTTTACTCTTCCTCAGAGTTTCATTGTCTTCCTCCTCAGGAATTTGCTCAAGGGTTTGCTCAAAATATTCTATTGGAATGATAGGTTCAGGAGTTGTATCAGGCTCCTGACTCGATGAACTAGGCATATCTTTCATCGGAAAAATATCCTCAAAGAATGTAGCATCTCTGGACTCCATAATTATACCGACATGCACGTCAGGTACTCGAGATTTCACCACTAGAAATCTATATCCAACGCTATGGTGAGCATAGCCTAGAAAGAAGCAATCCACGGTTTTTGATCCAAGCTTACGCTTTTTGGAAATTGGCACATTGACTTTCGCCAAACAACCCCAAGTGCGTAAGTATGAGAGTGATAGTCTTTTCTTCTCCCATTGTTCATATGGGGTTATCTCTTTATTCTTTGTGGGAACCCTGTTTAGGACATGACATGAAGTCAATATGGCCTCCCCCACCATGCTTTGGAAAGACCCGCTGTTTCTAACATGGCATTAACCAAATCAGCTAGAGTACGGTTCTTTCTTTCAGCAACCCCGTTTGACTGGGGTGAATAGGGAGGCGTCCTCTCATGGATTATACCATGTTCCTCACAGAATAAATTGAACTCATTAGAAAAGTACTCGCCTCCACGATCGGACCTAACCGTTTTGATTTTCTTTTCAAGTTGGTTCTCACACGCTTTATAGATTTTAAAGTAGTGAAGAGCTTCATCTTTAGTTTTCAAAAGATACACATAACAGAACCTAGTGGAGTCATCAATCAAAGTCATGAAATATCTATTACCACCTTTTGTCAACACACCATTCATCTCACACAGATCTGAATGTATGAGTTCTAATGGTGCCAAGTTTCTTACCTCCATGACCTTATGAGGCTTACGAGGCTGCTTTGATTGCACACAAACTTGACATTTAGAACCTTTGGCAAGGGTGATTTTCAGGATTAACTCTAAACTGGCTAACCGTGTCATGCAACCAAAATTTATGTGACAAAGTCGTGAATGCCAAATAATAGTCTCATTACCACTGCAAACATGGTTCACAATATTATTACATAAATCTGAAAGAGATAGGCGGAACAAGCCTTCGCACACATAGCCTTTACCAACAAATTGTCCACACTTGGACATTACAAATTTATTGGACTCAAATACCAGTCTAAAGCCATCTCTACACAGAAGAGATCCGCTCACGAGATTCTTATTGGTAGATGGCACATGATGCACGTTCTTCAGTTGCACAATCTTCCCCGAAGTAAACTTCAGATCGACCATGCCAACACCATGAACAGTGGCATGTGACCCGTTCCCCATTAGAACGGTTGAATCCCGAATGACCTGGTAAGAAGAGAACAATGAAATATCAGCACACACATGTATATTAGCACCAGTGTCTATCCACCAATCGATTGATTGACATACGGAAAGAACAGTAGGTAAATTACCATACCCTGATGTTCCCGTCTCAGTAGTACCAACAACAATATTAGCAGACTTAGAATTCTGCCCTTACTGATTCTTTCCACCCTTGCGTTGACTGCAATCATTGACCCAATGACCAGGTTCGCCACACACAAAGCAAAGGCTATCCTTTGTGTTCTTCTTTTTCTTCTTGAAACTAGTTGTTTGTGTGATCTTGTTCTTGCCTTTGAACTTTTGAGCTTGGCCATTATTCTTCTGTACCACATGGGCACTAGAATGTCCCTCATTACCTCTGATGTGTGTATCTTTTGCCCTCGCCTTCTCTTCAACATCAAGAGACCCGATAAGATTTTCAACAGAAAACTCTTGTCTCTTGTGTTTCAGGGAAGTAGCAAAATTCCTCCAAGAAGGAGGAAGCTTGGCAATAATGCCTCCCGCGACAAACTTGTCCGGTAACACACATTTGAAGTGCTCGAGTTCTTTGGCCATGGATTGTATTTCATGAGCCTGCTCAACTACAGAACGGCTGTCAACCATTCTATAGTCATGGTATTGCTCCATGAGATACAATTCACTGCCTGCATCCGAAACCCCAAACTTGGCCTCGAGTGCATCGCACATCTCTTTTCCAGTTTTGATCACCATATATGCATCAACTAACTTCTCACCAAGAACGCTAATCACGACACCTTTAAAAAGGTTATCAGCAGCCTCGAACGCTTGCTCCTGTTCAGGAGTAAGTGTTCCTTCAGGCTTGCCACTTGCCACATGAAAAATGTTCATGGCAGTTAGCCAAAACACCATCTTGGTGCGCCACCTCTTGTAATTCGCACTGTCGAATTCAGAGGGTTTTAGCGCGGCGGCAAAACCAGTTGACGAAAAATGTCTATAATAAGGTTTTTGGATTGTTGAAAGTATGAGCATTTTTCGAATTACTTTAATCCAGAAATATAGTAGATAAATCATGAGAATTACTCTAGTCATTTTCACAAAGTAAATGAACAAGAACACTATAGCCATACTAAGATCCACAAGGACATAAACTAGTATACCTATCTCAGTGTTCAAGTTAACAACAGATAAGAAAACTAACCAACAAATATGTGTAAGATAAACATACCCGGATGCAGTAGAAGGAGTAGCAGCAGTAGGAGTTCCAGATCCAGTAGCAGCAGCAGGAGTCTTGTCGTTCGTCATGACGTAGTGGTAGTAGTCGTGCAGTTGATGTAGACGCAGCAGAGAATCGAATGAAGAAGAAGAAGCGAGCAGTCGCGCGAACGCTCCCCAAAAACCTTATTCGTCGTCGCTCGTGCAAGCCTTCAATGACGAGGGTTCCAGAGGCCTGCTCTCCCGGTGCGACCGTACACGCACCTCGCCGGGATGAAGATCGCCGGAGACAGCAACAAACCAGTGGTATACTATTGTCTTTCGTTGAGAGTATTCGAAAAAAACACAGAAGAACAAATGCTCTGTTCCATATAATGGCAAAAACCTAGATACCAGTAACGGCTGTCATTACTTACTAGTAACCGCAGCCATTACCCAGTCACTAGTAACCGCAGCCATTACCCAGTCAGTAGTAACCGCAACCATTACTGCTAGCGATTTCTGAAACAGAGCATGTTCTACTTAATGGCAAAAACGAAGAGACTAGAAACGGTCACCACTATTCACTAGTAACTGAACCGTTTGTTAATGCCATTAACTACAAGTCAGTGCGTTTCAATTTTCGAATAGATAAAGAAAAATGCGCACGCACCCGACACGCCTGCGTACGCGCACGCGCACACGCACCGCACGACACGGCACGGCAGGGCTCGGCTCGGCTCGGCGTGGCGTGGCGTGGCGAGGCAAGCGCGCGCGTGTATTGGCTCTCTCCAATTCCACAAGGGGGCTACCACATTCCACCTTTTAAAGTGGTGTAACTCCCATTCAACTCTCCATATGGGACTAAATAGTTTTAGCATATGCACATGGGCCTTTGGGATTTTCCAGGAATTAATTAGAATTAAACATGGGCCTAGCCCGTATTAATTCCAACACAAAAAGACTATACAAATTATTGCACCTTCAAGTTATAACCTCAAGAATTCGTAAGTACAAAAGACTATACAAATTATCGTGGGGAATGTAAACCTTCATGATAAGACTCAAAGTCAGTTACAATAAGAAACCATTACAAGCATACATACAACATTAACACCATCTTTGAAGTAATGTATATTGAGAATTCATTACAAGCGAACTAAAACATTAAAAATAAACTCATAATTAAATTACAAGATTTATTTACATTAAATCCTACAAAAGTAATTAATAAAAATCTTGCATTGCATATCGCCGAGCCCTCCTTGTATCTTGTTCATTGACCACCGACCCATCAAACCCTTGTGTGGACCTAGTCATCCAAAACCTGCACGCACACCACTCTCTACCAGTACTGTTAGATAGAAGCAAGCCTAAGTTTTATTAAAGTAAGGATTGGGAGGAGAAGATTGCTGTCAATTTTCCAAAGTGCAGTAGAATACCTGAAACAATCAGGGCAGTCAGTCCCTAGACCATCAAGATATCTAGACCAACCGGAGTGAGTCGGTCCTTGATCGTCAAGATGTCCAGACCACCCGAAGTCATTCGGTACCTGTCACTTCCGTGGGTCTCCTCATCTGGCGTTATTAGAATACAACACGCACTGTCTACAATTGCAGCAGCCACAATATAATCCCACAATGCACATCCCAGTACACCCCCACCCTCAGCCAAAGCATCACTAGGCATAGCGAAACCGGCACCAGCAACATTGCAAGCAGCCCAAGCCAACAGGCAGCTCAACCCCCCTGCCCAAGTTCCACATTCATTCCCTCAGCACAGGCCGGCCAACATCCAGAGGCTTCTTCACCCCATTCATCCCCCCTTCACCACAACTCATTCCTTCACATACCCAAAATCCTGCCCAGCTTGCATTCACCAAGAGGAGCAAAGGGGAAGGGGAGCAAGGAAGCCAGAGAAGCCAGGGAGCGTGGAAGAGAGGCAAAGATTGGGGAGCAAGGCGATGACAGGACCACAAGAGCAAGAGGAGAGCACCAGCGAGGCCGACACTGCCATCCTCTCCCCTAGCTCAAATCCGCACAAGAGGTAACACTAGTGACACCTCAGTAGGCACTGCACACATACACCTTAATCACACTTAGCACCAGATCTCAGTGGCATCAGCTTGCAGCTCTCAGTATCATCTCATATGCATCACAGAGCAAGGGGAGGGGCTGGGTTAGAGAGGAAGGAGGAAGGGGTTGTACCTCAGTGCATCGGCGACAACCTTGGCCGATTCCCTAGTATTCATGCATAAGCAACCGTAAGCCACATCAGTAGGGGGAAATCAGCATATCTGTGAAAGCAAAACAAAAATGAAAAAGGGGGTGCTTCTCAGGGAGTAGTCGAGCGGAGGTCGAGCCGGGCGAGTAGGCGAGGCGGCCCTAGGCCGGGCCGAGCCAGCACGAGGAGCGCGCGGGCCGAGGCAGCGCTAGCCCCAGGCCACGCCGAGAGGAGGTCGGGCTGGGCTAGAGCGGAGAGGAGGCGGCGCTAGACCATTCGACGACAGGAGGTTGGGAGGTTGAGAGAGAGAGAGAGAGGGAGATGGGGATTTAGGAGTTTGCAAATGGGGAATGTGGGAAATGGAGGAAGAAGAAGGCCTGGGTGGTTTCAGTCGTGAGTGAATAGAGTGGATAGAGGCAAAGGGGTTTAGGTGAGGGTAATTAGGGAGGAGACTGGTTAAGCTGGTTTTGCTAGTGGCGGTAGTTCCGCTGGTCGAGCGGCGGTAATACTGCATGTTGATCGGCGGCAGCATCACGTGTAGAGCGTCTTGTTGGGGGTTACTAACTTAGCTAAGGACTCGAAAAGTTTTACTTAAATTAAATTGTGCTAATAATTAGAAGTCACTAACTTATGTATCCATAGTATCACCTCAAAACCAACTACGTATTTATTTATGTATTATTATTCGTGCTGTTGTATTGCTACAGAGGACGAACCAGCACCGACAGGAATAGCTGATCAGATTCGTCGACACCGACATTTCTACATTTTTGAAGGCAAGTGACCCTCTTGAACATAAATATAGTTAATTTAAAAGCAAACCCTATCTTGCACTATTATATGTATTGCATCAAAATTGTTTCTCAAAACTTAAATAAAATGATTGAGATGAAGATGGTTAAGATGATGAGGAAAGAAATGGGAATTACTAGGCTGGTAAAAGGGGCTCTGGCAGGGGAAATCGACGACGATGATGATGAGGTAAGATGTGGGCCCTTTTTTACATATGGTTAAAATATAAGGACCAACAAAACTCTTGCTCGGTCAGATGCCGTAAATTTAGTGCCAACCATTTTCCCATTTCGGCGGGCAGAAAAATGCTACCCTGTTACATGACTATGCTCTCCATAATGGGTAAGTACTATATGTGAGTGTGATGGAGGAACCCAGGACCGGTGGGGAAGTCCGGAAGTGGGGGATCCAAGGCGCTATAGCGCTAAGGTGGAGTGTTGAGTGCAGAATAGAAACTGCCTCAATCAACATTACCAGAAATAGGTGGATGACGAGGTCAGCACCGTGACTAAATCGGCACCAACAAAAGGTGATGGGTGGAGAAATTAATTCACGTAACCTTAAAAATGTTATGTATTTTGATCTCGAACCCGCATCCAAGGAAACGCGGTGGACCTAGTTCACAGAGAGTTCAGAGTAGCTATGGGTAAAGTGGTACAAAGCCTGCGTAGTGCTAACTAAATCATGAATTCATGACAGTCTCCTGGATTGGAGTCTACGGGAACCACTAGGGGTCTATCTTCTCTTCGAGTGACAAGTAGTATTTTCAGTATTAAAAATTGCCACCTAATGTTTTGATGAGCTATTTTCAGAAAAGAGATGATTTAGAAAATGTGATAATGAATAGAGATAAGTCATGCAGTGCATCTTTTGCTAATAATGCTTGCTGAGTATATTAATTTGTACTCAACCTTGTTAGTATTCTCCTTTGTAGATCCGAGTTCGGTCGGGAATTATCCTGAGTAGGACGAAGGACATGCAGGTACCGATGCCACTTCAGGACGAGGAGGCACTGACTATGAAGACCAGTGGGGTAAAGAAAGGCCAGCGAAGGGACTTGGTCCCATTATTGTAGTTGTAAATTACTCTGTAAGATCCATAGCCTTGCGTGGCTAACTGGAACAAAAGTACAGTTTCTATCTTATTGTTCTGCTGCGTAACTCCGGTAAAGACTTACTATTCGTTGGAGCAGTGTTCTAGTGAGCAAACAAATAGTAATCCATGTACCTAAGTATGATTACCCCTAGGGTAATAACACGGGGCGTCACAGTAGTTTAACCTCACAAGAATCGATCTTAAATCAGTCAGCCCAAGCTACATCTTATATATGAATTAAATGGATGCTTTGATCAGCTCCCATGCCGTATTTTGTGCTGCATAGTTAAGTGATTTTTTTTTAATCCGAAACTTTCCCTCTCTGGCTACAGTAAAGAAAGAAGGCACCGCGAGGCATCTGAGCGAGCCACGGCTCGAACCTAGGTGGGCGGAAACCCCAGCTCCCCATCTGCCAAGTAAGCTACGCTCACTCCTCAAGTGACTTTGTTTCTGAAGTGAAAATATCCAAGTATTTGGCATGTCAATTTTGTGCTGTGCACGGTGTTCCAATATCAGTAATTTTCTATCTCGCATTGTGGCATACACCTTTGGTACAAAATTGACAATCTCACAAGGATGAAATAGCAGTAATTTTCTATCTAGCATACCGCGCCAATTGGCGCGGGTCACTTCTAGTTCTATTTATTCAGCCGCAAATTCCAGGTGTGCGTTCAAAGAAAAACATACGTTCCAACTTCCAAGATCTAGTAGTGACAAGCAAGAATACTAACCACATGGCTGCAGAACTTGAGATTCTGTGGGTTGACGCCCATGATCGACAGACCGGTGAAGACAAGCTCCGGCTTCCACGGTAAAAGAACGAACTTCATGATCATGGTCCACCTCGTGGTGATCTCGTGTGGCCCTGTTTAAACCAAACGCATAGAACTTATTGAGTTGTGATCTGAATTTTTAATATAAAAGTATCCGGATTAGTTGTCATATTAGCGGATAAGTTTTTACTTGGACTCTAAGTCCGTTTACCCTTTTATATACCTCTTGTAAGCAGCACGGGGAGAGTCGACGCTTGACGCCTCATTGTAATTCCTGGCGTTTTGTAAATACTCATATATTGCCGATTGGTGTCCGTGGTTTTTTCTCGTAAGTGTTTTTCACGTAAAATTAATATCTCTCATCTCTATTGATCCGTACATTATTTCTAACAAGTGATATCAGAACACAAAGATTAAGATTTTGAAAGAGATACGAGAAAAAAAAATAGCAGATCGATCTGCCGTCCACCGTCACGCGCGTCGCTACCATCGCGCAGCGCGTCTTCGCTCGCGTTGGCTTCGAGCAGCAGCCAGCGCGCCTTCGCTTCGATCCGAGCTCCTGTCACGCATCAATTTTTCGGTCCGAGCAACGCCCGCATCCGTCGTCGCCTCGGTCAAGCGGCAGCCGCGCGAGCAATCGGAGCAGACCAAACCAATTGAATCTTTCGCGCGTGCGTGCGTCATCCACAGCAAGCACACCAAATTCCACCAGCGCACAGGTTCAAGATCAATCTTTGTTTATTAAATCACCATCTATTCTATTGGTCATCTTTGATTGACGTGAAGGATGAAAATCTTTGTTTAATTAATCAACCAACCAAGTGCTCCTGTCGGTTTGATTTTTCTGGAGATTATGTTGCTACGCTAGCAAGCATACAGCTTTGCGTTGTCCACCCGAGAAAGGAGATTAGAAGATCTTTGATTTGCGGACGCAGAAGGTGTACCAAAGAAATCGTGATTTTTGTTAGATTTATACAGATCGGTACTAGTAATTTTTAGGTTTTATTCCTTATGATGACTTTGAAGTATGATCTTTCACTCCTGGATCGAAACATAAGATTTACGCTGTGGCAAGTTAAGATGAGGGCTATGTTGGCACAGATGAATTTGGATGATGCGCTGGAAGGATTTGCGAAACAACCTACCACATGGACCGCAGATGAGAAGCGTAAAGATCGTAAGATTTTATCTCAGATTTACCTTCATCTATCAAATAATATTTTGTAGTAGATTTTGAAGGAGAAGACATCTGCTGCATTATGGCTGAAGCTGGAACAAATTTCCATGACAAAGGATCTTACCAGTAAAATGCATCTCAAGTAGAAGTTGTACTATCACAAATTGCAAGAAGGAGAATCCGTACTTGATCATCTTTCAATGTTTAAGGAGATCGTTGCCGACCTAGAGTCGATGGAGGTAAAATATGAGGATGAGAATTTGGGTCTCATTCTTTTATGTTTCCTGTCTAGTTCTTTTTCAAATTCCAGAGATACCATATTATATAATAGAGATACTCTAACTCTTAACGAAGTTTATGAAGCTTTGCATTCTAAGGAGAAGATGAAACAGATGGTACCTTCCGAAAATACAAGTTCAAAAGGAGAAAGCTTATTTGTTCATGGCAGACAAAAGAAGAAAAACTCAAACAATGGATCTCGAACCAAAAGTTCGAACGGCTACAAGAACCGATCGAAACCGAGAGGCAAATACAAATCGTGCAAATATTGCAAGAAAAGTGGGCACAACATCTCTGAATACTGGAAGCTGCAGAATAAAGAAAAAGGAATTATCCATTATAAGCCAAAAGGTAAACCAGATGATGAAGGTAAACCTTCCCTTACTGCTGATGATAGTTCTAATGGAGATGTTCTTGTTGCCTTTGCTGGATGTGCTAAGACCAATGATGAATAGATTCTTAATTCTGTCTGTATCTTTCATATGTGTTCTAATAGGGACTGGTTTGCCATCTATGAATCTATTGAAAGTGGTATTGTGTTGATAGGTGATAATTCATCTTGTAAGGTTGCAGGAATTGGTTCAATTCAGATCAAGATGTTCGATGGCATTGTCAGAACTTTGACAGATGTGAGGCACATTCCAGATTTAAAAAGAAATCTCATCTCTTTAAGTACTCTTGATGCTAAAGGGTACAAGTATTCTAGTGAAGGTGGAGTTTTGAAGGTATCAAAAGACTCTCTTGTTATGATGAAAGTTGATATTAAAACTGTAAATTTGTACCACCTGCGAGGTACTACAATATCAGGTAATGTTGTTGTAATTTCAAGTTCATTATCTGATTCTGATGCTACTAATTTTTGGCATATGCGCCTTGGGCATATGAGTGAAATCGATTTGGCAAAATTGAGCAAGTGAGGACTTCTTGATGGATATAGCATCGGCAAGCTGAAATTTTATGAGCATTGTGTGTTTGACAAACATAAGAGGGTGAGATTCAATAATTCAGTTCATACTACAGAACGTATTTTGGATTATATGCATTCTGATTTATGGGGGCCCATCTCGCAAGACATCTCTAGGAAGTGTTCATTATATGTTAACAATTATTGATGCTTACTCTAGAAGAGTGTGGCCTTATTTCTTGAAGCATAAATCAGAAATATTTTCAACATTTAAAGAGTGGAAGACTATGATTGAAAAGCAAACTAAAAAGAAGGTAAAGAAACTTCACACTGATAATAGGATAGAATTCTATTCTGATGAATTTGAATCATATTGCAAGACTGGAGGCATTGTTAGACGTTACACCGTTTCCGGTACTCCTCAACAAAACGGTGTAGTTGAGCGTATAAACAGGACCATAATATCCAAGGTCCGTTGCATGTTGTCAAATACAGGTTTGCATATGTGTTTTTGGGCTGAAACCGTTTCCACTGCTTATTATCTTATTAATCAGTTACCCAATATTGCAATTGAAAAGAAGACTCCAATTGAGATATAGTCTGGTTCCCCAGCAATTTACTCAGAATTAACAGTTTTTGGTTGTACTGCTTATGCTTATGTTGATAATGAAAAATCAGAGTCTAGAGTTGTTAAGTGCATCTTTCTTGGTTATAAATATAAGTTGTGGAATCTTATAACAAAGAAGGTTGTGATTAGTAGAAATGTTGTCTTTAATGAATCTTCTATGCTTCCTGATAAACTGCCCACTAATGTTCTTGTTGAGAGTGAGCGAATTTAAGTGTTCAGGTGGAGCATTCTGTTGGTTCAGGTAACACATCAGATAAGAAAAATACTCAATATGTGGGCCTTGATCAATTTCTAGCCATAGGCCCAGATTGCGGTTCAGTATAAAAAGAAAAAATCTATCCTAAAAAGTTCAAGAAGAGAAACTGAATATATATCACATAAAGTTCTTACAAAACTCATGTGTTCCAAATAGTCCTTAGACCTTAGTTTATTTAAGTTTTTGTATTAAATAATTCAGTCGATCACAACAGCCTCATTGTGAAACTGCTCAAAGTCTTGCAATACACAATAAATAAACGTATCAGATATATTTAAAAACCCAAAAATAAATTGATCTAAAAAAGCATAAATAAATTGTGTAAATCCTACAAACATGGTGATTCATCACATTCATACCGGCCATTGTGCCATCAATGACAATGAATGTGCAGAGCCCGCACTCGAGCGATCAAAAATTATAATCTGATCCCAAGTCACGGAGTATCGGACCAAGGGTGCAAGAAAGACAGTACAGTACATCACTTAGTTAGTATTGAAAGAGAAAATTCACAATATGACACTACTCAATGAGGTTGATATCGTTGGGAAACCATGGGCCTGACCTTGCAGTCGGCCCATTAGTGGGCGCCCCATCCCAAACCCTAGCAGGGTCGTAGCCTATAAATAGGGGGTGCTATTCATTGTAAACGTTTGATCGATGGATGAAGGAATAAAGAGAAGCAAGACGTCCCCCCTACATCTCTGTGTTCTATCTCTTGTTTCTGTTCTTGTGTTCATGCATTGTTCTTACGATTCTGAGTTTGTCTACGAGGTTATCGCTCGGACTGGACTCGCCAGCGACGGTTCCTCAACACGTTATCAGCACGATCGACTCTCCTCGCATCGAAAAGGTAACCGTCGAAGAACGACGCTCGTAGATTGAATCGTATTTTCTAGATCGCTTTAAATTCTGCAAATTTGCTTTCTAGATTGATTTTCTACGGTGCAAATCCGATCTAATCTACCGCGAGCCGACTTGGAGTCGCCGGCACAATGTCGATCGGTAGATTGCATGAAAGATTGGATGTTGATTGTACCGTAGATTGAAAATTGCAATTTCGTTCTAATCTACCGCAAACCGACTTGAAGTCGCAGGCCAAGCCGATCCGTGATTGCATGAACAATTGCATCGCATAAACAGTATACATATGCATGAACAGTAAACTCGAAGAAGAAAAAAACCCACAGCGCCCGATGCGCCGTGCGACGCCGGCCCGAAGCCGTACGCCTACCGGATGAAGGGTCGCACCTAGAAGGCGCACCCCTCACCCCTACGATTGGAATCGCCCCAGCACGGGCTTCCCCCTCACGTCGTTGCCGGTCACCCAAAGAAAAAAAAAGGAGGGTGGCGTCGGCTCTGCACGGCTACGCCGCCGGCCGCATAGCACGCGCCGCCAACCCCGGTCCCGCATGGCTGACGACCCGCATGACACAACGCCGGCGTCGTGCTCCACGGCCGCCAAGGCACCCGAAGAAACGTCGTCGGCCCGAAGCCGTCGGCCACCCGCGTCGGCTTGAAGCCGCGCGCACGGTCACGGCGACGCCGGCTTGAAGCCGCCGCCACATGCGCACGGCGCCGCCCCGCACGACGCTGCCTCCGACCACATCACCCCGAACGAGCAGCGCCGCCATCGACGGCTCGTGCACGGCCAGCATCGGCCACCTTGAAGCCGCGCCTGAAGCCGGAGCTGGAACCTCCTGTGGACGTCGCCGTCGGACCGCCCTGCGACCACCTCGCCGCACGAAGCCCACCGCGCCATCTAGGCCGCGCGCTGCCGCGATCGCCGACCCGCCGCACTTACTCCGCCCGCCCGCGCTGCTGGCGCCGCGCGTGCTGTGGCGACGCCGCCCGCGGCGACATAGCCTCGAGCCCGCCCCGTCGCCCCGCTGCCGCGTCGTCGCCGCTGCGTGCGCCGCAGCCGCCGCCGGCCGCCTAACGTGCCGCCCATGCCGCCGCCGTCACCGGGTGAACAGGGGGTAGGGAAACCCTACCCCCATGTCCCTTTGAAGTGGCCGAATGGGCCGGCCTTTTGGGCCGGATATAACTGGGCCGGCCGGTGAAAAGAGAGAAAAAAGGAAGAAAGGGGCAGCCGGTGGAAAAAGAAAAGAAAGGGGGGAACGGTGGAAAAGTTCTGAATTTTGCGAAAAAACCCTCGGCAAATATAAAAATTACAAAGAAAATTACGCGGGTGTGGAACTTTTGCAAAAAGAACCCTCGTTGTTCCGAAAATTACAAGGAAGTTTTGCTGCTAATGAAATTTTGCGGAAACCCCCCGGGATTGGGAAATTTATGGGATTATGTATATTCTTGCAGAATAACCCCTCAGAAATTTTATAATTACGCGAATTTTCTCTCAGAACTGAGATTTCGTGTTTTAACCCCTGAAAATTGCAGAATTCGCCGAAAACTTATTTTCCAGCAGAAAGGGACCTCGGGAATTCAATTTTTGAATCAGTTTTTGCATTTGAAGCATGTTTAACTTTGTTATTGTTTATATTGCTTTTAATCACTGAATATAGCAGTAAATTATGAAAAATGCATAGAAAAATACGGGAACACGAACCTGGAGTTCGAAGAGCATTGTGAGAATTTTGCAACCATTTTATGCAGATTACCAACAGTAATCCTTTGAAATTTTTGTATGAATATGAAGATGTCTGGCATCACGAATCAGGAATTCGAAGAACTGACCCAGTATGGCCAGAATTTGTACATAATTTATACCAGTCTTCAACTCTGTGATAATACAATCATGGATGAGCAGAAGATTGAGAAGACTCTCTCTACCCTTCACCAAAATGCGGTGTAATCCGCACACAACTATCGTCAAGACGGCTACATGAAGTATGCCGAAGTAATTGACATCATGCAAGTTGCGGAAGCTCAAGATGATGTTCTAAGAAAGAATTTCATCTCGCAGTCATCTAGTAGCAATGTTGGCCATGAAGCCATTACTAGTAGCTACAAGGTGATGAAACCTCTCACGAATGAGAGGAGCAAGAAGGATAAGGTGGTGCGTCGCACATTATTGATGCTTTCAGTCTAAGAAAAAGGGCAAATGATGGCATGAGGCACACCTCGCCATTGCAGGCACAGAGGATTCATTCACATCCATTAGTTGCACTTATGAATGTGGACAGCCCAGTAGCAGCCCCCATCATCCCTCCTTTGGATATCGCAGCGGCCACAGCCGTAGCTGCCCAAAAGGAGAAGATCGCGCATGGAGCTGATTGAGGCAGAAGTTCCTGAATACTTCATCTATTAGATCTAGTGCACGCATTGCACTCGAATCTTTTATAGTAACCTGCAGTTTGTAATTGAAGCAGAATTTTGAATTATTGAATAATGGTTGCAAGCTCTAGGAGAGCAAAGCATTAAATTCTTATTATGAGTCCTGCAAGACTTATTTTCCCGTCTTTATAAATAGCAAGTTACGTTCTGATATCTAAAGTATTTTATTTATGTGTTGCTTATTTTCTGCTACATATTAATAAAGTACATTATATTAGAATGTGTGTAGCGCCCTATGGAGGAAGTGTGCTTAGCAGGTAGCGGCACAACGAATACCATCCTAAGAGAAATGGAAATTTTTCCAGTCGATCAGCAAGAATGCTGGTAGCCTTACGACAATCGCAGGCAACGATACTTGTATAATAGGCTCAGGAAGGGCCACAATTATACTCCCAATGGGCACAACTTTGGTCATTGAAGAAGACTTGTTGTACCCAGAATCGACTAGAACTCTCAAGGATATTTGCGCTAACAGTTTCCGTGTAGAGACTGAAGAAGAGTATGGTACAGAATACCTGCTCATTACAAAGCGTGAAGAAAGTGAAAAATAGCATTAGAATGTCTTCCTTCATATGAAACTGGGCTATACTACACTAATATTAAGGCACCTGCAGCCTGTACTGTCCGGAAAACCGTATTTAGAAGCTCTAAACTTATCTATCTCTGGGATGATAGATTATGCCGCCTAGGTCTTAGGATAATGAGAGATATAATTAACAATTCACAGGGATATAATATGAATATAAAGAATTTCCCGAATCTGGAAGATTTTGTGTGCCCCGCATGTGCCACCGGGAAATTAATTACTAGAACCTTTGCTATGAAAGCGAAGGATAAAGTCCCTGCATTCCTGGACCGTATCCAGGGAGACATTTGCGGTCCTATATAGGCCCTGTAAGGGTTATTTTAGGTATTTTATAGTGCTCATCAATGCTTCCTCGGAATGGTCGCACGTATATTTATTGTCTACGAGAAACCATGCTTTTGCAAAGCCAATCTCGTAGATAACTAAATTAGAAATATTTTTCCTGATCATCATTTGAAGTCCACCTGAATGGACAACGCCGGAGAATGTACTTCGAAGGCATCTGATGATTATTGTATGAAAATGGGAATTAAAGTTGAGCATTCTATACCGCATATCCACACCTAGAATGGACTAGCAGAACTTTGAACAATTGTAATTTACCAACTACATGTTGGGGACACGCAGTCCTGCTCGCAGCAGCTCTCATCAATTTTAGACCGTCGGCCTATAACATCCATCCACCTATGCAACTAGCGCAAGGGTCAGCACCAGAAACTTCTTATCTTCGCATGTTTGGTTGCACGGGTTATATACCTATACCACCACCGCAGCGAACTGCATTGGGTCTTCTCCGACAGTCTGGGATATACGTTGGTTATGAGACAACATCCATAATCAAGTATTTGGACCCTATGACTGGAGATTTGCATAATGCCCGATAATTAAAGTCTAGAAGACATTTGAAGTACAATAGATGAGGTTAGTTTCCCGTCATTAGGGGGAGGAAATCAACCTTTGATAATAATGTCGGGAAATAATTGAAGTCTAGAAGACATTTGAAGTCCAGAAGATAATTGAAATCTATGCATATGACCCGAGCACTAGTGAAGCAAATAGAGAAGTCCAGAAGATAATTGCAGTCCAGAAGATAATTGAATTAAAGTCTAGAAGACAATTGAAGTCCAGAAGATAATTGATTTGCAAGTATTAGCGAATCAACTGCCAGACTACTTTAGTGATTTGAAGAGCGTGAATAAGTAGCATTTGCCTGCAAGCAATGCACCGGAGAGGGTTGAAATACCATTGAAGGTATCCCTAATCCCGTCCAGAGGCCTCAGAACAAAAGGACGAGAACTCCGGTCCCTCGAATCCGAAGTAACCGGGGACGCCTGGTGGAAAAGGACAAGAGGGACTTGGCACAGCCGATCACCGAAGTTCCCCGAACCAGAAGGGGAGCCAGTTGAGACCTGGCATCGGTATGGAACCTTCAGAAAAGGCATACCAGAATTGAACATCCCCATGAAGGGAGACATCAGTATGGATGTGTGCGCACACATCGGAGCTGAAAATCTAAAGGGACTTGCCCCGCAATTGGAAGCAGCGGTAAGCAAATAGAAGCATTTGAAGAATCGCCCCTTGAAGAAATAGCTATAAACTTTATGATCTCGGGAGAATCTTTGAATATGACAACAGCCAATGTCGACATTTATTTTACAAAGAAAATTGCCACAATCAACGATCTTGATCCAGAGCCTGCATTGCTCGCTGAATGAGAGAAAAGATCAGATTGAGAAGCTTGGAAGAAGGCAATAGAAACTGAATTATTCTCTCTGAATAAAAGAAAGACGTTTGGGCCTGTAAGCCGCACGCCTCCTCTTGTGCACCCCGCAGGGCATAAGTGTGTATTTGTTCGAAAGAGAAATAAAAAGAAGCAAGGCTCGTTGCATGAGGTTTCATTGAACATCCAGGAGATGATTATGAAGAAACCTATTCCCCGATCATGGGCAGAACCCCCTTTAAACTTTTATCTCAATGGCAGTGAACTTGAAGTTAGAAGTGAAATTGATGGATGAGGTACCAGCATACCTTTATGAACTATTGGATTCGGACATTTATATGAAGATACCCGAATGTATCACTGTCCCGAACCAAAACAGAGCAAATAGAAATATGTACAGTGTGAAACTCAGAAAGTCATTGTACGAACTTAAGCAATCAAGGCGAGAATGTGGTATAATCGCAGGCGACTTTCTATGCAAGAAAGGCTACACGAAAAATGAGAATAATCTCTGTGTATTTATACGACGATCTCAGAATGGATTTTGTATAATCTTAGTGTATGAAGATGATCTGAATATCATCGGAACCCTGAAGGATATTAAGAAAGCAAGCTCTTACCTGGAGTCGGAGCCCGAAATGAAAGGTTTGGGTAAAACCAAATATTGCTTAGGCTTATAGCTTGAGCATGCCCCTGAAGGGATATTAGTGCATCAGTCAGCCTACACTCAGAAGGTGTTAGAAAGGTTCGACTTTGCGAAGGCATACCCTTTGAAAGTACCAATGGTCGGGAGATCTTTGCAGCAAGACAAAGACCCGTACAGACCTAAAGAAGAGGGGGAGAAAATCCTGGGACCGGAATTCCCACACTTAAGTGTAATAGAAACACTTATGTATTGAACAAACTGTACTAGACCGGGCATTGCATTTGCCGTGAACCTATTAGCAAGGTATAGTACAGAACCTACCAAAGGCATTGGCAGGGAATAAAGGACATCTTCCGATACCTCCAAAGAAGCAAAGAATTTAGTATGTTTTACAGAAAGAACCAAGATCTAACTATGAATGGAAATACAGATGACGGGTACCTGTAGGACCCGTATACAGCCAAATTGCAAACATGCTATGAATTCATATGTGGTGGAACTGCAATTCTATAAAAATCGTCTAAGCAGAGTCTTGTATCGACTTCGACGAACTACCCGGAAATAATAGCATTGTACAAGGCCTTACAAGAATGTGTTTGGCTTCAGCGGATGATTCACCACATCCAGCAGTCGTGTGGATTGAATATCGCGCAAACTCCCACTTTTGTATGAAGATAATGCAGCTTGTGTTGCACAAGTACAGATGGGTTATGTGAAGAGTCCTCTCACAAAGCATATCAACCCCAAGTTCTTCTATGCTCATGAATTGCAAAAGATGAACATAATCAAAATCGCATACCAAGTCATGTGAGAATCTTATGATTTATTCACTAAGTCACTTCCAGTCTAGCTTTGAAAGATGCATCGTGAATTGGAATGATGAGACTTAGAAGTGCAGAATTCAGGGGGAGAACCTTCACGAACTCATTATTAAAGCTTGATCATGAAGATCGAGTACCCAAAGAATAAATCCAGGAGATTAAACGAAATTGGGTGGATTGTACTCTTTTTCCCTTGACGAGTTTTCCTGAAGTTTTCTCGGCTAAGGTTTTTAATGAGGCAATTCGTGCATCACAACATAACATGTATCATGTACTCTTTCTCCAAAATTTTCCCACTGGGTTTTTATGGAGTTTTGACGAGACATGGATATGAAGGATGGGTGCCCAAGGGGGAGTGTTGGGAAACCATGGGCCTGACCTTGCAGTCGGCCCATTAGTGGGCGCCTCATCCCAAACCCTAGCAGGGTCGTAGCCTATAAATAGGGGGTGTTATTCATTGTAAACGTTTGATCGATGGATGAAGGAATAAAGAGAAGCAAGACGTCCCCCCTACATCTCTGTGTTCTATCTCTTGTTTCTGTTCTTGTGTTCATGCATTGTTCTTACGATTCTGAGTTTGTCTACGAGGTTATCGCTCGGACTGGACTCACCAGCGACGGTTCCTCAACAGATATGTAGGCCCACAGCTCATATGTCAATAAGACATCAGAGTTATATTGTGAAGATCCGAAACTATTCAGCATATACAACTCGATTAGCAGGATTGGGCTTACACGACTAAACCCATTAGTCCTTGGCAAGACACACTAGCAAGCAGGTACTACAACAATCACTCAAATGCCTTCCAAGACGATCACCGCTACCTGTTGCCAACTTGCTGCGGACCACCTTGGTAACTTGCTGCGAACCATCCTTGGTCAGTTTCTCTCCAAGACACTGATTTCCAAGAAGGCTTTGTGCAGTAGTTCCTTCGCAACTCTGAAGGAACGTGCTGATACAGCTCCCTTCTCTGCGCACTTCATCGCGTCGCGAATGAGATCGTTATATCTTAAAAGTCGCAGAAATTGTGTGGCAGTTTTCATCTTCAAGATTACGCCCAACCAACTCTGGCTCTGTCTTTGCCTTCTTTGTCCATCGCTTTGTGATGCATGGCTCCGGAAGCCTAATGACACCAGCTAAGATGAATACTCCAAGCGCATGCCTGCACAATATCGCTGGGAAAGCAAACCTGAAGCAATCACACCAAGCCTTCTTCTCGGCGACATTGTAGAAAACAGTATGCCTGGTAGGAGGATCACCATCTCTTTTAACAGCATAACGTTGCAATGCTTCAATCAACTCCGTTCGGAATATTTCAAATGCAGCCTTGGTGTAGATGCTCCATGCTTGTTTTTCCAAGACTCTATTGGTTTTCAGGGGTTGTTCAGGAAACGAAGCAAGATCTTTCTTCGCTTCATTTATATACAAACTGTCTGTGTGTTGATCAAATCTAGTGATAAAAGCATGGAGAGGAACTCTTGTACTGAAGTTATTCCTATAAAACCTACTGATTGTTTCTACTGTATGGGTCAAGACAACTCTGCAAAGAAGGAACTTGTCAGGGATGCAGGAACCCATCTGTGTCTTGCCTCAAATAGTGATCGCAACCAAGTGTTCTCCCTCAGTCCATACTTGTCAAGAATAGAGCCCCAGAATAGGTATCACACTCGTTGACGCATCTTTTTAGCTCTACATGGAGCCCGGGAAATCTCATGTACAACTTCTTCTTGCATCGAGACAAAATTCACCATCTACAAAGACGATGGAAACATTTAGGAAATACTTCGGCAACCGCCGCTGTCATTGTTAATAAGACCACACGGCCTCACGGGCCAGTCCAGCACACAGGCTCCTCCTGGCCTGGGCCGCCGCCTCCACCGTTCGTTCTGCTGATTACAGCAGTGCATGTTCGCTTCTTGCCGAATGGATGCACTAGCCAAAGAGAAAGAGAGACACACACTAAATAAACAGTAGCGACTCATTTTAAAGGACTACCACCATAGAACTATAGAAGTCTGCCTTTGAAGCCGCGGTGATCTTTCTTTTGTATGGATAAGTCTAATCTGGCAGCAATGATCGATGTGATGATGTTGATTATTGTTGATAGTACTATTCTTGATCTATGTTTTGCTATGTTCGCACATGTATATGATATAGACATGTACTATCTCCGATTCCAAATATAAGTCATTTTAAAATCTATGCCGGTCAAACATTTTTAGTTTTGATCATTAATATATAAAGAACTTCAATATAAAATTGGCATTACTAGATCCATCATGAAATTAATATACTTTCATAATGTATATTTACTTTTATTTAAAACATCATATTTTTATAGAAAATAATGGTCAAAGTGTCACTTTGAAGACCATGTCAATATTTTTTTTTGAACCAAGAAGAAACCCAGCTTTTATAAAGCTCATAACCAAACCAGTTACTTAATTACATCAGCACTGGGGATACTAGTTTAACCAAGAGCACAAGAACTGAAAGAAAAATCCACATCAACCCCATGCCAGACTGAACACAATAGTCTTCAGAACTAAGACAAAAGATACTACCCTATTCCGCCCTAACAAAACAAAATCATCCATGCTTCAAGCTTCTTCGTCAGGGCTTCTTGCTTGCGACGCTCCTCTTTGCTTAACACCAACCAACGCTGCATACATGACATAAATTGGAAAACGACTTCATTTGGTTGCTTAGGGTAATCCTTCTCAAAAACCATCCTATTTCTTAACTTCCAAAGCGTCCAAGCCATTGCTGCAAAACTGATTAAGCAAAAGTTATTATTGTTAACACCCCTTATGTCAATCCAATTACAATGGAAATCTTCAAGCGATTCTAGATTCCTCTTCCAACCGAGAGCTTCTCTACAGCAAGACCAAACAAACTTAGCAAGAATGCAGTTAAAAAGAACATGATTTGCGTCCTCTAGCACCCCACAAAGAGTACAATTCACTTCCCTTTTCCAGTTTTTAGCCCTGAGTTGATCCAAAGTCGGAATTCTATTGTGGTAAGTTTGCCACTCAAAAATTTTAACTTTTAGGGGGATTTTACTAGACCACAGTTTTTGCATTCTACTATCAACGACCCCACCAAAAGCTATTCTTCTATAAAGCGATTTCACCATAAAAATACATTTGCTATCCAAACACCAAATCATTCTATCAATATTATCAGTCAAATCCACCCCTTCTAATAAACTTTTCAACTGACTCCACTGATAACTCTCGTTATCCCCAAAATTTTGAACAAAGTTAATATCCCAAATTGCATTTATGAAACAATCAGCCACCCTAATATCAGGCTCAGCACAAATATCAAACAGACCAGGAAAGCAAACTTTTAAAGGACAATTACTCACCCAAATATCATGCCAAAAAGAGATCAGTCTTCCATTGCCCACCTTAAAATAAATTCCCAAGTTGAAAAGAGGTTGAACCTTGCTAATGGACCTCCAAAATTGGGAACCCCTAATCGAAGAAGATTTTCTAAAGTCCCCCTGAGGGAAGTATTTAGCCTTAAGAATGCAAAACCAAATCTCATCAGTGACATTGTTCAACTTCCAAAACCATTTACAAAGAAGACATTTATTCAACAGACTAGTATTAAGCACCCCTAATCCTCCAAAATCAGTTGGTCTGCACACTGCCTCCCTCTAATCATATGATACTTAAAGCTATTACTTGCACCTCTCCAAAAAAACCGGGACTGGATTGAGTCCATTTTTTGTGGCTGTTCTTGTTCAGATCATAAAACCCTATGATGTAGATTGGTTGACTATTAAGACAACTATTAATTAAAGTAAGACGACCTCTTGAAGAAAGCAAGTTATTTTGCCAGCTGTCCAATCTTCTACTCATTTTGTTGAGCACACCCTCTATAACCCTACCATTCAACTTCCTTTCCCCAATCTCCATACCAAGATAAGTAAGAGGAAGTTTCCCCAATTTGCAGTTGAAACTGTTGGATACTTTGGTGGCTTCCTCATCATCCACCCCTAGAACATAAAGACCATGTCAATATCTAGAACGACTTATATTTAGAATTAAAGGTAGTATGATTCGGTGATCTTATTGTTTAATATACATAGTATACATGTTGCACTTTATTTGATCACTGTTTTGTGGATTAAATTAGTCAGAAAAGTGCACATATTTCTAACAAGTTATATTCCATTATAGCAACAGGTGGCATGAAACTTGAGTATATACGGATGAACAAGAGAGAAGAGTATGGCCGGATTAAGCAAGCACCCAATACAATAAATACATGGTGGGAATTAAGAGAGCAGAGCACGGACGAGCGAGGCATGCGGTGTGGAGCTTTGTGGAGGAGGCTGGACTAGAGACCGCCAAGCAAGTAGTTGCGGAGCGCCCTCGCGACGGCGGCGGCGGCGAATGCGAGCCTCGGGAACTGCCGGGCTACAAGCGACAGCATCGCGAGCGCCGTCCCGAGCAGCCAAAGGAGGAACGCGACGAGCACATGCTCCTCGGCGTGGCTGGACGCAGCGGCGCTTGTGGCCATCTGCTGGTGCATGAGAACGAGGACGCCGAGCATCATGAAGATACGGCCAGAGTCAAGGAGCAGCTGCTGGTGGAGACCGAGCTCGACCTGCCCGATGAGGCGTTCGACGTAGCGCATCACCCGCTCTGCCATTGCCTATGCTATGTATGTATCAGGTATATGTGTTATTACTAGCTAGCCGAGCGATGGCGTCGTGGCCTCGTGGGTGTAGAAAGCTCCCAGGCTCAGTAGGCCTTATATAGTACTAGCCGGTTCACGTGCGGAAGCGCCGGAGCTCACGGCCTCCACCTAACACCTAGGCAGGGGCCATTCTTAAGCTTTAGGATGCATGCTATGAGTATGCAGGGTGATTAGGACACACACGTTTTTTTAATAAGGTAGAACCCAACTTTTATAAAAAAAACTCGTAACAAGGTTACAAGAGTTTGAAAACAAACAAAAACAAAAGGCTGGGGATACCAGCATCCAGGAGCATCACAATATATAAACTCAAACATGCACCACCCCATGAAAAACAAGGTTAAAGTAGTTTTTACTACCACCCCAACAGAAAAAGCTGAAATCCTATGCAAAGTAGCATAGAAACAAAATGAAGTTGCATGCTAAACATCATCTAAAGCGTAGAACGTCTTCATCTAATCTCGAACCACGTTCAGCAGACCTTCCAACGTCTCTTGATCAACTTTTCTAGCTAGGATGCTCCAGCGCTGCAAACATGATACACGTTGGAAAATAACTTTAGTTGAACGCTTAGGAAAGACCTTCTTGATAGCTTTCTTGTTTTTGACTTTCCAAAATGTCGAAACAAGTGCTGCAAAACTTTTGTAAGGTGTTCATGATTTTTTTTTTGCCTTATGGGCCCTCTCCTTTTACAGAGTTAGTTAAAAATCAAAGAGATGCTAAAAAAACACTATGAGAGCTCACCTTTCTATTGGATAATTATTACTTCAAGCCGTGCACTTTTGTACTTATTTGAACAATAAGTAAAAAAAATTTAGTACAGTTTCTCAATGAATTATAGGGCCTAATTTTAGTTTGTAGATAAGCCCCCCAGTGTGCGAAGACGGCCCTGTCTCCATATATATATCAGAATATAAGGAAAAGAAGGGGTTCAGCCAGGAAAAACACAATTTAGTACGCGCCTGTAGCTGTCCGTCCGTCAAGTGTCGTTTGCAGTTCTTCACCGCTCTTTTTTCTTTTGGCGATTGGTACCTCAGGGCCCGTAAATCAAGCACGTGCAGCCTATACTAGTCATTAGTCAATTAATCTCTCTATCGTCCTTCCTGGAAACTCCCCCTTCTGGCTTCTATACATCCCATTCACTTTCTAATCCCCACCTCTCTCTTCGTTTCTTCTTTCAGCCGAAATAAATAGAACTGTGAAATTTAACTCCTCCTAACTAATTCGCGATTTCCCCATAAGATCCCATTGGTGGCTACAAGGATGACGTGTTTCAAGTAAAGTTAGATACAATCAAGACTTGTTTTTAGTAAGATTAATTCCCAAAGAAATTAATATTACAATTATCATATTTAATGATTTTTTTCGTAATTGACTCCTCTTAGATGTAGGGCCTAATTTCAGATTTAGCACAGGACCCCAATTTCTCCTATACAACCCTAGTTACATATATGATGGTCCGAACACAATATAATCGGGATTTCACTGGCTGTCGTCTTTACCACGCGTTGCACCAAGCCAAGCCAGCTGTCTTTTTTAAAAAAGAAAACATGTTATGCCTAGTAGTGACGAAGCTAAAATGAAAATAGAGGGTGGACTTAAAGTCTCGAATGACTAAACTAGTTTGAGAAAATATAGTCTTATATTCTTGTGCAATCAAATTCATACATGAATAAAAGCAAAGAAAGAAAAGAGAAATACAATGAAGGTACCTTGCTAATGGAAAGTGCATCTCCAAACATATAAATATGGTTCCAGTGAGTAACGATCTGTACATCAAAATTAGAAAAATTAATGACACAATAGCAAGTTGTACTTAAATGAACATAAACATTCAAGATAAACGAACCATACCACTAGGGCATTAGCTTAAATCATGATTTTCACAAGGCAAGTTCATTATGCGAGATTCCATATCTTGAAAGTATCTTATGATTCTATCATCATCAATCGGTTCGGGGAGTACTATATGAATTGCCCGTGAAATAATTACGCAAAGTTTGTTTCTCCATTATTGCAAACCTACGAACAAATTGCTAACTGGGTATATACCACACTATATTATAACACACGAAAAAATTTCC
Organism: Ampelocalamus luodianensis; assembly: GCA_036346255.1. Taxonomy (NCBI): domain Eukaryota; kingdom Viridiplantae; phylum Streptophyta; class Magnoliopsida; order Poales; family Poaceae; genus Ampelocalamus; species Ampelocalamus luodianensis. The sequence continues at coordinate 64,892,808 of CM070628.1, forward strand.
AATTGAATAAATTGCTAATGGAGTAATAACTAATGAGTTCATACCCGCAAAGACACAACAGATTAGATTTAAATCAGCAGTTCAACGCTCGAGGCTTCAGGAGGCAGCAGCCCACCTCACTCGGTCACTCCTCAAGTCCTCAGTCCTCACACTACTACAGAGAAGGCTATATTGGACGCCCCATCATAGACGATTCCCCGGAATCCGTCAGTATTGTAATTATCACGACGGTTTTACAAACGTAACCGTCTATGTTACTAGCGATGGCTAGAACCGTCTGTGATACATAATTATCACGGACGGTTTTTAATTCGAACCATCTGTGATAATTGTAGACGTCACAGACGGTTTTTAATTCGAACCGTCTGTGATAATTTTGTATCATAGACGGTTTGTGGTTAGAAGTGTCTGTGATATGTACTCTGTTATTAAATACCCGACCCATCCTAACAGATCTGTCTGCAATGAGCTAGGGTTTGAATGCGGCGGCTGGCTTTGGGGCGTTTGGTGAAAGCATAAAGGAGATTTGCAAGTGTGCTTGTAGATCTATTTATTCTTAGTGATCTAAGGTTAGTATTTGCTTCTAATTATATGCATTATAATCAAGAGAGATAATAGTTAGGTTTAGATCTAGCTTGGTAGTTTGCTCCAATTTAAGAATATGGGTCTCACTACTCCTAGTCTACTTCGATGTATTCTTGCTTGATATATATATTGCTTCATGAATAGTACGTAGCTAGCTACTTTAGATGGACAATTTAAGGTGAATGATATGTATAAGTGTAATGGCTAGCTAGCTATAAGAGCATTAATCTAATTTAACACTAAGTTGTTACATGTGTAGTGTAGATGAACCGAAGCTGGATGTACATTGAGAACTGTGTGAATGAAGAGTACATTGATGGCATGTTTGCTTTTAAAAAGTTGCCGAGTAGGATATGTTGAAGAAGGGGATAAAATTTATATATTATCCATGCATTGATTGTGATAATCTGAAAATATTTACCAACTCAGTGCAGATCGAAGCGCACTAGATTCGAAGGGGTTTTAAAAGGGAGTATACATGTTAGATCTGTCACGGTGAATAGCAGATTATACTGGAAGGTAGTAACATCGTAGAGGGAGACAACGTTATATTGGATGTGGATTGTGCTTTCGATGATGATAGGTCACACAATGACAATTTGGATCAGATGCTACGCGATGCAGAAGGGAACTATAGTGAGAAAGAGCTTGGTAAATTTGAGGGCATGGTGGAGGACTCGAAGAAACATTTGTTCCTAAGCTGCAAGCTGGAATACACAAGGTTTTCATTCGTACTTGAACTGTTAAAATTGAAGGCAAGCAATGATTGATCCGACAAGAATTTCACGATGTTGTTAGGTCTCCTAGCAGACATCCTTCTGGAGGAAAATGTGTTGCCTAGAATCACCTACCAAGCTGACGAGGATTAAATTCTTAAATATTAATTAAAAGCCACATAGCTTATGTGGTCGTAGACCACGTGGCTAACGACCCCTATGGTTGTTAGAATCCTAAGGGTCGCCCAATGGGTAACCTGGTCGGAGGGGGTCCTGTACTCATCGCACGACCAGATGACTTGCTGTAGAAGCTTTGAACTGGCACTTAGACTCGATTCCAAGTTTATCTCTATCGTGTGACGAATGAAACATGTGTCTTAAATGTTCTATTCTATACGACGTTTTCGGCCCTAAGATAGGTATGGTAGTTTCTGTTCTTCTAGAAATTCGTATATCTATAGTGTTCTTGTATATCTGCTTTGTGAAAATGGCTATAGGATTCTCCATGATTTATCTAGTACTTTTCTGGATTAATGTAATTCGAAAAATACTCATACATTCAACAATCCAAAAACCTTATTCTAGGCATTTTTCGTCAACTGGTTTTGCCGCTGCGCTAAAACCCTCTGAATTCGACGGTGCGAATTACAAGAGGTGGCGCACCAAGATGGTGCTTTGGCTAACTGTCATGAACGTTTTTCATGTGGCAAGTGGCAAGCCTGAAGGAACACTTACTCACGAGCAGAGCAAGCGTTCGAGGTGCGATAACCTTTTAAAGGTGCCGTGATTAGCGTTCTTGGTGAGAAGTTAGTTGATGCATACATGGTGATCAAAACTGGAAAAGAGATGTGGGATGCACTCGAGGCCAAGTTTGGGGTTTCGGATGCAGACAGTGAATTGTATCTCATGGAGCAATATCATGACTATAGAATGGTTGACAGCCGTTCTGTAGTTGAGCAGGCTCATGAGATACAATCCATGGCCAAAGAACTCGAGCACTTCAAATGTGTGTTACCGGACAAGTTTGTCGCGGGAGGCATTATTGCCAAGCTTCCTCCTTCTTGGAGGAATTTTGCTACTTCCCTGAAACACAAGAGACAAGAGTTTTCTGTTGAAAATCTCATCGGGTCTCTTGATGTTGAAGAGAAGGCGAGGGCAAAAGATACACACATCAGAGGTAATGAGGGACATTCTAGTGCCCATGTGGTACAGAAGAAGAATGGCCAAGCTCAAAAGTTCAAAGGCAAGAACAAGACCGCACAAACAACTAGCTTCAAGAAGAAGAAGAAGAACACAAAAGATAGCTCTTGCTTTGTGTGTGGCGAACCTGGTCATTGGGCCAAGGATTGCAGTCAACGCAAGGGTGGGAAGAATCAGCAAGGGCAGAATTCTAAGTCTGCTAATGTTGTTGTTGGTACTACTGAGACGGGAAAATCAGGGTTGTTGAATGTATGAGCATTTTTCGAATTACATTAATCCAGAAAAGTACAAGATAAATCATGGAGAATCCTATAGCCATTTTCACAAAGCAGATATACAAGAACACTATAGATATACGAATTTCTAGAAGGACAGAAACTACCATACCTATCTCAGTGTTCATGTAAACAACAGATAATAAAACTAAGTAAACAACAAGTGTGAGGTAGACATACCCAGAACCAGCGGAAGGAGGAGTAAGTAGAAGCAGGAGTCTTGGTGAGGTCGTGCGTTAGTCATGGCGTAGTGGATGCGAGAGACCCGTGGATGTCGTGGTAGTAGTCGCGAGATGTAGTCGAGCAGAAAATCGATGAAGCGAGCAGTCGCGCGAACGCTCCCCAAAAACCTTATTCGTCCTCGCTCGTGCAAGCCTTCAAGGACGGGGTTCCGGAGGCCTGCTCTCCCGGTACAACCGTACACGCGCCTCACCGGGATGGAGATCGCCAGAGACAGCAACAAAAACAGTGGTATACTATTGTCTTTCGTGGAGAGTGTTCATCAGCCAGAAGAACAAGTGCTCTGTTCCATATATTGGCAAAAACCCAGAGACTAGAAACGGTTGTCATTACCCACTAGTAATTGCAGCCATTACCCAGTCACTAGTAACCGCAGCCATTACCCAGTCACTAGTAACCGCAGCCATTACTGCTACCGATTTCTGAAACAGAGCATGTTCTACTTAATGGCAAAAACAAAGAGATTAGAAACGATCACCATTACTCACTGGTAACTGAACTGTTACTGCCAGCCATTTGTTAATGCCATAACTGTGAGTCAGTGCGTTTCGATTTTCGAATAGATAAAGAAAACGCGCGACGCACCGACACGCTGCGACGCTGCGCGCACCGCACCCGCACGCGCAGACGGCTCGGCTCGGCTCGGCTCGGCGAGGCGTGGAGTGGCAAGGCGAGCGAGCGAGCGAGCGCGCGCGTGTATTGGCTCTCTCCAATTCCACAAGGGGGCTACCACGTTCTACCTTTTAAAGTGGTGTAACTCCCATTCAACTCTCCATATGGGACTAAATAGTTTTAGCACATGCACATGGGCCTTTGGGATTTTCCAGAATTGATTAGGATTAAACATGGGCCCGGCCGTATTAACTCCAACAATCCCCACGGATCCCAAGGGCACATGTCAAATGCCTTGATCCACAGTATTGTTTTGATATACTAGTGTTTTGATGGAGACCGTTAAGGTTGAACATCCACCTAAAATGAAGCTACACTTATCCACAATCGCACAATGGTCGAGCCTTGAATTGACAGTTTTGTGTGAATAAATTTTACTTAAGTCCTCAACTGATACCAGGCTGCCAGTCATACCCGCGGGTTGAAGCATATGAGTCATACTCCTAGTCTATTCATGAGCTTCCTAGAGATTACCCTATCTCATAGACTGTGACTAGCAGTCGGGCTCATATAGGTGTGTTCTTTCAATACTGCTCTGTAGGACAGCATCTTTGCTTAAACAAGCCACAGAACACATTAAGATAATAATCAACCTGCCATACAGATTTAGGAGAGAATTGCATCTCCAATGGAGTGGGTCTATATAAGTACTCTCCTCCGAGTTAACCAAAAACTTGTTTCGCCAATCCTACTTCACAGGATCTCCGATCATATAGGATGGGTTACCACTATGGTATAACTCATGTGGGTCTCAAACCCATCTCCCTCGATGCATTGTCTATCACATTCCGTGATAAACCCTTTGTGAAAGGATCTGCCAGATTTTTAGCTGTTTGGATATAATCCAAAGCTATTACTCAAGTTTCTCATTTTTACGATGATTTGATCTTCTCTTCACATGTCTTGATGCTTTCATATTATCCTTAGAACTGTTCACTTTGACGATCACAGTCTGATTGTCACAGTTCATCAGAATAGCCGGTACCGGTTTTTCAACCACCGGCAAATCCATCAAGAGCCCACGAAGCCATTCGGATTCAACAGTGGCAGTATCTAATGTTGTGAGTTCTGCTTCCATTGTTGACCTCGTTAAGATGGTCTGCTTGCAAGATTTCCATGAAACAGCGCCACCTCCAAGTGTGAAGTCATATCCACTTGTGGCCTTAATCTCATCGGCATCAGATATCCAGTTTGAATCGCTATAACCCTCCAGTACCTTGGGGTACCCGGTATAGTGAATGCCATAACTCATAGTACCTTTTAGATAGCGCATTACCCTCTCAAGAGCATGCCAATGATCATCTCTCAGATTAGAAACAAAACGGCTTAGCTTGCTCACAGCAAACGAGATGTCAGGCCTAGTACCGCTAGCTAAATACATGAGTGAACCAATTATCTGAGAATATCTCAATTGGTCTCTGGCTATTCTCCGATTCTTCCTAAGCAACATGCTAGGATCATAAGGTGTTGGAGAGGATTTGCAGTCGCTATAACCAAAACGACTCAAAACCTTTTCCACATAATGAGATTGCAACAATGTAATCCCACCATCATCACCTCTCAACAGCTTGATGTTCAAGATAACATCAGCTATTCCCAGATCTTTCATCTCAAAATTTTGAGACAAGAAATCTTTGACTTCCTTAATCACATTAAGGTTGGTCCCAAAGATCAGTATGTCATCAACATACAGACATAGAATGACTCCCTCGCCCCCACCATGGCGATAATACACACATCTGTTGGCTTCATTCACAATAAAGCCTGCAGATGTTAAAGTTCTGTCAAACTTTTCATGCCACTGCTTAGGTGCTTGTTTAAGACCATACAAAGATTTCAACAACTTGCACACCTTTCCTTCTTGACCATCTACTACAAATCCATCTGGTTGTTCCATGTAAATTTCCTCGTCCAACTCTCCATTTAGGAAAGTCGTTTTAACGTCCATCTGATGAACGAGAAGACCGTGTGAGGCAGTCAGAGATAGTAGTACTCGAATAGTGGTCAATCTAGCCACAGGTGAGTAAGTATCAAAGAAATCTTCGCCTTCCTTTTGGGTATAACCCTTGGCCACAAGCTGTGCCTTGTACTTCTCGATAGTACCATCAGGCCTAAGCTTCTTTTTGAACACCCACTTACATCCTACAGGTTTACAACCATAAGGACGCTCAGTGATCTCCCAAGTTCCATTAGAGATAATAGAATCCATTTCACTACGGACTGCTTCCTTCCAGTATTCAGCGTCTGGAGAAGCATATGCTTCAGAAATGGTACTTGGAGTATCATCCACAAGGTACACAATGAAATCAGGACCAAAAGACTTTGCAGTCCTTTGTCTTTTACTCTTCCTCAGAATTTCATTGTCTTCCTTCTCCGGAATTTACTCAGGGGTTTGCTCAAAATATTCCATTGGAATGGCAGGTTCAGGAGTTGTATCAGGCTCCTGACTTGATGAAATAGGCATATCTTTCATCGAAAAAATATCCTCAAAGAATGTAGCATCTCTGGACTCCATAATTGTACCGACATGCACGCCGGTACTCAGATTTCACCACTAGAAATCTATATCCAATGCTATGATGAGCATAGCCTAGAAAAACGCAATCCACGGTTTTGGTCCAAGCTTACGCTTTTGGAAATTGGCACATTGACTTTGTGAGACAACCCCAAGTGCACAAGTATGAAAGTGATAGTCTTTTCTTCTCCCGTTGTTCACATGGGGTTATATCTTTATTATTTGTGGGAACCCTGTTTAGGACATGACATGAAGTCAATATAGCCTCCCCCCACCATGCTTTGGAAAGACCCGCTGTTTCTAACATGGTATTAACCAAATCACTTAGAGTGCGGTTCTTTCTTTCAGCAACCCCGTTTGACTGGGGTGAATAGGGAGGCGTCCTCTCATGGATTATTCCATGTTCCTTATAGAATAAATTGAACTCATTAGAAAAGTACTCGCCGCCACGATCAGACCTAACCCTTTTGATTTTCTTTTCAAGTTGGTTCTCACACGCTTTATAGATTTTAAAGTAGTGAAGAGCTTCATCTTTAGTTTTCAAAAGATACACATAATGAACCTAGTGGAGTCATCAATCAAAGTCATGAAATATCTATTACCACCTTTTGTCAACACACCATTCATCTCACACAGATCTGAATATATGAGTTCTAATGGTGCCAAGTTTCTTACCTCCGCAGCCTTATGAGGCTTACGAGGCTGCTTTGATTGAACACAAACTTGACACTTAGAACCTTTGGCAAGAGTGAATTTCGGGATTAACTCTAAACTGGCTAACCGCGTCATGCAACCAAAATTTATGTGACAAAGTCGTGAATGCCAAATAGTAGTCTCATTACCACTGAAAACATGATTCACAACATTATTACTCAAATCTGAAAGAGATAGGCGGAACAAGCCTCCGCACACATAGCATTTACCAAGAAATTGTCCACACTTGGACATTACAAATTTATTGGACTCAAATACCAATCTAAAACCATCTCTACACAGAAGAGATCCGCTCACGAGATTCTTATTTATAGATGGCACATGATGCACTATCTTTCCTGAAGTAAACTTCAGATCGATCGTGCCAACACCATGAACAGTGGCATGTGACCCGTTCCCTATTAGAACGACTGAATCCCGAGTGACCTGGTAAGAAGAGAACAATGAAATATCAGTACACACATGTATATTAGCACCAGTGTCTATCCACCAATCGGTAGATTGACATACGGAAAGAACAGTAGGTAAATTACCATACCACGATGTTCCGTCTCATGAGTACCAACAACAACATTAGCAGACTTAGAATTCTGCCCTTGCTGATTCTTCCCACCCTTGCGTTGACTGCAATCCTTGGCCCAATGACCATATTCGCCACACACAAAGCAAGAGCTATCTTTTGTGTTCTTCTTCTTCTTATTGAAGCTAGTTGTTTGTGCGGTCTTGTTCTTGCCTTTGAACTTTTGAGCTTGGCCATTCTTCTTCTGTACCACATGGGCACTAGAATATCCCTCATTACCTCTGATGTGTGTATCTTTTGCCCTCGCCTTCTCTTCAATATCAAGAGACCCGATGAGATTTTCAACAGAAAACTCTTGTCTCTTGTGTTTCAGGGAAGTAGCAAAATTCCTCCAAGAAGGAGGAAGCTTGGCAATAATGCCTCCGCGACAAACTTGTCAGGTAACACACATTTGAAGTGCTCAATTCTTTGGCCATGGATTGTATCTCATGAGCTCGCTCAACTACGAGCGGTATCAACCATTCTATAGTCATGATATTGCTCCATGAGATACAATTCTTTATCTGCATCCAAACCCCAAACTTAGCCTCGAGTGCATCCCACATCTCTTTTCCAGTTTTGATCACCATGTATGCATCAACTAACTTCTCACCAAGAACGCTAATAATGGCACCTTTAAAAAGGTTATCAGCAGCCTCGAACGCTTGCTCCTGTTCAGGAGTAAGTGTTCCTTCAGGCTTGCTACTTGCCACATGAAAAACGTTCATGGCAGTTAGCCAAAGCACCATCTTGGTGCGCCACCTCTTGTAATTCGCACCGTCGAATTCAGAGGGTTTTAGCGCAGCGGCAAAACCAATTGACGAAAAATGCCTATAATAAGGTTTTTGGATTGTTGAATGTATGAGCATTTTTCGAATTACATTAATCCAGAAAAGTACTAGATAAATCATGGAGAATCCTATAGCCATTTTCACAAAGCAGATATGCAAGAACACTATAGATATACGAATTTCTAGAAGGACAGAAACTACCATACCTATCTCAGTGTTCATGTAAACAACAGATAATAAAACTAAGTAAACAACAAGTGTGAGGTAGGCATACCCAGAACCAGCGGAAGGAGCAGCAGAAGTAGAAGAAGGAGTCTTGGTGAGGTCGTCGTTAGTCATGGCGTAGTGGATGCAGCAGAGACCTTCGTGGATGTCGTGGTAGTAGTCGCGCAGATGTAGTCGTGAGAGAAAATCGATGAAGCGGCGATGCGCGAACGCTCCCCAAAAGCCTTATTCGTCCTCGCTCGTGCAAGCCTTCAAGGACGGGGTTCCGGAGGCCTGCTCTCCCGGTGCGACCGTACACGCGCCTCGTCGGGATGGAGATCGCCAGAGACAGCAACAAAAACAGTGGTATACTATTGTCTTTCGTGGAGAGTGTTCATAAGCTAGAAGAACAAGTGCTCTGTCCCATATATTAGCAAAAACCCAGAGACTAGAAACGGTTGTCATTACCCATTAGTAACTGCAGCCATTACCTCATCACTAGTAACCGACCATTATCGCTACCGATTTACGAAGCAGAGCATGTTCTACTTAATGGCAAAAACAAAGAGACTAGAAACGGTCACCATTACTCACTGGTAACTGAACCGTTACTGCCAGCCGTTTGTTAATGCCATAACTGCGAGTCAGTGCATTTCGATTTTCGAATAGATAAAGAAAAACGCGCACGCACCCGACACGCCTGCGTACGCGCGCACACGCACACGCACCGCACCGCACCGCATGGCATGGCATGGCACAGCTCGGCTCGGCGAGGCGTGGCGAGGCGAGCGAGCGAGCGAGCACGCGCGTGTATTGGCTCTCTCCAATTCCACAAGGGGCTACCACGTTCCACCTTTTAAAGTGGTATTACTCCCATTCAACTCTCCATATGGGACTAAATAGTTTTAGCACATGCACATGGGCCTTTGGGATTTTCCAGGAATTGATTAGGATTAAACATGGGCCCAGCCCGTATTAATTCCAACAATCCCCCACTAGATCCCAAGGGCACATGTCAAATGCCTTGATCCACAGTATTGTTTTGATATACCAGTGTTTTGATGGAGACCGGTTAAAGTTGAACATCCACCTAGAACAGAAGCTACACTTATCCACAACTGCACAATGGACTGAGCCTTGAATTGACAGTTTTGTTTGAATAAGTTTTACTTAAGTCCTCAACTAATACCAGGCTGCCAGGCATCCCCGCGGGTTGAAGCATATGAGTCATACTCCTGGCCTATTCATGAGCTTCCTAGAGATTACCCTATCTCATAGACTGTGACTAGCAGTCGGGCTCATATAGGTGTGTTCTTTCAAGACTGCTCTGTAGGACAGCATCTTTGCTTAAATAAGCCACAGAACACATTAAAATAATAATCAACCTGTAACACCCTGGCTATTCGGAAGCCAAGATGCCACCTATTTAATCTAATAATCTACACAAAGAGGAAGAATAAGAAATAGGGTATCAACTAATGGCAATATCAAAACAACCAGGACATGATGAAGGTATCCTTCCTTCACCATCTAAGATATTTATTTCAGTTCATTGATAATGAAAGTTCACATGCAGTAATAAATCAACATCATTGGGGAGAAGGTATCCTTCCTTCACTAATTATAATTTAATTCCTACAGTTCATCAATAACGAATGTAAGATAGAACTAAATTTAATCTTGAACATGAATAGGATGATGTGAACGAGTAGTGCGTGTCTACTCTCTCCCAAGTGAGCCAACATCAGGGGTCACCTAAAATAAACAAACAACGCAAGAGTGAGTCCATGACTCAGCAAGTACAGTGAAAGAGACAGAACACATATACAAACAGGACATCACCATCTAAGAATGCAAACCTTGCATCGAGTGAACACTTAGGAAAAACATGAAATGAATGAATGTAATCAAGGATGGACTGCACACATGCATATACCGGTATAGCTAGTGACGCACCCGTCGGTGTTCACTTAAGCCCGCACCTTAACAAAAGTGCGGGGATCCAAGTCCCGTATGAAGAACGTTTCATACAGTGTCCAAAGCGCCCACATTGGAATGGTGGGACTTCACTTGCCCATTTGGAATTGATGGGACTTTAGACTCCACTCCCGTGGACGGAACATGAACATAGATGCATAAATAAATTCATGATTAATGACTGATATCATTTCCGCACATATGAAAGAGCATACACAAAGAACATAATCATCGTCACCTCTTGACTACCATAATCTCCACTCCCGTGGATATTCCACTCTCATGGATGGAACGTGAACATTGTCCAAACCTGCCCACGTTGGAATGGTGGGACTTACACTCCACTCCCGTGGATAAAACATGAATTAGGATGCATGAACTGAAGTATGAACTATGAAAGACATCATATATATACTCATGTGTATAACACATAAGAGAAGGACATAAACTTTGAACATTCTCATGGATATCAGAAAAAACACAATACAGTCACCAAGCATGCGTCATACTCCAAGCATAAGAACAACAAGGTACTTGCCTTCCGCGAAGCGCTGCGGTAGAAGGTAAAGAAGATGTCCCTAAACCGAAGCCTCTCTGCCTACAGAAGTAAGTACTCGAAATAAATACAACATATAACATAGCGCTTCCATTAACGTTCTACAACGCCTTCCCGACAACCCACAATTAACTAGTTAGCTCTAATCTGAAAACAGACTACTCAGGCACAACCCGAAACTGGACAACAGAACGGTAAAAATCATATCTATTGGTCTGGAACTCGGAATGAGGTGAGACCAATTTCTATGGATTCTTAACTGACATATCTACAATACTCTAGTTGACAAGGTAAGCCAATTCGGCCAATTTAATTTACTAACAGATAACTGAAACAGCCGAACAGAATCTGTCTACACAAATAAGACAGCAGTATTAAAACGTCCATAACTTTTAATCTACAACTCCGAATTGAGAGTTCTTTAACAATCTGAAAAAGTTTATGAAATTCTCTACAATAACCTAGTTAAGTGGAAACCCTGAATCATCCCCTAACATAATCATATTTTAGGAGACAACTAGAAAGGCAGTTCTCGTCAGAATTCTGGACAGCAGATACTAAATCTATCATAACTTTTGACTCGAAAGTCGGAATCAGGTGATCTTGGCGGCCACCGAAAGCTAAGAACAAGACCTACATAACTCCATGAGATGAACATCTCAGATTCAGCCTCTAAAACCACGAAACAGACCCCGCAACATTCTGGACAGAATAGACTTTCCACTCGCAGCAAAACGATCTAATCAAATATGAACCAAATCGCATCTACCACTAATCAAACGACGAGGATCGGCATTCGTTACCCTTGCAGCAACCAGGAAGTAGGCGGGAGAGACTTGGAGAAGATGATCTTCCTCCTCCTCCCCTCCTTTGGCCGAACAGCTTGCTGTCCCCCTCCTCTTCTCCTCGCGTTGGCCGGCGGCGGGGAACTCCGAAGGCGGGACGAGGAAGCACCAAGGCAGGGCAGCACCAGTGGCCATGGGCGGCAGCAAGAGGGATTGGATGGGGGCGGCACACCATGGGGAAGGAGGCGGCTAGGGGGAGAAAGGGGGAGAAGGCAGCCGGCCTAGGGTTAAAAGGGAGGGGGCGCATGGGCCTAGGGTTAGGGGGAAGGGGCGCATGGGCCTTAGGCCCATGGGGTTACATGGCCAGCCACTAGGCCTTAACAGCCAGGGCCGGAGGCCCAACTTTCTAATTCTCCCCAAAACTGAAAAAAAACACTAGAAAACGTTTTCCCGATTAATTTCTCTTTAAGCGAAACCCGGGGTATTACACAACCTACCATGACTAACGACGACCTCACCAAGACTCCTACTTCTACTTCTGCTGCTCCTTCCGCTGGTTCTGGGTATGTCTACCTCACACTTGTTGTTTACTTAGTTTTATTATCTGTTGTTTACATGAACACTGAGATAGGTATGGTAGTTTCTGTCCTTCTAGAAATTCGTATATCTACAGTGTTCTTGTATATCTGCTTTGTGAAAATGGCTATAGGATTCTCCATGATTTATCTAGTACTTTTCTTGATTAATGTAATTCGAAAAATGCTCATACATTCAACACTTGCTTTCTCACCTTCCATCGTCTTTCAACTTGCTCAGAAGGAGGCAATTACATCAGATTTTGTTTTTATAGGGGATCGTAAGTTGAGATTGTCTGCTAATGCTAGCTTCACTAATCACTATCCGCTGGTAGTGTTCAAAATTGGTGTCCCAAATACTATTATGTTTTTTTCTCAAAATAAATCTATGTGATACCAGCTTCCATCCCTATGCCGTGTTCATTGTACATTCGGTTATCCAATTTAGCAGACACCTAGGGACACATACATTGTTGACATGAAAAAAATATTCTACATCAAGTATGCTTTGTGTTTTTTCTAGTGCCCATTCTATAAATCAGCTAGGATTTGAAGTCAGTGAACTTCAGAAAATTCAGTTGAAGAAACTGTCATTGCGTTTGGATAGTAAACTTTGTTAGTCGTATTCTGGAATGCATGCAACACTCAGATGGTTGACAACATCTTTTTCCTGATGCTAACGCTAAAGGTGTCGTCGTTAGACAAGTGCCAGTTGCATGTAACATATATATAGAAACGGTTTCGCTAGTTTTAAGTTGCTTGAAATTTTCTTAAGTTTAAGTCACTTGTTGTGACCATTGGATTTGTGTAGAGATTTGTCGGTGTTTTAGAACCGATCTTACGTAAAGATTGTTTGATTCGGGGGGTCTCCACAATTGATCACACAGACGAAGAAGACACGGGGATTTTTATACAGGTTCGGGCCTTCTCCGGTGAGAATAACAACCCTACTCCTGTGTATCTTGTATTTGCTCTTTGGATTACAATCGAATAAGGATTTTCCTAACTGTTCTCCAGAAAAGGCTTTGTTTCTTCTCCAAAAGCCCCTCTCTTCCTCCTATCTCTAACAGATACCTATTTATATTAAGCAATAGTGGACGTTGTCCTTCCAGGCTAATTAGACGCTCATTATTATGTAATAATGAGATTAATTACCGGAGTAGTGACCTCCCCATGCTGTCAATCAGTTACCAGTCAGAGATAGTGGGAATTATCTACAGTTATTTCAGAGATAATCACGTATTTTGATCGCTAGATTCCCACCGCTTAATGGTCCATCAAATGGGTGGGTCCAGTGAAGTCGTGAGGAATTGTAGCAGCCTCGTCGTAGAAAAACTTACGACCGGACATACTGTGAACGATCATACCATAGTCGAGAAGAGCTTACGACCGTGGGGTAGTCGTAGGGATTATACCGTGGTCGTAGAAGAGCTTACGACGGGGGTAGTCGAGGGCAGCCTACGACTTCACGACTAGTTCTTCCTTTGATATTTTAAGGGGTATGTCTTATGACGCCATATTTCTTGATTATGGAGTAAATAAATGAGGATTATTTAGATCCTCGTCATCTAGCCCCCCAGCTTCAAGTGAAAATAACTTACTTGAGCGAAGGTTTGTAGACGATCCTTTGACCATTAAGGGGTCGTTAGGAAGATGTTGAAGGAAAACTCTTCAACCCTTGTTTCTCTCGATCAGAATATGCTTGATCGAGGTAATTTGTTAAGGTTGTCATGACTACAAGATGTCGAAGATAACTTACGACTTCAAGCGTCAGAGCCTTAAGACCGGACATAAGATTTTTCCGGTTGGTCTTTCACTTGACCCGAGGGTCAAGATAGTAATTTCACTTGAGGTGTGAAAAGGTGTCTTGGGACTTTCCATAGGGCAGGTAAAAAGCCTGTCCGTTGAAGCAATTCCCGAAGCGGTGGCGACTGTTGGGATTTCGCGACGTTTCATCTCAACTGTGCGGTTATAAAACGGGCCGCAGGGGAAGAACTTAGGGTTCTTACCTTTTTACCCAACAGTCTGTTGCTTTCTTGTTCCTTCCGCCGCCGGTGACTCCGTACATTTTCTTGAAGCTTTTCCAACCTTAAATCTTCTCACTTCCGAGAAAGAATAAATGGCCAGGGTTGTCTCTGAGTGGGCTGAGTCGGAGATGGACGATGCGAAGATGACTGCTTTGGTCGCTGCCGAGAAGATCCCCGAGGGTCTTCTCGTGAAGTGGATTGCGGCGAACGGGCAGCATTGGCCTTCAGGAGAAGAAGACCAAATTCCCGTCTTCCAGGCTTACTGTGAGTGTGGCCTTCGATTGCCCGCTCACCCCTTCCTCACACTCGTACTCGAGCATTTCGGGGTGGAATTAGTGAACCTTGGTCCTAATTCCATCACGATGTTAAGTGTATTCGTGTACTTGTGTGAGGCCTACCTAGGGATTCCGGCGGACCTCGAGCTGTTCCAGTATTATTATGGAATGGCTCGTCAAGCCGGGATCGCTGGTAGCTGTGGTCTGAAGCTCCACGACAACAAGTCGAAGGAGTACATTCAGATGTTTACCCGGTCGTCATGGCCGGGTTGGAAGAAGAGGTGGTTCTACTGGGAGATTACCTAGGAAGATAGCCTCTCGTTCGTTGGACAGGCCGCCGAGCGATCTTCTTCCTGGGACTCGATTCCCAGTAATCTCGACCGGATAGCCCCCTATATTCAAGCTATCAAAGACTTGAAGTCGGAGGGGCTCACCGGTTGGCACGTGGTGAAGGACTTCATCACGCGCCGGATTAGTCCTTTGAAAACAAGGGTCCCTCCCATGTGGAGGTATTCAGGGAAGGACGATCCAACCAGGGACTACAAGGACGGTGAGTAGAAAAACTTACTCTTTTGGTTTTATCCTTGGTTAACCCTGATTTAGTCTGTTTAATCGTATTGTCCACATTCCCGCATCTTTCGCAGCGAGGTTGACGACGTGTCGCTCATCTCGCGAAGCATCCGCGAACGCGCGCCCCTCAAATCCTCGCGGTTTTGACCACGAGGAGAAAGAAAGGCGCCTAAATGTAATCAGATGATTCTGCCTTTAGGTGTTTTATTGTCGTAGAATAGTATACGACTAGCTGATTTGTCGCAGAAAAACTTACGACTGGGTACTGATCGTAGAAAACCTTACGATCGGATGTAATCGTAGAATAACTTATGATTAGACAATGTCGTAGAAAGACTTACGACTTAACGTAATCGTAGAATAACTTACGATTAGATAATGTCGTAGAAATACTTACGACTTTTGTGCTGATCATACGGACCACTTTTCTCCTTCTTCAACAGAGGGTTGGCATGGAGAACCGCCGAGACGACGAAGAAGTCGATCTGGTGGTTGTGGGGGCGACTGTGCATACGGAGTTGGCGCAGTCCCCTCCATCTAAGAAGCGTCGACTGGTAAAAGTCGGCGACAAGGGGGGTTCGAGTTCTACTCCTCCTGCTCCTTTTGCTAAGTTTGCCGCAAATCTAGCCGCGACAAAAAAGAGAGCAGAAGAAGAGGCTCTTGCCCTTAAGCGCAAGGTCCTCAAAGTTAAGGTACCTTTCTATTACGATGACAAGTCCTTCGCAGTTTCAGCTTCTCGCGGCTTTGTTAGACAGCAAGAAAAGGAGAACCGAGGAGTTCATGTCTTTGTGAAGGAAACCGCTGCTCGGTGGATCTGAAGTCTGGGGAAGCAAGACTTCTGTGGTGGTCGAGATTGATCTCGCCCACTGGAAGTCGGGAGGAGGTGACTCTGCTGTTCGAGAGCATCTCAACCAATGCTGGTTGAGAAGAAGTCGAAGAAATCTTCCGTTGGGAAGGTTGCTCCCAAGTTTCGGTTAGGTCCAACGCCGCAGAGGTATGTAAAATAAAACACATAAGTGTAATGACTACTTACTGTTTTATTTGTTGACTTATTGTTGCGCTTTGCGATTCTCGGCCGGCCTTCTTGATCCCGGGAACTCTCATAGAGGATCCGTTATCACTCCTTCAACCGGCGGAAGTGCGACAACGACGAGTCGAAGATCTAGCTCACCGCCCTCGCCGCAGAAGAGGCCGCAGCTGCCGGGTCGCTGCGAAGGCCGATGATGTTGAAGTCGCTACGACATCTGGAGCTGTCGTAGGGACTGTGATGGAGGCCGCACATGCCTCGAGGGAGGCACCAGAGACAGACGGCGGCGAGAGCACTGACCGCCGTGTCGGCAAGGAGGTCGTTGAGGACGTTCCCTCCGGCCCTCCAGGTGGAGTTCACGTCACAGAGTCAGAGGAAGAGGAGTATTTCAACTTTTGCTCTGACTTCTTTGGCCCCGACCATCATAGGATCTTCCGCCTACCACTCCCGCGATCGAGTTCCCCACTCCCAAAGAGCATTGTCAACCGCGGAGACGATTTGACAATGAACGACTTGAAGGGTATGGTGGAAGCGAGTCGAGGAGATGGATGGGTCAAGGATCCATCACGAATAGTCTCCATGTTTGCTTGGTCAAACATGAACGTAAGTATTTATCGATACTCACTTAGGGTCTTATCTCTTTATCTTATCATTTCTCTCTTTTCGAGAGCCGTTGAGCAAGTCGCCACGATTTGCATAGTACAATCGCAACTTGTCAAGCTTCGACAAGAAAGGCAACACTCGCGAACAAGCGAGAGGTGGTGAGTGACTGATTATAATCGCTTTGATTTATTCAACACTGTAACCAGTTGTCGAGAAAAGCTTACGACTTGTGCTAGTCGAGAAAAACTTACGACTAGGGGTGGTCGAGAATGACTTACGACTACCCATTGGTCATAGAAATGCTTATGACCACTTGTTTTCATGTCTCGCTTTTTATCTTTACAGTTTAAGAGCGATTTAAAAGACCTTGTTGATTCGCTCGACTTTGAAAAAGCCGAGTCAAAGAAGCTAAGGGACAAAGTCACGACCTCCCAAGAAGCTTCAGAGGCTAACTCGCCTAAACAGTTTGCAGAAAAATAAACAAGACGACATTACGATCGCTTCTAATCTTGGTTTCTCAGATCCTTCGCTTTTGACCTCTTATTCTTTTGTAGAAAAGAAGTCGAAAATAAGACCCTTCAGGCCAATATGGGGGCTCTCCGGACTGAGGTTAATGAGAAGACCTCCGTTGTCCGTGAAATCTCCCGGATCGCGAAGGAGAAAGACCAAGAGATTGAGAACTTAGGTTCTCAATTAGCTGGTAAATAGAACTTTTACCTGCTACTTATTTCTTTTATCTTCCCATAGGATCGTTTTTCTTATTCAATCTTTGCTCTTACCAGATCGATTGACTGAAATAAAACGACTCCATGAGGCTTCGACTTATTCCCAGGAGGAGACAAAATCAATGAAGATCAATCTTCAAGATAATATCTCACTTCTGAACAATGTACTCGATGGGCTTCGTGCCGGGAGGGTTGCTCCTCGCGATGACACGATGGCCGCTCATACGAGTGCCATTGGGGAACAAGTCAGTACTCTGAGCGAGATGATATCTACTCAAGGCCAATCGAACGATTCAATAAGGGAAGCGGTCAGGAGCTGTGAGTTTTGTTTTAGCAAAACTCAAGGCCCGCGATCCTAACCTTAATCTTCATTCTGTTGAAGCCGACTTCGACTGCACCGAATCAAGTCGGAAGTCGATCAAGAAATGCAGTCGGTTGGCGAGAAGGTCGCTGAGGAGATGCAGATAGAATCTCCCTAGACAGAGTAGTCTTGTAATATATTCTTGTATAAACAAGTCTTTTTTGGTGGTGACGCATAAATATATGATCATTTTTCCTGCAAATTATCTTGTAGAGTAAGTAGTAACTCGTAAGATAAAAGAAGAAATAGTTAGACCAGATATGAGCGATTCCTCCTTCCTTCCGTATCTTTCCTGCGAATCATCTCATAGAGTAGTTAGTAACTTTATTAGACTAAGAAATGAAGTCATGTTTATAACTTTATCCTAGCCCCCGGCTACTTACTTAGTTTATTTTCAATAAACTAGGTAAGTAGTAAAGAAAGGGTTCTGAAAAAATAGAGAGGTTTGTTCGTCTTAGAGTTGTCAAATATCGACTTGTTTGCACTAGTCGAAAGAGTAGAAACAGATCGACGCTAGGAAGTTCCCTCTAGTGGGCGGTGACCACGTGCAGAGAAAAAGACTTCGACTAGGTGATGTTACCATCTCCACTGCATTAAATAACTCGATAATGACGACTATAGTGAGACAAACTTCGAGTACCTTAAGGATTCATTCGACTACATTCATTTTCTTGACTAAGTCGCTCGCAAAGAAAAGTAGGAAACAGAACGACGCTAGGAAGTTCCTTCTAGTGGGCGGGACCACATGCAGATAGGAGAGGCTTCGACTAGGTGTGTTTCTTCCTTCGACTAGTAAAACTTCTCCAGTTTTTTGAAAAGGTAGTCGAATGCATCTAAAAAAGGGTCACTCTTCTTAGTTTATTTTTCGAAATAAGCTAAGGTGATATGAATTCGCTTAACAACTGTCGACCATTTTCCTGAGCTCAATAAGCTTTGTACTGATTGTTTAGGAACGAAGTGACATTAGGAAGCTCCTTCCAGCGGGCAGAACCACATGCGGAGAGGAGAGACTTCGACTAAATGTATCGCCCTTTTGCTAACCATTGTACAGGAAGGATGAGCAGAAAAATGATCGAAAAAAAAAGAAAAGCGAGATTCAAAAAAAAATAGACAAAGAAGATAGGGAGAACCTGACACTTTATTGTCGTTGAAGTTTGTTACACATAAAATTTACGTAACTGGTCAATATTCCAAGAATTTGAGAGTACACGCCGCCTTCCATTGCAAGTCGATCGATCCCCGACGCGTTATTTCGACCACGCAAGGACCTTCCCACTTGGGGAAAGTTTGTTCGATTAGACTGGGATTGGATAAGTCTCAATACCAAATCACCTACAACGAGGTCGCGAGGTTGGACCTACGATCATAGTATCGGCGCAGGCTTGTTGGTAGACCGAACGGAATAAAGCTTTGTTCCTCCGTTCTTCGAGCAGTTGATGTCGCTCGTCGAAGATGTTCTTGAGACGAGTCGTGAAACTTGTCGACTTTTCTCGACCGATCTTTAGTTCGAGGAAGCATGGCTTCGCACCAAAAACTAGAAAGAAAGGTGTTTCTCCAGAGCTCGCTTAGTCGTCATACGAATTGCCCATAATATCAAGGTAATTCTGCACCTAAGCCCCGAGCGCTTTACAAGTCGATCAAGACTCGGTCTTGATTCCTTCATTATTTGGCCATTCGCTCTCGATCGCCCGTTGCTTTGGGGTGAGCGACGAGGCGTAACACAAACGAAGTTCCAACTCGCCGCAAAATTCCCAAATTTTGCGCTTGTGAATTGTTTATCGTTATTCGTGATAATTCGACTTGGTACTCCAAATCGAGTGATCACGCATCTCATCATGAACCATTTTGCGTCATTCGTTGTTATCCCATCACAGTTCGGCTTCTATCCATTTTGTGAACGATCAATAGCCACAAACAGAACTCAAACCTCCCGGAGCTCTAGGTAACGGTCCTAGGATATCAAGACCCCAAGTTGCAAAAGGCCATGACAGAGGAATTGTTTGCAACGCTCGAGCTGGTTGGTGTATTTGCCGCTATGAACCGCACTGCATACATTTTTAACCATCTCCTTAGCATCGAGAGGGTCATACAATAAAACCTTGTAAAAGCTTTACCAACCAAAGGTTCAGAGGAATCATGAGTTCCACTGCATCCTCCATGTATGTCGTGAAGGAGTTTTAATCCTTCGATCGCTGAATACATCGCATGAGCACCCTTGGTTCCTCTTTATAAAAACACCTTCACCAAAGTATACATTTCGCCGATAATCGATCCGACTCTAGATCGTCATCGTAAGTGAACCCATCAAGATACTCGTAGATGGGTGCCATCCATGTATCTTCGCATTTAGAGAGGCTGTTTTTATAGAAGGTGTCTCCGCTCGCCGACTATGGATCGTTTCAAGTTGTTCCAAGAACACCCTTTCGGTACTAAGGATCGGAGGAAGCTAGTCGAGCTGGGCTTGGTCTCATGAGGAAATTATCCTTCGAGGATAAATTGTACCTCAAAGCCCAAAAAGTGCTTTTCTAACTTTCGCATTCGATAGGTACCGAGACATGGTCAAATTGGAGCACCGTACTCCTTTCCGACTTGATTCACGACTAGTCGAGAGTCTCTCTACGAGCAATGTCGAATCGAGAGTGCTTGCACTCGTGATACCACCTAGCAAACCTTCGTACTCGCCACATTATTAGTGGCCCGAAAGTTTAATTGTATGGCATACTTTAAGGTTTCTCCAGAGGAGATTCCAGACCACCTCAATTTCCGAGCCACTTAATGTGAGTGACCCGTCAGTACATCATCCACCGATCGTGGGAATCAGATCGGGATCCCGAACGTGTTCAGATTTGTCCATTCGGCGACAAAGTCCGCCAAGATCCGATTTAACGCCGTCGACACGAAATGGATGTCGAACGCCCCAAGTTCGATCGACCATTTTGCCATGCGCCCCGCTGCTTTCCTATTCGAGGATCGCTCCCAAGGGAAACTCGCACGCACAAACTAGTTTGTGCGTCTCAAAATAATGCCGCAGCTTCTCAAGACATGAGGAGGGCATAAAGAAGTTTTTGAACTCGAGGGTAACGCCTTAGGTCCGCATAAAACCTCACTCACGTAGTATCTTTGGTCGCTGTATGTTCTCACGTTCTACGACCAAAGATCGCGCTATCGCTCGTGGCGTGGCATCTAGGTAAATTAAGAGTGTTTCTCCTAGCTTCGTGAAGCTAGACCGAGCACTCGTAAGATACCTCTTGACTTCCTCAAAGGCTGTTAGCCTCTTCCGACCACTGAAACCTTCATGTTTCCTTAGAAGTTTGAAAAAGGCAGCTCTTTCTCTCCCGCCGTGCTATGAAACGACTTAATGCCGCCATGCACCTCGTGAGTTTTGGACTTCTTTTTCGTGGTCGGGGCGATCCTGAATGATGGCTTTGATCTTTTCGGATTTGCTTCAATTCCTCGCTCGTAAACCAGAATCCAAGCAATTTTCTCAAGAGACCCCAACACACACTTCTCGGGATTTAGTTTCAATTGGTGTTTTCGAGGTTGTCGAAAGTCTCCCGCAAGTCCGTGATATGTTCGAAGTCGCTTGGTACTTTTTACGACTCAGGTCATCAACATAGGCTTCCAAGTTTCGCCTAGTTGAGGAGCAAAGTCGTTTGCATCAAACGTTGAAAAGAAGCTCCAAAGATTTTTAGACCGAATGGCATTTTGACATAGCAAAATACCCCAAATGGTGTAATAAATGCGGTCTTTTCTTCATCTTCTCGATGCATACTGATTTGATGATAACCAGAGTATGCATCTAGAAAACTCAACATTTCACATCCTGCAGTAGAGTCAACCAACCGATCGATGCGAGGTAAAGGGAAATCATCTTTTGGACAAGCTTTATTGAGGTCAGAAAGTCTACGACATACGCCATTTGCCGTTAGACTTCCTAACCATTACTGAGGTTGGCCAACCACTGGTGATTGACTTCTCTTATAAAGCCCGCTTAAGCAACTTGTCCAATTCGACCTAATAGCATCTCGTCGATCAGGCAAATCTCAGTAACTTTTGTTTTACGGGTAGTTTATCGTGCCGAAGCTAGCCTCGTGCTCGATCACATTCCTTGGGACTCCGGGCATGTCGGATGCTTGCCACGCGAAGACATCAGCGTTTGCCTAGAGGAAAGTGATGAGGGCGTCTTCCTATTTAGGTCGAAGAATCCCAATGCGAACAGTCTTCGAGGGCTCCTCTGCGTCCAGAGGAACCTCTTTGACCTGGTCGTTCGGCTTAGGTGCAGCTTTAGGCTTCGACTTGCTAGTCGAAGGCTGACTTTGATCTCGAGTTGGTAGTTGTCCAACCATTTCGAGGGAACGACGGTCGCAGGAATGCGCCATCTTCTTGTCACAATATATTGTGATCACCCTTTGGGACCGGCATCTTAAGACATTGGTACCCATAGTGAGTAGCTATAAATTTTTTTGCCAAAGTAGGTCGTCCGAGTATGGCGTTATATGCCGTATCGAAATCGACCACGCCAAAGGAGACCTTCGTCCCGAAATTGCTTGGTGATCCAAACGTTAAAGGAAGAGAAACTTGGCCAATGGGTTTGTCGATGACCCCGATTTATTCCATGAAATGAATATCGCATCGGTCTTACTTTGTCCTATGTACTTGCATCTCGCCCAGTGGTACTCGTAAAAATGATATTTAATCGAGCTTCCACCATCAACTAAAACTCGATTGACTCGACAATTGTTGATGGTGGGTTCGACCACTATCGGAAATCGACTGTTTCTAGTCGAAGGTATCGCAATCACCTTCTCGAAAGCAAGGGTGATTTCCGCCCACTTCGTAATTTATTGACAAGAGGGGAGTCGATTGTGTTTACCTCACGCTCGATCGCCACCTGTCTTCGTGATTCGATGTCAAGACCCCATAGATGTGATCAATGGTGTGTTGCGGGTCCCGAACGGCATCTCCTCATCGTCCGACTCCTTTTGTCCACCGGTTTGGCCCACTGCTCAAGAATAGGAAGTGGCCCTTGCCGTATAATAGTCCTCGAGTTTCGTAAGAAAACTCCGCAGCTACGAAGGTCATGCCCTTCTTTTTTATGAAAAGGACACCACTTGGGTTTGTCGTTTCTCCGATCTTGGCGTTTACCTTTACTCGATCGAGATTTTACTTGGGGTTGTGCGGCTCCTTATCGCTACGGCTAGGACCTCTTTAGAACCGGCATCCGGAGATTTTTGATTTTTGCTTTGTTCTTAGATTTCCTAGGTTTTTATCCTTTTCTTACCACTTTCGCCTTTGCCCGAGGGATGCCATCTTTGAGATCGATGGTATTGTTCCATTCGACCGTCAAAGAAGAGCCGATATCTATCACCATCTCAAAGAGCTCAACGACGTGGCGGTGGATGTAAGCGATGTCCTCTGTTATTCTTCTCGCTACGGACTCCGCTGAAAGCCCCGATCACAGATGAGTCGAAACTTCCGAATAGAATTTCAACCCGATCAATCGCTCGATGAATTGTCGTAGCGTTTCATGGTTGTTCTGCCTTATCCGTGCGCATCATCCTCCTTTCCGGTGATTATAAGTTCCTCGGAAATTAGCCAAACAATAGATCACGAGGTGTTGCCACGAGTAGATCGACTCAAATGGTCGGTTTAGAAGCCATGATCGCACGATCCTTCGAGCACAACGGAAGGTAATTCGCCATGACATGCTCTCTCCTCCCGCACTTCTGACACCAGAGTGTAGATTTGGAGGAACTCGATGGGGTTTTGAGTTCCATCGAATTTCTCCATATTCGTCGGCCAAAATCGAGGCGCCAACGAATCGCTCGAAGGTCAGCGAGAACGCCCGACACCCCGAGATAACCTCTTGTCTTCTTTTTGCGTAAACGGGGTTAATGTCGCCGCGATCGAACTCGCCGATACCCACCATGGGGACTAGGCCTATAATAAGCCTCACCTTACGGGGAAATACTCGCACTCGCTTGCCGTCGCTCATCCGTCGCGGTGGTGAAAGATCACCCTCCGCTGGATTGTGGCATTTTTCTCATGTCGGAGAACGACATGAGGAGAGCCGTCGCGCCTTCCATGCGACGCAGTTTCGAACGGCGGCGGAAGAAGTAGCCGTACTATTACGACTTCGTGGTTGTGGTCGACCCGCCGCTCGAAGTTTTGCCATCATGTCACGAAGTCTTTACGTGATTTCTCGCAAAAGGTCATAACCGTGCTCGAGCGAGTTCTTGGTCGGGTTCTCCAACAAATCATTGATGTGCCGGAGTTCTTGAGCCTTCGATCGGAAATAAGCGCGCCAGGAGGTTCTTCGAGCCACTATTTTCTTTCATCGAATTGCCTCGTAATGGTCTATTTCGCACTTTGAACTTGTCTTAATGGGCGCGAGAATGTTGAGGATGTCCCGCACGCTCATCGAGTGTTCGCTTTGTTTGCCACCGTGTCCTTGCCATTACAACGAGGTGGTGTAGAGTATGCTCGGCGGAAGCATGTCCAATCCTTCTTTGGGAGAACGATCCCGATCGAGAGGAAGAACGAAGACCTCCCGTGGATGATTTCCACTTGCGCCAAATCTCCTCACCGGAGGAGTGGTCGAGCGACACCATCTGGCGACTTGGAGTAAAACCTCCGTAGGGGAACTGGTTATAACCGCCTCTGCTCGCAGTGGCTCTGCGTCGGGACGGTTGAATTTGGATGAACAAAGATGTTCGATCCTCTTCCTCGCGGAAATACTCGAGAGAGAGGACCATCGATGTCGATGGAGCTCCGGATAATGGCTTCCTAACTCGTCTTGTCAAGTCGAATCGTTTTGGGGACTCAACACTTAGAGGAAAAGCTCGCCGTGTTGCGAAGTTTGCCTCGAGACAGTCTCATTGTTCGGCCGAGTTGACCTTGCCTCCCGAGGAAACTAATCCCTACTGGGCGCATCGTCGTGGGGATAAGGATCCTCCTCGACTCGTGGTAATGCGCCTCCGAGATCCGATAGAAGATCTCCGAGGCGCAATACCGCCGAAGATTCGAGCACTCGGTCAGATTCGAGACCGGCATCCATGTCGATGTCTCACAGAATCGCCAAGTCGAACCAATTCTCCTCGTTCCATTCTCCCGCCATGGTAGCATAAAAGAGAAAAGAAAGAACTGCTTGACAAGGAATTACCGTAAGCTCCCACGGCCGGCGCCAACCGCC
Organism: Ampelocalamus luodianensis; assembly: GCA_036346255.1. Taxonomy (NCBI): domain Eukaryota; kingdom Viridiplantae; phylum Streptophyta; class Magnoliopsida; order Poales; family Poaceae; genus Ampelocalamus; species Ampelocalamus luodianensis. The sequence goes on from CM070628.1 coordinate 64,917,952, forward strand.
GGTGTTTTAGAACCGATCTTACGTAAAGATTGTTTGATTCGGGGTCTCCACAATTGATCACACGCACGAAGAAGACACGGGATTTTTATACAGTTCGGTCTTCTCCGGTGAGAATAACAACCCTACTCCTCGTATCTTGTATTTGCTCTTTGGATTACAATCGAATAAGGATTTTACTAACTGTTCTCCGTAAAAGGCTCTGCTTCTTCTCCAAAGCCCTCTCTTCCTCCTATCTCTAATGAGATACCTATTTATATTAAGCAATAGTGGACGTTGTCCTTCCAGCTAATTAGACGCTCATTATTATGTAATAATGAGATTAATTACCGAGTAGTGACCTCCCATGCCACAATCGCCACAATGAGATAGTGGGAATTATCTACGCTATTTCAGAGATAATCGCGTATTTTGATCGCTTAGATTCCCACCGCTTAATGGTCCATCAAATGGGTGGGTCCAAGAAGTCGTGAGGAATCAGAGCAGCCCCGGTCGAGAAAAACTTACGACTGGACATACTCATAACGATCATACCATAGTCGAGAAGAGCTTACGACCGTGGGGTAGTCGTAGGGATTATACCGTGGTCGTAGAAGAGCTATTTATCGGGGTAGTCGAGGGTAGCCTACGACTTCCTGACTAGTTCTTCCCTTTTGATATTTTGAGGGGTATGTCTTATGACGTCATATTTCTTGATTATGGAGTAAATAAATGAGGATTATTTAGATCCTCGTCAAGATTGTTGTGTTATATGATTGTCATATGATTGGATATTGATCCAATGGATGTCATATGATTAGATATTGATCCGATGGTCACAACAAGTGACTTAAACTTAAGAAAATTTCAGACAACTTATGAATAGACAGTCCCGTATAGAAAAGGCTTTTATGGAAAGTGGACTTTAAATATTTATTTTCCTTACTTTTTGTGTTGGGTTTTCGGCAGTAGTGCTGATTTTACCAATTGTTGCATTTTTCCTGCATGTACATAGATATTTTGGATGATGTTTTCAGAACACTGGAAAAAAATGATAAACAAAAAGTAGCACAGTTATCTGAGTTTTGCTATCCGAGTAGTAGAAATCATTCAGCTTTTGGCCGGTTCTTAGCTACCATGGTAACTAGTCTATTGGCTGGTACCATGTTGGTTGCTGCTATAACCAAGGATTCAAAAATTAGGAAACGGAAAAATATCGGACCCCTCTGGTACCGGTTATCGGTTTTAAACCAACCAAATTTCACCATACAAAATTAAAATCAAAATTTGAATTTTGTCAGTTTTCAGCCGATTACTGCACTGCCATAATTATTGTTCGTCAATTTAAATTCAAAATTCAAATTTAGAAATTTTTCGGGCTAATATGATTTTACCATCTGGCCCGATACGGCCAGTAAAAGTAAAACCCTTGATCCGCACAAATCCTTCATAGCACTTACAAAATTGATGTCACGATCCTTAAAAGTTGGGGCCAAGGACTAGTGCTAATTATTTAATTGTAGGAGCTTGGGGCAAAGGTCTTGTGTTAATTAATTAAACTAACCAAATCAAGACAATCAAATGTTCATCTCTCCTCCATTCATGTTTCTTTTATGTTACAAAATTTATTGTGGGGAGGGCATTTGTTGATTTCTTCCAATGTTTAGTTGCATTATATTCCTAGTTTTAGACAAGAAAATTTTCAATCAAGAAAATTTTCTTTTGTATTTTGCTGAAAAGTTTCCATAAATAGCAAGTAAGCGAGATGGCGTCCGCGTAGTCTTCGCCGCCGTCATTGACGTCACCGAATGCGTATGACGCTCTGATGAAAGTGGTACCTAAGCGAGATGGCAGAGGAATATCGAAAAAGTCTGAAGGCCGAATGACCATCATGGAGGTCACTCCCGTTGGGGTCCCTCTGCATCCCAACAAAGCAGCGGTAGCATTTCAGACCACCTGCGGGATAGTTGCAAGGGAACGGCTCCCCATCACCGCACCAAGTTGGAAGTCTCTGACAAGAGAAGAGAAAGAGCAGTTGTGGGATGAAATTTCATGATCATTCGAGATCCCACTAGAAGTCCAGGGACTTGTGCGACGGCAGACGTTCCTCGCGATGGGAAAAGTGTGGAAGTCCTTCAAGAGCACGCTTATCACGGAATATGTGAACAAGAATCGGATGTCGTTCACGAAGTATCCTTTCGTGTCGCCAGATACATGGGATGTCTTTGTGCGGATGAAGATGATGGCCGAATTTCAGGAGCAAAGTGCAGCGCATAAGGCTATCCGAACACAAAACACTCACCCCACAGACTTGGCACCGCTGGGTACGTGGGTAAAATCCCGCAATGGAGAAGGGAGGATGAGGAGGCAATCCAATCGGAGGCCTGCCCGTCATTTGCCAGGATCACAAACGAGCATGCCCGAAACTGGTTAAGAGCAAGGTCATCAACCACGTCTTCAGGCGCCATCTCTTTCATAAACCTGGCAGACGAGGAAGTGTCCCAATGTTTGGTAAGATTTGTCGAACTACCTAGTCGTTAATAAATCAATAACTTCATAGGCTCTAAAATAACATGATGGCCTCTTGCAGCAAACATTGATTACCGAATCTTCCCAAGGCTCATTCAAAGCAGTCAGGGAGAGGGATATACTATCCACATTCTTGGGAAACAAGAAGCACGGGTCACACGCGAGGCCTTGGGGTTTACGTACCTTCGAGATAGGGATTCCCACACGACTCTGAGACGTATAGGAATAGAAAGAGATCCAAGGCCAAGCGCGAGGAATGGTTGAAAGAGGAGATTCGTGTAGAATTTTGAGGATATATAACATCATTGGAGGAAAAACTAAATCAAGTCCTCAACCAGTCGCAAGCCACCCCTGTTATTTTGGGAGCCAATGCCCTCAACGTCGGAGTAGCTGCGTGTCCATGCCACTTTCTGAACATAGCAACGTCCAATTATCTATCGACAACATCCAGGTAATGGGCATCTCTAGAATGCTACATAGATAGACCTGTTGGACGCCTTACCTAATCGTGTATCGTTATGTAGGAGCCCCACACCGTCCAACCTTAGAGTCGGGCTTGTTGGCTCCATTCCCATTGAGGCTGGGCGGGGGATGGTGTATCCATGCCTGCCAGGGACGCTGGTGTACGGTGCCCAACTAGGGACCGGTTTCGTGAAGATCCAGGTGGACATGGTACATGACGTTTTTAGGGTCGTCCCACTAGAGAAGCCCCCAAACGACGAGATCATGACACTAGAGGATGCCATCCACATATTCGTCCAATGACCCGAGAGGGACATCGCCTTGGACCCTTCCGTGCTGGCATCTACCCAACATGAACAATTGGCCTCTCCACACGACCATTTATAGCCTGCGGCTTCTCCGACCCTCCCTTCGATGTCCCCACAAGCACCTGATCCATGTTGGTAGGCCGTCATATCGGCTCCCATGAAGACCACACCGAGCATATACGAATAGCGTGCCCATTCGTCTCCTGTGAAGAACATATACCAGCATGTCAGCAAGACCAAATCGAAGAAAATCAAGGTGCCTCAAAAGCGTTGGACATTCTCGCTAGGAAAGTCGTTGGTCTCGGGTACGCTCTTAGTCAGCCTTGGAATGGGTGCCGCTAGTTTGCATGCATGGTACATGGCAAAGACCAACAAAACGAGGACACAACGCCATATGGGTTTCACCATCAAGTACATGGCATGACATTTTTCCACGAGCCCAACTTCTTTGTGGTGGGCTTCGATGACTTGTTCGATCTCTTCAATCTCAACGCCTCACTTTTAAGATGTTGGGCACTGTAAGTGTGTACAATTACGGTTCTACATTCATGTAATACCGATAAATACCATAACTCCTTGCTTACGTATAAACACATGATCCTAGAAGTCAAACGAAGAAAAGAACTAGTCGGTTTTCTCGTCCCACACTTGATCTTTGAGCAACGCATGCATCCTACATCGAGGTTTACGTAACAATGAGACTGCATACTCACAATGATAAGGAGTACATACTTCTACCCTACAACCAAGGGTAAGTGCTTCACTCATTGCTATACTTTTTATTTGTACTTCATATACAACACAAACTTAGTTTTAAGGACTATGGCGGCATACATGTGTAGGTGGCATTGGATTCTAATTGTCATTATACCAAAGTGGAACAAGGTAATATACCTTGATTCCCTAATCAAGAGCCAACACGACTTCACACTTGTGCAACAATTAATCAAGGTAAACTTATTTCATCCATAAATAACTTTATGTACCATTCATTTGCAATGGTTGAGGCTAACTTTTTCAAATCACGTAGGTCGTTCGCCGTGTACATTGCCAAAAGAGGGAGATACGTGGAAGGGAATACCACACTGCAACATGTGATGCAATTTTTGGTACCCGCCAGTACACAATAATCATATATCACACTACATAATGATGCATCTCTAGTTGAACAAACATATGTATGTAATTCTATTTTTACAGTGCTACCAGTAGCTACAGGGCAATATATGTGGATTCTATGTTTGCCGCCATATGCAAGAAATCATGTGTGGTAGGCCAAGGATCCAGAGGTTTGTTAATCTCACAATAATTATTTCTTACTTATCAATTAATATATATAAATGCTTACAACTTTACTCTTCCTAACGACAGGGCATCAACATCCGTTTAAGTGCAGTCCAAATGAATGAGCTCTCTGAAATTCGAGAACGGATCGCCACCTTCTTAATGACGGAGGTCATTGACCCAAAAGAAGAATTTCACGCGGCCGAGATTGAATAAATTTTTAATGACAAACAATGTTTTATTATTGTAACGTCCCAAAATTTGGCTTTTAAAATCTTTTGAGTAGTTTAGGTCCCTGAAAAAATTCACCAATTTTATTTGATTTAATAAAGCTTAATTGGGAATTTTCTAAATTAAAAATATTTAATTTGACTAATCTAAACATCAATTAAATAAAAACCTGTATTTTTGGCTTCCTAGTGTTCCAAGGAATTTTCTGGTATTTTTTGAGTTTTTTCTGGATTTGTTTACTATTTATTCGGCCTTCTTTATTTTTAGGATTTTCTTTAATTCCAAAAATCTTCTTTTTCTCTCTCCTGCACATGTGCTACAGTAACCATTGGGCACTGTTCATGTTCGTATCCCAGCCGATTATCTCCAGCTGAGAGACTCGTTCTGCACACGTTTCCAATTCAAACTTCCTTCCCTTTCTCCTCTTAGTTGCTACAGTACCACGGTACTATTCATCCGGATCCCAGCCGAGCCGCGTGCTACAGTAATCGTGGTTTACTGTTCACATATCAGCCGATCGCTCCCAGCCGAACTGAACAATCCAAATACTGAGCTCTATCCAAAGGATCTTCTCTGGCGAGTTGCGCCTTCATCCGACATCCGTCGACCGAACCATCTACGGCGTTGGCTTCGTATTGTCGTCCTCTATGTCATGGTTCCATTCACTTCGCCCAAAGATCGCCGGAGCAATGTCAAGCCATAAAGGTAAACCGCATTCATCGCGTTGCTCGCTTCCTCGGTAAGTTTTTCCAGAATCTGATTGCACCATCGCGCCCAGCTCGCCGTTTCCTTTCCGTTTTCCCCTTCGGCACCATTGGTTCGCCTCCAATCGCTGTCGGTTTCATGTGGAAGAATCAGCCATATCCTGTAACTTTCTGTTCCTGTAGCATTTCATCTCTTGCTTCGTTCGTTGATTGTCCAGAATGTGGTTCTTCTGTTGCATGGTTCTATGTCATCCAATCCAACAATCCAAGTGCATGTGTCTCCTATGTTGATCCTTCTCTTAATTATTTCTCTCCTTGCTTTCCATCGCAGTGCTAGGAAAATTGATGCCGCCGACACCATGCGCCAAAACTGGCCGAGCCCCTCTACTATGGTGTTCTCTCTGTTGACTCTTTCTCCCCTTTGCTTTGCCATGGGCTGCCTCCATGCGAATGAACAGGTTCTGTTATGTTGTTTCTTCTCTTACTTTCTCTGTTATTCTTTTTGTTGATTGCCCTTTTGTCTAATTCTTGCCATCCAATCTCAGTGCCACATAGCAGCTATCTCTTGACATCCAAGCCAAGTACCCTCTCTGTTAGTGCTCTATTCCTTGCTTGCCATCTCTCAGTACCAACATCTATGCTGCCATGGACCAGCCGAACAGGCTGTAGTGTTGATCTGTAGTTTCTATGGAAGCAGCCCCTTCTATTTCTCTGTTGTGCAGCCCCAAGTGAAATACTTCCTTCTCTATTCTTTCTTTCTCTCGCCACCTTGCGCCAGGGACAGCAGCGACATGCCCATGGATGATGGATCAGCCAACATGCAGCCTTTTGATGTTTGTTCTCTGTTGCTCGTCCTCTCCCTGATGAGTGACACCCATGTGGGTCCATGAGCAAATATTCTTTTCTCTAATCCTTGTTTGCCATCTACTGACAGCATGGCCCCACTAGTCTGCTTGCCACCCGTGCACCGATCCAATGTTGAATCCACATCGCTGCCACATCATCGGCCATGCCATCAGCTGGCTTGCCTCCTCGTTGTCACATCGTGCTTACGTGGAAGCGATGCCCTGCCACCTCAACACATATGCACATGTGGCATGCACTGTCATCACCTGCATGGCCTACACCTAACCAAATCCTAAAGCCAGAGAAGTGTAGACATAGTTCATCGTAAACCTAGTCTATGACCTGCGGGCCCCTTTCTCAGTCAATGCCAGTCAAACCCTAGCCCTAAACCCATCTACCATGCACCTTAAACCCTAGATCGTGGACTTGGTCTATGGACCAATGGCCCACCTATCATCCTCTTTGTCCTTTTCGGAAATTAATTTAATTTCTGAAATTCAATTATCCAGTTGGTCCCACATGTCATTCACTATCTTTGTTCTCTCTCACTTACGAGTGGACCCCGCTTGTAAGCCACCAATTCTTTTTATTAATCCAAAGGAATATTCTCTGAATATTCTTTTTCATCATTTCATGTGATTCTTTCGAGAGTCATATCTTTTGAATCCGAACTCCGATTGAATTCATTCAAGTTCCTAAATTCATCTGAATTCAAGATCTTTTTATCTGAGATTTTTTTTTAGTTTGTTTGCTCTCTGTTATTTATTTATTTGGTTTATTTGCTTCTTTGCGAGTAGACGTTGATACTGCGAGAAGTGCTGAGCAAGAAGAAGCTGAAGATCAAGGAAGTAAAGATTAAAGATAAATAAGATCATCATTGATGTAGCAAGACAAGTTATATCTTTGATCATATTGAATCCCAACTTTCAAAATATTTTGATTCAAATTATTTCATTTACTTTAAGTAATTATTTAAATGCTTTTGGGTTTAACTATTAATCCAATTTGTTATATCCACTTTGTCTATTATTTATCATAATCTTTTATCACTCTAGATTGATTCATATTTAATTGGTGCTATGGTATTACCAATATGGGTTGGTTAGATACGAGTAGCTGCTTAGCCCATCATCATCACCGGAGTTGCAATTATAAATTTGACTAAGTGATTATTAAACTTTGTGATAAAACTGTGTGCGCTATGTGTTATTTACTTTGTGATAGCATGTGTTGCACTTAACCAATAGGGTGGGAAAGGATTTAGACTGAGGCAAGTGGTGGATACTGTGTGATATGGTGGAAGCTATGTGCATGGGAATAATAATCTGTGGCATAGTTAGAAATTGAAAGTCTTGCTTTGGTCAATTAAGGACTTAACTTTGTGTGCCATTGAATTGAGTCTTATTGTACGACCACATGCCAGATGGGACGGTCCTAACTTAGTAAGTTATGGAATCTTGACATTGATTACTCAGGTAGTAGGTTAGGCTCTGTGCTAGGGTGGAGGTGTATTTCAGCCTTAGTAGTGGCTCACATCATGGGGTGGTTCGTCGTGTCCCTGTCCAACGATGTGTGTCAGACTGGTTTCTTGTGTGGGGATGTCTGGCGGCTTGTAAGCACATCGGGAGTGTCAATGCTGAGATGAAGTTTCTGAAACGTTTTGTTATGATCAGTGCGGCCACACTGGTTATATCGTGTGGGTAAAGTGTACAACCTCTGCAGAGTGTTAAATCAATCTATTCGAATAGCCGCGTCCGCGATCATGGACAATGCTCGGGGATTTCACATGAGGGGTAGATTTTCATAAAACAATTGGGAAGGGACAACTGTGTGAGATAATTTATGCAGCTGTGTGAGTAACTTGATTAGGCTATGTGTCTTTGTGAAAACAACTGTTAAATTAATATTGTCTATTTGTTTTGAATTATATTTTCAATCTATTATTTTTATTCAATTGCAAATGTTGCATTTCTACAAAAGAAGCACAGAAGCCATTCCTTTGGAATAAGCCTGCATCTATAAATTACATTCTGTGATATGACTTGCGAGTACGGTTGTGTACTCACGCTTGTTGTAAAACTTGCGCCCAAATCTACAGAAGTGGAGGAATCGTCAGTCAACAATGTATATTTCAAGGATCGTGGAGAACTAGGTCGCGCATCCCAGCCGATTGCCTGTGGGCATATGAATGGGCTTCCTGAAGTTATTTCGTTCCGCTGCAGTTAATTGAGCTTTTCACCTTCCGATGTATTAATTGTAAGTTTTGATCTTAAGGTATTTACTCTGATCTTTTTGTTATTTGTATTTTTATTAGTCATCTTTGTATATAGAAATGATATTTTATCGATGTTGTCACTGTGTGCACTAGCGTGATCCTGGACTAGTGCAGTATACACAGAGGGTCCAGAATTGTAATTTTGGGTCCCAACAATTATTGTATCTGTAAACATGTTGTAAAAATAGTATGATAATTCATCTATAATCAATTTGTTTATCTATGATATATATGTGTATCTGTGATCGATATATGTGTATATGTGATATATCTATGTATTGGTGTATTTGCTTGTATCTGTTATCAGTATATTGTTTTTAGAGGGTATGGCTAGCATTTTCTGGGGCTAGCTGAGAAAAACAAAAACTTTCTATATATAGAGCAAACTATCACAGATGGTTTTGTGGTCTAAACTGTCTGTGAACGCCTACCATCACAGATGGTTCTGCGCACTAACCGTCTGTGATATGTAACCCATCACAGACGGCTTCGATCACAAAACACAATCATCTGTGAACTGTGATGACCGACATATCACAGACGGTTGTTAACCGTCTGTGATGGTCGACATATCACATACGGTTTCATGGTCGAAACTGTCTATAATAGTTGGCGTTCACAGACGATTATTTATATGAATCGTCTGTGTTGTGACTTGTCACAGACAACTCAAAAACCATCTGTGAAAATCGCCTGTAATACCGTCTGTGATGGTCGACATACCACATACGGTTTCATAGTCGAAGTTGTCTGTGATAGTTGGTGTTCACAGACGATTATTTATACGAACCGTCTGTGTTGTGATTTGTCACAGACGACTCAAAAATCGTCTGTAAAAATTGTCTGTTATTACAGAAGCAATAAATCAGACGATTCAGAAACTGTCTGTGACGAGGGTTTAGAACCATCTATAATGACCCTCTGTGTAGTAGTGTCAGCTCCCAACTCCCAATCCTATGTCCTCAGCTTCAGCTGCTCAGTCAGTCGCCCAGTCCGGCAGTCTCCACTCCGTAGTTCGCGCTCCCGATCCTGGCCTCCCTCCTCGGCAGACGGCGGCCGCCCCACAGCGCAACTCGTGCGAACCGAAGTGACAGCTCTCGTGCTGTCGTTGCATACCATCGCGGACCCAAGCCAGCCATCTCAAGGCACGTTCATTTGGGCCGCAATCCCCTCTATAATTGCATACTAGCATGGACTGCTAGTTGTGAAAGGACAGCTTGCTGGCAGGATCAGATCTCATGTACCTAAGCAATGGGCGCAGGAAATTGTTTCGGCTGCGACGCGTCAAGGGAGTTGTACAACGCCCTTGTGCAAACTCAGCGCGCGCGCCCACACACACATATAACTATAAGTTGTTTTAGAAAGTTAAATGCATGCGTTTTTTTTTTTTTTGTCGAAATAGTATTGTTTCGGGCGATATTAGCAAAAATAACATCCTTGTCACTGTTTTATTTGCAAAATTAGCATTCGACACTGTTTCTCAGTAGCACGAACGGCTCTCATGCTGCCACGTGGCATCGTCGACACCACCCTAGAATAAAGACGCCTTGCATGTCTCTCTCTGGGACAGAGCCGCCGCATCGTCACTCGTCATCCCTATCTGGGAGGAGCCGCTAATGATGTCCAACAAGTCATGGAGACTAGACCTGTTCACAGATGACCCGGTCTAAGCCCAACACTGTTTGAGCCAGGCTTGGGATTGGAATTTTGGTCCGAAAGCCCAGCCCGAAAGCTCGAAAAAAGCAATAAAAATGAATATATATATATATTTAATTCTAGAAACAAATTTAAAATTGCTTTTTTATTCCAAAAAATAATTAAGATAGTATATTTACATCAAAAAAATTAAATTTCAGGCCGGCCAAGCCGAAACTGCCCGTTTGAGGCCGGCCCGGCCTGTAGCTGGTCTCCAATTAAATCCTCTTTGCTTCGGATGGAAAGATTGCTGCAAACACACATGCTACTGCACGGGGGACAAGGTGGGACTTGCTGCAAAAACACATGCTACTGCACGGGGGACAAGGTGGGACCCGCCCCATGCGCATCTCATGGAAATCGAAGTTCGTCCATTTTTGTGTGCGAACCGAAGTGGCGTCCTAGGTAGGGAGGGACGGACGAGCAGCTATTTTGAGAGCAGCTATTGTTGTCAGACAAGGTGCCGGGTCAACGCTTCCTTCATGATTACGGCTTTGGCTTGGAAACTTGGATCAAAACGATAGCCAAAGGTGGGCTCTGGATAAGATAATTGCATTGCATTGCAGTGATTTGGAGAAAAAAATACAGCAGGCTGCTTTTGTTCCTGTGGAATTCAATCTGTTGTGTTTGACCTTTCTTTGATCGTTTTTTCCTCTACTAACAGAAACTTACAGCGAGGTGGCAGCTCCGTCCCTTCCTGAGATGGACTAGCGGAAGGGACGGAGCCAAGGTGGCGACCTGGTCATATGACAATATGTCAGTATGAGAACTGTGCCACCGAAAAACGGTGTCGAACGTTAATTTTAGAAAAACAGTGTTATCGTCGTCGTTTTTGCTAATATCGTTTGAAACAGTGTTATTTTGGCAATAAAAAATAAAAAAAATGTAAGCTACTTGTAGCTACCACACTATACCTAAGTGATGGGCACAGGAAATTGTTCCAGCGGCGACACGTCAAGGGAGCTCGCCTCCACCCACTGAAGCCCACACGAGCTCCGGGTCTCCTTGGTTCGAGACTTGGCTGCTTTGATACCTGGCCGGGAGAGAACCTGCTGGCTGTCGGCTGCTAGTTTGCTTGGATGCCCACGTAAGCTGCCAGGTAGGCAAGCGAACAGCCAGGCGTCCAAAACCAGCACCTGGGAGCAATGCCTGGGAGGTAGCTATTCCATCCACCGTTCGTTCTTCGATCTATCGTTCTATTTTTCATTCACCAATTTCAGACAAAGGCTTCCAATCAAACAACCATCTTCAGGTTTGTCTGACCAGACAAAAATCATCTACTTTCTAAACTACCTCCAGACATCATTTTTTTCAGGTATGAAATCCAGAACACCAACCAAACAAACCCTCTGTCCTTGGCCTGCTCCTCCACTGGGCTAGCTGTTTCTTCTCTCTTCAGTGCTGCAAGAAGTAAACCAAATCGATGCATCGGGGCTGAAAAGAGCGTAGGCTCCCTGGAGAAAATGGCGATTCGTTTTCAAGCTGGCCGGCCGACAATAAAATAACAGATCCAGACTAACAACACAAAGCTATTTTTCTTGGCAAAGGAAAAAAGGCCGCGGGCCAACCGGCTATTGCTAATCAGATGGCAGATCGGGGTACGCCGCCTATTGCTAATCAGGTTTAGATGAAGCAGGTAAAGCTGTCACCACGTGAATTTCTAATTTTCCCAAACCGAAGACTTTAGCTCACTTTCTTTCTTAATCTTTTGGTAGTTTGGGTCCACGGATCACAATCTCCACTTCTCTCCCGCCTTGAGGAATCAAGATGCTCTTCTGTTTTTCTTTTCTTCCGTTGGTGATGCTTGGAGTGACACTACCGAAAACCGCTTATTTCCTAAGTGCTTATATGTATAATGAATGTCTTTAAGGAAGCACTTAGGAGGGTTCTGAGTGCTTCCTATGGCACTCGGGAAGGGAAGTCAGCACTCGGTGGACATTACTTCCTTGGGTGTTTTATATTACACTCGGGAGAAGCAGACGGGAGCCAGCATTCGTCCGCTCGAAAACGGGGATATAGACACAGTCTAAACAGGGTGAAATATATTCCCGAGTGCATATGTATTGCGTACACTCGGGAGACAGATGGCACTCGGGAGCAAAACAATTAGTAGTAGCGCCAATTTTTTCCCCAACCGTGCGCATTTTTTTCGTTGCGCGTCCGACCCCCACAGTGCTAACCCTAGTCACTCGAACCCTCGCAGTCATTCCCCAATCTCCACTCTCGATCGTCTCCTCCTCCGCCTCCATCGCAGCCTTCTCCTCCACTGCTTAGATCCAGCGTTACCGACGTCGCCTCCCCGTCCTCCTCCTCCTTCTCCCTTGCCACCTCCATTGCCGCCGTCTCCCCCTCCTCCATTGCCTCCGACGCCATCTCATCCAACGCCGCGCCCGCTGTAGCAGAGTCACTCAAATCGGGGCCACCGCAGCACCCAACGCCGCTAGCCTCCTCGTCTGCCGCCGTCGCACCCAACATCGACGTCCCACCCCTCTTCCGCCGTCTGCGTCGTTGTCTGCTGCCTCAGTACCCGATAGTGTCGTCATCCTCCTCTTCCGTCGCATCCTCCTCGTCTGCCGCTACCGCAGTAGCCAAGGCCTCCATCATCCTCCTTATCCGCCGCCGCTGCCGTAGTTACCGACGTCGGCGACCTTAGGTAAAAACAGTCCTACAACCCATTCCCTATATTTGTGTATAATTAATTTATGTAGTATGCAAACTAGGTGTGTATATCAAATAAATCCATAGATTAGTAATTGCAATCAGGAGGAGCAAAATTCGGAGCTAGTACTACTTTTGATTGGTTGGTTGGTTTTTCATCTCTTCTACTGTGTATGTTATTGGTTTTTGCTTCAAGAAATTGATCACTCGGAGCTTCTTAATTAGAATTAGGCTTGTGAGGATGCAGCACCATGGCTGTCTAGATAGCCTCCGGGCCTGTTTGGAATGGTTGTTGTTTTCTTAAAAAAAGTGGCTTCCACTGTGTCCGCAGGTTGAAGCCATGGCTGAACGATCAATGAAGAGATTTGTTGTTTGACTATCTGGTTTTTAGATAGGCTAGCTGCAGCTTCCGAAATAAAAAATATTTGACATGCCCTAAGGACAGTAACAACTTGTTTGATGCTGTTTAACACAATTAACAACATTTAATGAGAACTAACAACAATTGATGATAATTAACGATGCTAAACGCAATTAACGGTATTTAAAGACAATGAACAACCAATAAATGGACAACATTTAACGATAATTAAGGACGCTACCACAATTAGCGCAATTGATCGCATTTGATGATGATTACCGTAATTAACACAATTGATCGCATTTAACAATGACTACTGTAATTAACGCAATTGATCGTATTTGACAACAATTAACACAATATACGGCAATTTTGAAATGAATAATTCTCTCTCTCTCTCTCTCCTTTCCTTGTTTCTCAATTGTCATAATAGATCACCAAAAATGCTTACACTATCTAAAAGAAGAAACATAAGTCATGTTAGTTGCATGTCCCGTTTTGTACGCATCCGACTCAATTAAATTGATCATTTGTAATTGCCATCAGTGGATTTATAGTTGACTGAATTGTATCTTTGTTCTAATGACATTCTCCAATCTTTACAGTTAACAATCCACTAAAAAACCATGAACATTAGATATTTTTTTACCAAGGCCTCGGTGAGGGGGTAACAACAAACGATAAACACAGAGTAGCGGAATTGTTCATATACAACGAACCAGGGAGAAGATCATGTTCAATGGGTGGTCCAGGGGAGAAGGGCACAAAACCGCGTCCACCGAACATCGGTCGCATCAGTTGCCACCTTCTTCCCCTTTTCGGATGTTGATAAAGCTCACTCCATATCAGATTGCCTCTACGGGTTTTGGTTTTTGAAATAGCAGCAGAAAGACGAGAATCAGAACACACTACCGGACACAGCCCCTTTGCCGAGTGCAAAAAACTTTGCCGAGTGCCAAATATCGGGCACTCGGTAAAGAGCTATTTTGCCTAGTGCGACACTCGGCAAAGAATTACACTCGGCAAAGCCCTCTTTGCCGAGTGCCAGGTACTCGGCAAAGATTAACACTCGGTACATTCACTCTTTGCCGAGTGCCAGGCACTCGGCAAAGAGGGGCACTCGGCAAAGGCGGCCTGAGGTAACGGTTCCCGCCCGACGTCAAAGTTTGCCGAGCGCCGGCCGTTTAGCACTCGGCAAAATAAATCTTTGCCGAGTGTCGTATGAGCGGCACTCGGCAAAGACCCCCTTTGCCGAGTGCCATGGCACGCACTCGCAAAAATTTTTTTTTTTTTGGCCTCCAAATTTTTTTGCACCACTCTGATGTCGTACTCTATGTTAGGATTTGGTACATTTTTGTGGCTTTTGTTATACTTAGTTAATTTATTTTATTTACTAGAATTATTTGGAAAATGCAAATTTGAATCGCACGTGTATCGAATAATGGAATTTAATGATTCAAAAATGATAGTCATGTTATTGATCAGTAGTGTGAGGTCGTATCAGAACGGACCCGAAATTTCGGACATCTTGTTGACGAAACATGACCGTGAACTTGTGGGCGAAGTGTTTTTAAATTCTATAAAAAGCAAACAACGTCCGAAAATTATGAAACTCGTGGAGATGTCATGATATCATATGTGGAGGCTGTGATAAAAATTTGAGAAGGTTTCGTGCACGTTGTCACGTACGATGCTTTCAAACCAGGACATCTCCACATGTGATACTTATATCCCAGCTGGAGGAGGAGGAGGAGGTGGAGGTGGCGCCCGTGGACGAGTTGGACGAGGAGCTGGTTCGGCAGACGGGCGAGGAGATGGTTCGGCAGACGGGCGAGGAGGAGGGGGCGAACGAGGACGACGACGAGGCGGTAGGCACGGGTTCCGCTTCCTCCTCTGCCTCTTCGGGTGTCTACTTGCGAGGTCCCGCGAGCCTCCCTCAGGTTCTGCATCCTCACCGACGCCCAGTGATTCGCCCCGAAGGGCAAAAGTAAGTAACTTTAGATGTTGTCACCACTACTTCATATGATATGTTGAAAAAAAAGGAGAAACTAATAATTTTTCTTAATCACTTGTGCAGGAACTGGGTGGTTGTGTCGGGTGGTGGCGCACGCTCCCCCAATGGCATCCTGGGTCTTCGTGCGAGCAACACTACCCCGCATTGTCACGCACGCGGGAAGGCGAGCCGCCTACTCGCTTGACCACTACGCCGTTGGCCCCGGCGCGGAGTACCCCAACAAGGCGGCGCGGGTGAAGGCGGAGTTTTGGGTAAGTCTCCCTCGCACAACATTACTCAATACATCGCATTCATTGGACTTTTCTTGAAATAATGAATGGATACATCGCGTTTGTATGCAGACTTATTTCAGATGCGATGAGGGATTTGAGGCCAGAGCGGACCAGGTGGCTACCAAAGCCTGTAAAAAACTAATCACCGACATGCATCACGAGGTGCGCATCCGAGCCATCGTAACCTACCACGGGTCGAAGCTTGAGAGAAGGTCACCAAGAAAGACGCAAGAAACATGACGCGACCCGGAGCAGACCTTGAGGTAGATGAAGAACATTAATATTGATTCGTTTTGAGATTAAGTACTTTTAATTTGATCTTCTTACATGTCAAATACTTGATGACGTGTAGATGATTCCCCGGTGGTGCCAATCGTATCCCGAGTCCGGGCGATGATCGTGGACAAGTGGTTCACTGAGGAGTATCTCCGGATGCGCAGTGATGCCCGGACCGTCGCTTGATGATGCAAGGTCCAGACACCATCAAGGCACCGCAGCCTCTCCGCATACAAACAAGCATGGGTACACGAATTCATTTATCTATTGTGACGCTCAATTCGCTCGATTTCTAATTATCTTGTTGTCTTTCGCGATCGGCGTCACATAGTGCCCAGCCTTGCTCGGACTTCCAGGCATGGTGTATGGCCCACAAGGGCAAGGCGACGTCCGATGTCTCCTTCAACCTGGAGGACCCGCCCGAGGCGTACACGAACCCGAGCGTCCACACCCGCATCAGTGAGTACACGTCGGCGGCAAGGTCGGTCCATGGGCCAGACCATGATCCGAGCACCCAGGACTTTGATGGAGAGATCGTCATGAGGGTGGGACAAGGCAAGAAGCATGGGCGGTTCTGGCTTGGCGACGGCCTCATCGACACGACCTCTACTCCATCTCTCTCCCAGATCCGAGCACGGAGCACGAGCGAGAGCCCGGCCATACGCCCACGGCAGACCGCTGCACAGCACCGGGTCGACGCACTCGAGGTTATTCCTGTTTTACTCGTCGTACATTGATCTTTACACACCTTTATTAGCTTTGCATTACTGAAACATTGGAGTGAAATATTGCAGGCCCGGCTGGAACAAGAAATGAGGCAACGTCATGAGCTGGAGGCCGAGCAGCAGAGGATGTCGGCCACCGAGGCCGACCGGGCCGAGCGGCAGAGGATGTCGGCCCAGCTGGAGGCCGAGCGGCCGAGCGGCAGCCCAGACGCAGAGCTTGGCGGACATGATGGAGTTCCTACAAGGTCTTGGGCAATATACGGGCTTACTGTACGGTGGCTGTTCGCTCAACCTCCGCCACGCGCCCCTGCCGCAGCTACCCGTGAGTATGAAAGTTATTTGCTTTCGCTTGTGCTTTGCTTGTATGACCTCTACCTTCCTAGATTAGGTATCTAATGTAATCTTGTCTCACATGCAATCTCTTCTCCTTTGTGCAGCCTCAATCGGCGGGTTCGAATAATCCACCTCATGCGCCTCCGAATGATAGAGCTTTTCCTTCACCATAGTCGCAGTGGCCACCTTCGAGATGAATGGTAGTTGTATTTTCATTTGTTGTTCACTTGGTGATGGACTTGTGATATACTTATGATGCACTTGTCGACTGTGATGAACTTGTGGATTTGTTTGGATGGACTTGAGCACTTATTGTTATATATGTGATGGATGTGATAAATATGTGATGGATGAGATATATGTGTGATGGATGTGATATATATGTGATGGATGAGATATATATGTGATGGATGTGATATATATGTGATGGATCTGATATATGTTTGGATGGATTTGTTTGTCGTGATGGAATGTAAAAAACAAATAAAAATGCGATTTTGGGTCACTTTGCGAGTGCAACACACGGCAAATAGGTCCTTTGCCGAGTGCCATGGTCATGGCACTCGGCAAAGCTGGGAATGTGGGCACCTCAAAATCCCTGTTTTCCAGCTTTGCCGAGTGCCATGACCATGGCACTCGGCAAAGATTTTTTTTTAAAAAAATTAAAACTTTGCCGAGTGCCAGGACCTGCGGCACTCGGCAAAGAATTTTTTTTAAAAAAAAATTTACAACTTTGCCGAGTGCCATAAGGGATTGCACTCGGCAAAGGATTTTCAAAAAAAAAAAATTTAACTTTGCCGAGTGCCATGGCCAAGGCACTCGGCAAAGGATTTTCAAAAAAATTTCAAAACTTTGCCGAGTGCCATCATTCCGACACTCGGCAAAGACATTTCAAAAAAAGTAAAAACTTTGCCGAGTGCCGCCGGTTTGGCACTCGGCAAAGCGGCCGTCAACAGGGCCGGCGCCGTAACTGTGCCTTTTCTTTGCCGAGTGCCAACCCGGCACTCGGTAAAGCCTTTGCCGAGTGCCCGAAAAAATACACTCGGCAAAGGCTACTTTGCCGATTTTTTTTTCCGAGTGCCCTTTGCCGAGTGTCGCACTCGGCAAAGCCTTTACAGAGTGCAAAGGAGCCTTTGCCGAGTGCCTGAGGCACTCGGCAAAGTGCCTGAGTCCGGTAGTGACACTGTGAAGTAAGTAGTTACTGAAGCACCTATAGAAATATTTTATTTCCATATGAAAGAAAAATGAAAATCATCATGTAAAAAACATCACCAGCCTACATGGAGTTAAACTGGAATAGAACAAGGTAAAAATGTCTTAACCCGACGCAAATCATTTTAACCCACTCTCTGACTTCGTCAGAGGAAAGAACTTCAAAAGAGGCAAAAGAGATTTCAAGGCTGTAAGATAATCAATAAAATAAGATTATGTACTGGTCGAAATGTTTTCAAGACTTACCATCCTTGGAGTCCTTGATCTCTTCGTCACGACAAATGTACCATAGCAGGGAATGGTCTCGGAGCTTCAGGGACTAATTCGGCGCATGGTGAAATTTCTCACCACATGCCAAGAAGTCAAACACTTCCTTCTCAGGTCTTGGATGGCCTCCACCCATCATCCGACCATCCCTGTCTCCTCCACAGTCTCCCTCCACTTTAGATTCTCGCTCGCCCTCTTATCGTCGAAGTAAAGGCCATCGTCCTTTGTGACCGCCATGTAGAACCAGCTTTTCTTCCATGACGACCACGAGGATTTCGAGTACATCGGGATGTACTCGCCAGCCTTTCCATCGTGGAGGCGCAGTAAGCACTCCCCAGGCCCTGTCATGGATTTTTCCCTATTTCGCCATTCGGTAAAAAACACCTGAAGAGCTTCAAATTCGGTGGCATCCCCAAGTACGCCTCGCACAGATATACAAATATGATGATATTGGCGATGGAGATTGGGCCTAAGTTTACCAATTCAACCCTGTAACACTCCAGAACTCGAGAGAGGAACTTGTGCGCCAACAGCCTCAGCCCGCACTCCACATAAGCAAGGAAGATTGGGATTTTCCCTTCCTCACGACTCGAAAAGTGTTCTCCAGATGCTGCTGATTTCCACTTGACCAAGCTTTTATCTGGGAGCATTCCGATCTTTTCCAGTGCCTCAAGCTTTTTCTCGCTCAGGTCTGAAACCACCCACTTGGTGATCGAATCTTACATGGCTAGGTTTAGAACAGTAGTCGGAGAAAAGTTTCTTTTGGCAAGACGAACAAAGAAGATCGGAGAAAGTTTTTTGGCAAGAGAATGAAAGGTTTGAAGGAAATCTAGAAAGGTAAAACCTCAATGCTTCAGCGTAATGGGGATTTTATAGCTTCAGATCATTAACTGCAATCAGGAGTTATCAAAAGTCCAATGGACAAAACCTTTTTATCCAACAAATAGAAAACTCTTTGGTTCCCAAGGCAGGTTCTCAACTTTAAAGTGAATATAGACTGCTTCGAGTGTCATGGCATTAAATGAAGGTATGCCGGATACGATTTCATCGGAGGAAAGTGCTCACACAACCTATTTATTTAAAGTTCGGGGGCTAGCTGACGAGGATTAAAACCTTTATATATTTCTTTAATACATAATAAAAGACAATACGTCTTCACTGGTCGTAAGGATTCCAGAGGTTATATAATGAGTACCCTGGTCGGACAAGGTCCTGTACCTACCCTGCGACCAGTTAGCTGCTCGTAGAAGCTATGACTGGCATATGGATCTAACTTCAGGTATATTCCCTACCATGTGATGAATGAAACACATGTCATATGTTCCATACCATGTGACGTTATATAAACCACAGACACTGACAATAACCATCGTGCAGTTGAATGTCTCGCGGATACTCAACCGCTAAACGGTCGATACTTCATCAACTATCGCCTCACTCCGACCAGTCACAATGCTTTACAATAGGCGTCTCTCCAAGAGTAACTGCGACCTCTTCAGAAGTTATTTAAGGATGGAGCATGAGCGGAAGAAGGGATAATGGGGATCAAATCAAGCAACATTAGGTTGAAGCATAGCAATCAGTATCAAACTTATGTTTCAAGCCTGAGTTATTACCATAGCAAGCATTACACTCAGTGTAATTAGGTTTAGTCCACCGCCTAATCGTAGGCACCCCCTGTAATAACCAGTTTATATTAATAAAGACCAGTCTCATTCTCTCCCAAGAAATCTTGTGCCATTTTTCTCTATTTTATTTCGTAAGATCGACGACTCAATCATCGATAGGCCATATAATCTTACCATGATTTCACTTTGCACCACTCTTAGCAATGTCAACCATATTTAAAAGATGATACAGAGTACCATCATCATCATCGATCATTCACGTATAACCGTTTGGAAAAAATTGTTCGCCACGTTAATCATTAATTTGTTGCACATTGGATCGGGCCCGATGAATGAGCGATACTTCACAAAATAACGCTTAGAACATATATAACCGTGTGTGACACAAGCTTGCATATCTATACAGAACGTTCTGCTAGCCGTGCAATTTTAGTTGGGTCATATTTTTGCGTCGGATTTTGCACGCATGCATGATTAGATATCTGTGTATCTAAAATTTCCTTTATATCCTTCATCGATTTAGTGACATAAACATCACAAAATAACGCCTAGAACATATATAACCGTGCATGACACAAAAGTTTGCATATCTATACAGAACGTTCTGCTAGCTGAGCAATATTAGGGGGCACTATATAGAACCATGAGGGGTGGTCATGGAGAACCTAAGCCACAAACCAACTCATCCAAAGCAAGAGACGTTTTTATGGGACTGTCTATTCATAAGTTACCTGAAATTTTCTTAAGTTTAAGTCACTTGTTGTGACCATTGGATCAAATATCCAATCATATGATATCAATTGGATCAATATCCAATCATATGACACATCAATCTCTACACAAATCCAATGGTCACAATAAGTGACTTAAACTTAAGAAAATTTCAGGCAACTTAAAACTAGCAAAACAGAAGCTTAGATTTTCTATGCTATGTTGTTCTTTAGCACTAGATTTTCATATAGGGCAAGGATCTGAAGTTTCTAAAATGATCGATAGAGTTGTGAGAGATCAACAATCCCTTGCACTAGAAACATGCTACTATACATAGATTTCCTAGAAGTGCATCCGCATCTTTGGTATAATAAACAACACAATTAAAATGAAATAATTCATTTAAATAATTTATGATCTTGATCAATTTTGATTACATAAACAAGCTGATTGCCCATGGGTGGGAGAGCAAACACCTCCTACTTTATACACCCTATAAATCTGGACAATTATTATTCACACGCACGCTCTCTCTATATAGCATATGCATTCAATGCAATGCAAGGGCATGCTTAGATGCATGCGGTTTATGATCTCGAGCCTAGGTGCCACGGATGGGATGGGATGAATCACTCGAGCTGGAGGTCCGACTTGTAGACGGCGTCGGGCTTCCAGTCCGCAGGAATGATGTCGTCAGCGACGAGCCTGACACCGGACTCGGTGGCGAGGCGGATGGAGAAGGGGCCCTTGATTGGCTTGGGGGTGTCGAGCCTCCAGATGGCGCCCCACGACTCCTTGAGGTCGTTCCATTCGTTGGAGCCCTTCTCCTTGAGGGACACCTCCACGATGTCGCCGTCGCCGGCCACGTACTTGACGAGCAGGGCGAAGTAGTTGGGGTTGGAGCCCTTCTCGACGTGGAATGTGATCTTGGTGCCGGCCGGGTACTTGCAGCGGACGCGGCGGAACTGCATGTCGACGATGCCGGCGTGGCGGAGGTCGTCCTCCTTGCCGGGCTTGGCCATGGCGCCGAATGCGTGGCCGGCGAGGTCGAAGTGGTAGGCGGAGATGGGCTCGTAGTTCATGTCGGTGATGTAGACGACGACGGGCTCGTTGGAGCAGGCCTCGGGCTTCTCGCACTTGATCTCGAAGCAGGATCCACAGCCACGGCCGTCCTTGAAGATGGGGTCGTTGCCGCACGATGTCATGCCGCTGAAGGGCGGCTTGTCGACGTCCTTGTACCCGCAGGCGCCGCCGTTGTCGTCGGGCCCGGCACCCTTGGGCTTGCCGTACCAGGTGCCCTTGGCTTCCAGCCACTTGCCGTCGTAGCTCGCCGTGATATTGGGGCCTGGGGGCACCTTGGGGGCGCACGAGACACCGGCGACGAGCACCGCGAAGACCGCGACGGCGAGCAGGGAGGCCATCGATATTTGTTGCTTTTCTGTGCGCTGCTATGTTGCTCAGCTTGGGGTGATACGGTCGAGTGTAGGTAGGTGTTATTTATGGGCGAAAGGGAGCGACCGATGGAGGGCTCGCCGCCGATGTCGCTGCTTGCATGCATGGCCGCGGCATGCTGAGTAATTCTGTGCTTGTTCGTGGATGCATGGCATATGCGGCTGGCCGTGATCCGGCCGGGCTAACAACATAGCATGCCCTGGTCTCAATTTGGGCTTAATTTCCGGTGCAGGGATAACCTGCATGCGAGTCATCAATTCATGCATATGTTGAGTGAGTATATACTGTTGAGTTAATCTTGTTGCATGTGTGTATTGCACGAGTTTGCATGCAGTGCATGGTAGGAGTGCATGCATATGTTGATTAGTGGTTAAGTTAATCACGTAGGAACAAGTCTATTTACTTGCATGTAGGAGGCGACGTGCAGATTCGTGGCGCATGTACGTGCACATGGATGTTTACCGAGCCTTGCATGTAAGCATTAGTTTGTGTTTTGAGCTACATGTGGAGCTATAGTTGCTTCCAGCAAGTATTATCATATGGTCGAAAACTAATTATATGGTAGCGATGTGCACAACTGACAAAGTAGTGAGCACAATTTCTAATTATAATTGAGAGTTTTCAATTTTCTTAGTCATGCATAATCGTTCAAATTTTTTTATAGCTGGCAATCAACTAGCAAGGGTTCGCCATGGCGCTAGCTGCACATCAAGATCGCTCTTAATTTTATCCAAGATCCTGTAAAACAATGCAATTGTACAGCTCTGTTTCTAGCATGCAGGTATCTTTAGGTACGTACGTATGTACAGCAGTCTCACCAGATCGACTATATATATGTATATAGGCCGCAGTGCTGTACACAACACAATCACATATCGCGTGAGAAGTACCCGTACGTTATTCATGGCCGATACCCACAAAACACTGAAAAGCAAGTAATTAGCGTCACCGTGGCATGATCAACTCGAATCATCCACCAATTAATTCGAACTACTAATAAGCTAGCTGTGTCCACTAGCTGTCTAATCGCCTGCTGTCGCTGGCGTACGCAAATATATGCAACAATAATTCATCGTCAGCTAGCTCGGCTCGGCGTACGTCGACAGAGTGCCGCGCGCCGGCGGAGAGAGATACGTACGTACGAGGCAAAACCCACCGGCAGTTAGCCAAAGCGATGTACACAAGACAGGAGAGCGTGCACGTACAAACGCTCGCGTGCAATCCCCAGCGCGCAGGAGGACGTCTCCAACTACTTCACTTTGGGGCAAACTCGATTTTTCCCACGTAAATTCACGGCCAAGTTCACGACTAACTTACGGGAGTGGCAAATAGAGGAGCAATTTGACGATAGTATTTTAAAAAACCGATCAACTTCGAATGACAAATAAGAAATTAACCTAAATAAAAAAGTGCTGAATGAAGATCAGTTAGTATAGCAGGGCATAATACCTACATATATAGTCTCTTCCGAGAGCAGTATAATGTTGTAAACCCTCGCAAGAGCCATGCTGAAAGATGAAATAATGTAACCAACAATTAGTAATGTGATATCGAATGCTGTAAATGTGATACACCAGGGGGGAAATGATAAACGAAACGGACATTTCAATCATGAAGTGATGCTAAACTACAGAATGGGCATAAATCCATTTCAATCAGAAGTGACTGTGAATCAAAGTCTGATACTATCCATGTAAAACTGTACGTCTGCACACAATGTCTCATACTAAAATAACCAATAGAAAGGGCATTAATCAGGGTGAACCAAAATATAATTGTGGACCCAAAAAGCTACTCCAAGTATCTTATTCTTCACCTGCAAGTGCAGTAGCCATCCAGAAATAAATATCCAACTCTAAACCATCGTAAAGACTAATCCATTATCCATGAATAGAAACTCTAGATTCTAGAATGAGTTCAGGCATACTATTTTAGTATTGTTACTAAGAATACGTGACATTGGGCCAAAATTATGTTTATGGCAGTGAATGATGAGCATCGACAGACAGAAGCACGCTTGCAATTAGTGCACAAAGCAAAAACTTAAAACTCAAAATTAATGTGGGTTCAATCAACGATATCTGCATGAATCGGCTCATATAAGCAGAATAACCTTCCGACCGAAATCACAAGTCCGCGGCGAATCCATTAAAAATGTCTCTGCAAGCACCATTACAAATGTACAATAACTTGTGTGCAAACTGCAAATAATTGTTTATCCCTATCAGCAAAGAATTTCATCATGAAAACTTTATTTGTATCATCGTATGTCTCATGAATGCATTGAACCATCAAACAAACTTCACATCTCTTATTACTGCCAGTTCAATTTTTAGACATGAAACCATAATCTATCCATAAAAATCTAAATGTGCTTGAAGAACCACAGATCGACAAAGAAGGGAGTTGGGTACGTAAGTACGTTACCTGGAGGATGGGGGACGGTGAGGAATGCAGCATGAAGTGAGTAGCTCGAGGTTGCTGCGGAAGCCTGGGCCACCGGTGAAGGTGTGGATGGAGATCAGAGAGGAGGATGCAGAGGGGTCTGAGGAGGAGGAAAGAGGGAGACAGAGGAGACTGGTCCCCAGACCCCGAAAACACCAGATAAGGAGGTATTGCTTGACCAATGAACCATGGAAAATTAGGCAAAATTTGGGGAGGGGACGCTCACCTTCGACGGTCATCGCCATCTCACCGGAGTAAGAGCGGCGACTGCAGGCGGAGATGGATCCACCTCAAACCCGCCCAAATCTGGCGTGGTCGGGGTGGGTGCTCGCGGAAGGCGGTGCCGAAGGAAGCCTGCAGTGCCGCATCCAGTGGTCGGGAACTAGGCGAGCGGCACCAGCTCCGGCACGAGGAAGAGAAAAGAGAGGTTCCGGAGCGCAGCGACGAGGGGGAGGGTTTAAGGGCCCGTTTGGCACGGAGAGGGGGAGGGATAAGTGGAGGGTGGCTCAGGGGAGGAGGGGAGGGGGTGGGGCGACACCGCTCGGGGGACGACGACCGTGAGTGGGCGTCCAAAACAGGCGCGCTTTGTTGCATTGCGTTGCAGTAGTTGTAGTTGATGTTGTAGTTGCGGTACGTCAAGCTTTGCTTGCTTTTTTTTTCTTGTTCTTGTTAGTGATGCATGAATGCTTTGCTTCCTCCTATGGGTTCAGGAGCAGTGCTGCTAGTCTGCTACTATATGTTGTTCTTAAATTGGTAAGTAAATGACAGATGATGTGGGAGTAGTCTATCTTTCATCTTTCTTTCTTTCATGTGATTGGAAACAGATTGTTGGTGTCTATCACAAATCTTCCCCTAAGTCGTTTTTTTAATGTCGCCCATGCATCCAACTCCAGCCTCCTTTAAGCTTCTTGTCTAACCCACCACACATCACCTCAAATGACTCTTTCTGTCCATTGTGGCCTTATTACTCTTCCACTCCATTGTGAGGTGTTCGATTTGGAATTTGCGAGATGCAGATTTGTTAGCATCACCTAAGGTATTAGTCGTTAGCCAAATAAGGCCATTATTAAGGTTATCAACATCAATCTACCTTGCCTGAACTTAATATAACATAAGGAGATAATAATGGCATTTGGTGACACAATTTTGTGAGCACAACACGTTGTTTCTATAAGAATGTGACTTGATATCCTCTTAGAATTAAGTATGAACTTTTAGTGTAGAGAGCTAGACCTTTTCATGTAGCCTGCACTACAAAGCTTTTCAAGTTAATTTAATAAATTTATCTTCTTTTTTTGCACACTAGGATGGCTGAGGATCGTAATTGGATGTACACTGGGTATAGAAAGATGGGTGAGTACAGCCAAGAATGAATGAAAAAAAACACCGATTTTGTGGATCGATCATTTGCTAGGAGTACACGACGAGGTGGTGTGTTGTGCCCTTGTTGTCGTTGCTCGAACACTTTGCCACAAATGAGGGCGACAATGATCGGACACTTGTGCAAGTATGGATTTAGGCCACGCTATACCATGTCGGTCTACTATGGCGAGTCACAAAGTAGTAGATTGGACGTGCAACGCACATATGATGGTGGCCACAATGAGAGTAGGATAGAAGACATGCTAGATGATGTGCGTGATGCATATGTGCCACCTGTAGAGGAAGAATCGGAGCCTGCAACAAGGGATTTCTTTGATATGTTGTCCATAGTGAGTCAACCACTTCATAGGCAAACACAGGTGTCCCAACTAGATGCCATCACATGCCTACTTGATGTCAAGTCCCAGTTCAGCATAAGCATTGATTGCTTTGATGTATTCTTAAGCGTGTTTTGCATCCTTCTCCCAGATGGTCACAAACTACCCCCTAACTTATATGAGGCCAAGAAATTGATAAGCGCACTAAATATATCTTATGAGAATATAGATGTTTGTCCAAATCATTGCATGTTATTTAGAAATGAGAATATAGACAAAGATCACTGTGATAAGTGTGGTGAGTTTAGGTATGTTGAGGTTGACTCCGGTGATGGTTAGAACATGGAGCTTCCTATTGGCAGAAAAATACTTCTCTATCTACTATTTGTACCACAAATCCAATGATTATACATATCTGAGGTTTCTGCAAAACAAATGATATGGCATAAGTATGGTCGTCGGTACCATGATGACAAGATGGTCCACCCATCTGATGGTGAAGCATGGAAGCAATTTGACCAAGACTATGTAGAGTTTTCCACGGAGCCTCGGAACGTTCGAATTGCAATTGCAACTGATGAGTTTAACCCATTTGGTATGGGGGTTGCGCCATACAGCTGTTGGCCTGTGTTTGTCATTCCCCTTAACCTCCCACCCGACGTTTGCATGCATAAACATAACATATTCCTTGATAATCCATGGTCCTGAATACCTAGGGAAGAATATGAGTGTATTCATGGAGCCGGTGGTGGATGAATTGTTACATGCTTGGGAACAAAACATAGTAACATATGATCGGAAATCGAAACAGAACTTCACCATGTGGGTCACGTACCACACATCCATGCGTGACTTCCTGATGTATGGGATATTTTGAGTGGTGTGTACATGGGAAGATGCCATGCCCAATCTGCAAGGAGGTGTTGCGTGGCTGTTGGCTAAAGCATGGTCGTAAGCACTCCTTCGATAGTCATCGACAATTCCTTCCAATTGACCACAAATTTAGAAGTGACGCAAATGAATTTAGGGCCAATTCTACTATCCGCAATGGACCACCACATCAGCTGGTAGGTGAGGTTCGTGCATGGCTAGATGCTCTCAAGTCTCTTGACGATGGAGATGGGTTCGAGAAATATGGCGAGGACCATAATTGGACTCACATTCCAAGCTTGTGGCGGTTACCCTACTTCCATAAGCTCCTTCTTCCCCATAACATAGATGTAATGCATAATGAGAAGAATGTTACAGAGGCCATATTTACCGCATTATTTGATATTCGAGACAAGACGAAGGACGATGTTAAGGCTCGCCTTGATCAAGAGGAGTTCTGCAACAGTCCCTCTCTCAATATGATCCACAAGCCAGCTACTGGCAAGTGGGAGAAGCCAAGAGCTAGTTATTGCCTAACTAGGGCTCAAAGGAAGGAGATTATGGAATGATTTCAGACTCTAAAATTTTCGATGGGTACGCAAAGAAATCTAAGAGAGGAGTGAATTTAGCTACCATACACATCAATGGCCTAAAGAGCCATGACTACCACATATTCATGGAACACCTTTTGTCTGTGATGATTCATGGCTACATCCCTGAGTGTGTTTGGCAAGTGATGGCGGAGTTCAACTTCTTTTATCGACAGCTATGTGCGAAAGAGATAGATCCTATGGTGATATCAACTATAGAGCGTGAAGTGCCTGTGTTGCTTTGCAAGTTGGAAAAGATCTTTCCACCTAGCTTCTTCAATCCAATGCAACATTTTATTCTCCATCTCCCCTATGAAGCTAGGATGGCGGGACCAGTGCAAACCGGTGAATGTATCCAATTGAGAGGGAACAAAAGAAACTACGAGGCAAAGCAAAAAATCAATCGTGTGTTGAAGCATACACAGCGGAGGCGTACATACTTGAGGAAATTTCCCATTTCACATCAATATACTTTGCTAACAATGTTTGCACGGTGCGCAATCGAACCTCATGATACAACATTGGCATCCCTCAAAATGATTGCCAACTTAGCCTCTTCACCGGAAGAGGTGACACTTCAAGCGGTGGTACTCCCAAAGTTTTATCACGGGATGAGTGATTGATTGCGATGTTGTATGTCTTTACCAACCTCTACGAAGTGGGTGATTACATTAGGCAGGCAACAATTATTTTTTCCAATAATTGATTCATGAGTGTTTTAGTCTACTTTTCTTGTTGCCTATAGGGAATTTGTTGGGAACGAGTGGAAGCATCGTCGAGATCCATCTAAAAAACAAATTGAGATCCTTCTTAGGAAGTGTGCTGGGAATGGCAAACTGAATATCTCGACTTGGTTCTATCAGAAAGTAACTTCCCTATTAGTTACTCCCCCTTTCACATAATATTTAATAAGTAAAGAGGAACTAATACATGAAACCCATTCTATTTATCCTGTAGAGCTTGAAGGACAAGTCTATGAGCAGCGAATTGAGGCCAGTTACTCAAGAATGCCACACTCGGGTGCTGTCCTATAGTACCTACGATGTGAATCGGTATCGCTTCCGAACATCGACACATGAGAGGGAACGGCCCAATGCAACAACAATTAATAGTGGATTGGTGACTGTAGGGCAGGATGGGAGTAATACAATTGTTGAATATTATGGAGTAATTGAAGAAATAATTGAACTATATTTCCATGGTAGCAAACCTCTCAAACTTATGTTATTCAAATGTCATTGGTTCCATCCATTCAGGGGAGTCAAACAGGACACATCACTTGGGCTGGTTGAAGTTGCACATCAATCAGTCCTACGAGGCAATGACCTATTTATTGTGGCTCGGCAAGCCATCCAAGTATGCTACATCCCGTACCAATGCAAAACTATGCATAGTCTAGTGGATTGGTGGGTAGTACATAAGGTGCAACTAAATGGTAAACTACCTACCCCTAGTGAGCAGGACTACAACATCGAGACCAACAATGGTGTTGACCTATTCTTTCAAGAAGATGGTGTGGGGACCCCGGGGTTATCTCCTTAAAACCGAGACTAATCAAGATCTTAGGGACATAACTCGGGATCTTCGGTAAATGGATTCCAACTTAACTCAGTCTAAATGAGAGGCTCAACTCAAATCTAGGGCCCCGACGATCATGCGCGCCGCTCCTCTGCGAGCACTACATGATTGTCGGTTCTCCAACAAGTCAAGCACGACACTTAGCGAGTTAAATGGGAATCCAAGAACAGCGAGGATGACCTATATTGGCTCCCAAGATCAGCGACCAATATAATCATACCCTCATTACAACGTTGATCACATCCATACAACCATCATACATAAATAGAGCAAAAGTTACAACACGCTTCAAGTATACAAATACATAAGTGGCCGACCGCCAAGTTTAACAAGTTTATAGCGAAGCGAGTAAATAAACCAAAAGGCCAGCAGTGGTATGCCCACAACCCATCGGCAACCGATCGGGAGTTAGAAGATAGCATACTACTCGTCGGTGTCACCTAAATCGACACCGCGAACTCATCAACCTCGAGATCGCCCTCACCGTAAAAAGCCAGCAAACATCCGCCGAGTACCAAAGAGTACTCGCAAGTCTTACACAAATAAAAATAGTTATGCATAAGGTTATTCAAAGGAAGGCTCAGATTGGCTTAGTTTGGCGAAAGAGACGCAATAAAGGTACAACCTACACATACTAGTTTTTCAAATGCCATTTCAAAATCAGATTTGAAGTAGAAGTAAAGCATGTGAATAAGTAATGAACTAAGTAACAAATAAACATACAAATAACAAGGTGGCTGCCCACTTTGATACAACAACAAACATGAACATCCCATTCATGCTAATTACCAAGTTCACCCGCAATTTTACTTCCAAGTCTAACAATAGTAACTCCCGAACTCAAGCGGTTGTCCATAACCGTGGACACGACTATTCGAATAGATTATACCCTGCAGGGGTGTACTACTTTACCCACACAACTCGATTAGCCCGTAAGCCTCCGGATAATGGCACACTTCCTTTGGTATGCTGGCCGGGGAGAATCGAGATACTGGCCATTTTCAGAAGAAAACCCTATTGAGCTAAGTCCCCATGTGAGATGTTTCCGGTCTTAGTACAAGCAGCGATAGCACTTGCTAAGGGGCTCACAAGTTATATTGGAAATACCGACGCAACATAAAGGGTAATTGGTGCTACCATGCACACTATAGAACATTACATCGGCTCCTAAGGACAAATGATCAAACACAAATGCCCCTACACCACCATGGGACTTAACACAATAGAACCTTCCCCCTACTTAACCATACAGCACCCATATACTGCGTATGGTAGCACGTAAAATACTTGAATCAACGACGTTACAAAGTTCGGTCCTTAATTGTCCGACAAGTCCAACCACATACCCAAATCTCGTGCACAAAGCACCATCACTAACCAACACTTGTCCAGACCAAAAGCTCATTTAAAATGACTAAATTTAACTTGTAAAACAGGTACGAAGATCTGAAACAAAAGTATATAATGAGAGTTGTGTTTATCCCATAATTGTCGGGTTATTCCCGACAATCAACTACCGGTTCTAGACTTGCATGGCTAAGCAAACTCGAAACAATATAACTTCACAACTCCTATCATATCATTTCAGCAATGGAATAATTCATGGATAGCCACAATGACAACATAATAGGATGTGTCTAACTATTCATCACAAAAATAGAGACATTATCAAAATAGCATGCAAGCAATTATCATTGCATCTATCCTAACAAAATTGAGATCAAATATGATGCAAAAGGAAAGTTCAAAGGATGCTTGCCTTGCAGGTAGCTAAGTTGTTCGCTCTCAGTTGCGTAGGAGTCAATATCAATGGGCTCGGTATCTAGATAAATACAATACCGAATAAACACCGAGAAAACAGCTCAAAAACCAAAATGCTCAAAAATGCATGATTTTTCTACAGCAGTTAGGTCATGATTTTAGATAGATTTAAGTAAAAGATTTATTCCATTTGGAGTTATGAAATGGAAGTTATGCCATTTTGAACTCAGGTTTCGATATGCCCGTTTTGAGTAATTTTAATTATGAAGTGAAAATTTGTAGGGTAGTGGTGGGGTAAAGGATTGCACAGGTAAATAGGCAACATTATTACAAGTCCAGAATAGTTGAGTTTGTCCTATTTGGAGTTTTTATGATTTAGTTATGTATTTTCAAAGTTATCAGCCTTTTATAGTACAACAATAATAGAGTTAAAGATATATTTTGCTAAAACACATTCTCTGTGACAGAGGCAACAGGGAAACCATTTTTAGAATTAAGTATACTGAAAATAAAAATTACCAGAGTTGGTTTCATTGTTTTTGGATGTTCCAATATTTACTTATGCATTTTTAAGGATTTCAGCCCATTTTCTATTGTAAATATAATGGTTTTTAATGAGTTAATCTCCAAGTAATGTTTTCTGTAACAGAGACATGTATGAAACTAATTTTGATAGGAAGTCCATTAAGAATGTAAATTTCCAGAAGTGGTTTCATGCGATTTGGAGTTAAGATGAAATAGTTATGCATTTCTAAAGTTAATACTAATTTCCAGTGTATAAATAAACTGATTTCGAATTTTACTAAAGTGATTTTTTTTTACTCTTCTCACCGAGTGCAGCGCTAGCGCAGATCATCGACCAGCGGGCCGCCGTCACGCCCATCATAGGCGCGCGCACGTGCGTGCTAGGGCGATGAGTTGCAGCCGTTGGATCGAGATCCAACGATCCATATTTGAGATGCAATAGGGACGGTCCGAATGCCTCACGATCCAGCCGTTCCTTTCGCATCGACGCCCATGATCGTAGCGTAATCGGAAATTCAAGAGCCACTAACTGGACCGCCGATATCGCATCGGACGGTCCACAACGATCCAAGTGTAAGGAACGGCGCCAGTACATCGCACGTGTTTAAATTTTTGGGCCCACACGTCAGTGGCTCCAACATTTACCAAATGTGTTGTTTTCTGTGGGTGGGGCCCGCATGTAATAGACTCATCAGCGCCGCTTAAGACAACACTTAAATGCTAATGATTGGAGTTTAACGGCTAATGACATGCTACAGTGACGGTCGGCGTACGACACGGCAACCGCGCATGTTTCAGCTGGCTTGCACGGCGGCTCGCCGGCGCTACGCGCCACGGCGGAGCTAGCCACTTGTTGCATTAGCTTCGCAATAGCCTTGTGCACCTAATAGAAGTGGTGGCAAGGTCTGAGGTGGACCGTGCCGGCGGCTAGCCGGAGATGCACGGCGGCGGTTCATACGGCAAAAATGGAAATGGCTAACTCGAGCTCCTCAGTGCAAAGTAGCGAGTGCTTAAGCTACCTTAAGGTCTAGTAAAGTTACACAAAGCGTGAGGAGCTTGGGAGGTGGGGTTGACCGAGTCTTTGTCGGAGACGTGGAAGACAAAGGCGGTCAACACGGCTTCACGTGGACAAGGAGAACGAGCAAAGCAAACAAGTGTGAATGCTAGGCTAGCTCTGAGGTTGTGCTAGGAAGTCGTGGAAGCGAGGAATCAACATGAAACTTACCGGACAAGGTGGGAGGTGAAGGGGTGCTCTTAGGCCGAAATCACTCCAATCCTCAAATACACGAGCTACTGTGCATTAACAAAATCAAGTGAGGGGTTTGGACTACAGAGCTAGGCGCACAAAGTGACACGAGGAGCGAGGACCATACCTCCGAGACAAGAAAAGACCTACGGATGCCACTCGGGCGCGCCCGAGGTGGGTTAGAGCACGAGGATGAACCGGCCGCTACAAGCTAAAACAAGATCTCGCGTGAGCAAAAATGGAGACATCAAGGATCGGGAGTGGAGGAGCACCACTCGGTAGAAGCTACCCAGAGAACGAGGCAGAGCTTCCTCTTCTCCGTCGGTAGGAGAAGAAGTGAGCGAAATGGAGGAGCAGGAGGGGGTATTATGCTGGGGCGATGACGGCAGTGGAGGCGGCGTGAAGTGGAGCGTCTCCAGGATTGGTCGCAAGCGGCGGTGGGTGACGGAGCTGACGGCTCTCCAACGGGCCGGAGCAGAGAGGCGAAGCCGCGTGGTGAGCGCGCTCTGAGGAGCTCCTGCCCAAGGAGGAAGACAGGCCTGACAGGCGGGCCCGTTTTGCCAGTGACTCCCGGTGCGGAGCGAAACAGGGCGACGTGGCTCAATAAGGATCGTTCGATGGTGATCGGACGGACGCGATCGGTGATGGCCTTCGGACAAGTCGAACGATGAGAAGATCTGGGCTGCGGAAACTTGATCCAACGGTCGCATGTGAGGGTGCAACTAGGTGGTTGGGTTGAGTCCGGTCGCCGAGTCGGACTCGAGTTCGATGAATAGTGCGACTGGTTTGAGTTAGGTTTTGACCGAATTTGAAATCGCCTATCAACTTTGACCGGGTTTATAAATGGAAATAAGTTTCCTAAAATCACGAAATAATTTGTGGGTGTTCCTGGGAAGATGTAGTTCCCATAAAAATTATAAAACCCCACTGTTTAGATTATACTTGGTGATATTTAAATTCAAACTTGTTGTATGTCCTTTTAAATTGGTTTGAATTTTAATTAGTTTCAAACTAGTTTCAAAAATTTTGGAAAAATTATATTTATTCATGATAAGTAATCTAGTATTTGAATAAATTGGTTACAGATGATGATCACAACTTTGTATCACTGATTTGAAGTGAAAAGTGAATTTTGATGTGTATGTCCACCTCAAATTAGATTTTCCAAGTACAATATATCATGGAAATGTTTTAAAATCAATAATGCATGCTAATGAAATACACATTAATCCATTTTATTTGTTGGGGCTGTGACAGATGGCCTGCCAGGGACTTTTCAAATAATAATTGGGGAAGAGGACGATCACATAGATGATATTCAAATCGATGCCGAGGAGGTTATTGTAACATCCCAATTCTCAACTTGTGTTTCAAATGTAATAAAATGTGTAGAAATTAAAACTTTTCTTGCATCTTGAAGTTTTTGAGTCTTTTTGTAATTCTTGTAAAGGAATTGTGGGAAATCAAAAACCCAAACCTCCAAATTGACTAAAGTCATGACCCTTCTTTTCCAACCCTTATCAAAGCTTGTGATCATTCCTTGGAAATATTTTTCCTAAGTTTTAGGGTTGGTGTATGACCCCTCTGAAAAATTTCAAAATTTTTAGAAATTATTTGAATGTTTTTAGAGGGCAGTCAAACATGTTTCAATTTCAGTCAAACCTGTTTCAATTTCAGTCAAACCCTAGCTCAGCACCTTGCAAAATTTTTGGAGGAACATTCACTGCATGAAAACCTCTGAAAATTTATACAAGGTCAATATCTAAGTTAGCAAGCTCCTGTAAAATTTTAGAATTTTTGTAGTTAGTTTGCTACCTCAAACAATTCTCCAAAGATCAGCTCGTTTCAAAACCCTAATTCGAAACCTAGGGCTTAGTCAGACCCGAGCCCAAGTCAATTGACTCGGTCGAGCCAAGTTGACTAAGCCGCACCCGGGCTCGCGTTTGGGCGCGTGTGTTTCGACCGTTAGATCTCCATCGGGCAGTCCACGTTTGTGGAAACCTTCGGACCTCCCGAGAGCCACCTCAAACCTAAGCCGTTGGATCTCCATCCAACGCTCACGACCTCCTCTACCATTTTAAACCTCCGGAGGACTTGTGAGATCGTAGCCGTCCATCTCTAATCGGACCGCCCACGACCTCCCCGACCTCCCCGCCATGGCAGGTGGGCAGGGCAGTGCCTGGTCACTTCGCGGGGCCCTCCTCAATGGCTCTGAGCCTCCTTTTCAACTTTGTCAGCACTGAGGTCTGACCTCCACCTGCTCCTCTCCTCTTTTTCGCGCGCGGCAGAACCTTTGTGTCCCATCGCCATTAAACCTAGTCCTCATGTAGCCATTGACCTCCGAGCTATTAGAGGGCCTCGAGCTCCTCCTCTGGCTTCCCTTTCACGCCTCTCTGTCACCCTAGCTTCCTCTCTGTGTTTTGCGCACAAAGCACCGAGAGCCTCCTCTTCCGCCATTTTCGACCCCCCGTGCCCGGTGGTGGCTTTGGTGCTCCAGTGTTCCTCTTGCCCAACATATTGTTTCCTCTTGGACCTTTGCTGGTCGCAAAGCTATCCCCTAACTCTATTTTGGGTCGCCACGTAACAATTGACCAATTTGGAGTTTGCACGATTTCGCCGAAAGTGGACTCCTTCGTCCCCATCTCCGAAGGGCCTTCTCGCTATTTTGGTAGCTCTGGACCACCTCCGCCATTGCGGCTATCCTTACCATTCTTTTTGCTTCGTCGCCAGAGCTCTTGTCGCCGTTGTCTTCCTCCACTCGCGTCGGTCTCCACCTCTAGAGCTCCTCCGACTTCCTGACCTCCTCCGTGCCCCGGTAAGTTCACACAACCCCTTAGTGATCCAAAGACCTGTTAGATTAGATCGTAGCGGAGTTTTTTTTGCGTGATTTTGGCCGTAGCAGCTCCTCCGCCCCTCTCCGGCTCGCCGGCGATTTAGGCCAGCTCCGCCGTCGAGAGTGCCTCCGATGTGTTCGCTTTAGTATTGCGCACATTTTGGTGCATTTGGTTCGCGCCGTCGTGGCCATGGTCGCTGGCGGCGAGCCGGTGAGCATAGTGCAACGCTTTGTTCTGTTGTTGAAATTTCGACAAGTCCCTCGACCTCTTGTGTTAATCTCAACCGTTAAAGACCTCTGTGAGTTAAGTCGAAGCCGTATGATCCTTCTTTGTAAAACCTTAGCGCCAGGACCTTCCCCCAGATTAGATCCTAGCCATTTAGGACTTCCCTGGCTTTAATCTAGACCGTTAGGATCACCTCCTGTGCGAAAAGACCACCCCGTGGTCGTTTTTGTAAAAACCACCCTCGGGACCTCCTTTGGGGTCCTCTTTGCAAAAGACCAACCCCTGGTCCTTTGCGGAGAAAACCTTTCGGACCCACTCTCGGGGTCCTCTTTGCAAAATACCACCCCTTGGTCTTTTGCAAAGAAAACCTCGGGACCTCCCCCTCCGCGAGTCTTAACCTTTAGGACCACCCCGGGTAGATCTTGACCGTTGAAGACCTCCCCATGGAGATCTGAGCCGTTCAAGATCTCCCCTCTGTTAGACGTCATCTTTAAGGACCTCCCTGTGGAGATCCTGACCGTCTAGGACCTCCTCTAGTAGATCTTGGCCGTCAGGGACCTCCCCTTTAGATCTTATCGCCTTAGGACCACCCCGGGTAAATCTTGACCGTCCAGGATCCCCTTGGAGATCTGGGTCGTTCAGGACCCCCCTCCGTAGATTCATAGCTTTAGGACCTCCCCTCAGCTCTAGACCGTTGGATCTAGATCCAACGGGCTAGACCTCCTCAGCGCTTTCGAATTTCTAGCGCTTCGATCTCTGCTCGCCGTTCATTTCTTGATCTACGGCTCTGATGGCGCGAGCATTCGGACCTCCGAACGGAGCTCTCGCTGTGAGCCGTTCATCTTTAGATCTGCGGCCCACATTCGTTTGAACGTTCGGACCGCCGAACGTCCCCTCCGTTGTGGACCGTTGGATCTAAATCCATCGGTGGACGCCTTGTGAGTGCGCACGCACGTGCGCTGTGCTCAGTGCACGTGGGCCGCTGGATTTCGTATCAACGGCCCACGTTGTTCCACGTCATTTCCTTTTGGTTAAGTTGATTGTTTTCAGGTAAACTTTTATTTGTCAACTAAAAATAGTTTTAAACTTCAAAAATTCAGAACTAATTCATTTTAGATGATTCCAATTGTAGTAAAATTCTGATTAACTAAACTTTAATCTAAAAATATGTTTAGGTACTGTTCTGTAGCAGAAAATGGTGTAGATTGTGTTAACTTGTTTTAACATTAAATATTTTCTAAAAATTCATTTAAAACTTGTAAAATGCATAACTTTTTTTGGTATAACTCCAAACTGAGCAAACTCAAGTTTGTAAAATTCCTCTGTTAGTATACTTTAATATGGAATAGGTTTTGTTCATGTTTGTACCTCTAAAAAAATGATATGTTCTAGTTTCACAATTTAGAAAAATCATAATAAATTCAATTCAACTCTAAACGAAGTAAAATCAATTTTGCTAACCTTAGGATGTCAATATCTATCTACCATAAAAATTTCAGGTTCTAGATCTTTATGGAAAATTGTGTCATGAACAGTAACCGAAATTAATTTAATTTGGAATTTCAGGCTGAGAAAAATTGTTTAGGTCATATCTTTTGCATACTTAATCCAAATCAAATGATTCTTGTTGCTAAATTTGTCTAAAATCATGTTCTTCCTGTTGTATAAATTTCTTGGATTTTGGAGCAGTTTGGGTTTTGAGTTTCTTTCGGTGTTCTTCGTTTCTATTGGATTTCCCCGTTCTTTCGATAGGTTCCGATGATTGTGTTGATTTGCGTGAGTGATCTTCTGCAGCAAGAAAGTGATCTACAACAAGGCAAGCAGATGTAGCATCATTTGATCATATTGCTCCTATTACTTTTAAAGTCTAATATATTGTTTGCAAAAACTAAGTATGCATGCTTCTTTGTGTCAAAGTTAATTTTGTCGGTTAGAGATAGCTAATCCTATTGCATTGTTGCCTTGAAAATTGTTCACCCCTGCCACTACCCTAAGTTGTTATCCTCACTGATGAATTAGAGCCCGGTGAATGATATATGATGAATTAGGACCAAGGTTCACTAATTCCACTCCGAAGTGCTCGAGCACGAGTGTGAGGAAAGGGTGAGCAGGCAATTGGAGGACGCACTCACAATACGCCTGGAAAACAGTGATTTGACCGTCTTCCCGACGGCCAGTGTTTTCCATGTGCCAAAATCCACTTCACGACAAGCTTCTCGGGGATCTTCTTGGCAGCAACCAGGGCGGTCATCTTCGTCGTGTCCATTTCCGATTCGGCCCACTCAGAGACGATCCTAGCAATCTTTTCTCACGAAAGGGAGAGTTGGATATGGAAAAGCTTTAAGAAAGCGCACAGTGTTGCTGGCGGCGGAGGAGACGAGAACTTGATGAACAGTTAGGATGAATTGGGAAAAGGTAAGAACCCTAAAGTCACCCTCGTGGTCTGTTTTATAACCGAACGCTTGAAACGAAACGCCGTGGAAACTCAACGGTTTCCACCGCTTTGGGAATTGCTCTAACAGACAGATCTTTTTAAATCTGCCTATTCAAGAAAACCGAGGCTCTTTTCACACCTCAAGCGAAATTACCTTCTTGGCCAAGTATACTTCTAGTTAAAAGAAATACCACTCGAAAATGTTTTACTTCCGATCACCGTACCATGATTACTCCTAAGTCGTAAGATTTTCTACGACTACCTTGTAGTCGTGAGATTTCCAACAAACTGCCTCGACCATATGCACCTAATGGTCGTAGGACCATTTACGACTCCCTACCCAAGTAAGTTATTTTCGCTTAAGGCGGGGCTAGATGACGAGGATCTAATAATCCTCATTTTACTATTTATTCGTAATTGTGTATTATGGGTAAATATGATGTCACACAGTTATTGAGTATACCCCTTACCGTGGTAAGGGAGAGGTCAATCAAGTGGTCGTAAGTCCTTCTACGACCACCCCATAGTCGTAAGCCTTTCTACGACTACCATTTAATCGTAGGTTCTTATACGATTACCTTCGGTCGTAAGTCTTTATACGACCAGTACCAAGTCGTAAGCTTATCTATGATTATCCCCTGGTCGTGAGTCCTTCCACGACCGCCCCGCCATGACTTCTCCACAGATAACTGGGTCCACTCGCCAGTAAGCCCCATTAACTGTGAGATCCGGACAGTCAAGATACGTAGTTATTCTCTAGAATAACTGCAGTTAACCTATCATTATCTCTGATTGATAACCGTTAGACGACGTGGGGAGGTTACTACTTCGGTAATTACTCTCATTATTACGGAGTAATGAGCGTCTCCTAACCTGGAACAACAACCTCCCTCATGATATACTATAAATAGGTATCTTTTTGAGATAATAGGGAGAGGCTTTTGGGGTAGAGAATCAGTAGCAATATTAGCACCAGTATTTCCACCAATTATAATCAGGACACTCAATATCGTACACACAGGAGTAGGGTTGTTATTCTCTCAGGGGAATGGCCAAACCTGTATAAAAATCCCCGTGTCTTTCTCATCTCGTGTGATCATTCGTGGAGGCCCCCTGAATCAAATAATCTTTACGTAAGATCAGTTCTAAAACACCAACAAGAGCGTATGCTCAAGCCCATTTCACGGTCTTGCAACACATGACCAAGTGTCCTCAGATATCGACCAAAGACAAGGATGTACTTCGCAATGTAATCCGTGAGCGCCGATGTTTGGATCACGAAACAACACAACGGCCTGCTCAACCAATGGTTGAAGGAGCGACTCGCTAGGAGCTCGTCAAGTGATATGCTGATATGGTTGGCAAAAGAGCCAACATTTACAGTTTCGACATGGCAAGGATAGGACATAAATGGGTACATATTCTATACGCAGGCTCAGGATATAAAGAGCACTAACCAGAACAACGGTGTCCGCATAGATGCATTTAGTACCGATGGGTTGAGGAGGTGCTACTATGGGTTCATAGAGGAGATTTGGGAGCTCGACTACGTGCTTTTAAAGATCCCGCTGTTTCGATGCTGTTGGGTCCATCTCCCATAGGTGAAGGTTAACAGGTACAGCGTCACTACTGTTGACCTCGAACGTGTCGGATACAAAGACGAATCATTCGTACTCGCTAACAAAGTAGTTCAAGTCTTCTATGTAACCGACCAGACAAATAAGAAGTGCCACGTAGTTCTTCATGGAAAAAGGAGGATTGTCGGAGTTGAGAATGTAGTGGACGAGGAAGAATACAATCAATTTTACTAGTTGCCTCCTTTCGGAAACGGCATAAGGGTCGAGGAAGAACGATGTGACGAAACTAGCTACATACGCCTCGATCATCATGAAGGGCTAATTTTTAAAGGAGATAAGCAAGTGGAATGATGAATGAAATATTTATGTGTCATATGTTCTGAAATTGCATTTATGTATATGAGAATGTGTCATATGTATATGATTACATGTATATATATATGATTATATATCACAGACGGTTTCATATGAATAACCGTCTGTGATACATGAGGCATCACAAACGGTTCCATCTACAAACCATCTGTGATACATCATACATCACAGACGGTTCCATCTACAAACCGTCTGTGATAAGGCAGATATCATAGACGGTTCCATATACAAACCGTCTGTGATACAGATATCACAGACGGTTACTTATTGGAACTGTCTGTGATGTCCAACCCTATTTATATTCAAACTCTAGGGTTTGTCGCGCCCCCCACTCAAACGATTAAGCTTCTAACATCCTCCTCCCCAAGCCCGTCGCCTCCTCCTTGAGCCCGGCGTGCCTCCTCCCCCGAGTCCGCCGCCTCCTTCCCAAGCACGAGCCGCCGCTTCCCGAACCCGACGCCCCTTCGACGTCGCCCTGCTACTCCGGTGCTCCTCGCCGCGTCCTCTCACACATTGCTCGATTGCTTGGCTTTGATTGCCATACGCCGTGAGTATCACATCATTTCAATTTTAGTATCCCTTTGCATTTGATATGTTCATATTGAAATGTGGTGTAGTGGGCTTGAGAATCTTATGATAATATGTTGATTTGTGATAAAACCTCTATTTCTTGTGAAGATGTTGTCCGCTCATTCTTCGTCATCATCGCCTCATGCGTTT
Source organism: Ampelocalamus luodianensis (assembly GCA_036346255.1). Lineage (NCBI taxonomy): Eukaryota > Viridiplantae > Streptophyta > Magnoliopsida > Poales > Poaceae > Ampelocalamus > Ampelocalamus luodianensis. Next base: position 64,959,051 of record CM070628.1, read on the forward strand.
GATGTGCCGTCCTCTCGAAAATCCAAGCGCGAGGAAAGAGGAATATCGAAAATGCCGGAGGGACGATTTACCATCACGAGTCCATGTGTCCGGGCCCTTTGAGTCCTCCCGAGCAAGCGCCCACATTTCGGACAACGGTCGAGTAGTTACACGCGAACGGTCAAGATCACTGTGATTGATGGAAGGAGTACACCAAAGTTAAGAATCGAGAAAGATGTGTCTCTTGAAGGAAAATTTTAAATCGCTCAAGATACCGTAAGAACACAAGGCCTCAGGCAACGATACGCATTGCTAGCGGCATGCAAAGCGTGGAGGAACTTCAAGAGCACGCTTATCAAGGATTACATGGAGAAGGATTTGACACCCTTCCGTAAGTATCCGTTCGTGGAGGAGCATCGGGAAGACTTTGTGGTATAAGAAGAAGACAAACGATTTTAGGATTGAAAGTGAGGCACACAGGCCCTCCACCAAAAACATGCACCCCACGCACTCAAAGATCGCTGGGTATGCGGTAAAATCGCGCAATGGAGGGATCGTAACGAGCGTGCATGCCGCTGGACGCCCCGCCATTTGCCAGTATCACTGATGAGCGTTCCCAACAGTGGCTAAGGGCGAGGTTATCTACCTCGTCTTTGGGGGTCGTCTACTTTCCAAACCCCATAGACGTGGAAGTGTTACGACGCATGGTAAGATATCGAACTACCTAGTTTGTAATTTCTCGATAACTTCATAGGAAGTGAAATAACATGTCGGGCTCTTGTAGGAAGAGCTGAGTACTGCACAATCTTCCCAAGGCTCATTCCAGGCACACAGGGAGAGAGATATACTCTCTGCAACCCTGGGAAACAAGGAGCATCCGGGTCGCACGAGAGGCATTGGTCTTTATGTTGATTGAAACAAAGGATTCTCAAAGGACTCCGCAACGTACCGGAGTAGGAAGAGAGCCAAAGCCGAGCACGAAGCAAAGATACGAGAGGAGATTCGTGCATCCCTTAGAGAAGAGATGCGGGATGTCACACGAGAGGAGATTCGTGCATTCCTCACAAATCAGTTGGAAGCCCCCGCCGCTACTGTGCTAGCCAGCCCCCCAAATGTCCGAGTAGTCACAAGATCCAACCGTAACTTAGAAATCGATAACAGATTTCCTGTTGATGACATCCTGGTAATAATTATTATCCCTAGAATGCTCGATCCATTGATAGGCCTGTTGGAGTAGCTAATTTTGTATCGTTATGTAGGGGGGCTACGAAGTGCAAGCTCCAAGTGAGATGTGGCTCTATTGCCCTGGATGCTGCTTGGGGCCAGGGGTATCCATCCGATGTCGGGGCCTTGCTGCACGGTGTAAATATAGCGCCGGGTTTCACAAAAGTGAATGTGGATGGTGTTTATGCCAATTTCGAGGTTGTCCAGCTGGAGAAGCCCCTAAACGACGAGGTCGTGACTTTAGGGCAAGCCATTGGAGCATTCATCCAGTGACCCAAGAGAGACATCTGCCTGGAGCTACCTGTACCGGTGTCAACTTCACAGGAAGTATCTGTACCGGAGCCGACTGCACCGAAGCATCAAGGGTCCGGTGCATCAGGTGCATCTACACCTCATGCTCGGTCGACTCTCATGAAGTCGACCTATACAAAGCGAGGCAGCAAGGGCAAATCGAAGATGGTGATCGACTCCTGTTCTGATATACCCTTCTTGCCATTGACCCGAAATTCGTGCTAGGCGAGCCGTTGGTCGAGAGGTTAGACAGCCCTACCATAGGATTGGCTTGCACGAGATTACACACATGGTATATGGAACAGGTCAACAAGACGGATGACAACGACACTCGGGTGTCACCGTCAAGTTCAAGAAGGATCATTTTAACCACGAGGCTCTAGACTGTGTCTTCATGGTGACGTTCGATGACATGTTCAATCTCTTCAACCTCGACTCCTTCGGCGTCTCACTCATGCGATGCTGGACACTGTAAGTGTGTACGATCACGATCAATGTTCGTGTAATACTGATAAATGTTATATATAACTCCTTGCTTTTGTGTGTGTGTGTGTATATATATATATAGATACATGATTTCTGAAGCCGAAGTAAGGCGTTCACCGGTAGGTTTTCTCGACCCACACATGGTCTGCAAGCAAACCATCAAGGAGAATGCACAATTCATCGAGGATTACGTGGCGGACTCATTGCTAACTCACCGCAACAAGCAATTCATACTTTTGCCGTACATCCAAGAGTAAGTGCTGCACTAGTAGCTATACTTGTTGATTTGTACTTTATAAGCAACACCAACTTAGGTTTAATAACCACGGCGACATACCTGTGTAGGTTCCACTGGATTCTAATTGTAATTATACCAAAATGAAACTTGGTAATATACCTAGATTCCCTAAAGAGGGCCACACACAACTTCACAGTTATCTGAGAATTAATCAATAGGTAAACACATTTCCTCCATAGATAACTCTATTGTACAGTATTTCCTTCCTTTGCAATGGTTAAGACTAAGTTTTTGGAATCATGTAGGTCGCTCAAGACGCACTATCCAAAAGGAGGGATATGCAAGGGTGGGACCCACGACACGATCTAAATTTTCCAAGATTCCTAGTACACATTAATCCTATATAACACTTCATAGTAATGCCTCTCAAACCAACCAATTCTATTTTTGCGGTGCCACCAAAGAAATTACGGCTGCAACCTCTGTGGATTCTATGTTTGCCACAACATGGAACTACTCATCGGTCCCGCGATAACCAATGATCCTTAGGTTTGTCAATCTTGCAATAATTATTTCATACTTATCAATTTATATATGCACGAATTTAATCTTCAGAGCGACAAGTTATACCATCGCGAAATCGCATTGGAACAGAGCTACCATAAAAATTCGAGGACACCTTATGCATTCTTGAACCGTGAGGTTATAAATCCAAATGAAAAGTTTCACAATGTAGATTGAACTTGATTGGGATAAGATATTGAAGTTAATCGTACATGTGTGTAAAATGTACATAAATGGTTAATTTTAGTTAATTGATTTGTGAATTGGATGTGCTTCTTTCTGAAATGAATGTGAATTGGATGTGCTAGCTTGTTTCTGAAATGAATACGAATTGGATGTGCTTATTTATGAAAAGAATATCACAGACGGTTCCTTAGGACATATCGTCTGTAATGCATCATCTCTCATAGACGGTTTAATCTACAAATCGTCTGTGATGCATCAAATATCACAGACGGTTTCATCTACAAACCATCTGTGATAGTAGACTATCACAGACGGTTTTATATACAAACCGTTCGTGATATTTTACTATCACGATTCTGGAGTTAATAATCGCCTGTGATAGTGTATATCACAGACGATTTGAAGAACCGTCTGTGATGACTCATGTCATCACTAACCCATAGACTCAGACGGCTCACGAAACTGTCTGTGATGACGTTTTTGAACCGTCTGTGAAGACTTTTTCTGTAGTAGTGCAAGACATGTTCTCAACTTTAAAGTGAATATAGACTGCTTCGAGTGTCATGGCATTAAATGAAGGTATGCCCGATACGATTTCATCGGAGGAAAGTGTTCACACGACCTATTCATTTAAAGTTCAGGGGCTAGCTGACGAGGATTAATACCTCTATGTATTTCTTTAATACATAATAAAAGACCATGCATCTTCATGGTCGAATTCCTAAGGCTAACGACCTCACCGGTCGTAAGGATTCGAGAGGTTACATAATGAGTACCCGGTCGGACAAGGTCCTCGACTAGCTCGCGACCGCTAGTCGCTCGTAGAAGCTATGAACCGCATCGGATCTAACTCTGTATATTCCCACCGCCGTGTGATGAATAAAACACGCCATATGTTCCATACCACGCGACGTTATATAAACCACGACATCGACAATAACCATCATGCGGTTGAATGTCTCACGGATACTCAACCACGAACGGTCGATACTTCATCAACTATCTCCTCACTCGACCTACCACAATGCTTCACAACAGGCGTCTCTCCAAGAGTAACTGCCACCTCTTCAGAAGTTATTTAAGGATGGAGCATGAGCGGAAGAAGGGATAACGGGGATCAAATCAAGCAACATCGGGTTGAAGCATAACAATCAATATCAAACTTATGTTTCAAGCCTAAGTTGTTACCATAGCAAGCATTACACTCAGTGTAATTAGGTTTAGTCCACCGCCTAATCGTAGGCACCCCCTGTAATAGCCAGTTCATATTAATAAAGATCAATCTCATTCTCTCCCAAGAAATCTCGTGCCATTTTCATCTATTTTATTTTGTAAGATCGACGACTCAATCGTCGATAGGCCATATAATCTGACCATAATTTCACTTTGCACCACCCTTAGCAATGTCAACTATATTTAAAATATGATACAGAGTACCATCATCATCGATCATTCACGTATAACCATTTGGAAAAATTGTTCGCTACGTTAATCATTAATTTGTTGCACATTGGATCGGGCCCAATGAATGAGCGATACTTCACAAAATAACACTTAGAACATATATAACCGTGTGTGACACAAGCTTGCATATCTATACATAACGTTCTACTAGCCGTGCAATATTAGTCGGGTCATATTTTTGCGTCAAATTTCGCACACATGCATGATTAGATATCTGTGTATCTAAAATTTCCTTTATATCCTTCATCGATTTAGTGACATAAACATCACAAAATAACGCCTAGAACATATATAACCGTGCATGACACAAAAGCTTGCATATCTATACAGAACGTTCCGCTAGCTGAGCAATATTAGGGGGCACTATATAGAACCATGAGGGGTGGTTATGGAGAACCTAAGTGTGGGGACCCCGGTAATTATCTCCATAAGACCGAGATTAGACAAGGTCTTAGGGACATAATCACGGGTCTCCGGTAAATGAATTCCAATTTAACTCTATCCAAGTGAGAGGCTTAGCCGAATACTAGAGCCTCAACGATCATGCGCGCTGCTCCTTTGCGAGCACTACATGATTGTCGATTCTCCTTCGATTCGAAGCACTACACTTAGTGAGTTAAACGGGAATTCATCAACAACGAGTATGACATATATTGGCTCCCAAGATCAACGACCAATATACTCATACCCTCATCCAACGTTGGTTACATCCATACAACGCATACAACAAGAGATAAAAAGACATACTGCATAATAGTCAAAGTCTACAGCTTATTACATACGGCCGACCGGCCAAATTCAAAGTAAAGTATCAAGTAGCAGCGGAAGTAAATAAATAAAGCAAAAGACCAGTAGTGTTATGCCCATCACCCATCGGCAACCGACTGGGGGTTAAATGATAGCACACTACTCGTTAGTGTCACCCAAGTCAACACTAGCGAGATCGTCATACTTATAATCTTCCTCTCCTGAAAAGGCCAGCAAACATCTGGCTGAGTACAAGTGTACTCGCAAGTTTTACACAAATAAAAAAATAGTTATGCATAAGGGTCATTCAAAGGATGGCTCATATTGGTTTAGTTTTGCGAAAGAGACGCAACAATTAACATCCTACACATACTAGTTTTCATGTGCCCATTTTAAAATCAGATTTGAAGTAGAAGTAAAGCATGTAGTAAAGCATTTCAGTAATAAACAATTGAATCATACAAAGACCAAAGTGGCAGCCCACTTTGATGTACTAAACACATGAACATCCCGTTCATGACGAATACCAAGTTCAACCACAATTTTAATTAAAAGTCTAACAATAGTAACTCCCGAACTCAAGCGGTTGTCCATAACCGTGGACATGGCTATTCGAATAGATTTATACCCTGCAGGGGTGTACTACTTTACCCACACGACTTGATTAGCCCGTAAGCCTCCAGATGCCTCCGAATATAGCATACTTTCTATGGTATGCCGGCCGGGTAAATCAAGATATAGTCATTTTCAGCAAGAAAATCCTATTGAGCTAAGTCCCCCTTGTGAGATGGTTCCTTGCCTAGTACAAGCGTCTGATAGCACTTGCTAGGGGGCTCACAAGTTATATTGAAAATACCGATGCAATCAAAACAAGAAGAATTGGTGCTCTCTTGCACACTATAAAGGATTACATCGGCTCCTAAGGAACATAGGATTTCACGGTCGCTATGCCCCTTACACCACCAAGGACTTAACGCAATAAAACCCTCCCCCTACTTAACCATACGGCACCCATATACCGCGTGTGGCAGCACGAGTGTACTTGAATTAACGACGTTACCAAAGTTCGGTCCTCAATTGTCTAGACAAGTCCTTCCACTTACCCAATGCTCGTGCACAAAGCACCATCACTAACCAACACTTGTCCAGACCAAATCTCATTTTAAAAATGAAAAAATTTAGCTCATAAAACAGCTACAAAGATCTGAAGTATAAATCATAAAGATGAGAGTTGTGTTTATCCCAAAACCGCCGGGTTATTCCCGACGATCGAACTACCGTATCTAGACTTGCATGGCTAAGCAATTCTATAACCCATAAATCACACATCCTATCTTAAGCATATAGGAGTTGGCATAATTCAAGATTAACCTCAAGCATAGGACATAACTAAACTACACATCACAAAAATATTTACATACTCAAAATAGCATGCAAGCAATTATCATTGCACTAACTTAACCAAAACTGGGATCAAATATGATGCAAAAGAAAGTTCAAATGATGCTTGCCTTGCTGGTACAGTAGCTGCTCGCTCTCAGTAGCGTAAGTGTCGATATCAATATGCTCGGGATCTATATAATTATAACATCAAATAAATATCGAGAAAACAACTAAAAAACCAAAATGCTCAAAAATGCATGATTTTTCTACAGTAGTTAGGTCATGATTTTAGATGGATTTAGGTAAAGGAATTATTCCATTTGGAGTTATGAATTGGAAGTTATGTTATTTTGAATTTCAGGTTTCATTAACCCTAAGTTATGCAATTTAATTATTTGGCCAAAATTTGTAGAACAGTGGTGGGGTAAAGGATTACATAGGTAAATAGGTAATATTAATACATGTTCATAATAGTTGAGTTTGTCCCATTTGGAGTTCTTATGATTTATTTATTGATTTTCAAAGTTATCAGCCTTTTTATAGTATAAAAAATAATGGAGTTAAAGATTACATTCTCCTAAATATGGTTTCTGTGACAGAGGTAGGATGGAGACCATTTTTAGAATTAAGTATACTGAAAATGAAAATTATCAAAAGTGGTCTCACTGTTTTTGGAGTTTCCAATAATTACTTATGCATTTTTGAAGTTATCATCCTTTTCCTATTGTAAAAATAATGGTTTTAAAGGGTTAATCTCCAAATAAAGCTCTCTGATACAGAGACAGGTTTCAAACTAATTTTAATATAAAATTTACTAAAAATGAAAATTTCAGTGGTTTCATGCGATTTGGAGTTAAAATGATTTAGTTATGTATTTTAGAAGTTATTCATATTTTTCAGTGTATAAATAACTGATCTCGAATTTACTAAAGTGATTATTACTTTTCCCACCGAGCGCTTCCCAGCCAAAGTCACTGACTTGCGGGCTCAGGTCAAAGTTTTGACCCAGTCCACACCCAAGGTTAGCTCTACTGAAACTCGAGAGGAAAACGATTCCGTAAAAATACGTCTCTAAACTCAAAAGCGTAAACTCGTATTTGAACTACCCAGAGTACGTGTTCTATTAGGGAAAACATAAACTAGCAACTACGCAACCACTTAACGGTCCAGAAGGCCCACATGTAAGCGGTTGTTTAACTCGTTAAGACATCATTTAACGCTAATGATTGGAGTTAAACGTCAAATGACATGCTACAGTGTTGGTCCGCGTACGGCACGGCAATCGCGTTGCCGCCCGCTTGCCCGGCGGCTCGCCGGCGCTACGCGCCACGGCGGAGCCTGCCAGTGGTCGCGTTAGCTTAGCAATAGCCTGGCGCAGCTAGGGGAGGTGGTCACGAGTCGGGTGGTGGTGCGTGCCGGCTAGTCGAGACGAGCGCGCGCCCATCACGGCAAAGGCACAAACACGAAAGGTAAAGCTCCGCATTCATACAAGCATGTGCCCAAGTCCTAAAGGCTACAAGGAGGTCACCGAGCTAGAGAGAGCTTGAGGAAGCGTGAAGTAGCCGGAGACTTGGTGCACGAGAAGAAGAGGATGACGACACGGTTTTGCGAGGAGAGGATTCCCTGAGCAAAACCCAGAGAAAAGAATGATCAAGATGACTTAAAGATCATCGGAGGAAGCTATAGAAGCGACGAATTTGACAATAGCTTACCGGACCTAAATGGGAGACGAAAAGGTTGTCCTTGGGCCGACAAGGGGAACACCTTCAAATTAACTGGATCCTGTCGTGCATTGCCGAAACCAAGTGAGGGGTTTTGATCAGTAAACTCAGGCATACAAGGTGACGCGCAAAAGAGAGGTCGAAACTCACCGGAGGTGAAGAACACAAGGTGATGTCCACCGGAGCGCGCCGTGGACACGAGCTAGAGCACGAAGGTGAACGTACCAGAAGCTACAAGCAAAGGTAGGAGTTCGCATAAGCGAAAATGGACACGGTATGGATTGTAGAGAAGTGTGGGATCACCCGGAGGAAGCTTACCCGAGAGATGCGCACGGAAGAGCTTCCTCCTCCTCTGCCGAAAAGAGGAGAAGTGAGGAAGAACAGGGCACCGAGGGGGTATTATGCCCGGGAAGAAGACGGAGGGGAGGCGGCGTGAAGAGAGGAAGCTCAGGAGTGGCCAACGGACGCGGTGGATTGACGGCGCCGACGGAGGTACTCGAGCGTGCGCGGCGCGTGGCACGGATGCCCGAGGGCACCAGCGGAGGTCGTGGACGGAGTCGACAAAGACGGCCCCACCGGTCGTTGAGACCAAGCGCGCGCGAGCGAAGTCAAATGATTTGAGGCGCACCGCTGGATCGCGAATGGACGGACGAGATGAGTGGGGGCATTCGGACAGTCGAATGACGAGGAGATCCGGGCCGCGATCCTTGATCCAAGGGTGCATGCTTTGGTGCGATTAGTTGACTCGCCGAGTCAAGTGAGCGAAGTCGGGTTCGAGCCCAAGGAACAAGAATACCGGTTTAGGTCCGTGGTTTTGACCGAGAATTATTTCATTTCTCTACTTTGACCAGGGATTAAAATTAGAAATAAAATTCCTAAAATCCTGAAATAATTTGTGGGGTTCCTGGGAGTATATAGTTCCATAAAAATTATAAAACCCTACTGTTCATAATATAGTTTGTGATATTTAAATTCCAACATGTTGTATGTCTATGAATGTTGTTTGAATTTTAATGAGGTTCAAACTAGTCCCAAAAATTTGGGAAAATTATATTAATTCCTGATAATTAATGTAGTATTTGATTAAATTGGTTTTAGATGATGATCACAACTTTTATTACTGATTTGAAGTGAAATGTGAATTTTGATGTGTATGTTCACCCCAAATTAGATTTTCCAAGTACAATATATTATGGAAATGTTTTGAAATCAATAATGCATGTTAGTGAAATACATATTAATCCAATTTAATTAGTTGAGGCTGTGACACTAAGCCACAAACCAACTCATCTAAAGCAAGAGGCGATAAAAGGATTAGATGCTATGTTGTTCTTTAGCACTAAATTTTTGTATAGGGTAAGGATATGAAGTTTCTAAATTGATTGATAGGGTTGTGAGAGATCAACAATCCCTTGCGCTAGAAACATGCAACTATACATAGATTTTCTAGAAGTGTGTCCGCATCTTTGTATAATAAACAACACAATTAAAATGAAACAATTCATTTAAATAATTTATAATCTTGATCAATTTTGATTACATAAACAAGCTGATTGTCGATGGGTGGAGAGCAAACACTCCTACTTTATACACCCTATAAATCTGGACAATTATTATTCACACGCACGCTCTCTATATAGCATATGCATTCAATGCAATGCAAGGGCATGCTTAGATGCATGCGGTTTATGATCTCGAGTCTAGGTGCCACGGATGGGATGGGATGAATCACTCGAGCTGGAGGTCCGACTTGTAGACGGCGTCGGGCTTCCAGTCCGCAGGAATGATGTCGTCAGCGACGAGCCTGACACCGGACTCGGTGGCGAGGCGGATGGAGAAGGGGCCCTTGATTGGCTTGGGGGTGTCGAGCCTCCAGATGGCGCCCCACGACTCCTTGAGGTCGTTCCACTCGTTGGAGCCCTTCTCCTTGAGGGACACCTCCACGATGTCGCCGTCGCCAGCCACGTACTTGACGAGCAGGGCGAAGTAGTTGGGGTTGGAGCCTTCTCGACGTGGAATGTGATCTTGGTGCCGGCCGGGTACTTGCAGCGGACGCGGCGGAACTGCATGTCGACGATGCCGGCGTGGCGGAGGTCGTCCTCCTTGCCGGGCTTGGCCATGGCGCCGAATGCGTGGCCGGCGAGGTCGAAGTGGTAGGCGGAGATGGGCTCGTAGTTCATGTCGGTGATGTAGACGACGACGGGCTCGTTGGAGCAGGCCTCGGGCTTCGCACTTGATCTCGAAGCAGGATCCACAGCCACGGCCGTCCTTGAAGATGGGGTCGTTGCCGCACGATGTCATGCCGCTGAAGGGCGGCTTGTCGACGTCCTTGTACCCGCAGGCGCCGCCGTTGTCGTCGGGGCCGGCACCCTTGGGCTTGCCGTACCAGGTGCCCTTGGCTTCCAGCCACTTGCCGTCGTAGCTCGCCGTGATATTGGGGCCTGGGGGCACCTTGGGGGCGCACGAGACACCGGCGACGAGCACCGCGAAGACCGCGACGGCGAGCAGGGAGGCCATCGATATTTGTTGCTTTTCTGTGCGCTGCTATGTTGCTCAGCTTGGGGTGATACGGTCGAGTGTAGGTAGGTGTTATTTATGGGCGAAAGGGAGCGACCGATGGAGGGCTCGCCGCCGATGTCGCTGCTTGCATGCATGGCCGCGGCATGCTGAGTAATTCTGTGCTTGTTCGTGGATGCATGGCATATGCGGCTGGCCGTGATCCGGCCGGGCTAACAACATAGCATGCCCTGGTCTCAATTTGGGCTTAATTTCCGGTGCAGGGATAACCTGCATGCGAGTCATCAATTCATGCATATGTTGAGTGAGTATATACTGTTGAGTTAATCTTGTTGCATGTGTGTATTGCACGAGTTTGCATGCAGTGCATGGTAGGAGTGCATGCATATGTTGATTAGTGGTTAAGTTAATCACGTAGGAACAAGTCTATTTACTTGCATGTAGGAGGCGACGTGCAGATTCGTGGCGCATGTACGTGCACATGGATGTTCACCGAGCCTTGCATGTAAGCATTAGTTTGTGTTTTGAGCTACATGTGGAGCTATAGTTGCTTCCAGCAAGTATTATCGTATGGTCGAAAACTAATTATATGGTAGTGATGTGCACAACTGACAAAGTAGTGAGCACAATTTCTAATTATAATTGAGAATTTTCAATTTTCTTAGTCATGCATAATCGTTCAATTATATATATATATATATATATATATATATATATATATATATACTGCACATCAAGATCGCTCTTAATTTTATCCAAGATCCTGTAAAACAATTCAATTGTACAGCTCTGTTTCTAGCATGCAGGTATCTTTAGGTACGTACGTATGTACAGCAGTCTCACCAGATCGACTATATATATGTATATAGGCCGCAGTGCTGTACACAACACAATCACATATCGCGTGAGAAGTACCCGTACGTTATTCATGGCCGATACCCACAAAACACTGAAAAGTAAGTAATTAGCCTCACCGTGGCATGATCAACTCGAATCATCCACCAATTAATTCGAACTACTAATAAGCTAGCTGTGTCCACTAGCTGTCTAATCGCCTGCTGTCGCTGGCGTACGCAAATATATGCAACAATAATTCATCGTCAGCTAGCCCGGCTCGGCGTACGTCGACAGAGTGCCGCGCGCCGGCGGAGAGAGATACGTACGTACGAGGCAAAAACCACCGGCAGTTAGCCAAAGCGATGTACACAAGACAGGAGAGCGTGCACGTACAAACGCTCGCGTGCAATCCCCAGCGCGCAGGAGGACGTCTCCAACTACTTCACTTTGGGGCAAACTCGATTTTTCCCACGTAAATTCACGGTCAAGTTCACGACTAACTTACGGGAGTGGCAAACGTAAATTCACGGTCAAGTTCACGACTAACTTACGGGAGTGGCAAATAGAGGAGGAGCAATTTGACGATAGTATTTTAAAAAACCGATCAACTTCGAATGACAAATAAGAAATTAACCTAAATAAAAAGTGCTGAATGAAGATCGAGTTAGTATAGCAGGCATAATACCTACATAGTCTCTTCCGAGAGCAGTATAATGTTGTAAACCTCGCAAGAGCCATGCTGAAAGAATGATCTCTCTGGCCAATTAGCCCAACGGCTAATCGGGCCTTGATCGCGCTCTGATCGGGAGCGCCCAGCCCACTCTTGGCTGACGGGCCCCCGTCGCGCTGCGCCATAAATACTGTTGGTGCAAATGGGGCTAGGGTTTTGGGGTTGGGGTTGATATTCCCCGTGCGCTTCATCTCGGCCGTCCGATCTGATCGGACGGCCGTAGCTCTTGCTAGCCGCTAAAGAGGCCATGGGCCAAAGTTTTGGGCCGCCACGCTGCTGGTGGGAGCGGCGGTTGGGCGCTGTGGCCAAAATTGTGATTATGAACAGTAAATTCCGAAAAGGGGTTTTAATGATTTTCAGAAGCTTTTATAAGTGATTTTGATTAAAAAATTGATCCAAATTTCTGGAAATTTTTGCACCAACGTGTTAATTTTTCCATAGATTAAATGAGTACAGTAAGAATGCTTCTGAGTATGAATTATTTTAGAATAATTACAGTTTCCGCTGCAAAAGTTAATGTTGATTAATTTTCATTATTAAATTTGAACCAACGGGAGAATTTAATTTTGAAAAATAGAGATAATTTTCAGATAATTATGGTATTGTTATTTTCTGACCAACGTTGATAATAACAGTATTGTAATTTTTAATTGATGTTTTTATGCATTATTTCTATTTCTGCCCAACGGTGATGTAGATTTAATGTATAGATAAAATTGATTTAAATTGTATGTCGTATTTTTTGACCAACGTTGGAAATAAGACATATAATTTTAATGTTACGTTCTCACTTTATTTGAACCTTTTCAGGCGGATACAACTTGATGAGTTGTATCAGAGAGATTCCCACTCTCAAAGGAGATAATTATGGAGAGTGGAAGAAAAAGATAGACTTAGCGTTTATCTTGGCTGAGGTGGACTGGGTCCTCACTACAGCACGTCCCACTGAGCCTATGGCACCAGTGAGGGATCAAAATGAGGATGATACTGCTTGGCAGAAAAGACAGAGGGACCATGCTCCCTTACAGATGTCTTATGACCTTGAGCATAAGAAATGGACCACAGCCAACAAGAAATGTTTGGCTGTGATAAAGAACACGATTGAGCCTGCAATTGTGGGCTCAATCGCAGAGTGTGACACTGTCACAGAGTATCTTGAGAAAATAAAGAGTCAGTTTACTGGCTCTTCAAAGACATACGCTACACACTGACAAGCGACCAGATGAAAGGTACTCTGGCGGTGGCATAAGAGAGCACATACTAAGGATGAGCAACTTGGCATCCAAGCTTAAACCAATGGATTTGGCTCTCAAGGATGAGTTCCTTATTCACTTGATTTTTGCTTCCTTGCCAGAAAAGTTTGACACCTTTGTTGTCAATTACAATATGCAGCCCGAGAAATGGGACTTAGAAAATGCATAGCTATGTGTGTGCAAGAGGAGGAAAGATTTAAATCCTCACATGGTGGTTCTATCAACTATGTGAAGGACAACAAGAAAAGAATTTCAACAAGAACTTCTCCTCAAAGAACAAGGAAAAGCCTCATCCATCACCTCAACAGAATAAGTTTTCGTGAGAAAGGATCGGTGCCTTCATTGCAAGAAAAAGGACATTACAAGAAAGATTGTCCCGATTTCTTGAAAATGATTATGTCAAAGAAAGGTGAGGACATTATTACCTTCATAAATGAGTCCTCAGATGTACAATATTCAAAATCTACTTGGTGGATTGATTCAGTGCAAATGCTCATGTTGCCAATAATATGCGTGGATTCCGCTCGACGAGGAATACGCAAAGAAAAGAAAGATGCATTAAAGTCGCAAATGGAGTCCAAGCTGAAGTTGAAGTCATGCGATCTTTCATTAGAGCTAGCTGATGGCTTCACTCTCTTACTTAGAGATGTTCTTTATGTTCCTCTTTACTGAGGAATTTGATTAGTGTTTCATGTTTGGACAATGATGGTTATGATTGTCATTTTGGAAATGGCAAGTGTGAAATAATGTTTAATAAAGAATGTGTTGGTCTTGCCATCTTACAAAATGAGCTTTATTTGTTATCATTATGTGATGATGTGAATGTCGTATGCGATAATGGGAACGTCGCGTGCGAGAAAGTGAATGAATCCTTGTCTGCGAATATAAACAGGAAACGAAAGAGAACTCTAGATGCGTCGTCGAAATTATGGCATCGTCTGCTTAGGCCTTATTTCGAGGGGAGAATAGAAAGACTAGTTAAGAATGATATTCTTCCTCCATTAGAGTTCTCAGACTTGGAACAATGCAGAGACTGCATTAAAGGAAAATATGTAAAGAAAATTAAGAAAGACGCCAAAAGAAGCACAGGAATTCTACAAATTATTCACACGACATTTGTGGTCCTTTTCCGTGAAAAGTGTGGATGGATATGACTCGCTCATAACATTCACGGATGATTACTCCGTTATGGATATATTTATCCAATCAAAGAAAGAAATGAAGCCTTGGATAAATTTAAGATATTTAAGGTCAAGTTGAAAACCAACACGATTTAAAGATTAAGATAGTCCGATCTCGATCGTGGGGAGTACTACGATCGACATACCCCATATGGACAAGTTCCTGACCTTTGCAAGGTTTTTACAGAAAATGGTATAGTAGCCCAAGATTCTACACGGGTGAACCTCAGCAAAATGGAGTAGCTGAAAGACGCAACCGTACCCTGATGGATATGGTGCGAAGCATGATGAGCTATTCCACACTGCCATTGAGTCTATGGATGGAGGCGTTGAAAACCGCCATTCATATTCTCAACAGAGTGCCTAGTAAGTTGGTGCCCAAAACACCGTACGAGTTTGCATGCAGTGCATGGTAGGAGTGCATGCATATGTTGATTAGTGGTTAAGTTAATCACGTAGGAACAAGTCTATTTACTTGCATGTAGGAGGCGACGTGCAGATTCGTGGCGCATGTACGTGCACATGGATGTTCACCGAGCCTTGCATGTAAGCATTAGTTTGTGTTTTGAGCTACATGTGGAGCTATAGTTGCTTCCAGCAAGTATTATCGTATGGTCGAAAACTAATTATATGGTAGCGATGTGCACAACTGACAAAGTAGTGAGCACAATTTCTAATTATAATTGAGAGTTTTCAATTTTCTTAGTCATGCATAATCGTTCAAATTTTTTTATAGCTGGCAATCAACTAGCAAGGGTTCGCCATGGCGTGTTCAACATTTTAATGAGTCTCACATAATCGATACCATGAATCAGCAAAAATTGTGCAAACAATTTAAGATGGCCAATATACTTTCACCAATAACCATTAGAAATTATAAATTTGTACCCTAGGTTAAACGTATTTACATAAACCTCTATACAAAAATTTTCCAAATTTATTTAAACGCCAATCGCAAATAGTTTTGCAAACATTTAACACTCAATATATAAAAATTAAAATACCTTAGTACCAATTAGTAAACCAAAATAAATTTGAAAATCCGGATTAAAGCGATCTATACAAATGGCAAACATATTAAAGGGAAAATTGAACTACGTTATGGAGCCCGTAATTTGCCGGAATTTGCCAATTTGACCATAATTACGGTCTTAGAACTTAATCCTTCAGTAATGAATCCAATACTTACAAAATGAAAAAGCTTTATTATAGGCATTACAATTGACTTGATGGTTATGAGAACAATGACCAATTATCCTTGCCAGTAACAATAGTTTAAATATCCACGTTGTAATCATAAGTCAAAAGAAAAAGCCCAACGCATACAAAGATACTTAATTAAACATAGGAAATCAATAAATAACAAAGGCAATAAAATTTAAGACAAAAAACATTACATCCAACCATCAACCGATCCAAAGATAAAGAACAATTTAGTCAAACACCTTAAATCATCAAACTCAAACTTAATTCCAAGCTAGCAAACGGGAGTAATGAATTAACAAAAAAAATATATCAAGGGTCTTAAAATCCATATTGGTTTAGTTTCAAAAGGCAAAATTAACATCCACCATATAGTTTCATGTCCCTTTAAAACAAGAATAATAGTTAAACATTTAAAGAAAAAATAAAAAAATTGACATAAGTAAAGTGAGCCATTGGTTAAAAGAACCCAATAAAGTCACAATATAATTAGGCTAACGTTTAATAGGTAAACGATTAAGTAAACAAAAGGTGAAACATTCAACAATCCGAAGTCCCTTAAAACACTAAGGTATTAGTCGTTAGCCAAATAAGGCCATTATTAAGGTTATCAACATCAATCTACCTTGCCTGAACCTAATATAACATAAGGAGATAATAATGGCATTTGGTGACACAATTTTGTGAGCACAACACGTTGTTTCTATAAGAATGTGACTTGATATCCTCTTAGAGTTAAGTATGAACTTTTAGTGTAGAGAGCTAGACCTTTTCATGTAGCCTGCACTACAAAGCTTTTCAAGTTAATTTAATAAATTTATCTTCTTTTTTTTGCACACTAGGATGGCTGAGGATCGTAATTGGATGTACACTGGGCATAGAAAGATGGGTGAGTACAGCCAAGAATGAATGAAAAAAACCACCGATTTTGTGGATCGATCATTTGCTAGGAGTACACGATGAGGTGGTGTGTTGTGCCCTTGTTGTCGTTGCTCGAACACTTGGACACAAATGAGGGCGACAATGATCGCACACTTGTGCAAGTATGGATTTAGGGCACGCTATACCATGTCGGTCTACTATGGCGAGTCACAAAGTAGTAGATTGGACGTGCAACGCACATATGATGGTGGCCACAATGAGAGTAGGATAGAAGACATGCTAGATGATGTGCGTGATGCATATGTGCCACCTGTAGAGGAAGAATCGGAGCCTGCAACAAGGGATTTCTTTGATATGTTGTCCATAGTGAGTCAACCACTTCATAGGCAAACACAGGTGTCCCAACTAGATGCCATCACATGCCTACTTGATGTCAAGTCCCAGTTCAGCATAAGCATTGATTGCTTTGATGTATTCTTAAGCGTGTTTTGCATCCTTCTCCCAGATGGTCACAAACTA
This sequence comes from Ampelocalamus luodianensis, assembly GCA_036346255.1. Taxonomy (NCBI): domain Eukaryota; kingdom Viridiplantae; phylum Streptophyta; class Magnoliopsida; order Poales; family Poaceae; genus Ampelocalamus; species Ampelocalamus luodianensis. Next base: position 64,976,456 of record CM070628.1, read on the forward strand.
CCCCCTAACTTATATGAGGCCAAGAAATTGATAAGCGCACTAAATATATCATATGAGAATATAGATGTTTGTCCAAATCATTGCATGTTATTTAGAAATGAGAATATAGACAAAGATCACTGTGATAAGTGTGGTGAGTTTAGGTATGTTGAGGTTGACTCCGGTGATGGTTAGAACATGGAGCTTCCTATTGGCAGAAAAATACTTCTCTATCTACTATTTGTACCACAAATCCAATGATTATACATATATGAGGTTTCTGCAAAACAAATGATATGGCATAAGTATGGTCGTTAGTACCATGATGACAAGATGGTCCACCCATCTGATGGTGAAGCATGGAAGCAATTTGACCAAGACTATGTAGAGTTTTCCACGGAGCCTCGGAACGTTCGAATTGCAATTGCAACTGATGGGTTTAACCCATTTGGTATGGGGGTTGCGCCATACAGCTGTTGGCCTGTGTTTGTCATTCCCCTTAACCTCCCACCCGACGTTTGCATGCATAAACATAACATATTCCTTGATAATCCATGGTCCTGAATACCTAGGGAAGAATATGAGTGTATTCATGGAGCCGGTGGTGGATGAATTGTTACATGCTTGGGAACAAAACATAGTAACATATGATCGGACATCGAAACAGAACTTCACCATGTGGGTCACGTACCACACATCCATGCGTGACTTCCTGATGTATGGGATATTTTGAGTGGTGTGTACATGGGAAGATGCCATGCCCAATCTGCAAGGAGGTGTTGCGTGGCTGTTGGCTAAAGCATGGTCGTAAGCACTCCTTCGATAGTCAACGACAATTCCTTCCAATTGACCACAAATTTAGAAGTGACGCAAATGAACCACCACATCAGCTGGTAGGTGAGGAGGTTCGTGCATGGCTAGATGCTCTCAAGTCTCTTGACGATGGAGATGGGTTCGAGAAATATGGCGAGGACCATAATTGGACTCACATTCCAAGCTTGTGGCGGTTACCCTACTTCCATAAGCTCCTTCTTCCCCATAACATAGATGTAATGCATAATGAGAAGAATGTTACAGAGGCCATATTTACCGCATTATTTGATATTCGAGACAAGACGAAGGACGATGTTAAGGCTCGCCTTGATCAAGAGGAGTTCTGCAACAGTCCCTCTCTCAATATGATCCACAAGCCAGCTACTGGCAAGTGGGATAAGCCAAGAGCTAGTTATTGCCTAACTAGGGCTCAAAGGAAGGAGATTATGGAATGATTTCAGACTCTAAAATTTTCTGATGGGTACGCAGCAAATCTAAGAGAGGAGTGAATTTAGCTACCATACACATCAATGGCCTAAAGAGCCATGACTACCACATATTCATGGAACACCTTTTGTCTGTGATGATTCATGGCTACATCCCTGAGTGTGTTTGGCAAGTGATGGCGGAGTTCAACTTCTTTTATCGACAGCTATGTGCGAAAGAGATAGATCCTATGGTGATATCAACTATAGAGCGTGAAGTGTCTGTGTTGCTTTGCAAGTTGGAAAAGATCTTTCCACCTAGCTTCTTCAATCCAATGCAACATTTTATTCTCCATCTCCCCTATGAAGCTAGGATGGCGGGACCAGTGCAAACCGGTGAATGTATCCAATTGAGAGGGAACAAAAGAAACTACGAGGCAAAGCAAAAAATCAATCGTGTGTTGAAGCATACACAGCGGAGGCGTACATACTTGAGGAAATTTCCCATTTCACATCAATATACTTTGCTAACAATGTTTGCACGGTGCGCAATCGAACCTCATGATACAACATTGGCATCCCTCAAAATGATTGCCAACTTAGCCTCTTCACCGGAAGAGGTGACACTTCAAGCGGTGGTACTCCCAAAGTTTTATCACGGGATGAGTGATTGATTGCGATGTTGTATGTCTTTACCAACCTCTACGAAGTGGGTGATTACATTAGGCAGGCAACAATTATTTTTTTTTCCAATAATTGATGCATGAGTGTTTTAGTCTACTTTTCTTGTTGCCTATAGGGAATTTGTTGGGAACGAGTGGAAGCATCGTCGAGATCCATCTAAAAAACAAATTGAGATCCTTCTTAGGAAGTGTGTTGGGAATGGCAATGGTGAATATCTCGACTTGGTTCTATCAGAAAGTAACTTCCCTATTAGTTACTCCCCCTTGCACATAATATTTAATAAGTAAAGAGGAACTAATACATGAAACTCATTCTATTTATCCTGTAGAGCTTGAAGGACAAGTCTATGAGCAGCGAATTGAGGCCAGTTACTCAAGAATGCCACACTCAGGTGCTGTCCTATAGTACCTACGATGTGAATCGGTATCGCTTCCGAACATCGACACATGAGAGGGAACGGCCCAATGCAACAACAATTAATAGTGGATTGGTGACTGTAGGGCAGGATGGGAGTAATACAATTGTTGAATATTATGGAGTAATTGAAGAAATAATTGAACTATATTTCCATGGTAGCAAACCTCTAACTTATGTTATTCAAATGTCATTGGTTCCATCCATTCAGGGGAGTCAAACAGGACACATCACTTGGGCTGGTTGAAGTTGCACATCAATCAGTCCTACGAGGCAATGACCTATTTATTGTGGCTCGGCAAGCCATCCAAGTATACTACATCCCGTACCAATGCAAAACTATGCATAGTCTAGTGGATTGGTGGGTAGTACATAAGGTGCAACCAAATGGTAAACTACCTACCCCTAGTGAGCAGGACTACAACATCGAGACCAACAATGGTGTTGACCTATTCTTTCAAGAAGATGGCCTGCCAGGGACTTTTCAAATAATAATTGGGGAAGAGGACGATCACATAGATGATATTCAAATCGATGCCGAGGAGGTTATTGTAACATCCCAATTCTCAACTTGTGTTTCAAATGTAAGAAAATGTGTAGAAATTAAAACTTTTCTTGCATCTTGAAGTTTTTGAGTCTTTTTGTAATTCTTGTAAAGGAATTGTGGGAAATCAAAAACCCAAACCTCCAAATTGACTAAAGTCATGACCCTTCTTTTCCAACCCTTATCAAAGCTTGTGATCATTCCTTGGAAATATTTTTCCTAAGTTTTAGGGTTGGTGTGTGACCCCTCTGAAAAATTTCAAAATTTTTAGAAATTATTTGAATGTTTTTAGAGGGCAGTCAAACAAGTTTCAATTTCAGTCAAACCTGTTTCAATTTCAGTCAAACCCTAGCTTAGCACCTTGCAAAATTTTTGGAGGAACATTCACTGCATGAAAACCTCTGAAAATTTATACAAGGTCAATATCTAAGTTAGCAAGCTCCTGTAAAAATTTTAGAATTTTTGTAGTTAGTTTGCTACCTCAAACAATTCTCCAAAGATCAGCTCATTTCAAAACCCTAATTCGAAACCTAGGGCTTAGTCGGACCCGAGCCCAAGTCAATCGACTCGGTCGAGCCAAGTTGACTAAGCCGCTCCCGGGCTCGCGTTTGGGCGCGTGTGTTTCGACCATTAGATCTCCATCGGGCAGTCCACGTTTGTGGAAACCTTCGGACCTCCCGAGAGCCACCTCAAACCTAAGCCGTTGGATCTCCATCCAACGCTCACGACCTCCTCTACCATTTTAAACCTCCGGAGGACTTGTGAGATCGTAGCCGTCCATCTCTAATCGGACCGCCCACGACCTCCCCGACCTCCCCGCCATGGCGGTGGGCGTGGCGGTGCTCGGTCACCGCGGGCCCTCCTCAATGGCTCTGAGCCTCCTTTTCAACTTTGTCAACACTGAGGTCTGACCTCCACCTGCTCCTCTCCTCTTTTTCGCGCGCGGCAGAACCTTTGTGTCCCATCGCCATTAAACCTAGTCCTCATGTAGCCATTGACCTCCGAGCTATTAGAGGGCCTCGAGCTCCTCCTCTGGCTTCCCTTTCACGCCTCTCTGTCACCCTAGCTTCCTCTCTGTGTTTTGCGCACAAAGCACCGAGAGCCTCCTCTTCCGCCATTTTCGACCCCCCGTGCTCGGTGGTGGCTTTGGTGCTCCAGTGTTCCTCTTGCCCAACATATTGTTTCCTCTTGGACCTTTGCTGGTCGCAAAGCTATCCCCTAACTCTATTTTGGGTCGCCTACGTAACAATTGACCAATTTGGAGTTTGCACGGATTTCGGCCGAAAGTGGACTCCTTCGTCCCCATCTCCGGTAAGGGCCTTCTCAGTTATTTTGGTAGCTCCTGGACCACCTCTGGGCCATTGCGAAGCTATCCTTACCATTCTTTTTGCTTCTGGTCGCTCAGGAGCTCTTGTCGTCGTTGTCTTCCTCCACTCCGGCGTCGGTCTCCACCTCTAGAGCTCCTCCGACTTCCCTCGGACCTCCTTTGTGCCCTGGTAAGTTCACAATAACCCCTTAGTGATCCAGCACCTGTTAGATTAGATCGTAGCGGAGTTTTTTTGCGTTTTCGTATTTTGGCCGTAGCAGCTCCTCTGCCCCTCTCCGGCTCGCCGGCGATTTAGGCCAGCTCCGCCGTCGAGAGTGCCTCCGATGTGTTCACTTTAGTATTGCGCACATTTTGGTGCATTTGGTTCGCGCCGTTGTGGCCATGGTCGCTGGCGGCGAGCCGGTGAGCATAGTGCAACGCTTTGTTCTGTTGTTGAAATTTCGACAAGTCCCTCGACCTCTTGTGTTAATCTCAACCGTTAAAGACCTCTGTGAGTTAAGTCGAAGCCGTATGATCCTTCTTTGTAAAACCTTAGCGCCAGGACCTTCCCCCAGATTAGATCCTAGCCATTTAGGACTTCCCTGGCATTAATCTAGACTGTTAGGATCACCTCCCGTGCGAAAAGACCACCCCGTGGTCGTTTTTGTAAAAACCACCCTCGGGACCTCCTTTGGGGTCCTCTTTGCAAAAGACCAACCCCTGGTCCTTTGCGGAGAAAACCTTTCGGACCCACTCTCGAGGTCCTCTTTGCAAAATACCACCCCTTGGTCTTTTGCAAAGAAAACCTCGGGACCTCCCCCTCCGCGAGTCTTAACCTTTAGGACCACCCCGGGTAGATCTTGACCGTTGAAGACCTCCCCATGGAGATCTGAGTCGTTCAAGATCTCCCCTCTGTTAGACGTCATCTTTAAGGACCTCCCTGTGGAGATCCTGACCGTCTAGGACCTCCTCTAGTAGATCTTGGCCGTCAGGGACCTCCCCCCTTTAGATCTTATCGCCTTAGGACCACCCCACATTGTGTTAACTTGTTTTAACATTAAATATTTTCTAAAAATTCATTTAAAACTTGTAAAATGCATAACTTTTTTTTGTATAACTCCAAACTGAGCAAACTCAAGTTTGTAAAATTCCTCTGTTAGTATACTTTAATATGGAATAGGTTTTGTTCATGTTTGTACCTCTAAAAAAAATGATATGTTCTAGTTTCACAATTTAGAAAAATCATAATAAATTCAATTCAACTCTAAACGAAGTAAAATCAATTTTGCTAACCTTAGGATGTCAATATCTATCTACCATATAAATTTCAGGTTCTAGATCTTTATGGAAAATTGTGTCATGAACAGTAACCGAAATTAATTTAATTTGGAATTTCCAGGCTGAGAAAAATTGTTTAGGTCATATCTTTTGCATACTTAATCCAAATCAAATGATTCTTGTTGCTAAATTTGTCTAAAATCATGTTCTTCCTGTTGTATAAATTTCTTGGATTTTGGAGCAGTTTGGGTTTTGAGTTTCTTTCGGTGTTCTTCGTTTCTATTGGATTTCCCCGTTCCTTCGATAGGTTCCGATGATTGTGTTGATTTGCGTGAGTGATCCTCTGCAGCAAGAAAGTGATCTACAACAAGGCAAGCAGATGTAGCATCATTTGATCATATTGCTTCTATTACTTTTAAAGTCGAATATCTTGTTTGCAAAAACTAAGTATGCATGCTTCTTTGTGTCAAAGTTAATTTTGTCGGTTAGAGATAGTTAATCCTATTGCATTGTTGCCTTGAAAATTGTTCACCCCTGCCACTGCCCTAAGTTATTATCCTCACTGATGAATTAGAGCCCGGTGAATGATATATGATGAATTAGGACCAAGGTTCACTAATTCCACTCCGAAGTGCTTGAGCACGAGTGTGAGGAAAGGGTGAGCAGGCAATTGGAGGACGCACTCACAATACGCCTGGAAAACAGTGATTTGACCGTCTTCCCCCGACGGCCAGTGTTTTCCATGTGCCAAAATCCACTTCACGACAACCTTCTCAGGGATCTTCTTGGCAGCAACCAGGGCGGTCATCTTCGTCGTGTCCATTTCCGATTCGGCCCACTCAGAGACGATCCTAGCAATCTTTTCTCACGAAAGGGAGAGTTGGATATGGAAAAGCTTTAAGAAAGCGCACAGTGTTGCTGGCGGCGGAGGAGACGAGAACTTGATGAACAGTTAGGATGAATTGGGAAAAGGTAAGAACCCTAAAGTCACCCTCGCGGTCCGTTTTATAACCGAACGCTTGAAACGAAACGCCGTGGAAACTCAACGGTTTCCACCGCTTTGGGAATTGCTCTAACAGACAGATCTTTTTAAATCTGCCTATTCAAGAAAACCGAGGCTCTTTTCACACCTCAAGCGAAATTACCTTCTTGGCCAAGTATACTTCTAGTTAAAAGAAATACCACTCGGAAAGGTTTTACTTCCGATCACCGTACCATGATTACTCCTAAGTCGTAAGATTTTCTACGACTACATTGTAGTCGTGAGATTTCCAACAAACTGCCTCGACCATATGCACCTAATGGTCGTAGGACCATTTACGACTCCCTACCCAAGTAAGTTATTTTCGCCTAAAGCTGGGGGGCTAGATGACGAGGATATAATAATCCTCATTTTACTATTTATTCGTAATTGTGTATTATGGGTAAATATGATGTCACACAGTTATTGAGTATACCCCTTACAGTGGTAAGGGAGAGGTCAATCAAGTGGTCGTAAGTCCTTCTACGACCACCCCATAGTCGTAAGCCTTTCTACGACTACCATTTAATCGTAGGTTCTTATACGATTACCTTCGGTCGTAAGTCTTTATACGACCAGTACCAAGTCGTAAGCTTATCTATGATTATCCCCTGGTCATGAGTCCTTCCACGACCAGTCCTGCCATGACTTCTCCACAGATAACTGGGTCCACTCGCCAGTAAGCCCCATTAACTGTGAGATCCGGACAGTCAAGATACGTAGTTATTCTCTAGAATAACTGCAGTTAACCTATCATTATCTCTGATTGATAACCGTCAGACGACGTGGGGAGGTTACTACTTCGGTAATTACTCTCATTATTACGGAGTAATGAGCGTCTCCTAACCTGGAACAACAACCTCCCTCATGATATACTATAAATAGGTATCTTTTTGAGATAATAGGGAGAGGCTTTTGGGGTAGAGAATCAGTAGCAATATTAGCACCAGTATTTCCGCCAATTATAATCAGGACACTCAATATCGTACACACAGGAGTAGGGTTGTTATTCTCTCAGGGGAATGGCCAAACCTGTATAAAAATCCCCGTGTCTTTTCTGTCTGTGTGATCATTCGTGGAGGCCCCCTGAATCAAATAATCTTTACGTAAGATCAGTTCTTAAACACCGACAAGAGCGTATGCTCAAGCCCATTTCATGGTCTTGCAACACATGACTGAAGTGTCCCCGTATATCGACCAGCACAAGGATGTACTTCGGCAACAGAATCCAGAGCGGCCAGATGTTTGGATCACGAAACAACACAACGGTCTGTTCAACCAATGGTTGAAGGAGCGACTCGCTAGGAGCTCGTCAAGTGATATGCTGATATGGTTGGCAAAAGAGCCAACATTTACAGTTTCGACATGGCAAGGATAGGACATAAATGGGTACATATTCTATACGCAGGCTCAGGATATAAAGAGCACTAACCAGAACAACGGTGTCCGCATAGATGCATTTAGTACCGATGGGTTCAGGAGGTGCTACTATGGGTTCATAGAGGAGATTTGGGAGCTCGACTACGTGCTTTTAAAGATCCCGCTGTTTCGATGTTGTTGGGTCCATCTCCCATAGGTGAAGGTTAACAGGTACAGCGTCACTACTGTGGACCTCGAACGTGTTGGATACAAAGACGAATCATTCGTACTCGCTAACAAAGTAGTTCAAGTCTTCTATGTAACCGACCAGACAAATAAGAAGTGCCACGTAGTTCTTCATGGAAAAAGGAGGATTGTCGGAGTTGAGAATGTAGTGGACGAGGAAGAATACAATCAATTTGACTAGTTGCCTCCTTTCGGAAACAGCATAAGGGTCGAGGAAGAACGATGTGACGAAACTAGCTACATACGCCTCGATCATCATGAAGGGCTAATTTTTAAAGGAGATAAGCAAGTGGAATGATGAATGAAATATTTATGTGTCATATGTTCTGAAATTGCATTTATGTATATGAGAATGTGTCATATGTATATGATTACATGTATATATATATGATTATATATCACAGACGATTTCATATGAATAACCGTCTGTGATACATGAGGCATCACAGACGGTTCCATCTACAAACCATCTGTGATACATCATACATCACAGACGGTTCCATCTACAAACCGTCTGTGATAAGGCAGATATCACAGACGGTTCCATATACAAACCGTCTGTGATACAGATATCACAGACGGTTACTTATTGGAACTGTCTGTGATGTCCAACCCTATTTATATTCAGACTCTAGGGTTTGCCGCGCCCCCCACTCAAACGATTAAGCTTCTCTAACATCCCTCCTCCCCCAAGCCCGTCGCCTCCTCCTTGAGCCCGGCGTGCCTCCTCCCCCGAGTCCGCCGCCTCCTTCCCGAGCACGAGCCGCCGCTTCCCGAACCCGACGCCCCTTCGACATCGCCCTGCTACTCCGGTGCTCCCTGCTCGTCCTCTCCTCACACATTGCTCTGATTGCTTGGCTTTGATTGCCATCTGCTTCGTGAGTATCACATCATTTCAATTTTATTATCCCTTTGCATTTGATATGTTCATATTGAAATGTGGTGTAGTGGGCTTGAGAATCTTATGATAATATGTTGATTTGTGATAAAACCTCTATTTCTTGTGAAGATGTTGTCCGCTCATTCTTCGTCATCATCGCCTCATGCGTTTGATGTGCTGTCCTCTGGAAAATCCAAGCGCGAGGAAAGAGGAATATCGAAAAGGCCGGAGGGACGATTTACCATCACGAGAGTCCATGTGTCTAGGGCCCCTTTGAGTCCTCCCCGAGCAGCGTCCACATTTCGGACAACGGTCGGAGTAGTTACACGCGAACGGGTTAAGATCACCTGTGATTGATGGAAGGAGTACACCAAAGTTAAGAATCAGAAAGATGTGCTGCTGAAGGAAAATTTTAAATCGTTCGAGATACCAGAAGAACACAAGGCCTCTGTGCAACGATACGCATTGCTAGCGGCATGCAAAGCGTGGAGGAACTTCAAGAGCACGCTTATCAAGGATTACATGGAGAAGGATTTGACACCCTTCCAGAAGTATCCGTTCGTGGAGGAGTACTGGGAAGACTTTATGGCGAAGAAGAAGACAAACGATTTTAGGATTGAAAGTGAGGCACACAGGGCCCTCCAGCCAAAAAACATGCACCCCCACAGACTCGGCACTGCTGGGTATGCGGGTAAAATCGCGCAATGGAGGGATCAGAACGAGCGTGCATGCCAGTTGGACGCCTCCCCGCCATTTGCCAGTATCACTGATGAGCGTTCCCAACAGTGGCTAAGGGCGAGGTTATCTACCTCGTCTTTGGGGGTCGTCTACTTTCCAAACCCCGTAGACGTGGAAGTGTTACGACGCATGGTAAGATATCGAACTACCTAGTTTGTAATTTCTCGATAACTTCATAGGAAGTGAAATAACATGTCGGGCTCTTGTAGGAAGAGCTGAGTACTGCACAATCTTCCCAAGGCTCATTCCAGGCACACAGGGAGAGAGATATACTCTCGCAACCCACAGGAAACAAGGAGCATCCGGGTCGCACGAGAGGCATTGGTCTTTATGTTGATTGAAACAAAGGATTCTCAAAGGACTCCGCAACGTACCGGAGTAGGAAGAGAGCCAAAGCCGAGCACGAAGCAAAGATACGAGAGGAGATTCGTGCATCCCTTAGAGAAGAGATGCGGGATGTCACACGAGAGGAGATTCGTGCATTCCTCACAAATCAGTTGGAAGCCCCCGCCGCTACTGTGCTAGCCAGCCCCCCAAATGTCCGAGTAGCTGCGCATCCAACCAGAACATAGAAATCGATAACAGATTTCCTGTTGATGACATCCTGGTAATAATTATTATCCCTAGAATGCTCGATCCATTGATAGGCCTGTTGGAGTAGCTAATTTTGTATCGTTATGTAGGGGGGGCTACGAAGTGCAAGCTCCAAGTGAGATGTGGCTCCATTGCCCTGGATGCTGCTTGGGGCCAGGGGTATCCATCCGATGTCGGGGCCTTACTGCACGGTGTAAATATAGCGCCGGGTTTCACAAAAGTGAATGTGGATGGTGTTTATGCCAATTTCGAGGTTGTCCAGCGAGAAGCCCCTAACGACGCAGTCGTGACTTTAGGGCAAGCCATTGGAGCATTCATCCAGTGACCCAAGAGAGACATCTGCCTGGAGCTACCTGTACCGGTGTCAACTTCACAGGAAGTATCTGTACCGGAGCCGACTGCACCGAAGCATCAAGGGTCCGGTGCATCAGGTGCATCTACACCTCATGCTCGGTCGACTCTCATGAAGTCGACCTATACAAAGCGAGGCACAAGGGCAAATCGAAGACGGTTGACTCCTATTCTGATATACCCTTCTTGCCATTGACCCGAAATTCGTGCTAGGTGAGCCGTTGGTCGAGAGGTTAGACAGCCCTACCATAGGATTGGCTTGCACGAGATTACACACATGGTATATGGAACAGGTCAACAAGACGGATGAACAACGACGCTCGGGTGTCACCGTCAAGTTCAAGAAGGATCATTTTAACCACGAGGCTCTAGATTGTGTCTTCATGGTGACGTTCAATGACATGTTCAATCTCTTCAACCTCGACTCCTTCGACGTCTCACTCATGCGATGCTGGACACTGTAAGTGTGTACGATCACGATCAATGTTCGTGTAATACTGATAAATGTTATATATAACTCCTTGCTTTTGTGTGTGTGTATATATATATATATATATAGATATATATAGATACATGATTTCTGAAGCCGAAGTAAGGCGTTCACCGGTAGGTTTTCTCGACCCACACATGGTCTGCAAGCAAACCATCAAGGAGAATGCACAATTCATCGAGGATTACGTGGCGGACTCATTGCTAACTCACCGCAACAAGCAATTCATACTTTTGCCCTACATCCAAGAGTAAGTGCTGCACTAGTAGCTATACTTGTTGATTTGTACTTTATAAGCAACACCAACTTAGGTTTAATAACCACGGCGACATACCTGTGTAGGTTCCACTGGATTCTAATTGTAATTATACCAAAACGAAACTTGGTAATATACCTAGATTCCCTAAAGAGGGCCACACACAACTTCACAGTTATCTGAGAATTAATCAATAGGTAAACACATTTCCTCCATAGATAACTCTATTGTACAGTATTTCCTTCCTTTGCAATGGTTAAGACTAAGTTTTTGGAATCATGTAGGTCGTTCAAGACGTACTATCCAAAAGGAGGGATATGCAAGGGTGGGACCCTACGACACGATCTAAATTTTCCAGTATTCCTAGTACACATTAATCCTATATAACACTTCATAGTAATGCCTCTCAAACCAACCAATTCTATTTTTGCAGTGCCACCAGCAGCCGCCGGCCTGCAACCTCTGTGGATTCTATGTTTGCCACAACATGGAACTACTCATCGGTCCCGCGATAACCAATGATCCTTAGGTTTGTCAATCTTGCAATAATTATTTCATACTTATCAATTTATATATGCACGAATTTAATCTTCGTAGCGACAGGTTGCGACCATCGCGGAAACTGCATTGGAACAGAGCCAGCTCATAAAAATTCGAGGACACCTTGCGGCATTCTTGAACCGTGAGGTTATAAATCCAAATGAAAAGTTTCACAATGTAGATTGAACTTGATTGGGATAAGATATTGAAGTTAATCGTACATGTGTGTAAAATGTACATAAATGGTTAATTTTAGTTAATTGATTTGTGAATTGGATGTGCTTCTTTCTGAAATGAATGTGAATTGGATGTGCTAGCTTGTTTCTGAAATGAATACAAATTGGATGTGCTTATTTATGAAAAGAATATCACAGACGGTTCCTTAGGACATATCGTCTGTAATGCATCATCTCTCATAGACGGTTTAATCTACAAACCGTCTGTGATGCATCAAATATCACAGACGGTTTCATCTACAAACCATCTGTGATAGTAGACTATCACAGACGGTTTTATATACAAACCGTCTGTGATATTTTACTATCACAGACGATTCTGAGTTAATAATCGCCTGTGATAGTGTATATCACAGACGATTTGAAGAACCGTCTGTGATGACTCATGTCATCACTAACCCATAGACTCAGACGGCTCACGAAACTGTCTGTGATGACGTTTTTGAACCGTCTGTGAAGACTTTTTCTGTAGTAGTGCAAGACATGCTCTCAACTTTAAAGTGAATATAGACTGCTTCGAGTGTCATGGCATTAAATGAAGGTATGCCCGATACGATTTCATCGGAGGAAAGTGTTCACACGACCTATTCATTTAAAGTTCAGGGGCTAGCTGACGAGGATTAATACCTCTATGTATTTCTTTAATACATAATAAAAGACCATGCATCTTCATGGTCGTAACCCCTAAGGCTAACGACCTCACTGGTCGTAAGGATTCCAGAGGTTACATAATGAGTACCCTGGTCGGACAAGGTCCTGTACCTAGCCTGCGACCAGTTAGCTGCTCGTAGAAGCTATGAACTGGCATCTGGATCTAACTCCAGGTATATTCCCCACCGGCCGTGTGATGAATAAAACACGTCATATGTTCCATACCACGCGACGTTATATAAACCACAGACACTGACAATAACCATCATGCGGTTGAATGTCTCACGGATACTCAACCGCTGAACGGTCGATACTTCATCAACTATCTCCTCACTCTGACCAGTCACAATGCTTCACAACAGGCGTCTCTCCAAGAGTAACTGCCACCTCTTCAGAAGTTATTTAAGGATGGAGCATGAGCGGAAGAAGGGATAACGGGGATCAAATCAAGCAACATCGGGTTGAAGCATAGCAATCAATATCAAACTTATGTTTCAAGCCTAAGTTGTTACCATAGCAAGCATTACACTCAGTGTAATTAGGTTTAGTCCACCGCCTAATCGTAGGCACCCCCTGTAATAGCCAGTTCATATTAATAAAGATCAATCTCATTCTCTCCCAAGAAATCTTGTGCCATTTTCATCTATTTTATTTTGTAAGATCGACGACTCAATCGTCGATAGGCCATATAATCTGACCATAATTTCACTTTGCACCACCCTTAGCAATGTCAACTATATTTAAAATATGATACAGAGTACCATCATCATCGATCATTCACGTATAACCATTTGGAAAAATTGTTCGCTACGTTAATCATTAATTTGTTGCACATTGGATCGGGCCCAATGAATGAGCGATACTTCACAAAATAACACTTAGAACATATATAAATGTGTGTGACACAAGCTTGCATATCTATACATAACGTTCTACTAGCCGTGCAATATTAGTCGGGTCATATTTTTGCGTCAAATTTCGCACACATGCATGATTAGATATCTGTGTATCTAAAATTTCCTTTATATCCTTCATCGATTTAGTGACATAAACATCACAAAATAACGCCTAGAACATATATAACCGTGCATGACACAAAAGCTTGCATATCTATACAGAACGTTCCGCTAGCTGAGCAATATTAGGGGGCACTATATAGAACCATGAGGGGTGGTTATGGAGAACCTAAGTGTGGGGACCCCGGTAATTATCTCTATAAGACCGAGATTAGACAAGGTCTTAGGGACATAATCACGGGTCTCCGGTAAATGAATTCCAATTTAACTCTATCCAAGTGAGAGGCTTAGCCGAATACTAGAGCCTCAACGATCATGTGCGCTGCTCCTTTGCGAGCACTACATGATTGTCGATTCTCCTTCGATTCGAAGCACTACACTAGTGAGTTAAACGGGAATTCATCAACAACGAGTATGACATATATTGGCTCCCAAGATCAACGACCAATATACTCATACCCTCATCCAACGTTGGTTACATCCATACAACGCATACAACAAGAGATAAAAAGACATACTGCATAATAGTCAAAGTCTCTGACTTATTACATACGGCCGACCGCCAAATTCAAAGTAAAGTATCAAGTAGCGTGAAGTAAATAAATAAAGCAAAAGACCAGTAGTGGTATGCCCATCACCCATCGGCAACCGACTGGGGGTTAAATGATAGCACACTACTCGTTAGTGTCACCCAAGTCAACACTAGCGAGATCGTCATACTCATAATCTTCCTCACCTGAAAAGGCTAGCAAACATCTGGCTGAGTACAAGTGTACTCGCAAGTCTTACACAAATAAAAAAATAGTTATGCATAAGGGTCATTCAAAGGATGGCTCATATTGGTTTAGTTTTGCGAAAGAGACGCAACAATTAACATCCTACACATACTAGTTTTCATGTGCCCATTTTAAAATCAGATTTGAAGTAGAAGTAAAGCATGTAGTAAAGCATTTCAGTAATAAACAATTGAATCATACAAAGACCAAAGTGGCAGCCCACTTTGATGTACTAAACACATGAACATCCCGTTCATGGCGAATACCAAGTTCAACCACAATTTTAATTAAAAGTCTAACAATAGTAACTCCCGAACTCAAGCGGTTGTCCATAACCGTGAACACGGCTATTCGAATAGATTTATACCCTGAAGGGGTGTACTACTTTACCCACACGACTTGATTTGCCCGTAAGCCTCCAGATGCCTCCGAATATAGCATACTTCCTATGGTATGTCAGCCTGGTAAATCAAGATATAGTCATTTTCAGCAAGAAAATCCTATTGAGCTAAGTCCCCCTTGTGAGATGGTTCCTTGCCTAGTACAAGCGTCTGATAGCACTTGCTAGGGGGCTCACAAGTTATATTGGAAATACTGATTCAATCAAAACAAGAAGAATTGGTGCTCTCTTGCACACTATAAAGGATTACATCGGCTCCTAAGGAACATAGGATTTCACGGTCGCTATGCCCCTTACACCACCAAGGACTTAACGCAATAAAACCCTCCCCCTACTTAACCATACGGCACCCATATACCGCGTGTGGCAGCACGAGTGTACTTGAATTAACGACGTTACCAAAGTTCGGTCCTCAATTGTCCAGACAAGTCCTTCCACTTACCCAATGCTCGTGCACAAAGCACCATCACTAACCAACACTTGTCCAGACCAAATCTCATTTTAAAAATGAAAAAATTTAGCTCATAAAACAGCTACAAAGATCTGAAGTTTAAATCATAAAGATGAGAGTTGTGTTTATCCCAAAACCGCCGGGTTATTCCCGACGATCGAACTACCGTATCTAGACTTGCATGGCTAAGCAATTCTATAACCCATAAATCACACATCCTATCTTAAGCATATAGGAGTTGGCATAATTCAAGATTAACCTCAAGCATAGGACATAACTAAACTACACATCACAAAAATATTTACATACTCAAAATAGCATGCAAGCAATTATCATTGCACTAACTTAACCAAAACTGGGATCAAATATGATGCAAAAGAAAGTTCAAATGATGCTTGCCTTGCTGGTACAGTAGCTGCTCGCTCTCAGTAGCGTAAGTGTCGATATCAATATACTCGGGATCTATATAATTATAACATCAAATAAATACCGAGAAAACAACTCAAAAACCAAAATACTCAAAAATGTATGATTTTTCTACAGTAGTTAGGTCATGATTTTAGATAGATTTAGGAAAAGGAATTATTCCATTTGGAGTTATGAATTGGAAGTTATGTTATTTTGAATTTCAGGTTTCATTAACCCTAAGTTATGCAATTTAATTATTTGGCCAAAATTTGTAGAACAGTGGTGGGGTAAAGGATTACATAGGTAAATAGGTAATATTAATACAAGTTCAGAATAGTTGAGTTTGTCCCATTTGGAATTCTTATGATTTATTTATTGATTTTCAAAGTTATCAGCCTTTTTATAGTATAAAAAATAATGGAGTTAAAGATTACATTCTCCTAAATATGGTTTATGTGATAGAGGTAGGATGGAGACCATTTTTAGAATTAAGTATACTGAAAATGAAAATTATCAAAAGTGGTCTCACTGTTTTTGGAGTTTCCAATAATTACTTATGCATTTTTGAAGTTATCAGTCCTTTTCCTATTGTAAAAATAATGGTTTTAAAGGGTTAATCTCCAAATAAAGCTCTCTGCTACAGAGACAGGTTTCAAACTAATTTTAATATAAAATTTACTAAAAATGAAAATTTCCAGAAGTGGTTTCATGCGATTTGGAGTTAAAATGATTTAGTTATGTATTTTAGAAGTTATTCATATTTTTCAGTGTATAAATAACTGATCTCGAATTTACTAAAGTGATTATTACTTTTCCCACCGAGCGCTTCCCAGCCAAAGTCACTGACTTGTGGGCTCAGGTCAAAGTTTTGACCCAGTCCACACCCAAGGCTAGCTTGGCCGAAACTCAGAGGAAAACGTATTCCAGAAAATACGTCTCCTAAACTCAAAAGCGTAAACTCGTATTTGAACTACCCAGAGTACGTGTTCTATTAGGGAAAACATAAACTAGCAACTACGCAACCACTTAACGGTCCAGCAAGGCCCACATGTAAGCGGTTGTTTAACTCGTTAAGACATCATTTAACGCTAATGATTGGAGTTAAACGTCAAATGACATGCTACAGTGTTGGTCCGCGTACGGCACGGCAATCGCGTTGCCGCCCGCTTGCCCGGCGGCTCGCCGGCGCTACGCGCCACGGCGGAGCCTGCCAGTGGTTGCGTTAGCTTGGCAATAGCCTGGCGCAGCTAGGGGAGGTGGTCACAGAGCTGGGGGTGGTCTGTGCCGGCGACTAGTCGGAGACGAGCGGCGGCGCCCATCACGGCAAAGGCACAAACACGAAAGGTAAAGCTCCGCAGTTCATACAAGCATGTGCCCAAGTCCTAAAGGCTACAAGGAGGTCACCTGAGCTAGGAGAGAGCTTGAGGAAGCGTGAAGTAGCTGGAGACTTGGTCGGCGCCGGAGAAGAAGAGGATGACGGCACGGTTTTGCGAGGAGGGGATTCCCTGAGCAAAACCCAGAGAAAAGAATGATCAAGATGACTTAAAGATCATCGGAGGAAGCTATAGAAGCGACGAATTTGACAATAGCTTACCGGACCTAAGTGGGAGACGAAAAGGTTGTCCTTGGGCCGACAAGGGGAACACCTTCAAATTAACTGGATCCTGTCGTGCATTGCCGAAACCAAGTGAGGGGTTTTGATCAGTAAACTCAGGCATACAAGGTGACGCGCAAAAGAGAGGTCGAAACTCACCGGAGGTGAAGAACACAAGGTGATGTCCACCGGAGCGCGCCCTGGACACGAGCTAGAGCACGAAGGTGAACCAGAAGCTACAAGCAAAGGTAGGAGTTCGCATAAGCGAAAATGGACACGGTATGGATTGTAGAGAAGTGTGGGATCACCCGGAGGAAGCTTACCCGAGAGATGCGCACGGAAGAGCTTCCTCCTCCTCTGCCGAAAAGAGGAGAAGTGAGGAAGAACAGGGCACCGAGGGGGTATTATGCCCGGGAAGAAGACGGAGGGGAGGCGGCGTGAAGAGAGGAAGCTCAGGAGTGGCCAACGGACGCGGTGGATTGACGGCGTCGACGGAGGTGCTCAGGGCGTCGCGGCCGCGTGGCACGGGATGCCTGAGGGCACCAGCGGGAGGTCAGGGACGGAGCTGACAGCACGGCCCCACCGGTCAGTGAGACCAAGCGGCGCGCGCGAGAGCGAGTCAAATGATTTGAGGCGCACCGTTGGATCGCGAATGGACGGACGAGATGAGTGGGGGCATTCGGACAGGTCGAATGACGAGGAGATCTGGGCCGCTGATCCTTGATCCAAGGGCTGCATGCTTTGGTGCGATTAGTTGACTCGCCCGAGTCAAGTGAGCGAGTCGGGTTCGAGCCCAAGGAACGAGAATGACCGGTTTAGATCCAGGGTTTTGACTGAGAATTATTTCATTTCCTCTACTTTGACCAGGGGATTAAAATTAGAAATAAAATTCCTAAAATCCTGAAATAATTTGTGGGGGTTCCTGGGAGTATATAGTTCCCATAAAAATTATAAAACCCTACTGTTCATAATATAGTTTGTGATATTTAAATTCCAACATGTTGTATGTCTATGAATGTTGTTTGAATTTTAATGAGGTTCAAACTAGTCCCAAAAATTTGGGAAAAATTATATTAATTCCTGATAATTAATGTAGTATTTGATTAAATTGGTTTCAGATGATGATCACAACTCTTTATTACTGATTTGAAGTGAAATGTGAATTTTGATGTGTATGTTCACCCCAAATTAGATTTTCCAAGTACAATATATTATGGAAATGTTTTGAAATCAATAATGCATGTTAGTGAAATACATATTAATCCAATTTAATTAGTTGAGGCTGTGACACTAAACCACAAACCAACTCATCTAAAGCAAGAGGCGTATAAAAGGATTAGATGCTATGTTGTTCTTTAGCACTAAATTTTTGTATAGGGTAAGGATATGAAGTTTCTAAATTGATTGATAGGGTTGTGAGAGATCAACAATCCCTTGCGCTAGAAACATGCAACTATACATAGATTTTCTAGAAGTGTGTCCGCATCTTTGTATAATAAACAACACAATTAAAATGAAACAATTCATTTAAATAATTTATAATCTTGATCAATTTTGATTACATAAACAAGCTGATTGTCGATGGGTGGGAGAGCAAACACCTCCTACTTTATACACCCTATAAATCTGGACAATTATTATTCACACGCACGCTCTCTCTATATAGCATATGCATTCAATGCAATGCAAGGGCATGCTTAGATGCATGCGGTTTATGATCTCGAGTCTAGGTGCCACGGATGGGATGGGATGAATCACTCGAGCTGGAGGTCCGACTTGTAGACGGCGTCGGGCTTCCAGTCCGCAGGAATGATGTCGTCAGCGACGAGCCTGACACCGGACTCGGTGGCGAGGCGGATGGAGAAGGGGCCCTTGATTGGCTTGGGGGTGTCGAGCCTCCAGATGGCGCCCCACGACTCCTTGAGGTCGTTCCACTCGTTGGAGCCCTTCTCCTTGAGGGACACCTCCACGATGTCGCCGTCGCCAGCCACGTACTTGACGAGCAGGGCGAAGTAGTTGGGGTTGGAGCCCTTCTCGACGTGGAATGTGATCTTGGTGCCGGCCGGGTACTTGCAGCGGACGCGGCGGAACTGCATGTCGACGATGCCGGCGTGGCGGAGGTCGTCCTCCTTGCCGGGCTTGGCCATGGCGCCGAATGCGTGGCCGGCGAGGTCGAAGTGGTAGGCGGAGATGGGCTCGTAGTTCATGTCGGTGATGTAGACGACGACGGGCTCGTTGGAGCAGGCCTCGGGCTCTCGCACTTGATCTCGAAGCAGGATCCACAGCCACGGCCGTCCTTGAAGATGGGGTCGTTGCCGCACGATGTCATGCCGCTGAAGGGCGGCTTGTCGACGTCCTTGTACCCGCAGGCGCCGCCGTTGTCGTCGGGGCCGGCACCCTTGGGCTTGCCGTACCAGGTGCCCTTGGCTTCCAGCCACTTGCCGTCGTAGCTCGCCGTGATATTGGGGCCTGGGGCACCTTGGGGCGCACGAGACACCGGCGACGAGCACCGCGAAGACCGCGACGGCGAGCAGGAGGCCATCGATATTTGTTGCTTTTCTGTGCGCTGCTATGTTGCTCAGCTTGGGGTGATACGGTCGAGTGTAGGTAGGTGTTATTTATGGGCGAAAGGAGCGACCGATGGAGGGCTCGCCGCCGATGTCGCTGCTTGCATGCATGGCCGCGGCATGCTGAGTAATTCTGTGCTTGTTCGTGGATGCATGGCATATGCGGCTGGCCGTGATCCGGCCGGGCTAACAACATAGCATGCCCTGGTCTCAATTTGGGCTTAATTTCCGGTGCAGGGATAACCTGCATGCGAGTCATCAATTCATGCATATGTTGAGTGAGTATATACTGTTGAGTTAATCTTGTTGCATGTGTGTATTGCACGAGTTTGCATGCAGTGCATGGTAGGAGTGCATGCATATGTTGATTAGTGGTTAAGTTAATCACGTAGGAACAAGTCTATTTACTTGCATGTAGGAGGCGACGTGCAGATTCGTGGCGCATGTACGTGCACATGGATGTTCACCGAGCCTTGCATGTAAGCATTAGTTTGTGTTTTGAGCTACATGTGGAGCTATAGTTGCTTCCAGCAAGTATTATCGTATGGTCGAAAACTAATTATATGGTAGTGATGTGCACAACTGACAAAGTAGTGAGCACAATTTCTAATTATAATTGAGAATTTTCAATTTTCTTAGTCATGCATAATCGTTCAATATATATATATATATATATATATATATATATATATATATATATATATATATATATATATACTGCACATCAAGATCGCTCTTAATTTTATCCAAGATCCTGTAAAACAATTCAATTGTACAGCTCTGTTTCTAGCATGCAGGTATCTTTAGGTACGTACGTATGTACAGCAGTCTCACCAGATCGACTATATATATGTATATAGGCCGCAGTGCTGTACACAACACAATCACATATCGCGTGAGAAGTACCCGTACGTTATTCATGGCCGATACCCACAAAACACTGAAAAGTAAGTAATTAGCCTCACCGTGGCATGATCAACTCGAATCATCCACCAATTAATTCGAACTACTAATAAGCTAGCTGTGTCCACTAGCTGTCTAATCGCCTGCTGTCGCTGGCGTACGCAAATATATGCAACAATAATTCATCGTCAGCTAGCCCGGCTCGGCGTACGTCGACAGAGTGCCGCGCGCCGGCGGAGAGAGATACGTACGTACGAGGCAAAAACCACCGGCAGTTAGCCAAAGCGATGTACACAAGACAGGAGAGCGTGCACGTACAAACGCTCGCGTGCAATCCCCAGCGCGCAGGAGGACGTCTCCAACTACTTCACTTTGGGGCAAACTCGATTTTTCCCACGTAAATTCACGGTCAAGTTCACGACTAACTTACGGGAGTGGCAAATAGAGGAGGAGCAATTTGACGATAGTATTTTAAAAAACCGATCAACTTCGAATGACAAATAAGAAATTAACCTAAATAAAAAAGTGCTGAATGAAGATCAGTTAGTATAGCAGGGCATAATACCTACATAGTCTCTTCCGAGAGCAGTATAATGTTGTAAACCCTCGCAAGAGCCATGCTGAAAGAATGATCTCTCTGCCCAATTAGCCCAACGGCTAATCGGGCCTTGATCGCGCTCTGATCGGGAGCGCCCAGCCCACTCTTGGCTGACGGGCCCCCGTCGCGCTGCGCCATAAATACTGTTGGTGCAAATGGGGCTAGGGTTTTGGGGTTGGGGTTGATATTCCCCGTGCGCTTCATCTCGGCCGTCCGATCTGATCGGACGGCCGTAGCTCTTGCTAGCCGCTAAAGAGGCCATGGGCCAAAAGTTTTGGGCCGGCCACGCGCGTGTGGGAGCCGGCCGGTTGGGCCGCCGTGGGCCAAAATTGTGATTATGAACAGTAAATTCCGAAAAGGGGTTTTAATGATTTTCAGAAGCTTTTATAAGTGATTTTGATTAAAAAATTGATCCAAATTTCTGGAAATTTTTGCACCAACGTGTTAATTTTTCCATAGATTAAATGAGTACAGTAAGAATGCTTCTGAGTATGAATTATTTTAGAATAATTACAGTTTCCGCTGCAAAAGTTAATGTTGATTAATTTTCATTATTAAATTTGAACCAACGGGAGAATTTAATTTTGAAAAATAGAGATAATTTTCAGATAATTATGGTATTGTTATTTTCTGACCAACGTTGATAATAATAAAGATTGTAATTTTTAATTGATGTTTTTATGCATTATTTCTATTTCTGCCCAACGGTGATGTAGATTTAATGTATAGATAAAATTGATTTAAATTGTATGTCGTATTTTTTGACCAACGTTGGAAATAAGACATATAATTTTAATGTTACGTTCTCACTTTATTTGAACCTTTTCAGGCGGATACAACTTGATGAGTTGTATCAGAGAGATTCCCACTCTCAAAGGAGATAATTATGGAGAGTGGAAGAAAAAGATAGACTTAGCGTTTATCTTGGCCGAGGTGGACTGGTCCTCACTACAAGACGTCCCACCGAGCCTATGGCACCAGTGAGGATCAAAATGAGGATGATCTCGCTTGGCGAGAAAAGACAGAGGACCATGCTCCTTACGGATGTCTTATGACCTTGAGCATAAGAAATGGACCACAACCAACAAGAAATGTTTGGCTGTGATAAAGAACACGATTGAGCCTGCAATTGTGGGCTCAATCGCAGAGTGTGACACTGTCACAGAGTATCTTGAGAAAATAAAGAGTCAGTTTACTGGCTCTTCAAAGACATACGCTACACGGTGATTAAGCGACTTGTGAAAGGTACTCTGGCGGTGGCATAAGAGAGTACATACTAAGGATGAGCAACTTGGCATCCAAGCTTAAACCAATGGATTTGGCTCTCAAGGATGAGTTCCTTATTCACTTGATTTTTGCTTCCTTGCCAGAAAAGTTTGACACCTTTGTTGTCAATTACAATATGCAGCCCGAGAAATGGGACTTAGAAAAATGCATAGCTATGTGTGTGCAAGAGGAGGAAAGATTTAAATCCTCACATGGTGGTTCTATCAACTATGTGAAGGACAACAAGAAAAAGAATTTCAACAGTAACTTCTCCTCAAAGAACAAGGGAAAAGCCTCTGTCCATCAGCCTCAACAGAATAAGTTTTCAGTAGAAAAGGATCAGTGCCTTCATTGCAAGAAAAAAGGACATTACAAGAAAGATTGTCCCGATTTCTTGAAAATGATTATGTCAAAGAAAGGTGAGGACATTATTACCTTCATAAATGAGTCCTCAGATGTACAATATTCAAAATCTACTTGGTGGATTGATTCAGTGCAACTGCTCATGTTGCCAATAATATGTGGATTCCGTTCGACGAGGAATACGCAAAGAAAAGAAAGATGCATTAAAGTCGCAAATGGAGTCCAAGCTGAAGTTGAAGCTGTTGGCGATCTTTCATTAGAGCTAGCTGATGGCTTCACTCTCTTACTTAGAGATGTTCTTTATGTTCCCTCTTTACAGAGGAATTTGATTAGTGTTTCATGTTTGGACAATGATGGTTATGATTGTCATTTTGGAAATGGCAAGTGTGAAATAATGTTTAATAAAGAATGTGTTGGTCTTGCCATCTTACAAAATGAGCTTTATTTGTTATCATTATGTGATGATGTGAATGTCGTATGCGATAATGGGAACGTCGCGTGCGAGAAAGTGAATGAATCCTTGTCTGCGAATATAAACAGGAAACGAAAGAGAACTCTAGATGCGTCGTCGAAATTATGGCACTGTCGTTTAGGCCTTATTTCGAGGGGGAGAATAGAAAGACTAGTTAAGAATGATATTCTTCCTCCATTAGAGTTCTCAGACTTGGAACAATGCAGAGACTGCATTAAAGGAAAATATGTAAAGAAAATTAAGAAAGACGCCAAAAGAAGCACAGGAATTCTACAAATTATTCACACAGACATTTGTGGTCCTTTTCCTGTGAAAAGTGTGGATGGATATGACTCGTTCATAACATTCACGGATGATTACTCCCGTTATGGATATATTTATCCAATCAAAGAAAGAAATGAAGCCTTGGATAAATTTAAGATATTTAAGGCTGAAGTTGAAAACCAACACGATTTAAAGATTAAGATAGTCCGATCTGATCGTGGGGAGTACTACGTCGACATACCCCATATGGACAAGTTCTGGACCTTTGCAAGGTTTTTACAGAAAATGGTATAGTAGCCCAAGATTCTACACCGGTGAACCTCAAGAAATGGAGTAGTGAAAGACGCAACTGCACTCGATGGATATGGTGCGAAGCATGATGAGCTATTCCACACCGCCATTGAGTCTATGGATGGAGGCGTTGAAAACCGCCATTCATATTCTCAACAGAGTGCCTAGTAAGTTGGTGCCCAAAACACCGCATGCGAGTTGTGGACGGAAGAGTTCCTCACTAAACCACTTACGTGTGTGGGGAGTCTGCTGAGGCTAAAGTTTTTAACCCAAACCTTGGGAAGCTTGATCCCAAAGCGATGAAGTTGCCATTTCATTGGCTACCCGAAAAGTCAAAAGGTTTTCGTTTCTACCGTCCGCATGATATACAAAGTTTGTAGAAACGAGACACGCTATCTTCTTAGAGGATGAAATGATGAGAGGAAGTATGGTAACTCGTGAGATTGACCTTGAAGAGAAGCGGTGTATGCGCCCACTCCGATGATTCAAGAACCATTCTTCATACTACTCGCCATTGCAGACCGGTGCAAGATCTTGTGGTGCCAAGACTGTTATTGTTCCTCTGTGACAACAATGAATGAGAATGAGGAACCTATTCTTCAGATCCTATAGAAACCATTGCCACAGATGAGGGGAGCATCAGTGACCTCAAGCAGAAAATGTACGGATGAGGAGGCCCAGGAGGTCTCAAAGAGTAAGAAGATCACTATTTCGATGATTATCGATTTATCATACAGAGGAATTTCAAATGGAGGATGATCCCATCTCATTTGAAGAAGCCATGAGAAGCGAAAATTCCTCAAAATGGCTTGAGGCCATGGAAGAGGAGATGAGGTCCATGAAGACTAATAAAGTCTGGGACTTGGAAAATATTCCTAAAGGAGCCAAAACAGTAGGCTGTAAATGGGTCTACAAGACAAAGCTTGACTCCCAAGGGAATGTAGAAAGATACAAAGCGCGACTTGTGGCAAAAGGCTTCACGCAAAGAGAAGGGATTGATTACAATGAGACCTTTTCTCCAGTCTCATGTAAAGATTCCTTCAGAATCATAATGGCATTAGTAGCACATTATGATTTAGAGTTACATCAAATGGATGTAAAGACGGCATTTCTTAATGGGGATTTGGAGGAAAATGTTTACATGGCACAACCGAAAGGTTTTGTCATGGAAGGAAATGAAAGAATGGGATGCCGCCTAAAGAAATCGATTTATGGGTTAAAGCAAGCTTCAAGACAGTGGTACTTGAAGTTTGACAGTACAATAAGAAAATTTGGGTTTAAAGAAAATGTAGAGGACAACTGTGTTTATGCAAAGTTTAAAGATGGGAAGTTTATCTTCCTAATCCTGTATGTGGATGATATTCTACTAGCTAGTAGTGATGTCATCACATCGAGACAAAGAAGTTTTGTCCTCAAACTTTGATATGAAAGATCTTGGTGAAGCTTCGTTCGTTCTAGGGATCAAATTCAGGGATAGAAACAAGGGGATATTGGGACTGTCACAAAAGGCATACATAGAGAAAGTCTTAAAGAAATTTTGTATGCATAAATGTAGTCCTTCACCTGCACCTATAGTCAAGGGCGACAGATATGGGGATTTTCAATGCCCTAGGAACCAAGATGAGATCGATCAAATGAAATCGGTTCCATATGCTTGGTGTCGGAAGCTTACAAGATGCTCAAGTATGCACACATACGACTTAGCATTTGTTACTGGGTTATTTGGCGATTCCGAGCAATCTCGAATAGAACATTGAAATTGATAAAGAAAGTCTTGCGTTATTTGCAAGGAACAAAAGGCCTCATGATGACATACGTAAGATCGATTCACTCCATATAGTGGGGTATCTGATTCGATTTTACGGAGATGATAGAAAGTCTACATCCGGATATGTGTTCACTCATTGAAGGAGCTATATCGTGGAAAAGCTCAAAGCAAACCGTCACTACATCGCCCACAATGTATGCCGAGTTTGTAGCATGTTATGAGGCTACGGGCGGTGAACGGCTAAAGAAGTTCATACCGGTTTAAAAGTGGTTGACGACATCAATAGATCACTTAAGTTGTACTGCGATAATGAACCCGCAGTAACGTATGCCCACAACAATAAGTCAAGTGGTGCTGCCAAACACATTGACATAAAGTATTATGTTGTGAAAGATAAAGTTCGGGATCAAATTATAAGTCTTGAGCATATAAGTACCGCAAAGATGCTAGCGGATCCGCTTACTAAAGGCTTACCACCCAACGTGTTCAGAGAACATGTAGCCGGCATGGGTTTAAGGGAAAGCCTATGATTCCTGGACTAAAAGAAGGCCCAAAAGATTAAAGTATCTATTTCAGAACAGAGAAGTGTATTGTAGCTGTTAAATCTATCGGCGATTGACCGTGACGATGAGACATGTTCTATGCACTAACCTGTGATGGGATGAGTAAAGTCAAAAGTAATTAAAGTTAAAGCATAGATTGAGATCAAGGGGGAGAATGTTAGAATGATCTCTCTGCCCAATTAGCCCAACGGCTAATCGGGCCTTGATCGCGCTCTGATCGGGAGCGCCCAGCCCACTCTTGGCTGATGGGCCCCCGTCGCGCTGCGCCATAAATAGAGGGTGGGGGCCGGCGACTCAACACACGAGGTTCGTCTGAGCCGTACACCCCACCGACAAACCCTAACCGATCTAGAGGGTCGTGCAGCCAGCGACGGGAAGCGCCGTCGCCGTCACCGTCACCGGATCCGCCCCGCTGCCACCGTCACCCTTCTTCCACGACCACTGCTCCTCCATGGCCGGCTCCTCCTCTACCTCCGACGGTCGGTACACTCTCCCTCTCCTCTCCTTTCCCTCTCAGATCTAAACTCCTAAACCCCAGTGCAAGAAAGTATAGACTCCACACCATGCTGAAAGATGAAATAATGTAACCAACAATTAGTAATGTGATATCGAATGCTGTAAATGTGATACACCAGGGGGGAAATGATAAACGAAACGGACATTTCAATCATGAAGTGATGCTAAACTACAGAATGGGCATAAATCCATTTCAGTCAGAAGTGACTGTGAATCAAAGTCTGATACTATCCATGTAAAACTGTACGTCTGCACACAATGTCATACTAAAATAACCAATAGAAAGGGCATTAATCAGGGTGAACCAAAATATAATTGTGGACCCAAAAAGCTACTCCAAGTATCTTATTCTTCACCTGCAAGTGCAGTAGCCATCCAGAAATAAATATCCAACTCTAAACCATCGTAAAGACTAATCCATTATCCATGAATAGAAACTCTAGATTCTAGAATGAGTTCAGGCATACTATTTTAGTATTGTTACTAAGAATACGTGACATTGGGCCAAAATTATGTTTATGGCAGTGAATGATGAGCATCGACAGACAGAAGCACGCTTGCAATTAGTGCACAAAGCAAAACTTAAAACTCAAAATTAATGTGGGTTCAATCAACGATATCTGCATGAATCGGCTCATATAAGCAGAATAACCTTCCGACCGAAATCACAAGTCCGCGGCGAATCCATTAAAAATGTCTCTGCAAGCACCATTACAAATGTACAATAACTTGTGTGCAAACTGCAAATAATTGTATATCCCTATCAGCAAAGAATTTCATCATGAAAACTTTATTTGTATCATCGTATGTCTCATGAATGCATTGAACCATCAAACAAACTTCACATCTCTTATTACTGCCAGTTCAATTTTTAGACATGAAACCATAATCTATCCATAAAAATCCAAATGTGCTTGAAGAACCACAGATCGACAAAGAAGGGAGTTGGGTACGTAAGTACGTTACCTGGAGGATGGGGGACGGTGAGGAATGCAGGATGAAGTGAGTAGCTCGAGGTTGCTGCGGAAGCCTGGGCCACCGGTGAAGGTGTTGATGGAGATCAGAGAGGAGGATGTAGAGGGGTCTGAGGAGGAGGAAAGAGGGAGACAGAGGAGACTGGTCCCCAGACCCCGAAAACACCAGATAAGGAGGTATTGCTTGACCAGTGAACCATGGAAAATTAGGCAAAATTTGGGGAGGGGACGCTCACCTTCGACGGTCATCGCCATCTCACCGGAGTAAGAGCGGCGACTGCAGGTGGAGATGGATCCACCTCAAACCCGCCCAAATCTGGCGTGGTCGGGGTGGGTGCTCGCGGAAGGCGGTGCCGAAGGAAGCCTGCAGTGCCGCATCCAGTGGTCGGGAACTAGGCGAGCGGCACCAGCTCCGGCACGAGGAAGAGAAAAGAGAGGTTCCGGAGCGCAGCGACGAGGGGGAGGGTTTAAGGGCCTGTTTGGCACTGAGAGGGGGAGGGGGAGGGATAAGTGGAGGGTGGCTCAGGGGAGGAGGGGAGGGGGCGGGGCGACACCGCTCGGGGGAGGACGACGGTGAGTGGGCGTCCCAAACAGGCGCGCTTTGTTGCATTGCGTTGTAGTAGTTGTAGTTGATGTTGTAGTTGCGGTACGTCGAGCTTTGCTTGCTTTTTTTTACTTGTTCTTGTTGGTGACGCATGAATGCTTTGCTTCCTCCTGTGGGTTCAGGAGCAGTGCTGCTAGTCTGCTACTATATGTTGTTCTTAAACTGGTAAGTAAATGACGGATGATGGGGGGAGTAGTCTATCTTTCATCTTTCCATCTTTCTTTCTTTCATGTGATTGGAAACAGATGGTTGGTGTCTATCACAAATCTTCCCCTAAGTTGTTTTTTTAATGTCGCCCATGCATCCAACTCCAGCCTCCTTTAAGCTTCCTGTCTAACCCACCACACATCACCTCAAATGACTCTTTCTGTCCATTGTGGCCTTATTACTCTTCCACTCCATTGTGAGGTGTTTGATTTGGAATTTGTGAGATGCAGATTTGTTAGCATCACCTAAGGTATTAGTCGTTAGCCAAATAAGACCATTATTAAGGTTATCAACATCAATCTACCTTGCCTGAACCTAATATAACATAAGGAGATAATAATGGCATTTGGTGACACAATCTTGTGAGCACAACACGTTGTTTCTATAAGAATGTGACTTGATATCCTCTTAGAGTTAAGTATGAACTTTTAGTGTAGAGAGCTAGACCTTTTCATGTAGCCTGCACTACAAAGCTTTTCAAGTTAATTTAATAAATTTATCTTTTTTTTTTTGCACACTAGGATGGCTGAGGATCTAATTGGATGTACACTGGGCATAGAAAGATGGGTGAGTACAGCCAAGAATGGATGAAAAAAACCACCGATTTTGTGGATCGAGCATTTGCTAGGAGTACACGACGAGGTTGTGTGTTGTGCCCTTGTTGTCGTTGCTCGAACACTTGGCCACAAATGAGGGCGACAATGATCGCACACTTGTGCAAGTATGGATTTAGGCCACGCTATACCATGTCGGTCTACTATGGCGAGTCACAAAGTAGTAGATCGGACGTGCAACACACATATGATGGTGGCCACAATGAGAGTAGGATAGAAGATATGCTAGATGATGTGCATGATGCATATGTGCCACCTGTAGAGGAAGAATCGGAGCCTACAACAAGGGATTTCTTTGATATGTTGTCCGTAGTGAGTCAATTACTTCATAGGCAAACACAGGTGTCCCAACTAGATGCCATCACATGCCTACTTGCTGTCAAGTCCCAATTCAGCATAAGCATTGATTGCTTTGATGTATTCTTAAACGTGTTTTGCATCCTTCTCCTAGATGGTCACAAACTACCCCCTAACTTATATGAGGTCAAGAAATTGATAAGCGCACTAAATATATCATATGAGAAGATAGATGTTTGTCCAAATCATTGCATGCTATTTAGAAATGAGAATATAGACAAAGATCATTGTGATAAGTGTGGTGAGTTTAGGTATGTTGAGGTTGACTCCGGTGATGGTTAGAACATGGAGCTTCCTATTGGCAGAAAAATACTTCTCTATCTACTATTTGTACCACAAATCCAACGATTATACATATCTGAGGTTTCTGCAAAACAAATGATATGGCATAAGTATGGTCGTCGGTATCATGATGACAAGATGGTCCACCCATCTGATGGTGAAGCATGGAAGCAATTTGACCGAGACTATGTAGAGTTTTCCACGGAGCCTCGGAACGTTCGAATTGCAATTGCAACTGATGGGTTTAACCCATTTGGTATGGGGGTTGCGCCATACAGCTGTTGGCCTGTGTTTGTCATTCCCCTTAACCTCCCACCCGACGTTTGCATGCAGAAACATAACATATTCCTTGATAATCCATGGTCCTGAATACCTAGGGAAGAATATGAGTGTATTCATGGAGCCGGTGGTGGATGAATTGTTACATGCTTGGGAACAAAGCATAGTAAGATATGATCGGACATCGAAACAGAACTTCACCATGTGGGTCACGTACCACACATCCATGCGTGACTTCCTGACGTATGGGATATTTTGTGAGTGGTGTGTACATGGGAAGATGCCATGCCCAATCTGCAAGGAGGTGTTGCGTGGCTGTTGGCTAAAGCATGGTCGTAAGCACTCCTTCGATTGTCATTGACAATTCCTTCCAATTGACCACAAATTCAGAAGTGACGCAAATGAATTTAGGGCCAATACTACTGTCCGCAATGGACCACCACATCAGCTGGTAGGTGAGGAGGTTTGTGCATGGCTAGATGCTCTCAAGTCTCTTGACGATGGAGATGGGTTCGAGAAATATGGCGAGGACCACAATTGGACTCACATTCCAAGCTTGTGGCAGTTACCCTACTTCCATAAGCTCCTTCTTCCCCATAACATAGATGTAATGCATAATGAGAAGAATGTTGCAGAGGCCATATTTACCGCATTATTTGATATTCGAGACAAGACGAAGGACAATGTTAAGGCTCGCCTTGATCAAGAGGAGTTCTGCAACAGTCCCTCTCTCAATATGATCCACAAGCCAGCTACTGGCAAGTGGGAGAAGCCAAGAGCTAGTTATTGCCTAACTACGGTTCAGAGGAAGGAGATTTTGGAATGGTTTCAGACCCTAAAGTTTCCTGATGGGTATGCAGCAAATCTAAGAGAGGAGTGAATTTAGCTACCATACACATCAATGGCCTAAAGAGCCATGACTACCACATATTCATGGAATACCTTTTGTATGTGATGATTCATGGCTACATCCCTGAGTGTGTTTGGCAAGTGATGGCGGAGTTCAACTTCTTTTATCGACAGCTATGTGCGAAAGAGATAGATCCTATGGTGATATCAACTATGGAGCGTGAAGTGCCTGTGTTGCTTTGCAAGTTGGAAAAGATCTTTCCACCTAGCTTCTTCAATCCAATGCAATATTTTATTCTCCATCTCCCCTATGAAGCTAGGATGGCGGGACCCGTGCAAATCGGTGAATGTATCCAATTGAGAGGGAACAAAAGAAACTACGAGGCAAAGCAAAAAATCGATCGTGTGTTGAAGCGTACATAGCGGAGGCATACATACTTGAGGAAATTTCCCATTTCACATCAATATACTTTGCTGACAATGTTTGCACGGTGCGCAATCGAACCTCATGATACAACATTGGCATCCATCAAAATGATTGCCAACTTAGCCTCTTCACCGGAAGAGGTGACACTTCAAGCGGTGGTACTCCCAAATTTTTATCATGGGATGAGTGGTTGACTACGATGTTGTATGTCTTTACCAACCTCTACGAAGTGGGTGATTACATTAGGTAGGCAACAATTATTTTTTTCCAATAATTGATGCATGAGTGTTTTAGTCTACTTTTCTTGTTGCCTATAGGGAATTTGTTGGGAACGAGTGGAAGCATCGTTGAGATCCATCTAAAAAACAAATTGAGATCCTTCTTAGGAAGTGTCTGGGAATGGCAAACCGAATATCTTGACTTGGTTCTATCAGAAAGTAACTTCCCTATTAGCTACTCCCCCTTGCACATAATATTTAATAAGTAAAGAGGAACTAATACATGAAACTCATTCTATTTATCCTGTAGAGCTTGAAGGACAAGTCTATGAGCAGCGAATTGAGGCCAGTTACTCAAGAATGCCACACTCGGGTGCTGTCCTATAGTACCTACGATGTGAATGGGTATTGCTTCCGAACATCGACACATGAGAGGGAACGGCCTAATGCAACAACAATTAATAGTGGATTGGTGACTGTAGGGCAGGATGGGAGCAATACAATTGTTGAATACTATAGAGTAATTGAAGAAATAATTGAACTATATTTCCATGGTAGCAAACCTCTCAAACTTATGTTATTCAAATGTCATTGGTTCCATCCGTTCAGGGGAGTCAAACAGGACACATCACTTGGGCTGGTTGAAGTTGCACATCAATCAGTCCTACCAGGCAATGACCTATTTATTGTGGCTCGGCAAGCCATCCAAGTATACTACATCCTGTACCAATGCAAAACTATGCATAGTCTAGTGGATTCGTGGGTAGTACATAAGGTGCAACCATATGGTAAACTACCTACCCCTAGTGAGCAGGACTACAACATCAAGACCAACAATGGTGTTGACCTATTCTTTCAAGAAGATGGCCTGCCAGGGACTTTTCAAATAATAATTGGGGAAGAGGACGATCACATAGATGATATTCAAATCGATGCCGAGGAGGTTATTGTAACATCCCAATTCTCAACTTGTGTTTCAAATGTAAGAAAATGTGTAGAAATTAAAACTTTTCTTGCATCTTGAAGTTTTTGAGCCTTTCTGTAATTCTTGTAAAGGAATTGTGGGAAATCAAAAACCCAAACCTCCAAATTGACTAAAGTCATGACCCTTCTTTTCCAACCCTTATCAAATCTTGTGATCATTCCTTGAAAATATTTTTCCTAAGTTCTAGGGTTGGTGTGTGACTCCTCTGAAAAATTTCAAAAATTTTAGAAATTGTTTGAATGTTTTTAGAGGGCAGACAAACCTGTTTGAATTTCAGTCAAACCCTAGCTCAGCGGCTTGCATAATTTTTGGAGGAAAATTCACTGCATGAAAACCTCTAAACATTTTATACAAGGTCAATATCTAAGTTAGCAAGCTCCTGTAAAATTTTTAGAATTTTAGGAGTTAGTTTGCTACCTCAAACAATTCTCCAAAGATCAGCTTGTTTCAAAACCTAATTTACCAAGCATTCCCCTTTTAACTTGATAGGGTTACCTAACAAGCTGTTGGTCGTGGTGGGGCCGCCCCTTCGAACGCCCAAACGGCAAACACCACCTTCCTCAAGGCTCAGAGTCAACAGCGGGGCTGAGAGGCGTATAGCCGGCAGAGCTTGGCCAAGAGGGGATGGGAGGTAAGGGGGTCCGAGTTGGAGGGTGCCCAACCGGAAAAGATATCAGAGACTAAGATAGGCGATAAAGCTTACTGCTTGGGGAACAATGGGCCGAACCTGTTCAAGGGAACCTTCAATACGGATCTCGGATTCAACCAAGGAGTTTGATCGAAGCGGGACAAGGTTGGCAAAAGAGGAAATAGGACCGGTGCGAGGGGTATTGCCACGAGCCGGGAACCCAGCAGAGGGCCGAATGAAACCAGATGCTAAGAAGGTGGCACGGGAAGCGAATGGAGCGGATTTGAAGAAGCTTCCCCGGAAAGGAGAGCGAGGGTCCGGCCGCTAAGGGAAAAGGCTCGAAGAAACTGGCCGCCGGGGGGATTTGCCGGCCGAGCCGAGGGCGGCCCGGGGAAGGAGCGGGGCAAAGGAGGGACCGGCCGGAGCTGCGCGACGGGCCAAGGGTGGGCCACGGGGGCCGGGGACCACGAGGCAGGCGACCGACAGGGACGCGGAGCCTGAAGTCCGGTGCGATAAATTGGGAATGAGAGTCGGAGAGGAGGTAGGGGCGATTGGAGATTTCCCCAAAGGGTTTTTTAAAAAAATGAAAAAGGGGGAGGGGTTTACCCAAAAAAAAACCCGGGGGAAAAACCTTTTAAAGGGAAGGGTTTAAATTTAAATTTAAAACCCCAAAAGGGGGTTTTATTTTTTTAATTTTAAAAAAAATTTTTTTTTAAAAAGTGGAGGGTTTTTTTAACCAAGCCCAAAAAAATTTTTAAATATTTAGGTTTTATAATTTTAAAGTGAGGGGATACAAACCCTTTAAAGAAAGGGAAAAGGGATTTTTTCCCCCATTGTTTAGGTCATATCTTTTGCATACTTAATCCAAATCAAATGATTCTTATTGCTAAATTTGTATAAAATCATGTTCTTCCTGTTGTATAAATTTCTTGGATTTTGGAGCACTTTGGGTTTTGAGTTTCTTTCGGTGTTCTTCGTTTCTATTGGATTTCCCCGTTCTTTCGATAGGTTCCGACGATTGTGTTGATTTGCGTGAGTGATCCTCTGCAGCAAGAAAGTGATCTACAACAAGGCAAGCAGATGTAGCATCATTTGATCATATTGCTCCTATTACTTTTAAAGTCTAATATCTTGTTTGCAAAAACTAAGTATGCATGCTTCTTTGTGTCAAAGTTAATTTTGTCGGTTAGAGATAGCTAATCCTATTGCATTGTTGCCTTGAAAATTGTTCACCCCTGCAACTGCCCTAAGTTATTATCCTCACTGGTGAATTAGAGCCCGGTGAATGATATATTGTCTTGTTATTATCTTTACGATATGATGCTTAGCAATGCTTAGTTACCGGTAGAATTGGGCGGTTATCGACTTAGTCGATGACCTTGATCACACAAAACTTATTATTGCTTATGTTCAGCACCTTATGCTATATTTATTTGAGAAAGCTAAAACTGAAAACAAAATGATTTGGACTTGGGCACAATTGTAAGTTGGTGTGCTTTTGGGTGTGAATGGTTGGTGCCCGAGTCAACAAGGACCGAACATCTTGAGTCACACTATCCAAGCATTCTTGCGTGCTAACCACACTAGAGGGAAATTGGACCTCTCTTGACTCAGTACTTTGGGGGGTATTAATTAATGAGTCGCGTGGTGGGTTGTATATTTCGGTATGCAACATGGACAAGTTTGTAGGGAGGGGAGCACCCGCAATGGCTGCATCCTACTCTAAGCATGGGTCCTTAGTGGAGGCCGTGAAGGTGGTACACTAGGTGATAACCCCCATATGTGCGGCTCTTGATTAGCTCAATCCATTGGAAATGTCTCGTAGGACTTAGTCGTGCCGGCATACCAAAGGAAGTGTGCTTAATAGCTTGGCAAAAACGCGGTCTGAAGTGTGGGTACATTGGTACACCCCTGCAGGGTTTGGAACTATTCGAATAGCCTCGTCCTAGGTTATGGACACGCTTGGTTAGGTTTTGCAAGAGTTAGACTACAACCTTTTTAATTAAAACTTGATGTGGGTGGTACGAGTGGGTAACTCGTGCTATTGTTGTGATGGCTATTGGGTTAGTCATCTCCAGGTTGTGATTATGTTATTACTTATTGTCTCGTTGTTATTGTAACATCCCAATTTTTTGAGTTTAAAAATCTTTTGAATAGTTAGTAGGGAGAAAAAGTCATCATTTGGTTTTATTTGAATTTAATTCAAAAGCTTAATATTGGACTTTACAATAAAAAACCTTTAATGTGAATAATTCCAACATGAACAATAGCCAAAACTATTTTATTTGGGTTCTATGTGCTCAGATATATTTTCTAGATTTAATAGAATTTTTCTGAGTTTATTTGCTATTTTCTATTGCTTATTTGAATTTCTGGTATTTTCTAAAATAGAAAAACTAATTAAAATATCAGAAAAGCCTCCGGGCCTAACCTCTCCTCCCTTGGCCCATTTCCTTCTCCTCCGGCCCAGCCCGCGTGGCCTTTGCTCCCGCGCGCAGCCCAGCTCACCCTCGCACGCGCGAGCCGCCCCCCTCTAACAGGTGGTCCCAGCATGTCAGCCCCTTCCTCTCTCCTCGCGCGAGCGCGTTGAACCTCGGCCGTCCGATTCTCTTTTAACGGTCCGATGGTGTTGTCCCGTTCGGGCGGCCCGAACGTCATCAGTGTTTTGAGCCGTTCGATCAAGAATGGATGGTCAAGATGCGGTTGAGATGTCAGGGGACCCGAACGTCCCCTTGATTGTGGACCGTTCAATCATGGATGGACGGTCAAATCTTCGGAGTCCGTTCACGGCCGCGCCGTTTTGCACGCACCCGCGTACGAGCCCCACTCGCTAGCATGTGGTCCCATCCCGCCATGTCATCATCGTCTTCGTCGCGGACTCCTCAGTCCGTGTCCGAGCCGCGCGGTGGCGCCGTGCCGTTCGCGGATTGTAACATCCCAATTTTCAGAGCTTAAAAATCTTTTAAATAGTTAGTAGGAAGAAAATTCACCATTTGGATTTTATTTGAATTTAATTCAAAAGCTTAATATTGGACTTTATAATCAAAAACATTTAATGTGAATAATCCCAACTTGAACAATAGCCAAAACTATTTTATTTGGGTTCTATGTGCTCAGATATATTTTCTAGATTTTTCTAGAATTTTTCTGAGTTCATTTGCTATTTTCTATTGCCTATTTGAATTTCTGGTATTTTCTAAAATAGAAAATCTAATTAAAATCTCAGAAATCTTCTTTGGGCCGAAATCCAACCCTCCGGCCCATTGTCCCCGCCGCCAGCCCAACTCCGCGGCCTGGGTTCACAGCAGCGAGCCGCCTCCCATCGCAGGTGGACCCGCTGTCGCCCTCTCTCTCTCCGCGCGCCCGCTCGCTCTCCGCCGTTGGATCAAGCATGGACGGCTAGATGCGCGTGAGGCAACCAGACGGTCCGAATGTCCCTTTGATTGTGGACCGTTCGATTGAATCTGGACGGTCAGATCTTGAGTCCGCCGTGGATCGCACCGCCGCACGCGCCGCACCCTAACCCTAGCCACTGACGTGTGGGCCCCGCTTGTCGCGTCAGCTTCGTCTTCGTCGCGGACTCAGAGTCCGTGTCCGAGCCGGTTGCGCCGCGCCGCCGCGAACTCGCCGCTCCCGCACTATTTAATGCCGTGGATCGCGCCACGAGGATCGCCTCAACCCTAGCCGCCTTTTCCCCAAAACCAGGAACCCTAGAGCACCGCCTTTTCTTCTGAATCGGAGCTTTAGCCCTAGCGCCGCCGCTTCGGTTTTTCGACGAATTGGTCGCCGACGTTGAGCTCCAGCCCTCTTCGAGTACCTCCCCGAGTTCGCCACGTCAAGCCCCGCCCGCGCGCACCTATCATCGCTGGGAGCTCCGCAGCGTCGCCGCACCGTAGAAGTCCCATCTGCCGCGCCGCCAGCTTGCCACCGCCGTGTTCCGGTCGCCGCCGATGACCATTGGGTCCCGTGTTTAGCCCTTAAGCTTCGCCTGGTCCTTGCAATCTCGTTGCGCGCCAAAACCCCACCGAGGTCCCCATCGCCGTTTAGCCGCCGACCGAGTCACCGCCATCGCCTCGCCGCCGACGGCCCTTGTCGCCATCCTTCACCGCGACGGAGCCGTTGGATGTGATCGCCTGGGCACCAGCATGCGATCGGTGACCTTGTTGCGCCGCCGGTCACCGCTGTCGCCTCGCCGGAGTTGAAGTCGTCTCGCCGTAGATCCTCGCCGTGGCATGCCACCAGCCGCCACCTCATCCTCGTGTCTCGTGTCCGCCCACGTGGTCCGACAAGTCGGCGCCTACGTGGCGCCCACCAGCCAGAGCGAGGCTCGGTGGGCCTAGTCCACCGTGAGTTTAGCCTCGACATGTGGGTCCCACATGTCGAGATTTCTTTATTATTTCTTTTTCCGAAATTCCTCCACGACGTCACTATGCGCAATAATCTGATTTTCCTTTAGGAAAATAATTGGAAATTCATGAAATACTGATTTTCAGCATTTTATGTATTTTCAATCTTTCAAAGGCCATAACTTTTGCATCCGAACTCCGATTGAGCCCATTCAAATTTCTAAATTTGTCTAAATTCGATATCTACCTAATTATTATTTTTATTTAATTTTTGGAGTTTGTTTTGCCTCTATTATTTATTTGTTTTGGTTGTTTGGCTTCGTTTGTGCGTAGACGTCGATACTTCGGGGGTTTTCGTCGAATAAGGCTTCAACCAAGTTCAAGACCAGTACATAGACCTATTCCAAGGCAAGTCATACCTTTGATCATATTGAACCCCAGTTTTCCCAAATTACCTTGTGTCGAATTATTGCATTTACTTTAATTATGTATTTAAATGCTTTTGGGTTAGTTATTGATCCAACTTGTTATGTTCACCTTGCCTAATTGTATGCCTTAACCTTTTGTCGTCCTAGATTGGTTATTACTTAGTTGGTATTATCATATTGCCAACATGGTGGGTTAGAACGACTAGAATTGCTTAG
Source organism: Ampelocalamus luodianensis (assembly GCA_036346255.1). Classification (NCBI taxonomy): domain Eukaryota; kingdom Viridiplantae; phylum Streptophyta; class Magnoliopsida; order Poales; family Poaceae; genus Ampelocalamus; species Ampelocalamus luodianensis. The sequence goes on from CM070628.1 coordinate 65,014,891, forward strand.
CCATGCTACGAGTCATCATCTCATGTGAGTGCAATTATGAAATTGACTAAGTGACTATGGAACTGTGTGATAAAACTGTGTGTGCTGTGTGCTATTACTCGTGATGGCATGTGTTGCACTAAACCAACTGGGTGGTAAAGGATTTAGACCGAGGCAAGTGGTGGATACCGTGTGAACCGTGGCTTTGTGATTGGGATTTATCTGTGGTTTAGTTAGAAAACGGAAGTCTTGCCTTGGTCAATTAAGGACTTAACTTTGTGCGCCATTGAATCGAGCTATACTGCACGACGACCGCATGTCTGGTGACAGGCCTAACTTAGTAGGTTACGGAGTTTCAACATTGGGGTTCAGGTGGATAGGTTAAGCTTTGTGATATGAGACTGTGTGAATAAGAACGTCGATGTTGAGACGAAGTTTCTGAACTGTTTTGTTACGATTAGTGCTAGCTACACTAGTTGTATCGTGTGGGTAAAGTGTACAAACCTCTGCAGAGTGTCAAACAATCTATTCGAATAGCCGCGTCCTCGGTCATGGACAATGCTCGGGGATTTCACATGAGGGGTAGTGTTCATAAAACTTTGGGTATGGGACAGCTGTGTGGCATAAGCTATGTGGCTGTGTGGATCAATCTGATTAGCTTTGTGTCTTTGTGGAAACAACTGTTAAATTAATATTGCTTATTTGTTTTAAATTATGCTTTCAATCTATTATTCATATTCAATTGCAAATGTTGCATTTCTGCAAAATAACCACAGAAGTCATTCCTTTGGAATAAGCCTGCATCTATATATTGCATTCTGTGGTATGATTTGCGAGTACGGTTGTGTACTCACGCTTGTTGTAAAACTTGCGCCCAAACCTACTGTATGGAGGAGTCTTCGCCGCTTGAGGAGGAGTTTGTGGAAGAAGGTTGATCGCTAGGTCATCGATCCCGCCGGTTGCACGTGGTGTGCCATTGAGTTTGCGAGTTTATTTCGTTCCGCTGCAGTATTTCTTTAGTGTTGGCCCTGTGTGGCTTAATAAGTTGTAACCCCGACCTTAAGGTCAAAACTCTAAGTTGTTACTCAAACTATTCGTTTATGTTATATTTCGCTTGTGTGGATTGATATTCACCTATGTTACCGCTGTGTGCACTAGCGTGATCCTGGACTAGTGCAGAATACACAGAGGGTCCAGAATTGCATTTTTGGGTCCCGACACGGATTCTTCGCTTCCGGGCCCTATTTAAAGCCATGACCGCATCACGAGGTTTGCCCCAACCCTAGCCGCCTTTTCGCCGAAGTCGCCACCCCTGGAGCGCCGCCTTTTCGCCGAGATTGGAGCTCGAACCCTAGCGCCGCCGCGGAGCTCTTCGCCAGATTGCGCCGCCGTCGGTGAGCCCTCGTCACCATCAAGCCCAGTCTCGAGTTCGCCGCATCACGGCCTACATGATGTGCGCCTTATCTTCGTCGGAGGGACCCTGGTTCGTCGTCGCCTCCTCAAGCCGTGCCGCTCCGCCGCTCAACTCGTCACCGCCGCCGTTGTGGTCATCGCCGATGAGATCTAACACCATCACCACCTTCGTCGTGTCGCGCCGGTCCAGATGCGCATCTTCGCCATCGCCTAATCGCCGCTGTTCGCTAAAATCGAAGGTCGCCGAAGCCTTGTCGACGTTTAGTCGACATGGCGGTCCGCGTCAGCCGCCACCCCGGCTAGCCACCTCAGCCCGCCGTCTACGTGTCATCTTCGTGGCGCCCGCGTCAGCCGCCAGTCAGCGTCCGCGTGCCACCTCGTAACCCTAACCCTAGATCCATCTCGCGTGGATCTGTTCCATGGTGCACCGAGCCACTGACTTGTGGGCCCCACGTGTCAGTTGACTATTCCATGGACTCGTGCACCCGTAGACCATGAACCCATCTTCGTGGACCCGGTCCATGGACCGAGGGCCCACATGTCATTCTCTGTAGCCTGTTTCGGATTTGTTTTAATTCGGGAATTCTGAGGGCTGACGTCGTGCTTGCGCAATAATCCGATTTTTCTGTTAAGAAATAATTCGGAAATTCCAGTAAATCCAAAATTAGGGTTTCTTTAGATTTTCAATCTTCCAGAGCCCATAACTTTTGCATCCGAACTCCGATTGAGCCCATTCAAGTTCCAAAATTTATCTAAATTTGAGCTCTATTTATCTGAGATTTTTATTTAATTTTTGGAGTTTGTTTTGCCTCTGTAATTTATTTGTTTTGTTTATTTGTCTCGTTTGCGAGTATACGTCGATACGTCGGGGAATTTTGGAGAAGAAGGAGCACCTCAAGATCAAGACCAGTACCTAGACCTTTTCCAAGGCAAGTTATACCTTTGATCATCTTGAACCCAGTTTTCAAACTACTTTGTTTCAAAGTATTGCATTCTACTTTAATTATGTATTTAAACGCTTTTGGGCATAGTTTTTATCCAATTTGTTAATACATCTTAGCCTTGTATGTCATAATTCCTTGTCACCCTAGATTGGTTACTAGTTGGTAATATTGTAGCACCAACGAGGGTTGATTAGATGCGAGTACAATTGCTTAGCCATGCTACGAGTCTCACATCTCATTCGAGTTGCAAATATTAAATCTGACTAAGTGACTATGGAACTTTGTGTAAAACTGTGTGCTATGTGTTATTACTTCGTGATAACATGTGTTGCACTAAAACCAACTGGGTGGGAAAGGATTTAGACTGAGGCAAGTGGTGGATACTTTGTGATATGGTGGAAGCTATATGCATGGGAATAATGATCTTTGTGGCATAGTTAGAGAATGGAAGTCTTGCCTTGGTCAATTAAGGACTTAACTTTGTGCGCCATTGAACTGAGCCTTACTGTACGACCACATGCCTGATGGGATGGGCCTAACTTAGTAGGTTATGGATTCTTGGTTTTGATTACTCAGGCTGTAGGTTAGACTATGGGTGGAGGTGTGTACTACAAGGTAGTCGCATCACGGGGCGGTTCGCCGTGTCCCTGTCTAACGATGTGTGTTATGCCAAAGCGCTTCGTTTGGGTTGGCATAGCGGTTTGTAAGCACGTCGGGAGTGTCAATGTTAAGGTGAAGTTTCTGAACCGTTTTGTTATGATTAGTGCTTGCAACCCTAGTTGTATCATGTGGGTAAAGTGTACAACCTCTGCAGAGTGTTAAATCAATCTATTCGAATAGCCGTGTCCGCGGTCATGGACATGCTCGGGGATTTCACACGAGGGGTAGTTTTCATAAAATGTTGGGATGGGAGCTATGTGATCTAAGTCATGTGGCTATGTGAAATAATCTGTTTAGCTTTGTGTCTTTGTGAAAATAACTGTTAAATTAATATTGTCTATTTGTTTTGAACTGCATTTCAATCTATTATTATACTCAATTGCAAATATTGCTTTTATGCAAAAGAACCACAGAAGCCTTTTCTTTTGGAATAAGCCTGCATCTATAAATTGTATTTTGTGGTATGATTTGCGAGTACTATTGTGTACTCACGCTTGTTGTAAAACTTGCGCCCAAACCTACAGAGGAGGAGGAGTCTACGCCTGCTTTCGAGGAGGAGTTCGCCGAAGGTTGCTGATCGTTAAGGTCTGGATCCTAGTCGGTTATCTGTGGTGAATTGATGGGATCTACGCTGAAGTTATTTATGTTCCGCTGCTATCTTATTCTCTGTTAGCCCTGCGTGGCTCAATAAGTGTAAACTCGACCATAAGGTCAAAACCCTATTTGTTATTCAAACTAATCGTTTACCTTATTTATCGCTTGTGTGGATTGATAGTCACCTGTGTCGACACTGTGTGCACTAGCGTGATCTGGGACTAATGCGTTATACACAGAGGGTTCCAGAATCGTAATTTTGGGTCCCAACAGTTTTTTATGCAAATAAGATTCAGATTGCTAAAACTGCCTTCAATCTTTTATCTATTGCAAATAAAATCTGCTTTACGCTGAAAATTAACCTTGAGTCTTCTCCTTTGATTAAAGCCTGCATGTAGTAGTATCTAGGTTTGTTACTCGTAAGTCTTGCGAGTACATTTTTGTACTCATTTGTTTTGCTTAATTGTTGCAGAGGAGGTTGATCTCCAAGGGATCGACTTTTGTGAGTTTTGCTACGGTGTGGACGACTAGTTTGGCGGCCCGGTCGGATTGCCTTGTGGGTATATGGCAAACCGGTTGGTTTTTGTTCATAGCCATCTTATGGCATTTTGCTTCCACTGTTGTTTAATTCTTTTATCTTGTCTTGGTCGGTTGGCCTTTCTTTTGTAATAACTATTATGTATGTCTTTTGCTTATAAAGTTTAAGCTTTGGATCTGTGTGTTGTATGGAATTGATGCAATGTTTTGTAAAAGGGTGTGTATACTGCAATTCTGGAAAGTATACATTTTCCCGAGGCACGGTGTATTTTGTTTGTTATGCTAGAGTCAGTGGATGACTAAGCATTACAAGCTAAATAAACTGGGGTCTCACAGTTATCAACGAATAGGACTTGGAACTACTTAATCGCTTAGACATTGATGGCACCGAAGGTGATGAGATCGAGTCAACACCTCATGATAGTGACGATGACGTTTTAGAGGGCCCATCTGCGGAGGATCCCATTGTAGACGACTACTTCTAAGCATGATCTTCTTGTACATCTTTCATCTATTTGCTACATGTATTGAATATTTTTGTGCAAATGTGTAACTTTCTATGAGCTTACTTGATTACGCTATATTAATTGCTTTATTTCAATTCATTTTAGGACACCAACAAATGAGGGGCATCAAAGGGGCAGCATACTCTAGCCGAGGCAGACGTCTGTCTTCAAAGGGGGCAACACCATGTCATGAAGGCAGAGGGGCAACCGCAACCCCTCGAGGAGGCAGAGGGGCGGCCACAGCCCCTCGAGGAGGCAGAGGGGTGGCCATAGTCTCAAGAGGAGGCAGCGTGGGGTCTACCTCTACTAGATCAGGCTCCTCTACCCCGCAGCACTCGCGTGCTAATCATGTGGATGATGAGTATCATCCTAGTGAGGAAGAGGGTGAGGAGGATGAGTACCCTGAGGTGGAGGGCAATACTACAACACAAGATTTTTGGTTGCGAGGACCTGCGAACCTGCCACCACAACCAACCCGACAGGAGGACAAGATTGTCATTGTTCCTGTTGGCGACACATAAGTAACTGTTAGCACTTTCACTAATTTAGCCCACTTGCTTGCAGACCTCAAAAAAACTAATGTGCAAGCAATGGCGAGAAGAAGCCAGGGGTGAGAAATGTAGACTTTCAAACGACATAATTGGCTTGTTGATTTGATGGCACTTCCCTAGCTTGGTAACTTACAGAGGAAGGCAGGAGCCTACATGTACATGGCGCCACTACAAGGCCGCTGAAGATACCGCCGCTGAAGGAGAAATACAATTTGATAATTATTTTGCAGCGGGTGTAGGAAAGTTTTTGGGTAAGTGACTGAATATTCAAATCTGCATCTATTTATGTATTCATCTATTGATAAGAGAAATAGAGAGTATTATAAATTGATAAGAGAAAACTACTCCACACACACAAAAAGAAAAGAAAAAAATCAACTTCCTAAATCTAACTGTAATCACTAGAATGGCATTCCTTATTGTTGTATGCTACTAAAAAAGATAAACCATTGTTGATCTGGTTCATATGTAGATCTAGTGTTTGATTTATGATCTGTTATAAATTGTGATTTGTTTGATTTGTTGTCTTATGTTTTTTTTTATGTCTTTCTTCGTCATGGAGTGTATAAATAATAACTTGTATTTAGAGAGGAGTTGTCATATAACAAAAGTAAAGTTATGATTTTTTTACTTGTTAGCTGGAACATGTGGCAATCCATGACTTTGGACTGAGTAAAGAAGTTTCTTACTAGTAGCCTTTCCTAAATGATGCCTTAAGGAAGAAAGAAAGAAAGATGGGGTCTTTCTTAGTCTATTAGTTGCAGTAATAAAATGACAGTGACTTAAGACTATGAAATTTCTTTTCCTAAATGAAATTTCTTTCCTAAATTTCGGCATCCACCCCAGCATTAGCATCAGCTAAATTTCTTTGCAAATCCAGTTTGGGCAATTCTGATTCAGAATTATCTGCTTTGATCATCTCAAACTGTAGATCCTTTTCATGATTGATTAAAGAAAGTTCAATGTCACTTTAATCCAGTTCTTTCATGTTACTTTTCTACTCTATATATCTTCAGCATTTCTCTAATAATATATGTTCATTGTTGCTCCATAAATGACCTCTATTTCCAATATACGCCGGATTGTAGTGGTGGTTTAGATGGGCTAAGGGACAAGAATATGATTCTAGGAGAGTGGTGTGTAATGCTGTTAAGAAGCTGATCCCACATATGATCTATGAAGCACACATTAAAGCTATGATCTATTACCACACATAAGTCCTTGGAGAGGAAATTTATAGGGCTGAGGCTTGCCAAACACCTAACACTTTGGACGAGTACATGCAGACAACCAGCTGAACAAACGATGTCCTTGATTACAATCAATTCTAGTTTATTCATATTTAACACTTGGTTAATTTAGGCAATACCTCGGTGGGCCCAGAAGCGTGAAGATGCATGACAGCAGATTGCCCAAAAGAAGTGGTGCAACGAACAATGGTTAGAGGTCTCTCGTGCTGCGAGGGAGCGGAGATTGTTGATGGGCGGGGCAGCACATCGTCAAGGCAGCTCCTCCATGGCTTGTTACAAGAAGTACTTGGTAGGTCAACATGCTAATATTGATTGTATGTTGCAGATATATATTTATTTGCCTCTGTGGTTTTTTTAGGTGTAGGAAAAGAAGAAGCAGAGGTCTGTCTCCGATGTAGAGGCATATGTAGAAGCTAGGAGGGGTGATCAGGAGGGCACCTTGTGTAGCCAATGCGCAATAGAGAACTTGGTACAATTTCTAAACTATGATCATCACCTGCTTGAGACCATATGTATGCACTAGTCCATAGCTAGATATTCAAATAAAATATATAGAGATTTTCAAACATTTGGAACAAAACATCTACAAAAGGGAACAACTAACTGATCATAGTAAAACCTCCAATGGTTTACTCTCACTATATATACGCATCATCAAATCCCAAATTCTCCAAGACACACACACATATCTTAAATGCATGTTGCTAGAATTAGGAATTGTGCGTTGTGGTTCGTGTGTTGAGGTTTCTTGATGCTGTTGTAGAGTAGATTGATGAGCATAGAACACACCCAAATCAAGTACTTCTTTTTGTATGTGTGTTTTTATACTTGTCTAGTGGGAGCACATTGGTTTCATTTTGTTCGTGCAGTCATACCGTTGACGATGATTCTTAGCCAATGTTCATTCTATTTGTGAAAGTTTTTTTTGAATGAACTATGGTATGAGATTAAAACCTGTGAAATTTGAAGGTTCTTCACGGCTATTTTCCTCTGGGTTAGGAGTTTTGATTCTAATAAGATGCTGCTTATCCAATCGTGTGGTTAGGAGTTGTTCATGCTAAGATAGAATCGAAATACTTAGGTCTTAGTTGCTCTAGCCTTCAAGATTTGTTTGCTTGTACCAACTTATCTGGATCAGTTTCCAATCCTCTGATTCATTCCCAGAATTTGGTCCTCCTGTAGACGCTGATTGGTTACTTGTTCGAGTCTTACTTTCTTAGTTAAATATTGAGGGTGACATTTGCTTCAATCAGTTCCCTGATAATTTTGTCCGACAGGACGCATATACTGAGACTGCTAAGGAGATTCATGGCCCAGACTTCGACGTAATGAATTCACCACTGGACGCGACTGCTGTGTACAAGGCTGGAAAGGTGAAGAAACATGGTCGTTTCTTGATGGGTACGCCGGCTACATTAGCACACCGACAACCCTCTCGGAGGTCCGAACAACGAGTACTAGGTCAACAGATGATGTACACCCTCAAAGATGACTGTGACCATCAACTTACAGGGTTTCTCAGCTTCAGGCGAGGCTACAAGACGAAATCGAGGCTAGGTAGCAGTTGGAGCAAATGATCCAGGTTTGTTGGAGCGTGGCAGTACAATAGCAAAGTAACATGCAAAAAATATATAATTGTACTTGGCTAATGTATAGCAATGTGCAAACAAATATGCAATCACTTCATTCTCGACTTGATAGCACCACACCGGGGGCACCACTGCCTACATTATCTACTCCGGTTAGTAACTCATTTTCTGTAATGAAGTGCTTAAAACTTATTTCCTTGGAGTGACAATAGAACGTTCTTTAATAAGGATTTAAGATGGAATGTGTCAAAGTGCATGAGGTTATCCTTGTTAACATGCTTAGCACAAACTGTAGATAGTTCTCTAAACATATTAATTGTGTATACAGGGTAGTTCTGGCGCCACCAACAAATACTAATATAAATAACATGTTATAGATAGCTCTTGGTTGCCATTGCAATTTGCAAAGAACCAAATGCATGCCAGGTTTCCAAAACAGACAGTTGCAGCACGATACAGTACCTAAAATAACTGAAGAATCAAATATTTAGTTTAGTAGAACTTTGAGTTAACTTCACGAAGGAACCCAGAGAAAAAGGAAGGATAAACTGGACCTGGACGCATTTCATCTATTAATTATAAGTTCTACAATGATGTACATAAATTCAGCTTTTCGTAGAGAGCAATTTGGCTAATATTAGGACAACTAAAGGTAGCTACCTCTACACAAGGTTTTCAGCGGCCAATAATATCAATGCTAAGTCAACATCTCTGAAATCTACTAGTAGCTGACCTTATTCAGTTCTTTGTGTATGTCTTCAAGCCTAATAGAACTGGAACCTCATCGGATTATGAAAATATAGACAACACTATATACTATGAGAGAAATCAGGAATGCAAATTCACATTTTTATGCCCGCTGAGCTATATACTATGAGAGAAATCAGGAATGTGAATTATTATAAAGATAATAGCCAATTATATAGTGTATGTATGTTGATGTTGGTTTAACAATTACATTTTTTACCCTCATCGGATTATGAAAATGTAGGTAACGGCGGGATCAATAGCAGATCCAACTGCTTCCGATGCTGATGCCGGAGATGGTACACATGTTAGAAGCCCAAACAAAGATCATGTGGATGAGTCCATTGTCAAGAGGCCACTCAAAGATAATGCGAATGACTGCACTCACAAGTGAGCTATTTAGTATGTCACCCAAAAATGTGAGTCATTGGTACTCTCTCTACATAAAAGATAAATTTACTAGATGGATTTATCTTGGCAATATAGTTTCCCTACTTGTTTTACTCTCCCTACTTGTTTTTACGGTACAATTAATGCATGACTTGTATACATGTGCATTTAAACATAAAAAACTCTTATTGCTGCGTATGGTTTTATTTGTGTCCTCCGTTAGTTCAAAATATAACCATCATATATATGCGCAAGAATCTGAATTTATGTTCATTTCCAGAGATATTTCGCATTATACATATGGAGGATATATATATTTGATTTTTGATGGATTTGCACTATCTCGGTTTATTTAGGAAATTGGCTACTGCTTTATGAAGCGTGTATATTGAAAAGTGGCATTGCTGCCGAATTAGGTTCATATATATTAGGGATGGCAGCTCTGAGAATATAGTTATCTAGGTTTTGTGAACTTTCGCACATGACTTAATATCGATCATGTCCTCGTGCTACATAATCTGAATCGAGTTCATGATTTGACTTCTCACTAGTCAAGATACAAAACTGGCCTGGTAATGTGGTGCTTCTTTGGACATGAGTTCCAATGTGTGTTGCAGCATTAACATGTCTTTGGAATTACCTTGTGTTTTGTTTGGATCTGATAAGCAGGCAATGCCACATTTGCCCTGATAGTTAAGAGAATAGCACAAATATCAGTTATAGATATGTTTTCCATTCTTTGATGTCGGGTATGCTGTGGTAATGACATCCTCTGCTTTTGCTCATAGTTGCATGGCATGGATAACTACATCGACAAGTAAAAAGATCCTAGTGGCAATGTCAAAGAGGATGGACAGGAACAAGTGGATTGTTGGGGGCATTATCGCGACACTTGTTCTAGCTATCCTTTTCATATTATACTTCAAGCTTGCTTCCCTTGAGATACTCCAAATGCACATCAACAATTGGTGTACCAAGCATTCACTCTGTGAACTAGTTGGAACTATTATATATCTCATGCCTTATGCCTAGCTTTTTGAATTTGAACTCAAATATGTTGTGGATGTCTGATCTTTATATGTGAACATTGTATTGTGAACTCAAACATTATGTCAATGTTGTCGAATCTATATATATAATGATTTGTGGCTAATTGGTGGTATTTTTCTTGATAGAATGTATGGTCTGTTTGATTGCCGAGTTTCCTGTCAGCCTGGTTCAAAATAAAATGCATTGTACGTACAAAATTGATGCATATGTTGTTCGTGTATTCCCCGAGTGTCCTTGGTTGACACACACTCAGGAACAATGTATTATTTCCGAGTGTCCTTGGTTGACATACACTTGGGAAAAATATACGATTCTCGAGTGTTGGAATACACTCGGGAACAATGTACTATTTCCGAGTGTCCTCGGTTGACATACACTTGGGAAAAATATACGATTCCTGAGTGTTGACATTCACTCGGGATATTTTTCGAGACCCATCGGGAAAGGATCGCCACGTGGCTATATTTTCCGAGTGTTTACACTCGGGCCAATTTTCGGGATGCATCGGGATATGAATGTTCGCGAGTCACAATTTCTGGACTTTCCCGAGTGCCAACACTTGTTAAAGTATTCCATTACGGTAGCTGAACACGTTGTGTCACCTATTCTCCCGAGTGTGGGATGTTTCCCAAGTGTAAATTCGAACACACGACGAATTTATGTCTCCCGAGTGTAACTCTCGGGAAACCAGTTTTTACTCAACGAAATGATCCCAAGTGTTTTGTCCTGAGGACCCTGTGGTATTGTCCCGAGTGTTCGGGGCACTCGGAACTTAACGGTTTCGGTAGTGTGAGTTTTCTACTCTTGAATCCCTCGACTTTTTAATGCAGATCTGTGATTTCTGCTGTCAGATTCTGAACTATTTGCGTGTTGAGGCAGGAGTTAGATTCTAAACCATGTTGTGTTTACGTCAAAAAAAAAATTGAAAAAAAGTTACGTCAAAAAACCATGTTGTGCTGCTTCCTCCGGGGAAAATCACGTGGTTTTCCTTTTCGCATCACGTACGCGTGCTTCACCCAGATTTCTCTAACTGCGTCCATGTAAAGCGACTCGTCCCTCTCGGCCTTTCTGAAGTCTGAACGAGTTCACTGCGTACGGTGAAAGCTATACCTTTTCCTTACCGGTGGACACTTGCACAGTGCGGATGGGAATCACGCCTACATCCAACGGTGGCAACGCCAGGGGCTAGGGAGGGGGAAGGAGGGCAGCGCCAGGGACCAGGAAGGGTGGTGGCGCCAGGGGCCAGGGAGGAGGGCGGCGGCCTTGATGCGGAGCTCAATCGGCCAGAAGGGGAGCACAAGTGGCGGCCGCAGCCGGGAGGGGAAGGAGAGCAGCGGCGCCAGGGGCCAGGGAGGAGGGTGGCGGCCTTGATGGGGAGCTCAATCGCCCCAAATCGATTTGGTTCTTGAACAACAAGGGGTGCTAAGGGTATTTTGCAAGAAACATATGACAAGCAGGGGGTAAACAGAAAACTGCTCAAGTGATTTGGAGGCCTTGCACCACAGAGATCTATATATATATATATATATATATATATATATATATATATATATATATATATATATATATATAGAAAGCATAACAAAGGAAACAAACTAATTTTGATCCGATGCTGATTACATCAGGATTCTAACACCCTATTACTTGGCAAGTCTAGATTAATTTCCAACAGAAGTGTGCTATTGCCATGGTTGCATCAAGGTAACCTCCCCTCTTGTACTTAGTTAGTATGGTTTTCAAATAATTCCTTACTGAAGTTTGATGTCTACAGTTCATTTTCATATTTCGGTGCTTATTCATGTTATTCATTTATGTGTTTTTGCAATGTTTTTATGCATGCTGCAAGGGGTGGCACTGATGGGTTGCTTCACTGCCACTGCTAACTCGAGGTGATACTCCCCTTAACACCTCTCTCTGCTCCCTGCCCCCAAAATGCTTTGTGATGAAAATGAACTGAGAGCTGAATGCTACTGTTGGAAATGGTTGAATGATGATACTTTTAGTGTATGGGATTATGGGGTTAGTGCTCGGTGCTTGCAAGCAAGGATGAGGAAGCTGAGCTTGCCCTGGGTCTCCTTGCTCTTGGTTGCTTGGCTGGCTTGGAGTTCTTGTTTGCCTTCGGTGGTCGCTTTCGGTTCAAATGCCGCCGTCGGTGTCGCCCCTTGGCTCTTCGGTCTCTCCTTCTCCCTGACTCCCTTCCTCCTCCGCGCTTCTGGTGGATGGGAATGGCTTGTGTGGAGGACTGAGGGGAGATGAATGTGGGAGGGAGGAATGTCTTTGCTATGCTGGCTGTGCTCTGGTGCGCTAAATGTGGCCTTTGGCCAAGGGCTTTGACCAGGGGAAATGGCTTTGGCTGGAAGAGAATGAGGCATGAGATATTTGTGTGTTGGCTTTGTGAAGAAATGGGAGATTTATCAGGGGGATGAATTGTTGGGGAGGGTGCCTTCGGTTTCCCTTATCACCTGACTATGCATTCCCTTTTTACCATGGCTCAATTCCTTTATTTACTATGCTCCTATCCTTTGTTGCCCTACTGAATTGTTGTCCCTTGCTGTCCTCATGAGTCCTCATGAGAACTGGAAGCTTGCAATGCTTCAAATATCCTGTGATGCACTGAACGAGGGTAGGGCTTAAAGAGAAATGTATTGTGGGATTTTATTAAAGTTGTGACAATTTGGGAAATGTGGGTGTTGAATTTTAATACGCCGAATGATGCGACCCACTGAAGTAAAAGGTGCCGGTTAATCTGGGTCGGTCAAGGTATCTTGCAACTCAAGGGGTCGAGCGACTTGGGTTAATTTGGGAATCCTATTGAACTTTGGGTAGATTGACGGCAATCTATTTGCATACCAACTAACAAATACCTCTTCCTATTATGATAACTATTTCTAAGTTTTTGGTTGGGCCAAATGAAAAGGTGGAAGATAGTTGGATGAAATGGCAAGGAGGGCTTCATCGAAATGAATGCAAGATGATGGATTGTAATTTTATTAATTCTTGTAATTTCCTTTTTATTGGTTGTACATGATTTTTGTAACTTACATTGTAATTAATTGTGAAATTTAATCTTGTATCAACTGTTGGATTGTAATATATGCTATTTCTGGTTTGTACATGGACTGTTTTAATGCTTTCAGTCATAATGCTTTCATGATTTAACTCATTGATGCATTATTTGTTGTAATGAGATGATGTTGTATGATTATTAAAATGCTTTAATATTGTCAAATGTGTGAATTTAAGTGGTTGGTAATTAATCGAGGTTATGTTTTGATACTGTGTTAAAGAATTTTAATTACAGCTAATTACCAATTAGTGTCATTTAACTTAAGCTAATTGTTCGGGTTCTCACACCATATGATCTTTGTATTGAGCATATTATTCTGTTTAAATGAATTGGAGAATTTACATACATATATGTTAATTTTGTCATCTAAATGCTGCTGGAATTATGCTTTAATTATTGTTAATTATGCTTGAATTATTTCTAAATGTTTTCTAAAACCTTTTTATTTACAATACAACTTTCACGAGGCAAGTTCATTCTGCGAGATTTCATGCCTTGGAAGCATCTTATGATTCTATCATCATCAATCGGTTGGGGGAGTACTATATGAATTGCTCGTGAAATAATTACATAAAGTTCATTTCTCCATTATTGAAAACCTATGAACAAATTGCTAATTGAGTATATACCACACTATATTCTAACACACGAATAAATTGCTAATTGAGTAATGACTAATGAGTTCATACCAGCAAAAATACAACAAATTAGATTTAAATCAATAGTTCAGCACTCGAGGCATCAGGAGGCAGCAACCCACCTCACTCAGTCACTCCTCGAGTCCTCAGTCCTCAGCTCCCAATCCCCAGTCCCATGTCTTCAGCCCAGTCCAGCAGTCTCCATTCCCCAGTCTGCCTCTCGGTCCCGGCCTCCCTCCTCGACAGATGGTGGCCACCCCACATCCCCCCTCCGCCGGCGCGGACCCAAGCTAGCCGTCTCAAGGCACATTCATTTGGGCCGAAATCCCCTCTACAGTTGCATACTAGTATGGGCTGTTAGTTGCGAAAAGACAGCTTGCCAGCAGGATTAGATCTCATTTACCTAAGCGACGGGCGCAGGAAATTATTCCGGTGGTGACACGTTAAGGGAGCTCACCTTCGCCCACTGAAGCCCAGACGGGCTCCCTCCTTGGGCCGCCTCCGCCACCGGGCTAACTGTACAACGCCCTTGTGCATACTCAGTGTGTGTGTATTACTCGTGCTAATGGGTATTTTAGTGCTAAAGTGCTAATGCTAACTAGGAGTGTCGGATCTAGATTGAACGGCTTGGATTAGTGCTCTTCCCACCTCCAAACCGCTTAATCCTTTTTATACTAAACCCCCTGCATGGCTCTATTTTTCACGTCACCAATCCAACCCATCGTCTTCCTTAGCAGCGTCCCATCGCCTTCATCTCACCCGGCTGCCCTCCCTGCCCCTGGCCTCTTGCGCTGCCCTCCAGCCTCTCCCGGCTGCAGCCCTCCCTAGCCCCTGGCGCCGCACTCCTTCCCCCTCCCGGCTACGGCGCCACCCCTCTCGAGATGCGCTCTCGGGCCCTGGCCTGCAGTTGACACCTGCGTCGAGGAGTGGTGGACCAGCCTCGCGCCGCCGCCACATCCAGGGCTCCGTCGGCTCGACGAACATGTCGGTGTTCTATGTGTTGATCGGGAGCAACGACTTCCTCCGCTATTACCTGCGCAATGTGTCGGGCGTCCAGATGAGTTACCTCCCATGGGAGTTCAATCAGCTCCTTGTCAATGTAGTGAGGCAGGAAATCAAGTTGAATTTCTTGTTCTCCAGTTTATTCTATCTGTACAGCATTGCTCGCCTGCATTTGATTGTGCTAGTTCTATTGTTACAAGAATCGGTGTGCTGTGCATTATATGTAAAGGCTGTAGCATTAGACTCTTTTGAGCAGAAGTAGATGACTTCTGCTAATGGTTTTTAGGTTGATTTGCGAGGGGAAAGGAACTAAACAAGCAACGCGCTCTCGGGCCCCCGACCGACGGCCACTACCTGTGTCCGCTGTAGTCACGTATGGTTTCTGAATTTATGAATGATTTATGAAATTTGTGAACTTGTTGAGTCATTGTCGATATTAACTGTGATATCTGGTGCTAAATAGCTCAAATCAAGTGAATGCTAATTAGTGGTATAGTGTGTGCAGTTCTTGTATTATACTATTACCATGCTCTGTTATACGAATATGCATATCAATTACTATTACTATACTACGCGTACCAGCTATCACCTGCATTATCTTGAGTTATCAACAGCGGCAGCATTATACAATTAACTTTGTGCGGTCACATGCTGCATTTTGGCTTTGCAATTGTATATATACGTGCTTTGTGACAAATACTATAATATAAGATGTACTTTGATGTTCCAATTCGCAAATCCTGAAATGAACCTCCTATTATGGTGCCATGTATGGAGTCCTGCTCTTAGTATTAATCTGTCATTACACTTGCCAATCTAATTTTTTTGAATGATACGTTTACTTCCTAGAGTTCTATATTTGATTCATTGTCGATATTAACTCTTACAATGAATAGTCTCGCTTTGTGTGTTTGGCTAAATTAACTCGAAGAGTAGGTGCAATAGAATAAATCCAGGACATAAGGTAAAGACAGACGCGAAGAAAGACGAGAATGTGGAGAACAAAACAAGGGTACCATGCATGTGTATGTCATGTAAGGAGATCGTGTACCATGACAGCCGCAATTGCCCTTCGAGGGCGACGGAAAATTGAGCAAGGTAATGATAAATTTTGTACTACGCATGGGCTGGTTTTCTTTTCATCTTGAGTTGGTGAGGATGCCATTGACTTTCTTTGTATTTTAGGTTACTGTTATTGGCGAATGGATCTTGATGTATGCCACGGAGGCTAACATTCCAACAAGGAGATTATACCATTTTCTATGTTTTGTGTAATGGCATTGTGGAGTGTACTGTTCCTGTAAAATGCATGTCATCTATGTACTCAGCGATGCTAAAAATTACGTACTCTGTTACTGTTTTGTTATGAAAAATGACGAAAATGACTAAAACTGCCAGACATGTTGGAGCTGTCGTGACCTATAATAGCACCCTGAGTCTGATTTTCTCATGTCCTCATTGAGAGGATATGCTGCCGTAGTGAACCGGTTGGTAATCATCACTTCTGATTTTTTTTTTTTTACTTCAGCAGAGTCTTCCCTTTCTTTTTTTAGTACACCAATTTGATGCCAAGTGACGGTAGAAAGGCAGTAATTACATTTCTCTTTCTGGTTGCTTCTTGGAAATATGAAGCACCATCACTTCTAGAAAACCATCATACAATATCTGATACAATTCTGGACATTGACACAGCTTCTTAGACATGTTGGAGCTGTTTTGGAAAATTTCCAGCTTAAGAAGTTCATTTGCACTTCAGACAATGTTGAAACACAGACCTGGCCACATTTTTTGGACATGGTGCTCTCATGTTGTTGGGCATAACTGAGCTTTCATTTCGTTAGTGTTTAATATAAAAATGTTCTCTTCTGACTTTCTGGGTGTAAAAGTTTATAGTCCAGTTAATGTTATTGATCTCTATCATCCAAATTATAATGTGTGATTGATTTCTAATTATGAATAGTAAGATAACATACTGAGTATTTGTCGTATAGTATGGAATTTTACCATCAGATGACAAAGAGAACTAACAAAATTCCAGGACAACAAATTCATCCATGAGGTGATAAGTACAAGATGCACTTCATTTTCTCAAATTTAATACTTCATTCATACAAAGCCATTACACAAATTTTACAAGCCGCGCACACTGATAACGCATAAATTTCACACCATCTCGCACCCAATTTCACTCAATTTCACAAATTTGTCGGGGGAGCTCGCCGAGTGCCAAAACCCCTAAAGTCCTCTCTGAAATACATCCATTGTCATTTACACAACACATTAACAGTTACACAATTCATTTTGGGTTTTGCCCTTTCTTCCAATCAACTTCTCAGTTGTCACCATCTTTTACGTAGGAGACAAATCTGCTACTGCAATACTCATAGACCAAATTGGACAAAAAAAATAGCATAACACATCGAACAGAACAAGTTTAAGAACATGAGGCAGACTAGGGCTAAGGGACTTACATGGTTCCTTGGTGTGGAGGTGGCGGCGGAACTGAAGGTGGCGTGGCGGTGGAGGTCGGCCAGAAGGGGAGCGCAGGTGGCGGCTGCAGCCGGGAGGGGGAAGGAGGGCGGTGGCGCCAGGGGCTAGGGAGGGGGAAGGAGGGCAGCGCCAGGGACTAGGGAGGGTGGCGGCGCCAGAGGCCAGGGAGGAGGGCGACGGCCTTGATGCGGAGCTCAATCGGCCAGAAGGGGAGCGCAAGTGGCGGCCGTAGCCAGGAGGGGGAAGGAGGGCAGCGGTGCCAGGGGCCAGGGAGGAGGGTGGCGGCCTTGATGGGGAGCTCAATCGCCCCAAATCGATTTGGTTCTTGAACAACAAGGGGTGCTAAACAGAAAACTGCTCAAGTGATTTGGAGGCCTTGCACCCGCGTAGATCTGAGCCGTTCAATATACTTTAGAAAGTTGAATGCAAGAAATGCAAGGTACTTGAGAACTGAGCAACGCTCAGTTCAGGGCATGACGTCGTCCATCCCACCCACTCGGACTCGAACCGTGGTGCTCACTCCTTTAAGGCGGCTTGATCACGAAATTTTTTTGCAAGGTACTTATAGCTACCTCACTATACCTAAGCGATGGGCGCGGGAAATTGTTCCGGTGGCGACACGTCAAGGTTGTTCGCCTCCGCCCACTAAAGCCCACACGGGCTCCCTCCTCCACCGGGCTAGCTGTTTCTTCTCTCTTCAATGCTGCAAGAAGTAAACCAAATCGATGCACTGGGCAGAAAAGAGCGTAGGCTCCCCGGACAAAATGGCGATTCGTTTTCAAGCTGGCCAGCTGACGATAAAACAACAGATCCAGACTAACAACACGAAGCTATTTTTGGCAAAGGAAAAAAGGCTGCGGGCCAACCGGCTATTGCTAATCAAATGGCAGATCGGCGTACGCCGCCTATTGCTAATCAGGTTTAGATGAAGCAGGTAAAACTATCACAACGTGAATTTCTAATTTTCCCAAACCGAAGGCTTTGGTTCACTTTCTTTCTTAATCTTTTGCAGTTGTATTGAACAAAGGGTACTTCAGCTGGCTGCTTTCAAATGAAAACGCCGGAGTTTGTATGGTTTACCACCAGAATCCCAAGAAAATTTGCTGAGAAGCTTGTTGGGCTGGCTGGCCCAACCAGCCTAACATCAGTGCATTACGGCAACCAGGGCTTTTTCACACGCACACAGCAGACACAGAAGAGAGGAAGCCGCCGCCTCGCGCACTCGCTGCCCTATGCACCCGTTGGAGACGCTCCGCCGCTGCTCTCGGACTCCGCCCTCGCTCACGGCCTTGGGGATTCGCCGCCGCCGCCTTCAGGTTCCAAGTTTGGTCCTTTGGTAGTTTTGGTCCACGGATCACAATCTCCACTTCTCTCCCGCCTTGAGGAATCAAGATGCTCTTCTGTTTTTCTTTTCTTCCTTGGGTGATGCTTGGAGTGAGTTTTCTTTTCTACTCTTGAATCCCTCGACTTTTTAATGCAGATCTGTGATTTCTGCTATCAGATTCTGAACTATTTGCGTGCTGAGGCAGGAGTTTGATTCTAAACCATGTTGTGCTGCTTCCTCTGGGGAAAATCACGTGGTTTTCCTTTTCGCATCACGTACGCGTGCTTCACCCAGATTTCCCTAACTGCGTCCATGTAAAGCGACTCGTCCCTCTCGGCCTTTCTGAAGTCTGAACGAGTTCACTGCGTAAGGTGAAATTTACACCTTTTCCTTACCGGTGGACACGTGTACAGTGCGGATGGGAATCACGCCTACATCCAACGGTGGCAAAGAACCGATTAGACCTCAAGCTAAACCCCAACGGGCGGCCATCCGGCAACCGCCGCCTCGAGTCTCAGCCTCAGGTGGTCGCGTCGAACCGAAGCAGACGACGCCCGTATATAAACCGCCGCAACGTCCTCTCCCATTAGTCCAGCTCGACAGAGCGCTCGCGTCGTCGTCAATTCGTCGCGCACCCTCCCCGATCCCGTTGACTCGCTCTGGGGTTAGCGCGTGTTCTCGTCAACGTTCGATCGATTGCAATGGTGCGTGCGTTTCTTCAGCCTTTTCCTTTTTGTTTCGGTTGATCCGTTCGGTCTCTAGGATCGCCGCGGTTCTTGTCTTTGTGGCTGTCCCTGCTTCTGTTTTAGATTGCTTGTAGTTTGTGCCTTTTTGCTCTTGTGCTGAACTGCTGATCGATGAATCTTGATTTCCGAACGAACGCAGGCTCTCCCCAACACCCAGACCGTGAACTGCCCCAACTTCAAGCTCGTCCTCGTCGGCGACGGAGGAACCGGTGAGCTATGGGCCAAGTGCTTGTTGTTCGATTAATTTCTCGCATTGTGCTGTGCTGTCTCGATCTTCTATTTTTTTTCACGACGGAAGTCTCGGCGTTCTTGCAGGGAAGACGACGTTCGTCAAGAGGCACATCACTGGGGAGTTTGAGAAGCGATACGAACGTAAGGCACAGAACTTTTGTTTGTTTGGTTCCTTCCAATCTTAGTCGCATCCCCAGTTTTTGTTGGTAAAAGAATAAGAATCTTGCCTTTCCTGTTATTGATTGTTCTTGATCTGCTCGGTGTTTTGCAGCAACGATCGGCGTGGAGGTGCGGCCGCTGGACTTCCACACTAACCGCGGCAAGATGAGGTTCTCCTGCTGGGACACGGTTGGCCAGGAGAAGTTCGGCGGCCTCCACGACGGATACTAGTAAAGATCCTTGTAATCAACTAGTCACATTTCTCGCATAACTGTTGAATTGTGATGCAAACGTGACATGCATGTTGTGATGTTGTCAGAGCAAGCTATGGTCAGCTAAAACTTTAGTGAACAGAGATGTATGGCCTTTGTTAGCCGTAAGAAATTAAACAATGTTATATTTAGTCGGTTATTATTAATGTCGATTTTGTAACTCTATAAAGGATGTATACATCCTGGAAAGAAAGGATAATCTGGTCTTGTATTTTTGTGTCTCCTTATTATCTTTTGATTACGAATTAAAGCCAACAAATTGGTATCAGAGTGCCGGGTGATGATTGCAGCAGCTTGAAGGAGGAGTACGATGTAACATCCCAAATTTGGAATGTTTTTGAAGCTTTTAAAAATAAAAACAACTATTTAAATTTTTTTAGTCAAGTTCCAGCTTAATTTGAATTTTTAGAAATCAAAACAATTTAATGAGATTAATCTAAACTTTAATTAAATTAAAAGTTGTTTTATTTGGGTTCCTTGAGTTCCTGAGAATTTTCTAGTAAATTTTGGGATTTATTTTCTATTTCTTTGAGCTCGATTCTCTTTAATCTTATTTTTGAAATTCATAAATTATTTTAATTCCGGATTTTCCTTTGGGCCGAAATTCCTTTCTTTCGGGTCGTTTTCTTTTCTTTCAACCCAGTTACATTTCCTTTTTCCGCCGGTGTTTTCTTTTTCCTTGCTGGCCCGGCCGGCCCACTCCATCTTTTTCCGCACAACAAGCCCACCTCCTCGCCAAAACGCGCCAGCAACAGCTCCGCCTCCTTTTTTCCCGGTGGTCCTACCTTGTCAGCGCCACGCAACCACATCTCATCGTATTCAACCTGGAGACCTCCGGTTCTGAGTCCGCCTCGCACACGTGCGCCGCCGGCCTCAACCCCAACACTCCCTTCCCGAGCTTATAAAAGAGCAGCCACTCGTGTCAATTTTCTCACCTCATCCACCTCTTCCAAATCTCGAAGCTGGCGGCCTCGATTCCGTTATCTTTGCTCCGAATCAACGCCGAGAACTCGTTGACCGCCGTGGTGATCTTCCGTCTGTTCCGCTGCCATCGAAGCTCCTCCGATTGTGCCACCGCCGCCATTGGATTCGTGTCTCCGCATTCTGGCCAGTGCCCACCTCCTTGTCCCTGGAGCATCGCCGACTCACCTCCGCCACCTTCTTCTCCAAGTCCGGCCGCCGCCTTTGCACTCGATCTCTCCCCTCGGTGAGTCCATCACCTTCTCAAGTGCGTCACCTCGCGTTCTAGGTTCTTCTTTTCCTTTTCCCTCCCTCCTTTTGTTCTCTCCGTCACCGAAGTGCCCCACTATTGTTGGTGTTCTCCGCCACCGCCGATCTCCGTTGAGACACCCTCTCGTTCTTCTTTGACCGCTCTGCTTGCCCCGTCATCATCTCCTCATCGTCACCAAGCCCAGGCTCGCCTTGGTTTTCCTTGAGCGCCATTGCTCCGCCGTTTCCACCGCCATCCGAAGCTCCCTCACCACCGTTGTCGCCGCCACCCAAAGCTTCCCCGTGCCCTTGTGAATCCATTTTGCCCATCGCCGCCATCCACCATCGCCACCAGCGCCATCGCCGCCAGCCACGCCCCTCTGTTTTCTTCCTTGGTCTCTCTTTTCTCTCTCTGACCTGTGGGCCAACTTTGTCATTCTCTCTCTCTCTTTCTTTCTCTCTCTTATAGCCCGATCCCACATGTTAGTATTAAATTTCTTTTCCTTTAGAAATTTATTTCCAGCAGAAAATCCTTTATCCCTGCTGATATCATGCTGACATAGTAATTTGGAATTTTATTTTGAAAGAAAATTCTAAAATCCAGAATAGTATTTTCTCTCTCTTTTTTTCTTTCCCACAAATCTTCCGAGAGTCCGTTCTCCTTCGTTCGAACTTCGATTCAGTTTGTTCAAATTTCTAAATTCACCTAAAATTTAGCTCTTTATTTTAGAGTTGGTTTTGATGTTTTTGGATTTTATTTAATTTTATTTTGAATTTATTTGTGCTTCGCCTGTTGTTTTCTCTCTCGTTAGACGGTCTGTTTCAAGGAGCAGGAGCAGAAACAAACTTTGAAGATCCAAGTGTGGTAACTGAGGAAAGCCAAGGCAAGTCGTAGTCCTTTGATCATATTAAACCTATGATTTCAAAAGTATATTGTTTTATATCAAATTGCATGCTATCTTTACATCAACTGCTTTTGGGAATAGTTATTCACCTATTTGTCATTAAGCCTCCATTGAATATTTGAATACCATGAATCACTTGTCACCATAGAATGGTCATTATATTAGTTGGACATATTTTTGTCACCAACATGGGTATTTATTAGAGATGCTTAGTAATGCTTAGTCACTACAAGAAGAACATGTATACAACAACACATAACTCGTAACGGAAAGCACATGCGTTGCAGGACTTCCCACATCTTATATTATATATTATATCTTGACTAGTATAATTCGGAGTTTACCCCTCTCATCGCCCCAATCATCCCACCCCCACGCCAAACTACGCCCCTCCCTTCGCACCGTGCCTCCCTCGCCCCTCGCCCACCTCTCGTCCCCTCACCCGCTGCCACGACCCCCTCACCTCCACGTCCGTCCCTCCTTCCCATCCGCGTCGTGCTACCCTCGTCTGCCGCGACCCCCTCGCCCCTCAGTCGTCCCCTCCACACCCCGAGATCCCTCGTCGTCCTCCTCTGTGCCTGGATGCACCCCGAAGCCCCACCAAACCATTGTCATCTTCGCCGACACTAGCGGCTCCCTCCTTGAATCCTCCGACGAGGAGGAGGAGGAGGAGGAGGAGGAGGAGGAAGGCGTCAATGAGGCCCTGCCCTACGCCGTCGTCGCCCGATCGAGCGGCTCCCTCTCCCAGCGCACTTCGAATTGATGCACCACCGGAGCGGAGCAAAGTCCCAAGGCTGCTACAGATGCAGGATGGGAGGTGGCTTCTGGGGCCATGATCACCGCTTAGTTGAAACCCTCAAGGCCGAGGCGGAGGTGGTTGCGCTTCCTCTCGATCGGGCCAGCGGCGGCGGCGTTTGGCTTCGGTTTCTTGTTTCCACTTGGCCTTTTTGAGTGGTTCGTCGAATGGTGGGTTGTGCCATTCGGTAATTGGGTTCCCCTCGCCACTGCCATTTGGGCGATAATTCAGGTAGTTGTTTCTACCATGGTGTTTAGATGAACTAATTTATAGGTTGTGATTAATTTGGCTCAGTTTCTTTATGTCATGTTGAATTGTTTGGAGCATGGTCTCTAGGCTGAGCCTTCAGATGACACTTTGTAATTTGGTGTGAACTACTGTTTGTTTCTTGATTGGGAAGTGATGATCTATTATTATTTTTGTTTGTGAATTGCTCATAATTTTGAAGGGAAGACTAACAGCTAGCAACATTTTATCTCTGTCACTATAATTTGTTTTGTCTATTTAGTTCTTACCATGTTGTATTATTTTTGCAGTATGGGATTGGGAGATTTAAAAGGAGGATAGTTGTAGAAGATTTGAACAAAAGATGGAAGCATCGTATATCTCGTGATAAAGCTTTAGCATGCACTTCGCTCTATATTGCGCTTGTGTAAAGTGGGAACATAGTGTCTTGTGTTATTTGACTGGCTATAGCATTTGGTTGAAGTGTAGTGAATTTTGCCTAGATATGAACTTTTGTCACTGCAAAGGTTAAAATTGTTATATGCTTTTCTGTCTTGAGTATGCTATATGTATAACTAATCTGAATTGATATTTATTGTCTTTCCTGATTTGCATCGCTGTGCAAGATTGAGTTTTGGTACTGTCTTTGATTCAAATTACATTGTTGCAGCTTCGACTGATACCCATCCTTGATGGTGAAGCTATTCTCTATATACAAACAAGTAGCACAGATCTCCTCCAATAGCTATTGATCCACATTTTTCCTTTGTTGTCTACAGATAGATATTGCTTCTGCAAAATGACTCTCAACTGCATTGGCTGCAAATGTGAACTGACATTAATATTTCAATTTGTTGACATTATGTCTAGAAGTAGCATCAGTGAAGTTGCTTCTGGCATCTGCTGCATATGGTAAACAATTACTATGCACTACTGCTGCTAGTCTGAAAATCTATTCTTTTGCAATGAAAGACAAAAACAACCTAATTTTGCATGTATGAGGATTTGAGAAGATGGCTACAAATAAACCATTTTCCAATTGGAACATAACTGTGCATTTACTTGATTTGTTCTGGCCTTAAAAGGTAATCTTCCTATAAGCGATTAATGATTGGGAATTGCTGCTCCATGTATGTACCTGCCAATTGTTTGGAAGAGTTGGAATGTTACATTTTACTTTAATAATGTACTAAAAGAACTTTATTTCTCTTTTCAGATTGAGAAGATATGTTGATGGTTTGGACTGTTCGGTAAACTTGTGTAGAATGGAGAATGCTGGGGAATGAAGAATTTTTTTTTATAGAACCACGGGGGCATAGAGAATGAAGACTTTCCACTAAAAGTATAGACATATACTTACATTTATGTTTTAGGGCATATTATGTTATTAGATCATGATTGTACTAACTGTGCATGCATCGAATCTAGACTTGTGAAGCCAGTTGAAAATTCTTTGTAATGAAACAATTTTTTGTTGATGTCAATGAATTTTTTTTTGTTTTACACTTTGATATGTTTGTTTTGTTTAACCATGTGAGCTCTAATTGGTAAGCCCAGTCTAAACATGAAAACATGCAATGAAGAGGTAAACACCGATTTTAGTGCAATGATTAGATATGTTGTAAACAATCAAACAATCGAAGCGATTTGCTAGTGTCCATATATATATATATACATACATACATATATATATATATATATATATATATATATATATATATATATATATATATATATATATATATATATATATATATATATATATGTTGCTACTATATCAAAATATGCGTTGCAACCTCACAACACTTTTATTTACATGTTACCAACACTTGTATATGTGTTATCACAGACCTTGGCAACGACCTCAATGACAACGCATATTAAATGTGTTGGTTTAGACCCTAACAACATTTATTTGGACTTTTACCAACACATGTATGCGTTGCTAAAGGGGTGTTCATGTTGTAGTGAGTTGCGATAGGCTCATGATCACATGTTCAATAATGTTGAATTTGACTAAATGAGATATGGAATTATGGCGGGTAACAACTGTTGTTAAAATTTGTGTGCTATGACAGGGTATGTCATTGGTCTTGGTTGAACAAAATGATTTCCGCTCAGGCGAGCGATCATGAAGTAAAGAGGGTGTGGGTAGTACATTGTGGGTTATGGTAGACTCACTTAAGTAATTGTCAAGGAGTTAATCTTGCGCGCTATTGAACTGGGCCATATCATACAACCATATGTCCAGTATGGGATGGATCTGGCTAACTAGTTAGCAGTGTCTTAATTTTGGTTCTGTCTTGGAAGCTTGAGTTACGAGATAGACATATACTCACAATGGCACAAGAGGGGGGGCCTATCTGTTCGGAAAGACATTCAGTATTGAAAAGTTAGCAGACATAATTGGGTTAAGAAGGAGCTTTGTAAAGACCTTGTGATGATCACTTAGTCGCATACTTATATAAGTGTGGTCAGACACTTTGAATTGATTTATCTCTTGTGGGTAAAGTTGTACACCTCTGCAGAGTTAAAGCTATTTAAACAACCATGTCCACGGTCATGGATATACTTGGGGATTTCACACAAGAGGTAGAGTTTCTTGATAAAAATATGTCAGAGTGTGAATGGGAAGTTTACTTGGTGAATATGATGTTCACTTGGTGAATGGGGAATTCACTTGGTGGTTTGTGTTGAAAGGTGAATGAGGAGTTCACTTGATGAATATAATGTTCACTTAGTGGATGAGATGTTCGCCAGATGGTTTGGTTAGGAAGTGAATAGGAAGTTCACTAGTTGTTTTCAAAGGAATTGTTTACTTTATTACTTATTGTATTTTAAATTACGCATTCCAATCTAATTACCGTGTTTACTGTCAATACTGCTTTCTGCAAAAAAAAAAACCACACAACTATTACTTTGTTCAAGCCATGTATGAATATTAAATTGCATACTCTCTCCTACGACTTGTTGAGTACTTTATGTACTCACGGCTTTAAACTTTACTGCTCAGTTGAAGAATATCAAGCTGCTCAAGAGTTCTATGAAAAAGAGTTTTGTGAAGACTTTGCGAATTAGAATGTGTTCTTCACTCGATTGCCTGTGGGCATGTTGGTTGGCATTTCCAAGTTTCCCGTTCTGCTGCAAGAGTTTATTCATTTCTTTAGCTCTGCATGGCAAGTTAAGTAAACATTGACCATATGGTCCAATTATTATTATTTGTTATTTTGATATCTTTTTTAATTAAATCGATAAATAGATGGTATTTCATCGCTGTTTCCTGTGCGAGCTAGCTATTGATCTGGGACTAGTTCAGAATACACAAAGGATTCAAATGTGTGAATCCGGCTCCCGACATACGTGCTTGAAGGGGTTTCGCACACACCACTGCAGCAAGTTGGTGAGTACCTTACTTCCGCCCACCAAGTGTTTGGTAGGGGAGGTGCCGGCTGTTATGAATAGGGTTTGTATTCATGATGAGGCCAATGGGCCGATATATATACAAGTACAGGTGTGGTATATATGCAGGTAACCCCTTATACAATGGGAAAATACACAGCTAATAATATACATCTAACACCCCCTCTCAAACTTATGGTGGATCAACAACATGAAGTTTGGAGAGATAGAAGTTGTGCTGGGCTCTAGTCTGTGCCTTTGTGAAGAAGTCTGCCAACTGAAGTACTGAAGGCACATATTGAAGAGTAACAACCTGATTATGCACCTGTGTCCGCATGTAGGAAGCATCAACACCAATATGCTTAGTAAGCTCATCCTTCACCGGATTTGTAGCAATGCTAATAGCCCTTGTACTGTCAGACAAAAGAGGAGTGGGTGCTGAAACTGAAACACCAAAATCCTCAAGTAACCACTGTAGCCAAGTAACCTCTATTGTCAACAAAGCCATAGCTCGCAACTCAGCCGCAACACTCGAACGAGAAACTGCTGTCTGCTTCTTAGTCTTCCAAGCAATGAGAGAACCACTAAGAAAAACACAATAAGCAGAGAGCGACTGGCGATCAGAGTGATCACTAGCCCAGGTGGCATCAGAATATGCTTGGAGCTGTAAAGGGCTGGAGCGAGGGAAAAACAGACGACGAGTGATGGTTCCACGATGATATCGTAGAACATGAAGAAGATGACTATAGTGGAGCTGAGTGGGAGCAGAAACAAACTGACTCAAGATATACACAGGGTATGAAATATCAGGACGAGTGACACCTAGATAAACAAGACTACCAATAAGGTGACGATAGCGAGTATAATCAACAAGAGGCTCACCATCAGTGGTCCGAAGATGAACATTAAGCTCTATAGGAGTCTCAGCGGTGTGTTGATCAGTAAGAGAAACACGATCAAGAAGATCTTGAATATACTTTTCTTGGGAAAGATAGAAGCCCTCAGGTGTAGAAATAACCTTAACCCCAAGAAAGTAGCAAAGAGGACCCATATCAGACATGAGAAACTGCTCATTAAGACACTCTTTCACAAAAGTGATGTACTGAGAATCATCACCAGTAATGATCATATCATCAACATATAAAAGGAGAAGCGTCCGACCACGAGGGGAAGTGTGAATAAACAGAGCATGATCATGAGCATTGGCAGAGAAACCAGCTGCAGTGACAACAGAAGAGAAACGATTGAACACAGGCATGAGTAGCTTGCTTGAGGCCGTAAAGAGATCGGCGAAGGCGACAAACCATACTCTCAGGAACAGAATACCTCGACGGCGGCGGCTGCATATAAACCTCTTCACGCAGCTCACCATTGAGAAAGGTATTCTTGACATCAAGCTGAGAGATGGACCATGTCCAAACAGACGCCACAAGAAGAAGAGTGCAAACGGTGGTCATGTGAGCCACAGGAGCAAATATCTCATCATAATCACGACCATGCTCCTGCTGAAAACCACGTGCCACGAGACGAGCCTTGTAGCGCTCAAGAGAACCATTAGAGCGGGTCTTAACCTTGTAGACCCACTTGCACGTGATAGGAGTAACATATGTAGGAAGAGGGACAATATCCCATGTGCCAGTACGCTCAAGGGTAGCAATCTCCTCTGCCAGCATATGCTGCCACTCCGGATGAACAACAGCATCACGATAAGAAGTCGGTTCGGCAAGAGCCGCTACCAAAAGTGCGTTGGGGGCCGAATAAACTGGCGATCATGAAGAGCATATCGAGAAGAGGCCAAAGAAGATGAACTATCAGAAGAAGATGGCGCATCAGAAGAATCCTCAACTCGTGGACGACGAGTATAGTAGAGAGGATAAGAAGGACGAAGGCCGGAAGGAGCCTCTGAAGAGGGTGACGGTGGCGAAGGAGACAGTGAAGGAGGCACCGAAGAGAGTCAAAAGCTATGATGGAGGTGTGGTGACTATGGGGGTGGCAGGAAAAGTCAGGAAAGAAAGTGGCTGGACAAGAGATGCTAAAGTGGTGGAAGGAGAAGGACGAGGGTAGAAAGGATGAGACTCATCAAAAGTGACATCCCGAGAAACCCGCATCCGTCGCCCAACAGGATCCCAACAACGTTATCCCTTATGCTCAGCGCTATAGCCTAGGAAAAACGCACTCCATCGACTGAGCGGTCAACTTGGTGCGCTCATGAGGTGCAAGACGAATATAGCACACACACCCAAAGAGGCGAAGATTGGAGTAATCAGGAGTCTTGCCACAGACACGCTCAACTGGGATCCCACCCTGAAGATCAGAAGAAGGTTGAATATTAGTCAGGAAAGTGGCAGTTGAAACAGCCTCAGCCCAGAAGTATGGTGGGACAGCAGAAGCAAGCATAAGAGCACGGGTTGTCTCAAGAAGATGACGATGCTTCCATTCAGCCACACTGTTTTGGGCACGAGTACCAGGACAAGAAAAATGAGAGAGAGTGCCCTTCTCAGCAAGAAAACCACGAAGGACTCCTGACAAGTATTCTCTAGCAGAATCAGCACAAAAAACACGAATAGGAGAGTCAAACTGAGTACGGATCATGGTGGCAAAGGTCTTGTACATAGAGGACCTCACTACGAGATGACATAAAATATATCTATATGTGTCTAGAAAAGTCATCAATAAAAATGATATAATATCGATGATCGCCTTTCGAAACGAAAGGAGCTGGACCCCACACATCAGAATGAACAAGATCAAAAGGACGATGTGACACTGATTCACTAGAAGGATAGGGGAGTTGAAACTGTTTACCAAGCTTACAACCTTGACAATTTAGAGAAGCATCACTAGACAAGCCCTAAAAGACCACGACGAATTAAAGAAGATAGATGCGATCCGCAAAGATGTCCCAAACGATGATGCCACTAAGCAAAAGCGCAGTGGAGGACGCAGCAGAAGCAGTGGCGACGATGGAGGTGACAAGACTGACAGGAGCAGCGAAGGAAGGTGAAGCCAGTCAAGCTCCTAGAGACGTTGTGAGTCACAGCGGCGAGGGCCAGTACCAACCAATGTCCCCGTGCGTCAATCCTGAACACAACAAGAATCAGAATCGAGAATAACACAATAACCATGATCAATGAGCTGACCGGCAGATATGAGCTGCATGGTTAGTTTGGAAACATGAGAAACAACATGAATATGAAAAGAGGAATTCGAAAGAGTGCCTCGTCCTGCGACAGAAAGAGAGGTACCATCTGCTGTCTGAACAGTGATAGGAGCAGCTAAAGGACGAATAGAAGTGAGACTGGTGCAATCAGATGTCATATGAAAGGAAGCACAAGAGTCAAGAATCCAAGGTGATATACCTGAGGAAGAAGTAGAAGGTGGTATCTCACTAGAAGACTATGCAGCAAAACCAACAGAACTGGACGGTGCTAGAGCAGCCATGCGATGCAGCAGTATGAGAAACTCCTAAGACTCAGAAGCACTAAAGCTCCTCTGAGAGGAGGAAACACCAGTGCCTTGTGGAGGACGGCCACCACGGCATAAATCCATCTTTTTCTTGTAGCAGGTCTGCTGAACATGTCCATCCTTGTTGCAGTAGGTGCAGTGTAGTCCCCTACCAACAGCAGCTATCACCGGTGAAGGTACCACTGGTAAAGGAGTTGCTGGAGTCGTAGCGGGTGTAGAAGCCACTAGAATCGAAGGAAACGATGGTGACGACAGCAAACCCGCAACACGAAGATGAATCTCCTCAGCACGAACAGCGGCAAGGGCCTCCAACAAGGTCACACGAGGGTGGTGTGCCAGCAACTGAGCACGAGTCTGCTCATACTCAGCCCGGAGACGGGTCAAGAAGTCATAGATACGACAAGCTCCAGGTGAGACTGCTGACGCTGACAGCACTGACACGTGTGGCAAACATCCGGTCCCAAAGAGTCAATCTAACGCCATACTATAGACAATTGGGCATATAACTCATCCACAGTGGCATCTCCCTGCTGGAGCGACTGCTCCTGACACACAACAAAAAGATACAACGAATCACCAGACAGCTCATAGCGGTTGCATAGATGTGTCCACATCAACTGTGCTAAAGCCAAACTAACCACATCCCGAGTGAATTGCACCTTCATGCTAGCAACTAGAATAGCAGAGGCACGAGCATCCTCATCAATCTATGTCTTGTAGGCAGCATACTGAGTCTGAAAAGTCTCCATGGCATCTTAAAAAACCTCAGATGCCTTTGTATGAGCATCTTCGGAAGCATCCTTTAGGAGTACAGGCTCAGCAGGCGGAGTAGGACGAGGTAGGCAAGGCAACTCGTCAGTAAAAAACTCCCAAAGGCACTGACCACGCATGTGGGGGCGCATATGCTGAAACCAGTTCCAATAATTGAGACCATCGAAGATCACCAGGCAACGAGGAATAGAAACAGTGCCCATTGGTAGGCAGCGCTGGACGGCGCGACAACCAAGACAACTAAGTCTAACAGGTGGCGCGGCGGTTAGAACGACGTATTGAAAAAATCTTTTTCCTTTTTCTTTTGTTTTTTTTTCGGATCACTTAAAACAACCGAACCACTCGAGTCAGCATGTGAGCCAAAACACGCACAGGGAACTAGGGTTCCTTGCGGCGGGGCGACCCAGGCGGAAGATGAGCGGTAGCGGCGGTCGGGCCAGAGCTCCCTGCAGCAGCGGCGATGGCCGGAGAGAGCGAAGGAGGCGACGGGGAGGACGGAGGTGGAGGTGGGCGGCGCAGGAGGTGGATCCGGGTGAGGCCGGAGAGGAGGAGGGTGCTAGGGAGGAGGAGGGAGCCGATGTGGCCGGGGAAGGAGGCCGGAGCGGCGGCGTTGCTCGTCGAGGAAGGAGGCCGGAGCGGTGGCATTGCTCGTCGGGGAAGGAGGCCAGGGCGGTGGCGCGCTGGGAGGAGCGAGGACGTCGCTGGGAGGAGACGAACGAGGGTGAATGGTGTGGTTCACTCGATTTCAAGGAACGAACTCATGCAACATATCAAAGGAATATTCTCTTATATGGGATGGTTTGGTCCTGGACTGTTTGGTTCTATTCAGGGAACCAAATGCATGAACGATCCCATTTCCCGAACCGTTTGGTCCTAGATAGTTTGGTTCATTGGACCAAACGCACCCTAAACCACCAAATAAATACCCATCTTCCACACCACCTTCTTTTATGTTTCTTTTCTGATTTTATTTACTTGAATGTTGTTCCCAGCTCATTCCTTGTCGAGCCAGATTTTATTGGGTTTATTTTATCTTGTTTCGTGCTAGGTCACGATTTCGACGACCAGACTCCAGAAGATGCCAGACAAGACCAGAATCAAGAAGAATTTGTGCAAGGAGGCAAGTCGCATTCATTGATCATTTTGAACCCACATTTCATGTATTTATATTATTACTTGCATTACTATATTTGTGTCAAATACTTTAAATATTGAAATAATACTTTAGAATGCCATGATAATTAGATAGATCCTATTACCCCACAAACAAACCCACCTAGCACTTGTAGGCCATATTCACCTTGACAAATATACATCCTTCGTAAGCCAATTCACCTTCACAAGTTCACAAAAATATTAGCTTTGTCACAAAAAATGTTTATAAACCCTAAAAAGAGTATTGGCCTTTCGCCAATGGTTTTGGTGGAGAGTTGAGAGTTGAGATCAGGAAGTTGGACAACCCAATAGACTCGTTAAAAAGTGAGTCGAAGGTGAGGGTGGACAACCACGTGTTGGTGTTGGTCTATTTTCTCACTGGAGACAAGTAAGAACAAAAACCTTGTGCCAAAGTAACAGACACAGTAACCGCTCAACCACAAGCGTGGTCATTACTCCTTGGCTTAGTACACTGCTCTCCGATTGAATATCTACAGGATGTGAACTATTGCTTGTGTGATAGAGCAGAAGGAATTGGGTGAGTCAGGAGTGGGCCGATTAGGGCACTCTCTGAACTACACAACAATATGGTCCCGTCAGCCTCGGAGTACGCATTCCATAATTGGCCGGTGGTCTCCCAAGGCTGTATGGAGTAGAATCTACCAGGTAGAGGCTAGAAAGGTTGAGTAGTGAAAAAGCTTTGTTATCTCAGCTCAGTCGCACACTAACGTGTTGCGTGTATATTGCATAACAGTATGAGCAAGAGATATCTTGTGGGTAAAGTTGGGCAACTCTGCAGAGTGTATAATTAAAGGTATTCGAATATGTCGTGCTCCCGGTTAATGAAGCTGTGTTCTTGGGTGATTCCAGTACAGAGGCATAAGTAGAGTTTGTGAGATGTTAAGTTGGTTTGTGCAATTGTTGAGAAACCCCTGATATTATTATCTATTATTGTTTTACTGTTTTATAAATTGCTTTAAATGCAAAATGCATCCACATATGCTAGTTATGGTAAAACTATATCATTCCTTTAATAATCCTAACAAGTAATTAATTAGGATTCCCATGTGGCTTGTTGAGTACGGTAGTAGTACTCATTCTTGCAATCTACAAATTATGTACAGAAGAAACTTGAAAAAATGCAGAGGATCCTTATGAGCAGGATTTTGGTGGGCCTCAAGACGGCAATGACTACTGTTATTAGGTCTCGACCGCGCTCAAGTGTGCCTGTGGTTTGAAGTTCTTTTGACATGTATTATATTAACTTTGGGCTTGGATTAAAAACTGGCTGATTAGTCTTAATCTTGTATAATAAAAGTTTGATTTTTATTGTAATCGGAAGCTTGCTTAGACGCTGCTTGTTTCACAACTGCACATCCTAAGTGGTTGCGAAGGGTTTAACGGTCCCAAAAATCAGGGCTGTTCCATTAATGACCTAATTGGTGTGCAATCAGGGTGTGCGACAACATCCCGATCGTCCTCTGCGGCAACAAGGTGGACGTGAAGAACCGGCAGGGGAAGGCCAAAATGGTGACCTTCCACAGGAAGAAGAGCCTCCAGTAATATGAGATCTTTGCCAAGAGCAACTACAACTTCGAGAAGCCTTTCCTCTACCTTGCAAGGAAGCTCACAGGGTAATTGCTGCCACTCTGTTGCATTACGTTACACCACAGTTGTACATCTGTTCAGGTGCGGAGCCAGCGCCGGCCCAGCATATGTTAGCCCACATCTCAGATTCATACAGTAAAATTTTTCTATTTAGCTAGCATTTTTTGGCTGGGCCTCGGGCCATAGCCCGGGAGGCCCGAGGCCCAGCTCCGCCCCTGCATCTGTTTGAATACTATACTGATTCTGAACAATGAACAATGTGATGTATGATTGTAACTGCAGGGACATGAACCTCCGGTTCGTCGATGAGACTGCCCTCCTCCCCGCCGACGTCACCATCGACCTCGTCGCGCAGAAACAGTGAGTGAACAATGCAGTCAACATGTTTATCTGAAGACTACTACCACTACTACTTTCTTGGCTGAGTTGTTTGTAATGTTTCCTTCCTCCTCTTATGTTGGAAAATTCTAGTGTGAGCAGGATTGACGAAGAGATAGCAGCTGTCGCAGCGATGCCCCTCCCGGACGAGGACGATGACAACATGGAATGAGCTGATGAGAGGCTGTGCCTAGTTTAGTATCATAGTTTAGAGTGCTTTTAAGTGAGACTTCGATGTCAGGTCCAGACTTCCAGTAACGTTGGATGAAGCTGGTT
Source organism: Ampelocalamus luodianensis (assembly GCA_036346255.1). Taxonomy (NCBI): domain Eukaryota; kingdom Viridiplantae; phylum Streptophyta; class Magnoliopsida; order Poales; family Poaceae; genus Ampelocalamus; species Ampelocalamus luodianensis. Next base: position 65,049,217 of record CM070628.1, read on the forward strand.
AATTTCTGCAATAGCTCATGACTCTTTCAGTAGTAGTTGGTGTGAATTCACCTGTTGAGATTTCATCGAAAAGTGCTTGAGAAAACCAAATGAATGGGAAAGTTAATTAGTTTCTTTCTCGTTCTGGAGTGTGGCGTTCTTTTACATTCTTTCTTTTTTTGGGAGAGAGAGGATGAGTTTGGCGTTTGAAAATGCCAATGCTCCGAAGCCTTCGTGCGATTTCTTCAGCAAAGAGGTCGTAGCCTGGCACTCAAGCGAGCTCTTGAGTTGGATTCTCAAGCAAGTCGTTGATATACTGGAGTTCTTGGACTTCCTCCGACTGGTACTGAGCGTGCCTAAGAAGATTTTTCTGGGCAACTATTCTCCTCTGTCGAGTTGTCTCAGGATAGCTCATACCGGACCCTTGAGTTGGTTTATTCGGCGGCGATGTTGGACTGTCGATCGGCTAAGACGTCACGGACTACAAAACCAGGGAGTTTGTGTTTTTTGCAGGCATAAGGAAGAGTCCATAGATCATCTCTTAGTTGGTTGTGTTGTTACTGCACAAGTTTGGGCTCGGTTCATCTCTAAGACCAGCATTCGGTGTCCTGTGCCTAGCGGACAAACCACCCTTCAAGACCACTAGTTAAAGGCTAGGAAGGTCACACTGAAGAGTTTAAGAAAGCAAACTGATTCTTGTATCATTCTTGTGTCTTGGATGTTATAGAAGGAGCGCAATCAAAGAATCTTCAACAACATCATTAATTCTATCGATTAAACTCTACAGCTTGTTCTCCAAGAGCATCAGAGTTGGCGTATGGTAGCGCACGGTCGGGACACGGGCACTCAGAAGTAGCTGTTTTGTCGATCGCTTTCTTTGTTCATAGTTTTCCGTCGTTCTCGTTGTTGTCGATGCGTTATCCTGTTAGGCGGTCGATTGAGTGTTTAGCATAATCATCGAGTTTAGTCTGTAACCTCTCATTTATGAGGGTTTGATTTTGTTTGTTTGGTTACTAATTCTTACATCTAATGGAATGATGTGCAAAGCTTTTGCATATTCTTAAAAGAGAAAAAAAACGCCAATTCCTTCCAAGTATGTTGTGCTGGGTCTCATTCTCGGCCGATGCGAGGAGGCCAGCCCGTGTTGTCCATCGGAGCTCGGGCTTACGGCCGGGGCCGACAACGCTTATCCCCATGTTGAAGTGTCCGAAACTCAACTCAACTCAACTCAACTCAACCGCGCGACGCGTGCACGGCATTGCGCGCCCATAACTGGCCGGCCCCGCCTACGTCGTCCGTTGGCGCGCCGCGGCACGCCTGGGCCTGGCGCGCGGCCGGCACTTCCCCTGCCCACACGCGCACGCACGGCAGATAGCACACCGCCCGCGAGCAGATGCTGATATGTCATATGTGGGTTGATTTGCTAGGGTCGATGGTGCTTATGGTTATGACACAGGTGTGATATGCACACGCGGGTGCTACAGTCAAGTTATCTATAACACCCGTCCCATTGAGTTACACTAGCATATAGGAGTTATCTATAATACCTCGTCCTTTTCCTTTAATATCACGTTGTCAGTTTACATTGAATTACACTAGTATATAATAATGTTGACCTAAATTATAACATTTTTGAGTTAATACTTTTGAGCGAAATGATGACGAAACCCAAACGAGATGCTACGCATATGTGTAGACTCATCCTATGATGGTTTTGCTTTAAGCGAATTTTGGCCCATTGGGCCGCATGGTATTACATTGCGTGCCATAGAAGATAGAACAAAGGTACTTTCCAAGTTTACATGCGATTTTTCCAAATAATTGACGGGTTAATTATTACACCAAAGATCAATTAGTTTATCAAATAATTGATGTTTCGATTCCTTGCACCATGTGTCGCCGGACGCTTCTTTAATTTCCTCTGGTACTTTTCTACGTATCAGCATTTCTATTCTATCTTAATTATTTGCCTCCAGACTATATATATATATATTAATTATTTTTGTTCATTGGAGCCAGGACGAATCACAACTCAAATCGAATATATAGATTAAAATTCGAGCACCTAGAGATGAAAAAGTACTAAAGTACTCCTTAGCAACAAAGAAATTAACGTGCAAACTGCTCGACATGCATGCGCCGTGAATCACCAGTCTCACGCCAATCCGTAATTCGTACAACTACAGACTGATTCACTGTTGCCCGGGATGAATGACTTTCTCGTACGTGGGACGACGTAAGACTAAACAAAAACAGTTCAGGAAGGCAAAAATGGTTGACCCAGCAGCTAAAGATACAATACTGCCCGGAAAACTTTAGATTTAAATATTAAAGATTCCGAATTCGAACAGATGAACAATAATTACAATTGGGAATTCAATCCGTCAAATTCATATTCTATTTTTAAAGTTAGCAAATTGAACACAGCGAAAACCAGAAATCGGTTCTCGCAAGCAGTTCATCTTCTCTTTTACTGAAAACTTCATAATCTGCAACAAGTATGCACACTTCCTAGCAGATCATATTGCATGCACGGAGCGTGAAAGACAAACGAGAAAACAGAAGGGCGGCAAACAAGCCACGTTCCATAGTTAACGAGCTACTTGTTCAGTTAATTTGTCCTTACAAAGTACAAACCCAACCAGTTTTTGGCTCATTTGGCCTGTTTTTTTGGCATGTTTTGGCAACGAAATAGCAAATCTAGCTATCTTCCTAACAAAATATCAAAATGACACCACATATAGAAGAGATAGATAGACAGACAACATGTGTCACCTACAGTGCTCCTGATTAGTTGTAGCGTTCCGCCGCTCACCCGGTGCACCACACGCCACGTGTCGCGCCCCGGATGCACTTTAGGTGCCTGCCGCTCATGGGGTGCACCGCACACCACCTGCCACTCATGGGGTGCACTGGATCAGGCCAGGAGCAGAGCCACCATGGGTGCCTGTAGGTACTCGAGCACAAGCTCCCCCAGCCAGACACCTGAGACCCCGTTACCACCATGATTTGGTGACCAGTGGGCGGTGCAACAGCCGACTGGTCAAGCTTGGCCGCTTGGGAGAAGAAGATGATGTGTCGATGTCTCCTGGGTGGTTGTCAGCTGGGTCATCTTGGTCTAGCTTCGGCTACTTGTTGGAGTTGGAGGCCCATTAGTGATAATAGACAGAGGCCATCAGACAAGACAAGTAGTGGTACTGGCCTGGGCGACAACCCATAGGGCCACACGCGAGTGATTACGCAGCAATGCGATGCAACACAAACATGCAAACCCTAGAGGCTGACGAGGCAGGCTGCGGCAGTGATAGGCGACCTCGGTGGCAGCCGACGGTGAGTAGGCAGGAGGCGCGGAGCCGTGGAGGGTGAGGGCGCACCAACACAGCTTGGAGTCGAGGCGTCGTGTCGCGGCTCGCCGGTTGGGCACAGTCTGGGTGCGCTGCGCGCGGTTGTGCGGTTGCATGACACGCTAGCAGCGGTGTGGTACCGGACCGTGACGCGACAGTGCGACAGACTGCAAGCAGAGGGGACTATGGGAAAAGGAGGGCAAATCGCATTCCCAAATGTGAGTTTCTCACTGAATTCCTTTTGTCATTTATGAATGTGTCAAATAGAGTGAATAGACAATAGCAAATTTGTTTGATTGGTGGTGTTGACTTGTTTGTAGATTTGCAAAAATGGAGAAGCTAACTTTGCACAATTCACTACCGGACACGGCTTCTTTGCCGAGTGTCCCCGGCTTTGCCGAGTGCTTTTTATCGGGCACTCGGCAAAGAGGCTATTTGCCGAGTGCCATATAGAAAGAACTCGGCCAACATCTGGCACTCGGCAAAGAGATGGTTTGCGAGTGTGGGCACTCAACAAACCGAACACTCGGCAAAGGACACCACCGTTAACGGCGGTGCGTCGTTAACCCTTTGCGAGTGTCTTATCCTCACACTCGGCAAAGAGGCTCATTTGCGAGTGTCAAAAAATGACACTAGGCAAAACATAATTTTTTTCCACTTTTGACCTCCAAACTTTTTCTGTAGTCCTCATACAATACCTGGTACTCCATGTTCCAATGTGGCACATTTCTCGGACTTTTCTATATTTCTTTAATTTATTTCAATTAATTGAATTTTCGTGGATAATTCAAATTATAATTGCTAGTCATTCGAATAATGAAAAAAAATGAATGAAAAAATGATATTCATGTTATTTAGTATAATGTGAAGGCGTAACAGAGCAGACCACCAATTTGACGTCTTGTTCACGAAACATGACCACGAACTTGCGGTCGAGTTGTTTTAAATTGTATAAAAAGCAAACGAAGTCCGAAAATCATGAAACTTGTCAAGATGTCATGATATCATATGTGGAGGCTGTGATAAAAATTTGAGAAGTTTGGCAAGAGTTGTCACGTACGATGCTTGCAAACCGAAGAAAAACAGAAGAATACGTGACAACTTCTTCGGAGATTCTTCGGTTTGCAAGCATCGTACGTGACAACTTGCGCGAAACCTTCTCAAATTTTTATCACAGCCTCCACATATGATATCATGACATCTTGACAAGTTTCATGATTTTCGGACTTCGTTTGCTTTTTATACAATTTAAAAACAACTCGACCGCAAGTTCGTGGTCATGTTTCGTGAACAAGATGTTCGAAATTGTGGTCTGCTCTCGTTACCTCACATTATACTAAATAACATGAATATCATTTTTCCATTCATTTTTTTTTCATTATTCGAATGACTAGCAGTTATAATTTGAATTATCCACGAAAATTCAATTAATTGAAATAAATGAAAGAAATATAGAAAAAGTCCGAGAAATGTGCCACATTGGAACATGGAGTACCACGTATTGTATGAGGACTGCAGAAAAAGTTTGGAGGTCAAAAGTGAAAAAAAAATATGTTTTGCCGAGTGTCATTTTTTTGACACTCGGCAAATGTGCCTCTTTGCCGAGTGTGAGGATAAGACACTCGGCAAATATTTTTAAATTTTTTTTTAAAAAAACCCCTCTTTGCCGAGTGCCAGATCGGGGGCACTCGGCAAATATTTTTAATTTTTTTTAAAAAAAACCCCTCTTTGCCTAGTGCCAGATCGGGGGCACTCGGCAAAGGGGGGATTTAAGCAGTCGGCCCGCACACACGCACACCCGCCCGCGCGCACACACACACGCACACACGCACACCCGCCGGCGGGCAGTGCCGCCGCCGCGCCGCGCCGCGCCTCGCGCCGCGCCCATCGCCGTTGAAGCTCTCCCCCACCACAGCGCCGCCACCACGACGACCCCATCGCGCTACCGTCGGCTCCCGCCGCCAAGCCGCTCCAGCCTCCTCAGCCTCCGACGACCACTCAGGTGAGATACCCTGGGCCTCCTCATACTCATGCGCACCTCCTTCTTCTCCCTTGTCCCCTCCGACGCCGCCGCCCCATCTTCCTTCCCACGGTCGACCGCCACACACCGCTACCTAGCCACCTCGGTGCCACCCAACCGGCGATGCCACCACTCCTTCGACCGCCCCTCCCTCCCGGTTCCATTTTTCTCCCTTCCGGCCGTCGCTAATGGACCCCTCGCCACCGGCGAAGCCATGCCCGAGCCACCTCCGGGACTTCCCTGTTTTACTTGCTGAATGTCTTTGTCTTTTCCTCGTGTGTGTGGAAGATTGCATGTAAGTAGGCGACAATGGCCCTACATTAGTAGTTGGTCTTCATAAGTTAATTAGTGATTAGCTTGGATAATTGAATGGCTAGTAGTGCATTGAGGAATTAGTAGTTGGCGGTGAAATGTAAGATCAAAGCCTAGTTGTAACTCAAGTATAGTGGTCGGTATACATGATCTAGTAGCTCTTAGTATATGTGTGTATGCTAAGGTAAATGTTAGTAAACTCTCACCCTTAATGGTTAATTAGGTTCTGTTAGCAAGTTACCAGATAGTTAGTTTTTAGATAATCAATTAACAAGTTGTATTTTCAGATAAATAGCAGCTAGTGGTTATGTTAGTATTTTCAGATAATTAGGTTCTGTTAGCAAGTTACCGGAGTGGTTGTGACATTGTTATATATATGTGGTTGGATATAATCTTGTGCATGTCGGCCATCGTGCCGTTCATATATATGTGCATGTCGGCCATCGTGCCGTTGGTTTTCTTGCAGGTTTTGGAAACCTCACCGTGCAGGGGAGGTGCTGCCGAAATTTTGTATTGACAGTTTTATGTTTCTTTTTTTGCGAGGAAGAGCGATCGGAGCGGCGCCGGAGTACCTCGGCGACCCCGATCGCCTTCCTCGCCCGCTGGTTCGCACGCCGCGTCGCCTCGCCACTGCATCGACCCGCCACGGCCCCGCTAGCCTGACTCCACCGCCACCCTAGGTATAACCCCTCTTTCCGTATCATGGTCGTAGATCACGTAACCCAGTTAGGCGTCTCCCGTTCGAAAGAGATACGGTTGGAAATATGCAGATATTTCCATATCTAAAACCGTATCTGTTTCGAATTGTCCACGTTTTTTGGACAGCCCGCGGATGCGTAGGTGGGGTTAGTTTCCATGGTCTGCTCCGATCCGAGACAGAGTTTCGGCATCATCTCCCTGTTGTTCTTCGGATACACACTCTCCCTGGCAGGATGTGTATTTGGAGAACAAGCGGAAAGTCTTCCAAATTTGTCTCGAATAGATAGAGCATGGAAACTAACCTCATCTACGGATCCTCGCATGGGATTAGGACCTATCCACACCTATTAGATAGTAGGAACGTCGTGTAGATGCAATTGATGTTTATATTACTCGCCGCTATATATGTTAGAGGATGGAGGACCGTGAGTGGATGTACACGGGCTGCGCAAGTCAGGGTCAGGTCACCAATGAACGGATCGACAAGACCGATGCTTTCTTGGAACGGGCATTTGGCGTGGTGCTAAAGGAGCGAGTAAAATTTCTTGTCCTGCAAAGCAAATGTGCAAACAGAAAAGACAAGCGAAGAAGGTCATGGGGAACATCTTTGGAAGAATGGATTTACGGCAGACTATACCCGTGGGTCTACCATGGTGAAGCCGATCGTATGAGAGAGGAGGTGGTGAGACCACGCGTCGAGGATTATGATGTCGATGCGGGGTAGCGACATGTTAAATGACTATCACGAGGCACGATTCATTGAAGGGCGTGCGGAGGAGGAGCGAGGCAACCGCAAAGGCGTTTTACGACATGTTAGCGCGCACGAAACCCCTTCACGCCGGACAAAGGTTTCTCAACTGGATGCCATTGGGCGCATAATGGCGTTAAAGTCCCAAAGATAGCCCGAGTCGAGACGCCGATGGTATGTTGACGATTATTGGCGCCGCCGGAGGGTCACCTTACGCCAAAGAGCATGTACGAGTCACGTAAACTCCTTCGCACTTAAGATGTCGTATGGCAGATACATGCTTGCGAAGAGTGCGCCCTATTTAGGAACGAATACGTGGAAGCAAATCTTGCCCAAAGTGTAAATCATCTAGGTTCCCGGAGGTAGATTCGTTGATGGCCGAAGAGGCGACTTGACATTCCGTGACAATCCTCGGCACCTTCCGCTCATACCGAGGATCCAACGGCTATACATGACCGAGGAATCCGTGAAACAGATGACATAGCACAAAAATGACAAACGATACAATCGACGGGATGGTACATGCATCCGATGGTGAAGCATGGACCCACTTTGATGGCATTCATCATGAGAAAGCTAAAGAGGCTCGTAATGTACGTGTTTGCGGCAACAGATGGGTTCAATCCTTATGGAATGATGGCGCCCCATACACATGTTGGCCCGTGTTCGTTATCCCCTCAATCTCCCCACGTATGCTTTCAACGACGTAACGTATTCTTGTCGTTGATAATTCCTGAACACAGGGAATAATATGGGTGTGTTCATGGAGCCCGTGATTGATGAATTGGTCCGTGCTTGGGAGGAAGGAGTATGGACATAAGACCGAGCTACAAAGAAAAACTTCAAAAATGCATGTTTGGTACCACTACTCCTCGCATGACTTCTGGCGTATGGGATATTTCTGCGCTGGTGTGTTCACGGAAGTTCCCATGCCCGGTATGCAAGGAAGGTCCGAGGTTCATTTGGCTGCGTAAGGGTGGCAAGTATTCATCGTTCGACAAACATCGGCAATTCCTCCTCTTGACCATGCATTGAGCGAGACATCAAGAACTTTACGAAAGGTGTCATAGTGATGGACCCTACACCACCGATAATGACTGGTGCCGCGGTTCGTGAATAGATAGATGGTCTCGTGGTCAATCCAGAAGGTGGTTTTGTGGGATATGGTGAGCAACATATGTGGACTCATAAGTCGGGCTTGACTCGCTCCCTATTTTGATGACCTTCTCCTTCCACACAACATTGATGTAATGCACATCGAAAAGAATGTTGCCGAGGCACTTTGGGCAACAATCATGGACATTCGACAAGTCAAAGGACAACGTTAAGGCTAGAGTGGATCTCGCAACGATATGCGATAGACCAAACCAACATATGAAGCCTCCTAGTCGCGGCAAGACATGGAGAAGGCCTAAGGCCGATTTTGTCTTGAGCAAGCCCCAAAGGAGGGAAGTACTAGAATGGATCCAGACGTTAATGTTCCCTGATGGGTATGCAGCTAATATGAGGAGGGGAGTGAACTTATCTACTATGCGAGTCTTAGGGATGAAGAGTCATGACTACCACATATGGATTGAGCGGCTTCTTCCGGCGATGGTTCGAGGCTATGTCCCTGAGCATGTCTGGCTAGTGCCGCGAGTTGAGCTATTTCTTTCGTCGACTTTGTGCCAAGGAGTTATCTCGGACCGTGATTGCTGACTTGGAAAGAATGGCATCTGTGTTGCTCTGTAAGTTGGAGAAGATCTTTCCACCCGGCTTCTTCAATCCGATGCAGCATTTGATTTTGCACCTCCCGTACGAGGCACGAATGGGGGGGCCCGTGCAGGGCCGTTGGTGCTATCCAATCGAGAGATGTCTAAAGGTTCTTCGAAAAAATGTAGAAATAAATGCAAAATCGAGGCTTCCATTGCAGAGGCATACATTCGGAGGAGGTGGCGAACTTCACAACAAAGATACTATGGTAACAACCTCCTAGCGTGCATAATCCACCCCTCGTTACAATCTTGGCGAAAATGAATCGAACCTCGGCCTTTTCCGAGGCAACTTCGGGCGCAAGTGCATCGACCCTAAGACCTTGAATCATGAAGAGTGGCGCCATATCATGCTATACGTGTTGACCAACCTTGACGAAGTGGCACCAGACATGCGATAAGTTCTCAACGAACTTGTTAAATACGCCGTCACTATGCGCATCCAACCCCTTGTTTCTCGTTGTGTACAGGAATTTCTTCATGAATTTCGCGCCAATCAAGGATCCTACCCCACGCGGTAGATACCCTTCTTAGGCGAGTGCGGGAAATGGAATGCCCGATTTCATTTCTTGGTTCAAACGGAAGGTACCGTCAATTTAGCTCGTATTTAGTTTGACATTCCAAGTTACTCGTACGTGCGAATAATATAATGATGTATCCTGCTTGAGCTTGCAGGGCCAGAGGGATGCGTCTATGTGTGCCGAGTTGAGACAGGTTGCCGATGGCTTTGCCTATAGGGTCAGGTCATTTTCTGGTTATGACGTGAATGGATATCGCTTTCGCACAACAAGCTACGAGCAGAGTCGGCCCAATCGAAGAACCACAAGTTCCGGAGTTTTTACGCCCGGCGTTGATGAGGTCGAGTATTATGGAAGAATTGAAGAAATATACGAACTCAAGTTTCATGGTTCCAAACCTTTAATCCGTCATATTCAAATGCCATTGGTTTGATCCTGAAGTAACGAGACGGACATATTCTAATCTTGGGCTAGTCGAAATTCGACAGGATTCCGTCTTACCAGGAGACGATGTCTATATTGTGGCCCAACAGGCCACGCAAGTTTATTATCTCCCATATGCGTGTCAAACCATAAGGCATCTTAAGGGTTGGGATATTGTGCACAGGGTATCGCCACACGGTAAAGTGCCTGTCCCAAACGATGAAGATTACAACTTAGACCCAAACACATATGACGGAGAGTTCTTTCAAGAAGAGGGACTAGAAGGGAGGTTTGAGATAGACTTAACCGAAGCGATCGGAATGGAAGTAGACAATGAAACGGTTATTGAAGAGGACGCTGGACACGAGGTGCAAAATGTGAAAGACTTACAAATGCTTGAGCGATTACATTTAGACAATGACAATGGCAACATTGCTCATTCGGATAGTGTTGATTATTTCAACATGATTGATAGTGATGATGAGACTTATGATCCAGCTAATCCCGATCATGAAGATTATTTCTAATACATGTAATACTATGTTATTTTGTAATTACGTTTTATTTATTTTGCATCTCTTTCTAAGTACTTCTTGTTTATCTCATGCTTATTGGTTTACTCTTTTTAATTGCGGTGATTGAACAAAGATGGTGGGCGGTGGGATGAGAAGCTAACGTCCTTGTACCGAAGGACAAGGACCGCTGAACCGGGAGAGTAGGAGGAGGAGCAGCGCAGAGGAGTCGTCGCCGCCGCCCGTCGCGTGAGGAGGAGGAGGAGGAGCAGTGCCCGGGAGGGGCCGAGGAGGCGCGGGAGGGCGCACAAGAGGACGACGAGGAGGCGCAGGAGGACGCGCAGGAGGACGACGAGGAGGAGGCGGCAGCAGGGGTTCCGCTTCCTCTAGTTCGTCGGCGCCTACTTGCGAGGTCCGTGAGCCTCCTCGCCGACCGATACTCGTGAGAGACGCCACGATTCGACTGAGGGGAAAAGTAAGTAACTTTAGATGTTATCACTACTTTATATGATATGTTGAAAATCAAAATAGAAATTAATAATTTTCTTAATCACTTGGGCAGGCGGACGATTGTGGCGAGTGGAGGTGCTCACACACGCCAAGTCAACGGCATCCTCGGTCTTCTGTGCAAGGAGCACTTCCCTGGCCTGGTTGAGTACGCCGGAGTGACGGGGCCGACCTACTCATTTGACCACTACGCCGCCGCCCCGATCTTTGCGGTCGGCCCGCAGAGTATTCAACAATAAGGTGGAGCGGGTGAAGCAAGAGCTGTGGGTAAGTCTTCCTCGCACTACATTGCTCAATACATCGTATTCATTGGACATTCTTGAAATAATGAATGGATACATCGTGTTTGTATGCAGGATTTCTTTGGATGCCGGGATCGGACATGAGGCGGGGCGGATGCGGTGGCTACCAAATGTCGCAAAAACTCGTCGTGGACATGCATTACGAGGCGCGCATCCAGCCGTCGTAACTTACCACGGACCGCCTTGGAGCGAAGGTCACCAAAAGGGCGCAAGAACCATGACGCGACCGGGACCGCACTGCAGTAAATCTGAGAACATTATCTGATTCCTTTTGAGATTAAGTAGGCTTAATTTCATCTTCGATATGTCATGTACTTGATGGCTGTAGATGATTCCTTATTGGTGCGCGCGCATCCCGATCTTTGGAGCAGATGGTGCACAAGTGGTGCTCACGCGAGTGGAGGAGACGCACAACTTGTGCCGGAGCGCGTTTGATGATGCAGTGTCGCACACCATCAAGGTAGCCGCAACCTCGCGGATACGCGGAAACATGGGTACGCGAATTCATTTATTTATTCTAATGCTCAATTCGCATGATTTCTAATCATCTTGCTTTTTTTCGCGATCGGCGTCACATGGTGGCCACCTTGCTCCATCTTCAAGGCATTTGCTATGGCCCACAAGGGCAAGCGACGTCCGACGTCGACTACAACCGGAGGGCGGGCCCGAGGCGCATAAGCAATGCGACCGCCACAACCGCCTTAGTGAGTACACATCGATGGCAAGGGAGGTCCATGGGCGAGTACGATCCGAGCACCGAGGACCTTGATGGAGAAATCGTCATGAGGGTGGGAGGAGGCAAGAAGCATGGGCGACTTTGGATTGGCGACGCGCAATCGACTCGGCCACTACTCCCGCCTCCTCCGATTCGAGCAAGAGCAAGAAGCACGAGCACGAGCCCGGCCATACGACCTCGGCAGGACACTTCACACCACCGGGTGGAGGCACTCGAGGTTATTCCTGGTTTATTCGTCGTTCATTGGTTTTTTCATACCTTTCCTTTGCATTATTGTAACATTGGGGTGAATATATTGTAGGCCCAGCTGGAACAAGAGAGGAGGATACGGGAGTAGATGCAGGCGAAGATGGAGAGGGTGGAGGCCGAGCGGCAGGCCGAGCAGCGGAGGATGGCGGAGATTCTTCAGTACATGCAAAGTCTTGGCGCCGCTACGGGTGTAGCTCCGCCACCTTCGCTATTCGCTCCACCTCCACCTCCACCTCCTGACTATTCTACTCCTATGAGTATAAGTGTTTTAGTTTGTATGTTCATGCTTACGGTCAAACCTAGTGGAGTATGAAAGTTTTATTCATGTATGGTATATATTTATCTTGTCTCACACATGCAATCTCTTCTCCTTTGTGCAGAATCAATCGGCGGGATCGAACGATCCTCATGCTTCAGTGAATCCTTCACCAAATTAGTCTCATTGGCCATCTTGGTGATACTACTTGTGGTTGTTAATGGTACGTCGGTTTGCAATTATGGTTGTAGATGATGGAGCACTTGGATTACTTGTGAAGTTATTTGTGATATATTGTGAGACATGTGACATTTGTGATATATATGTGGTGTTGGTGATATATATGTGTTGTTGATGATATATATGTGATGTTGATGATGTTTGTTATATATATATCTTCTGTTTGTTTGGATGGGATGTAAAAAACAAATAAAAAGGTTGTTTTCAGTCACTTTGCCGAGTGCAATGGCCATGACACTCGGCAAAGTGCCAATGTTTTGCCGAGTGCAATAGCCAGGCACTCGGCAAAGTGACCAATTCTTTGCCGAGTGCAATAGCCAGACACTCGGCAAAGATGGGCTGTTTGCCGAGTGTCCTCCCGGTGGCACTCGGCAAAGACGTCGTCACGGTGGCGCTCGCCGTCACGGGGACTTTTCTTTACCGAGTGTCAGATTAGCACTCGGCAAAGCCTTTGCCGAGTGCCCGATAAAGTGCACTCGGCAAAGGGGTCTGTGCCGATATACTGTTTACCGTGCGCCCTTTGCCGAGTGTAACACTCGGCAAAGCGTTTGCCGAGTGTATAGCGGCCTTTGCCGAGTGCCTGAGGCACTCGGCAAAGAAGCTGTCTCCGGTTGTGATTATTTCTCAAATAATGCAACTAGCAACAACCCTAGAGTCGTAGAGAGCACAACTCAAGCAAAAAAGGATCGTCATGAATTTTACATTGTTTTCTTTCTATATATTTTTAAATTTGGATGGCAAAATATCAGTAGATATATCTTTCATATGATTGTCTTTTGTTAGCTTCGACACACGAGCACCATCTCTATTTTCATCATGGCTTCGCCATTGGACCAAGATGTTGCGCGTGCTACGAGCCTAGACCAGTCGCCCTGTCTTGTCACCGCGTCGCATCACCCGGCTGCCGCTCACGGGATGCACTACACCGTGGCTACCGCGCGCCTAGTGCACTTCACTACGTTGCCTTCTCTATGATAGGGATTTAGGTTAACTGAACACGCATTGTTTGTTACCGAGTGTAGTGTTCGCACAACTGATTATTTTTTAACAAGAGAGTGAAATATTAAATACATAATAATTAGGCAATTAAATTTTAAAGTTGAGATTTCACAATAAGACTTCATAATGTAGGTGCGACTTACATTGCGCGCAAGGTTTGGTTACGCGCATATGTTAATCATGCTACTCGTATGGTACAAATGACAACTTGCAAAAATCATTAATTCGATCTACACGTAAGATACATGTGCGCCTTTTAGAATCGAAAAAACTAGGGGATTAGAAAGAAGTCTTGCGGGCATACGTCCTATCCAGCTGGGTCCATCGGTGCCTTTCCCTTGTCTCCTACAGCACTGTGGGCATGAGCCTTCACGTAGGCAGCTATGTTCTTGGCTTCCAAGACCTCTACAGGAGTATCCCAGCCCGATGTAACCACCCAGTTAGCAGGTGCATCAGGGACCATGGTTGCCTTTTCCTTGTCTGCTGCGCGCTCTGCCCAGGTGTCCTTAGCGAGCTAACTTTTGGTCTTCCACCACCACCCTGGTTCTGTAGGGACCATCGCTGCCTTTGCCTTGTCTTCCCTGCTCTCGACTGAGTGAGGTTTCCAGTAGGTAAAGTTATCGGGCGCCACCATGTTGTTCAATATGTACTTTTGCTGAATGAATGCCCTGACATACTTATCTGGACCGTCAATCCATTGGAAGAAGTGGCAATACTCTAACGGCTGCCAATATGCACGGATAAAGTTAGCAGTATGTGAAATGCAACATGCAATGTGAAAAATCGATGTATGCGCGAGATTCTCTTATGTTGATATCCCTACACGTGTAGTATGCCCGGGCGGCAGTCTCCGGGTGTGTGGACTGAATGATATATGCCGGGTTGCCGCAATTGCACTGTGGGCGTGGAAACTCTGATGGTGGAGTGCATCCTTTATTGAATTATCCGGATAGGTTTTCGTCTTCCCGGGAAGCCACTTCCACTTCTACATCATATCCCCATAGTCTGACATCTCCAAGCCCGACGTACTGATCTCCTCTACCAATCTTCCCCCACCTTTCTCCCTACTATGAGAAATTAGTTCGAGTGGAGTGTTGGCTGTGATGGTGGATTGTACCTCGATTTTATAATAGGATAGGGTGTAGTGTTGAGGGGGTAAATTGTGGCTAATGACAGTGCACTCATGTCCGCAATGGAATATTTTGGCACAGCTAAGTTGGTGAGTGATATCTACTCATTGAAAAAAGCTAGTGCGAGTTGTCATTTTAGTCTGAAAAGGTGACATAGCATGATGTGGTCATTTCAGTTTGAAAAAGTGGGATGACTGGTGAATGATTTGCACTCAATGAGAAAAGCCGGTGAATGTTGTCATTTCAGTTTGAAAAGGTGGCATGACATCGTGTGGCCATTTTGGTCTGAAGAGGTGGAATGACTGGTGACTGATGTGTACTCACTGAGAAAAACTGGTGCGGGTAGTCATTTTGGTTTTAAAAGGTGACATAGCATGGTGTGGTCAATTCAGTCTGAAAAGATATGATAACTGGTGAGTGATGTCTACTCACTGAGAAAAGCTAGTGCGGATTATCATTTCGGTATGAAAAGGTGGCATGACATGG
This sequence comes from Ampelocalamus luodianensis, assembly GCA_036346255.1. Taxonomy (NCBI): domain Eukaryota; kingdom Viridiplantae; phylum Streptophyta; class Magnoliopsida; order Poales; family Poaceae; genus Ampelocalamus; species Ampelocalamus luodianensis. Next base: position 65,064,428 of record CM070628.1, read on the forward strand.
TATGGTCAACTCGGTCTAAAAAGGTGTCATGGCTGGTGAGTGATGTCTACTCATTGAGAAAAGCCTATGCGGGTTGTCATTTCGGTCCGAAAAGGTGGCATGACATGGTATGGTCAATTTAGTCTGGGAAGGTTGGGTCCACTGAGTACATGCGTGTTACAAAGAACACGCAGAAGGTGGAAAGTTCATACATAGTGTTTAAAACAACATGCAACCTAGATACTAGATATAATCTGAGTACATACAGAGTAATACAAACTGAGTACATGCGCGATGCTAAGAAGTATAATGCTACATTACTGGAAACAATATGGATCACTCATCTGAGCCGCCATGTGGTCACTGCATGCGCAGCCTTGTCCTGCGTGCAATTTGACCCGTGGGGTAGGTCAACCAGGTTCGAAGAGCGCATCTTCGTGCGAATAACATAGGGAGACCGTTGAGCGGGCCGAGGTGCTCTAGCAAGCTAACACTGGCCAATCTGGTCACCACCTCGAAATATATCAGAAACCCAATCCGATAAGAATCCCCTACTTGGAGCCATGGCCACGCTGGTACAATGTAACAACCGCCATGGGATAGGCGGAGCTCTGGCCGTGTTGGTAGGACATACCAATGGCCGTGGGTGTGGTGGAGCTCTGGTTGTGGTGGTACAACGTACTACCCGCCACGAGACCGACAGAGCTCTAGCTGTGCTGGTACAATGTACTGGTGTGCTCGCTGTGGTGCTGCCGAGTGTCGCCGTGGTATGCACCTCTGAACTCGTCGTGGTACTAATGACTGTAGGCTAGGGGGCACCCTAGGTGGTACAATGCAACTCTGGGGTGTGGTGTAGTCCTCCATGGGAGTAGCTGCAAAGGCTGCTTCTTTGTCAGTTGAGCCGATGTTACCGCCATGGCCAACCTGGTGAAAATTGTTATGTTAGTACGAAACAACAAATAATTTGACATAACGAACGATAATGCAAATACGAAGAAAGTAGGCATTAATGTAGCACATAACATGCCGTATGGGATTACGCTCCTCCTCGCTGCTCCTATGTAGATGTTGCATGAGGTAATGATGATGGTGCAAGAACACCGTACTGCAAAAAAGGTCCAAGTTAGTACAACGGGCTACAATAACAACACAACAAGTCTGTAGTATTGTGAACTCAATATACCTCTAGTGTGTCCTCCATCCGCGGGTGGGTGTACGAATGGTGATCACACTAATGATGCATCCCCACAGACGTGAGGCTAGGAAATTGAATGAGGTTAGCACAACATTAAGCAACATCAATAATTAGGACATAAATTGAACATAACATACCTCACCAATCCATAGTGCGGATAACCGATGGGGAGTGGGTCGGTCCACTCAGTGAGCATCTCGAAGCATGTCGTCCCTCGTCATACCACAAGTCAAGTTTTTGACAATCTGCTTGGCATCGTCGTACATGGACTTTACCAGCTCGAGAAGCCCCTGAATGGTGTGACCGCCCCTACGGAGGGCGGAGTCTCCTGTGTCTATGATATGTCGACCCTATTGAACTACATTGACATGGAAAAGCTGTTGAGTACAAGCACAAATAATATCATGTTGGAAGCGAGGAGCAATTAAGAGTGTTTTACAGTGTCATCATTCCACAAAGCTCGGTGTCGATTGAAGCTAGTTGTAGCATCACCTCATGCGTAACCTACTTCGGACGCTCCAGGGGAGGACAAGTGAGCTTGGTGTGCGTCCGTGGTATGTACCACTATAGGTATTGTCAGACCCCAAATTTGGAACTTAGGACCCACTATGTATATTTGTGCCATTTTCTGGATCAATAGATAGCACACATAGTTATATTGTTGGTTCAAACACATATCACAAAAATGTAAAACTATCGCATAATATTAAACAAAGCATAAATATACCTTATGGCTTTTGACTTTTGACTTTTAGATTGGTCAGACAGGCCAAATACTTTTCAGAGATCAGCAGCGGAAGTAGAATCATACTATAACACGTGGAAGCCTCACGATATACCCATCGGCAATCGACTGTAGGCTCGCGACCTAGTTCTTAGCCTTCTTGATCTTCAGTCTTGTCCAATGCTCATAATTGTTCGTGAAACCTTCTTTTATACTTACTAACTAAAAGAATGTAAATAGCGAGCATGAGTACACAACCGTACTCGCGCGTCAACACACAATGCAATTATTAGATATGCAAGGTTAATCAAGGAAAGGTTTATGGATCTTTTATTTGCACAAAGCCATTATTGAAATAGAGTAAGTAGTAGCAATTCCTGAGACTTAGCATTTTTAACTAACACATGTTTTTCATAAATTGAGTTTTATTGTAAAGTACCAGTGGAGATTCTATCTCCTATACCATTGAGTGACCACAGCCACCCAATGCTCAGGTCATATCCCGTACTTATCACTGGTCCCAGACCAGGCTTTCTCAACTTCCAGAGCTCCAACCCAACATTTCCAACTGATGGGCCCCAACCCACCCTTTTCATCCATATACAAATGGTTTTATAAAAATGAAAACTACCTCAAGCAAATTCTCAGCACCACTCTTGACTGTGAGCATGGCTATCCAGATAGTTTTCTTACTCTGCAGAGTTTGTACACTTTACCCACAAGAGATATTTCAACTTATAATGCCCCCGACACACTTCCATAGGTGTGCGGCTTAGTTGATTATCACAAGGCTTTTACAATATCCCACCTCAATGCAACTTCGCACCGCTAGGTATCACCTTCTTAGGGCCTCCCCTCACCCACAGAAGGTCTCCCATTTGCACCGTGCAGTTTCGTGGCTTCGTTCTCCCCCGTCTATCCACCCACATCTTCCAATAGCGAAGCCATGCCGAGGCGAACAAATTAGTCAGCCAGGTCGTAGGTGTTACCGACTTGTGGTTGCACTATTTTTACATGAGAGGTCATTACAAGATTCGGTCCTTAATTGACTCGGGCGGTATATCCACATACCAACATTCTCTCATGCACCCGGCACCAGCCACTCTTTCTAGCCACCCGAGTCTAAATCTGTTTTTCAGGTTTTATTTTGTTTTTAACATAACCTTTCTAGCCAACATACCAGCCAGGCTCCAGCCACGGCTACCCAAATCATTTTCAAAGGTTTTTAATGATGTTGGGCAAATTAATGCCTAGATGACAATGATACTATGTCAAGCTAAACATGTCCTTTAAGTGGGTAATTAGTGGCTATTAGGTATCCCATTAATCTAAGGTGACAAGGATAATGTCCAAGTTTCAAGGGTTGGAATTTTATACATAATTATTGTTGAGGCATTAACTATGAGCTAGACCAATATAGTTGTATAGAACATAGCTGTAATACTCCGAGTTTCGTTTAGAGGGAGTTTAATCGGGGAAAAGTTGCAAGTTCTTTTTCCGGTTTTTGGAGCAGTTTCTTGGTTTGGGCCTCCGGCCAGGTCATCCTTGCCTTGAGGTCGGCCAAGACCTCCCCCTTGGGCCTGGCCCATGCGCCTTCCCCCTCCAAACCCTAGCCGGCCCCCTCTTCCCCCCCTTGGCCGAACCCCCCACCCCTCCCTTTGGCCGCCCCCCATCCCCTCTTATCTCCCCCACGTCCCTGCCCCTAGGATCCGCCCCTACCTCCCTGGTGGTTGCTCCCTGCTGTGGTACCGCCCCTTCTTGCCTTCGGACCTTCCCCGCTGCCGGCCAACGCGAGGAGAAGGAAGAGGGCAGCAAGCTGCCGCTTCGGCTAAGGGAGGAGAGGAGGAGGGAGATCTTCGTCTCCAAGGTTCTTCCGCCTACTTCCTGGTTGCTGCAAGGGTAACGATTACTGATCCTCGTCGTTTGATTAGTGGGAGATGCGATTTGGTTCATATTTGATTAGATCGTATTGCTGCGAGTAGAAAGTCGATTCTGTCCAGAATGTTGCGTGGACTTTTTCGTGATATTAGAGGCCGAATCTGAGTTGTCCATCTCCTAGAGATATTTATGTTTTGTTCTTAGCTTTCAGTGGCCACCAAGAACACTGAATTCCGTCGTGCGGATCAAAAGTTATGGTAGTTTTCGTCTCTGCTGTCCAGAATCCTGACGAGAATAAACTGTCAAGTTGTCTTTCAAATTATGGGTGTGTTAATGGAAAATTAAGGGCTTTCACCCAACTAGGTTATTGTAGGCCTTGGTCTTAGCTTTTGATGTTGATAAAGAACGCAAAGTTTGGTGTAGGCAATTAAAAGTTATGGCACTTTCCGTGCTGCTGTCCAGAATTGCCGGAAGTTCTGACAGACAGGGTTTGTTGGTCTTGGGGAGTTTGATACATATAGAATTCGAGATTTCCATCAACTAGGTTGTACCCCTTTTAGAGTTTTATATCAAAAGTTATGATATTTATATCGCTGCTGTCCGTATAGACTTTCTGCTAGAATGTGGTTTAGTTCAAGTAGCGGGTATCATTTAGATGGTGGGATTGGGGTTATGAGTTAGTGCGATGCGAGTAGTTTCTTGATGACTTGGTTCTTATTGAGTAACTTTGGTGTAGGGGGTGAGGCACCAAGGTTAGCGGCTTCTTCGTTGCCTTCCAACGCACCGCTACGCTAAAGGCAAGTACAGTGACTTATGTGTGGTTTGTAAACCCCGGATGCTTGTTGATTAGTATAGTGTTATGTTGATGTGTGAGAAGCTTAAATGTTTATGTGCCATCCACGGGAGTGGAATGTTATGATGACTATGTTCTTTATGTATGCTCTTTCATATGAGTAGAGATGATATTATCCGTTATTCATAAATTTATTCATGCAATCATGTTCATGTTCCGTCCACGGGAGTGGAGTCTAAAGTCCAATCAATTCCAGTATGGGCAAGTGAAGTCCCACCATTCCAATGTGGGCAGTCTTGGACACCCGTATGAAACGTTCTTCATACGGTAGTTTGGATCCCCGTGTTTCGATAAATACGGGCTTAAGTGAACACCGACGGTGTGTCACTTGCTATACCGGTATAAGCTCGAGTGCAGTCCATCCAGTTCATGGCATCCATGCATTACAGTTCTATCTTTCAGATATTTTTCATGTGCTATGTCTCTACATAAAGTATGTTCTTGTAATCGTTGTACTTGCTGAGTCCCGGACTCACTCTTGTTTGTTGTTTTGTTTTAGGTGGCCACTGATGATGATTCTAGCGGGAGGGAGTAGACATGCACTAAACACTCTCCACCATATTCCAATTTCAATAATAGAACTTGGTTGAATTCCTTTATTTGTTTAGAGTTAAACTGCAATAAATAAGGTGTCATGCAGATGACGTATCCTGTTTGGTTTGGATGTTTATTCTTCGATGTGATACTTGTCTTGCTTAAGTTCAGATTACATTTGTGCGATTGTGCCTTATGAGATATTCATCTTTCATTCGTTATAACTTGGAGTATTGCTTCAATCCTCATGATTATGGTTGTATGTTAGAGTCTTTAGGTAACATTTTGGCTTCTGGATAGCCAGGGTGTTACAATAGCAGTGCAATTTCATAATTTAAAACAATATAATTGCAAAAATTATGTGCAATATGATCAAAGTATTGACTCACTTGCTCAATATTATGATAACCTCGGTCCTGATAATTATCCCGCTCAATGTTCTGATAATCAACCCGCTCAATATGCTGATAATCATCCTGTTCAATGTCCTGATAATCTTGATTCAATGATTCTGGCCTCGTCCTTATTGGGGTTGTTGTTCCATTATATCTTTAGATTCTATCTACGCAGAATACGATCAAACCCAAGACAACTGAAAGTATTCAAATAAAATCCAATAAATCCAAATACATTCATACAAAAGAAAATACTTCGAATGAAAGTAAATAGATTTAATGATACCTTGAAAGATGGAAAGATTTTCAGATGAGACCGAAACATACTCATCTGGAGTTGATGTAGAAAGTACTTCAGACGAAGTATAACCCAAAAGAGCTGATGAAGGAAATACTTTAGACGAATTATATCCAAAGGAGTTGATGAAGGATATACTTTAGACGAACTATATCCAAAGGAGCTGATGAAGGAAATACTTTAGACCAAAGCAGATAACTCCAACAGAGAGAGAATGTCCGCAGGAACATTCCTCAATAATTACCTAGAAGGGATAGATCACCTAGCTAGATAGGATCCTTTGATCCACCTTCGGATGATGAATTGTATTTCTACCGGGGGTGGATAGCGATTGATGAAAGCTAGACCCTAGGTGATGGTGTTTGGTAGATGAACCTCTATCATCCACTTGGGAACATACAACTGCTGCTCATCCAACACCTAGCTGCTCTAATGAATTTTTAGTTATTATTTCCTATTTACTGAGGAAGTTCCATGATAGTCAAGTGAGACCTGTGCATAAATGTGGAGTTCGCTCTGGGTAGAGATAAGTCTCACCAACACATGGGACCTAGTTTATTTAATAGTTTATCTTATCAATTTATATTTATCAAGAAAATTCCATGAGCCTTAGTTGAAATTTCCAAGCATTGGCTAGATATTAGCCTTACACTAGATCAGGGGCGTCTATGGTTTTGGGTTCATCTTTGGTTAGCTTTATTACTTGTGTCCCTAGGTAATGTACTAAACTCAACCAAGCGTACTAGGATGATCTTTTAGCTGCAACATGCCTAGTAACACTAGTAATCATATATATTATGAAGCTTATATTTTAGATTTTTGGTTCTCGGTAAAACCTAGTTGTGCATGAGATATAACTGTTATGCTATTAGAACTTAACCACTGATCCTTTCTTGTTTAACCCTTAAAATCCTAAATCAATCATTTGATCATTCCATTATTATTGCTTATAAGGGATTAGGGCCTACTTTTAATACTAAATGATGTTAGTATACCCATACAATCAACTGACCTCTAATTACCTTGTTCAAATTTCAAAATAAATGGAACTCAACCATTAGTAAGACATTAGCTAGCAAAGTTTAACAGTTTTAGCCTCACCCTTGATTTAGGTCTCTTTCCTTTAAACTAAATTATGATTGCATTCTATTGATAATCGATTAATGGCTAATTGCTTGGAATAACTCTTAAATTAGCTTTTAACTAACTTTGTTGGAAAGATAATGGCTGATTGAATACTTGCTTATTTGATTACAAAAATGGTCTATTCATCATCCTTTCGTATACAAGGCTGCACATATGTATAGGTACATACTTCTAGCATTTTATAATTAACCTACTAATACTCTTAGCTAATTACTTAAATTAATTAACAACCATCCTAATTAAAATGTGCATACACTAATCTAATCCAATGAGCCTACTGTCATTCTTACCTTTCAGTTAAAGGCTTAGGTACTAGCTACTCTGATTAGGAAGCAAGTTAGCGGTTCAAGTTATGAAATATCATTTAACTCATCTACAGTTGACATACTTCAATTAATTACTGATGGTCATGAGTCTCTAACTGGATAAAGGATCCCCTAATCCAGACTTGCCTTTGCATCATATTGACAAATACTTGTCTTTGCATCATACTGACAATAGACTTCTGATCATTCTCAATTAACATCACTTAGCCCTTAATTGAATTCACTCCTTAAGTTAAATGTTATTAACATTCTAATTACCTTAATAGAAATATAAGGGCAGACTGATCTATCTGCTACAGCGGTCCTACCACCTGACTTTAACTAAGCCAATTACTTTGTTAAACACTAACCATTTCTATCAACCCCTAGGCCAAATATTTAGTGCTCTAATCCTTTTTGTTTAGCACCAAACCTCCTTGATCTAACCTCCTGAATGAATGGCCCATTATCAGTTAATCCTCCTTTTTAAGCAATCCACTATCATTAGTATTACAACCATGTGCCAATGAGGCCATTATATTGAACATGCGACTTATAGCTAGGCTTTGCTTATCAACCTCACTATCAAGAACAACCAGGCGTGGCGCCAGGGGGGTGCCTGTGGTGCACAGGCACCCTCAAAAAATTGCAAATCTTTTTTAATTAGATATATGTATGAGCAATTTTTTAACTAGGTATATGTATGAACAAAAATAGAACTATTTTGCATATTATTAGTATGTATTCAACAATCCGCAAAGCACTCATACAACTTGGAAAAGACCCCTCACAGAAGAATGATTGGCCAAAAATACATGCTATGGTGGGAGCCTTTGAGTCATTTGACTTTGTTTTCAATGCACATTTGATGCTTGTCATATTTGGATACACAGATAAGTTGTCTCAGTCTTTGTAAAAGAGGGACCAAAATATTATTAATGCTATGGCAATTGTTAATTTGGCTAAGGATAGAATGCAACAAATGATGTATGATGGGTAGGAAGAATTCCTTCAAGAAAAAGTAACATCATTTTGCATTAAATATGACATCAGAGTTCCTAAGATGGATGGTAGATATATGCCTTATGGAAGATCATCATGTTTTTACCCAAAACAAACAAATGATGATCATTTTAGAAGGGAAGTGTATCTTAGTATCATCGATAATGTTCTCCAAGAGCTTGACAATCGGTTTGACAAGGTTAATATGGAGTTGCTTGTTTGCATGTCCGCTTTGAATCCTCTGAATTCATTTGTTTCTTATGATTGCCTTACCAACTTTTATCCTAATGATTTTTCAAGCACAGATTTAATAAGACTTTTCTTTTCAACTTGATAACTTCATTGATGATATACGAAGCGATGATAGATTTAAGAGCCTAAAGAATTTTGGTGAGCTTTCTACTAAACTTGTTGAAACAAGAAAGCATGACATTTACAAGTTGATGTGCTTGCTTCTCAAATTGGTATTGCTCCTACCGGTGGCAACGGTGAGCGTTGAAAGAGTATTTTCGACGATGAATCTTGTGAAGAACAAGTTGAGAAATAGTATGGATGATCGAGTATTGAATGATTGTTTAGTCACCTTTATAGAGCGAGATATCTTCTCGAAGATTAGTGATGATGATATAATCAAGTATTTTCAAGGAATGACATCGCGTCGTGTGGTATTGTGATTTCCATTAGCTATTTAGGACTCTTTTATTCATATAAGGTTTTATTTGAACTATTTGTATTGCATTATTAACTAATTTTGAACTCTTTTGTGTAATTGTATTAGACTTGTGAAATTACATATGTGTCATACAAGATTTTTTTTAGCCTTAAGTGTGCACCCTCAGTGCTAAATTTCTGGCTCCGCCACTGAGAACAACTAACTGTTATTTAATTATCTGAACTAAGCACCTCAAGTTTGGGGGCGGTGGCCGGGTGGTGGAGAGCTTCAATTGGAGGTTGGGGAAGCTTGGGGGAGCCGAGGCGGTGCTCTAGAAGGAGTGAATCGATGCGGGGTTTGTTGGAGATAGCGTGGTGGCCAAAACGACGGCTTCCAGCCGGAAGCGAAGAAGATGAGTCGCCGGCGGGTTCCTGCGAACACAAGAAGAGATTGGGTGAGGATGGTATATCGCACTACATCACGCTAGTGCACACGGCTTTACACAAAGTTCCATAGTTACTTAGTCATAATTAATATTTGCAACTTTACATGAGATGTGAGACTCGAGCATGGCTAAGCAATTGTACTCGCATCTAACCAACCCACGTTGGTGCTATGATATTACCAACTCATAACCAATCTAGGGTGACAAGGAATTATGACATACAAGGCCAAGGTGTGATAACAATTTGGATATTAACTATGCCCAAAGTATTTAAATAAATAATTAAAGTAGAATGCAATAATTTAACACAAAGTAATTTGAAAACTGGGTTCAAGATGATCAAAGGTATGATTTGCCTTGGAAAAGGTCTATGTACTGGTCTTGATCTTGAGGTGCTCCTTCTTCCACAAAATTCCCGACGTAATCGACGTCTACTGCAGAAAACAGACACAAACAAACAAAACCAATAAATAACAGAGGCAAAACAAGCTCCAAAAATTAAATAAAAATCTCAGATAAATAGATCTTGAATTTAGACAAATTTAGAAATTTGAATGGGCTCAATCGGAGTTAGGATGCAAAAGTTATGAGCTTTGGAAGATTGAAAATCTAAAAGAAACCCTAATTTGGATTTTCTGAAATTTCCGAATTACTTTTCTATTGAAAAATCGGATTATTGCGCAAGCACGACATCAGCGAAGGAATTTTGGGAATTAAAAGAAATAAAAGAAAATACTGACATGTGGGACCACCATGTCAGTCTCAAGGCTCACGGTAGACTAGATCTACCGAGCCGATTAGATCTCGAGACCGGTGGATTGTGCCACGATGCGCCGACGAGCGACCACGCACGGACACGTGGCGCAAAGGCCGAGGTGGCGAGCCACGTGAACGCCACGCCGACCGACGCGGCGCGCGGAAACCAATGACAACGGGCGAGCAGCGGCGCGGGTTGCGCGGAGGAGCTTCGGTTTTGTCGGACAAGACCTCGGTGGCGCCGGCGATGCGAAGGGCTCTAGAGGTAGAGGTGCGATGGCGGACTCGACGGTGCGAACCACGAGGCGGCGGCGACGCCGACGACGCGCAAAACGAAGAAAATGCCGCGGTGACAAAACCTAAAAACACTAAAAGAGTCCGAGATGAACCCGCGAGGAAAACAGAGATAGAAACGGAATCGGGATATGATTTTTATCCCAAAAGATGCGAGAAGATAGAGATTGAGTTTGGTACAAAAATCTAAAAGGTTTTGGTTAGGAATTCCGTTGTCTGACGAGGCTTCTAGAAGGCGGCAATGGCGACGGGCCGAAGTCGGAGACGAAGACGACACGCGGGCCCACACGCCGAAAGCCCACACACGCACGGACGGCCAAGATTCGAAGTCGCCCGAACGGTGAAAAATGCCCACTCGCATCCCACCGCCCATTTCTCGATCGAACGTGAAAATGATCGAGGCGCCCAAGGAAAGAGAGGGAAACAAAGAGGTTGACATGCGGGCCCCATGGGAGGCACATAAGGATTTGTAAATTACCGTAAATTCAAATAGGCAATAGAAAATAGCAAATGAACTCTAAAAATTCTAGAAAAATCTAGAAAATATATCGAGCACATAAAACCCAAATAAAATAGTTTTGGCTATTGTTTATGTTGGGATTATTCACATTAAATGTTTTTGATTGTAAAGTCCAATATTAAGCTTTTGAAATTAAATTCAAATAAAATCCAAATGGTGAATTTTCTCCCTACTAACTATTAAAATATTTTTTTAAGCTCTGAAAATTGGGATGTTACATAACACAAGGTAATGCTCGTAGATTGGAGAGAGGGGCATCAGGTCGGCCGAAACGGCGACGGTAGGCGCGGCGGCTTGTGCGGCCGAGTGGGTGACAATGGTGATTGAGCTCGATGGAGTGAGGGGGAACCGGGGAAGGGGAGGGGGTAGGAATGGCAAGAAGGGGGCAAGGCGGCTCGGGGCATGGCTTAAGTAGACATGGAGGGCGGAGAGCCGGAGGTGGCCGGCATGGGCACCAGGTGCGGGATGGACACCGGCATGGGCTATGCGCTCGGGATGGATAGGTGCAGGCGTGAGCGCAATGTGGGAAGCATGCGAGCGACGCGTGGCATGAACGACGTGGTGCTGGGCTGCTGGCTCTAGGGCGGCGTGACGATCGGGAGCTGGCAGGTGGGGGAGAGAGGAAGGTGGCGCTGCATTCTGGAGCGCATCACTTGGGAAAGGAAGATGAAAAATGCAAGCTGGTTTGGCTGCAGCACTTGACCAGGCCAAAGGAACAGTAAGGAGGGAAAATAAAAGAAGAAGGAAAAAGAATGGAAATTTGGTGATTGATCAAATCCTGATATTTTGCTAAGAAATTCACATGTGGTGTTTGAATATTTTGGGGACTAGACTTCGAATTTTATGTTATGGTTTATGCTTCACATAATATTTCAAAGGCAATTCTTTAAATCAATCCTAATTTTATCTGATTCCTTTGCTTTTACAATTTAGGCTTTTAGGTTTTACATTTTCGGTACTATTTTAGAAGGATAATACCTTAGGTTTATTTGGCGTTTACAATTTATGTTTCTAGGGTTTCCACAATCAGGGTTTCTATAATTAGGGTTTTCATTTTACACTACTTGTGTTGGGAAAGAGAAAATGCAATTCAAATAACTCCCAAAAATGCAAGCAAATAGGATGGCAAGATAATCATACAAAAAGTTTTTAAATCTCGTATTTTCGTATATAGTCATTTTTGGGATGTTACAGGTACTCATGGTAAGTTCGAATGTCGTACGGTCATTCATCATTCTTTTGGCCCTTCCTCGCTTGTCTGCATTTGACATGAATAAATGTGAGAACAATGGATGTAGGAAGCAACAATAAACGTTACTTGGATGGTGTTGCACTCACAAGTGGGAAACTCGTGGGAGCAGCCAATGTCATGGGGGAGGCACAAGCTGGAATTGATCAAACTGTCGCATTACATGCTGCAGTGCGCAAGGCTCCACCATATGGGGAAAAAATGAGGTGGCAAGTTGTCGCCCACCACTCAGCTTTCTTGTGTGCACTGCACGGACAATCCGTGTGGGGTTATGTCCAGCACAAATTGTGGGCTCAATGGTGACCACATTGCAAGTTTATCTAGTCTAGATGACACGTAAGCCACCTCCGTTGACATAATTCCATCAACTGGACCATCACCCCCCTGCACCCTCAGGTGTGTCCTCTTCGCTACCATCTGAGTCTTGGTCAGCGTCCTCATCTAACTCCAACTCATCTAGCTGGTTTGGTATAAACTTGTGGTAGTCAATATGGGCCGACCACCATTCTCATGCCCCCCCTCATTTTCAACAAAATTCTCCGCAAGTCTTCTATCAGAGCCTTCCTCTAAACGAACACATTCTCTACTGCCATCATCAACCACCCCCTGCACATCCCCACTCCTACTGGCACCAGCATCATCAATGTTTATCGGCACCCTGTGTAGGAACTGCACATACACCATCGGTCTCTCGTATATCGCCACCTCGGGGTTTGTAGCAATTTGCACCTACTTGCCCCATGCAACGCTACCCTTCGCCTTGTGTAACTCCCATATGCCCTGCCTTCGCCTATTTGTACAGGTTACCACCTCAATGACAAGCTTCTTCCTTGTTGTCCCCGGGTCGAACTCTCTCCGGATGCAGCTCCTAAGCTCGTCAATACTCATCTAATTCAGGCCCTCCACTCGGACCACCTTAAACTAGCATCTTGACATGTCCAACCTACTTGGTCCACGTTGTATGAAACCGTCGCTAAAAAATACAAGCAAGTCTTGCATATTGGATATTACCTACGACCACAATAACCAAATGCACTTAATATCCATGATTTCAACGATTCACCTTTTTTACTACCTATGAATTAAACTAGCTACCTAGCAATTCACATATTTTTCCTATGCTAGCCAACAATCATGTTAAACACATTCGTAAAATTTACCATTTTTTCAGACGCACTATACCATTATTTGTACACAATATGTGCTAAACATTTTATTTCTAGACAACCACCTTAAATGTTTGTACTACTTAATATACATTTCCTAGAGAGTCAAAGCAACTAAACTTCAGTAACACCGGCCTAATTACATTACCTAATTAGTGCATGATTAACATACTAGTAAATTAATGATGACTATCTTTCCAATCACGCGGGTCAAAAAATGCTATAACCATGAATGACCACGTATAAATATTGTTCCTACATAGCCAATAATCGTGCTAAACACTTTCGCAACATGTACCATATTTTTTCCAAATGCATTGCACTATTATTTGTACACAATATGTGCTAAACATTTTATTTATACAAAATCACCTAAACAGTTTGTGCTATTTCATCTACATTTTCCTGCATCGCCAAAGCAACTACACTTTGGTATTCCTTATCTAATCATGTTACCTAATCAGTAGCTTATTAACAGACTACTAAATTAAGCAACCATAACATTGTCAAAAAGCTAATCAAACACTAATCACACAATTAATATATAACATGCATGTGGAAAAATTACCTCTTCTCGAATATCCGGTTGATCTAGAACTTTATATACTAATACGACTGCTAAACACCACTCTAGGAGCTCTTAAATCGGCAGCGCAATAAGAAAATCTTGTTGCCTCCCGCTCGCTCTATCTCTCTCTCTCTCTCTCTCGCTTTGTTCCTCTCTGTTGAAATAAAAAATGAATCTGTTGTGGGGGAGAGAGCGATGGGCGCGTGGTTTTATAGCCACGCAACAACAACCATCCTCTCTCCGGGTGAACGGCACGGACATACCTGGGACAGTGACGCGACACCGGTGGATAGCAACGTGATACGGGGATGTGACCAAGCGTGCGCACGCACAACAGCAAGTGCAGTGCACTAGGTGAGTTGTAGGCGCGCTACAGGGAATTGGGCGCGCAGTAGGGGGAGAGCGACGCGACGTGACAACATGACGATGACTGGACCGGGCGCTGGCACATGCAATAGCAAGGTGCAATGCACCAGGAGAGCAGCAGGCGCACTGAGAACATTATCTACTAATAAGACTACTAAACACCACTCTAGGATCTCTCAAATTGGCAGCACAATAAGAAAAATCTCACTGCCTCCCGCTCGCTTTGTTCCTCTCTGTCAAAATCAGAAATGAAGCTGTTGTGGGGGGAGCGACGGGGGTGCGGTTTTATAGCCACGCGACAGCTACCACCCTCTCTTTGGGTGAACAGCGGGAACATGCCCGGTGATAGCGACGTGACACCGGTGGATAGCGACGCGATACGGGGATCTGACCGAGCGCTGGCACACACGCCCGATTGAAAAAATCTAGGCCCTTAAAAATGATTTTGGTAATTAGTGATAAAAATGTGTTAAGAGACTACGTGTGTGCTAAGATGTTTTAAAGGCTTAATTTTGGATTTTGGATGACGACATGAAAATGGCATGCAAAGATGACAAAAGATCGACATGGCTTAATACAAAGGTATTATGTAGGCCAAGGATCCTTTTGTAGTTTTTATCGGTCTCGGTGATAGGTGGAAAGATTGGATTTACAGGCTAGATGCTGTACTATAAAGAGGGATCATGGCTAGTAGCTTGAGAATTTATTTTGTGCCATCTTGCTCAACTAAGTCATGCATGCATCTTGAACTGCAGTTGTTAGTAAAACTGGTATGACTGCAAGTATAACTGCAGTACAACCGCAATGTGGTAGATCCGATTTTTAGTTGGCGATTCGTTATTTCCAGAAACTTGTTTTTGAGAGTTTTTTCCTCCTTTGAAAATCGGTAGTACCGGAAGAGCCAAGCGGTAGTACCGAACCATGTGAGTGTGGTAGTACTGCACCAAACCATAATAGCTAGTTCAGAAGCATTTAATGAACCCCATATGACCATTGAACAGTAGATGTGGTAGTACCTGCCGATCAATGGTGGTAGTACCACACCTGTTGAATTTTTTTAGGGATTTGCTTCAAATAGTCAAATTTGTGGTTGGAGGCTATAAATATCCCCTCACTAGCACCAAGCTCGGAACCCTTGACCTCAATGAATACATTTGAGCCATTGGTGCACTCTCTACTACTCATTGCTCATATTTCATATTTTAAGGTAGTTGAGAGCATTGAAGTGTATTTGCATTATTTGTTGATCTCTTTGGCATTTGGTAACCTTTAAGCAAGGGCTATGATTTATTACTCTTGGTGCTTGCCGGCACCAAGACGACTTGGAGGAAGATTGTGCGGTGATCTCTTCAAGAAGGTTGTGAAGAGGCCCAACACCGTTTGTGAGTGATTTGGTGCTCGCCATCTTCGGAGTGGAGGAAGAGCAACCCTAGTGGAATTGAGGTTCATTAGGCTCAATTTGTGGAGCTGGTCTAATTTGTTTGGGCTTACCTCAACGTGGACTAGTGAAGATCGGCAAGTCTTCGATACTACGGGAAAACATCGATTGTCTTTATTCCAGTTTTCACTCTTGTCTTTACTATTTCCGCATTTACATTTCTAACTACTTATTTGTGTAGAATTGTTTAGCTAGAATTATATTTAGTATTGATATAGCCTTGTGGTGACTTAGTGACCTTAGAATCTATCTCTTGACTTGTGCTAGAAATCTCTAATTAGACCATACTTTAAAAACATGTTTAATTAGAACACAAGTTTTTTAGAAACCTCCTTCACCCCCTGTAGTCGGTCATCCTTGATCCTACACCTGTAGTGCAACCGGTGAGAAGCAAAACGCTGCAGCTGACCAGCAGCACTACATGCAACACATGTCGCCTATCTAAATCCGCAGTGCCATTTTTGCCAATTCGACAGAGAAGGGGGTAGATTTTCTATTTCCTTACCAAAACAGGCTAGATGAGCCAAAACTCTGAACCTAACACATTTTTTGACCGAACATAGCTATATATAGATGAATTATTTTTTTAATTTGGCCCCATACTGCCACCTTAATTACAAAAATAGCTCTCTTGACATCAAAATTGCAAAACTGGCCCCCTACCAAGCGCAGAAAAGCTGGAGGGCGACACAAGGCACTTTCCGCGCTCGGGAGCGCAGAATGTTGGTGCGCAACGCGAAACGTCGAGCGAGCGCGGGAACCAGGGGCACGACGCAAAACGTGGTGGGCTCGGACTGGTTTCGCGCCACCGGATCGAGGCATCTTCGCTAGTTTCCTTCCGCGATACAAAGCGCGCGAAGGAGCAGATAAATCAACGCACTCCGTTTTGGCATGGCGTTAACAAATCAGAAAACGTTTTGACATGACGTTAAGAAAATGTTTTGACGTTTTGACATGATGTTAAGAAATTAAAAAATTCAATGCATGCCAATTCCCATCTCCCGAAGCGAGGAAACTGGGCCGACCCGACGACGCTCCGCGCTGCGTCTTTGTTCCCGTGCCCGCCCGACGTTCCATCTTACGCACTGACATTCCGCACTCGGGGAGCGCGGAAAGTGCCACATGTCGGCGTCTAGCTTTTTCGCGCTCGGTAGGAGGTCAGTTTTGTAATTTTGTTGTCAAGAGGGCTATTTTTGCAATAAATGTGGCAGCAAGGGGCTAAATTAAAAAAATATAGATAGATAGCTCAATGCAAACTTGTAATTAAGTACTACTTATGCTGGAACTTAAAGTTGTGATCCATGAGTAGCACACATCTCGCATGCATGGCCACCAGTTACATATAAAACCTTTGGCCATGTCTTGTTACTACCCCCCCCCAACCCCAAAAAAAGTTGTTGCGTTTTGCTGTCGTCGAGCAGCGAAGTCCAAAAGGCGACCATTGTGTCGTGTTTTGCTATCCAGCTGCTCGCAAAGCGTCGATCCCTGGTTCAGACCATGTAGAGTTGTTGGTGTTCACACCTCCACCCCATCTAACCGTTAGTTAACCAGGGCCATAACTGCACAATTGCTTCGAGGGCTTCACGTTACTCAAAAATCTTATCTGATCTTAACTAATAAAAATAAGAGTTTACCTCCGCGCACCGGGACGAAGCCTCCCACTCCCTCTCCTACCATGAAAATAAAAACACTCGCCCTTTCTCCTCTTCCACCCACCTGGAGGTGGACCCATGATCGGGTGCGTTGGCTTCTCTCTGAAAACGTCAATGCCTCTCTCAGCTCACAGCTCCTCTCTCACGATCTCTATGAAAACCAAAAAGGCCAACTCCCATGATCTCCTAGCCTCTTTCCACCCCACCTGGCCGCCCGTCCTCTTCTCGCGGTCTTCCATGTCGGACCTGGGAGTAACACCCTAAATCCTCTGTGTATTCTACACTAGTCTCTCGAACAGTAGCTAGTGTATACAATAAACAAATATGGTAGCATCCATAAGTCGCACAACTTTATTAATAAATATCAGAGTTTTACAAGATCGACTTACAAGACAACAATAAAGAACACAGTGGCAGACGAAGAAGAAATAGGAGAGCCCATCTAATCTGCCACAGGCAATCGACTGGGGTAGCGGCCTAGTCGTCGAGATCCTCAGCACTGGCAAAGTTCTTCTCCTCTGAACAATATTTTATTAAACAAGAGTGAGTACAAAAATATACTCTGCAAGTTACACCCATAACAGAGTTAATGCATGAGTTAATGCATGCATGGATATTATCAAAAGAATACTTATAGGGTTATTTGTGCAAAAGAAATCTTTGACATTTTAAATACAATAGCTAAGTTCAAAAGCTCAAGCTTTACAATATCTAAAATTGAGTTTTAAATGAATTAATAAAGTTAGTGTAAGCATCAACCTAACACTAACTTAAACACGGGCACCAACCCGAGACTTCAACCAATAATTTTCTCATGGACACACATACATGTCATAAACTGTTTTATAAATCATTTTGAAAATAAAACCAAAGTCTAATCCGCGAAAGGCATTGCTTAGTATGTCCATAACTGTGAGCACAGCTATTCAAATAGATTTACACACTGCAGAGATTGTACAACTTTACCCAAAGAGATAATTGACTTATAATAATCCAAACTAGAATTCAATTGCCTAGTTGCTGATCACAAGATATATGAAACTCCATGAAATCAAAGGAATAAGCTAATTTAGAACAATATGAAAATTAGCTAATTGAGAACAATATGAAAATTGAATTAGCTTGTATTACAACAAGTATAGAAAGACACTTTGCTAGTTGCAACAATGAACACGAGGGCACAAGATTGCACAAAATAAGTGTATGCTCACAATTGCACTAACAAGTAATGGGGTATTTGCTCTAGTATGTATTTCGACCAAAACTTTTCTTTTCACTTTTTCTTTCTGTTTTATTTTCTTTGTTTTTAGCAATGGTCGAAACAATTATATCAAGATGATAGCAAGTAATGAGCTAGCACTTCCCATCTTTTGATTTGCAACAATTGTCAAGTATACAATATATAAGTGCATCCCTAAGAAACAATTGTAGCTAGTCTAAAATAGGTGCAAAGTATTCGCAAAGGATGAAAAGGCTATCAAAGATGATAATTGCACAAACCAAGATATAAGTGATGTATTCAATTTTGGTTTTGGGTGCAAAAATAGCAAGGATACAAGATGATATTCGGTTATATTCAAAGATCATACACGCAATGCTCTTGGCAAGATGAAACCCTAATTGGTTGCTTCGGTTTTTTCAAAACAGTAAGGGTTACAAAGCATGCACTAGGATTTGCTAAGAACAGCCAGCAAAGAGCAATATGCGCAAGGAACAGCAAGTAAGTGATTTGGCTAGGGTTTGCTCTCGGTGAACAATACCCACGTAAGTGAACAGTACCAAAACCCTAATTTTAGCAAGGATTCACAAAACAAGATGATAGATTGAAATTCAAAGATTAAAGCTACACAAAGAAATTAGATCAGCAAGCTAGAACAATAGAATCTAATGGATTAGCACACACACACACACACACACACACACACACACACACACACACATATATATATATATATATATATATATATATATATATATATATATATATATATATATATATATATATATATATATATATATATATATATATATATATATATAGAAAAATACTTTCTACTCAGGAGTAGTTACTCCCACCTTTGATATACCACCTAAAAGAACTTGACATACTCCATTATCACTTTGGGTATACTCATATACTAATTATAAGATACTCCAATGTGAACCACACGAAAAATTTGCAAGAGAGTCCATAGTCTTTAGCATATTTTGTAAATACCTTAATATTCGCACATAAAAAGGAGTATGTCTAAAAATTGTACATACCACCTCTGAAAATATGTAAATACCACCTATATGGTCTTATATACTCGTATACTACACATACATACTCTCGGTTGCGCAAGATACTCCCTACGTTGTGGGATATGTGAGATACAAAATAGGAGTAACTACTCCTGAGTAGGAAAAGCTTCCTATATATATATATATATATATATATATATATAATATATATTTTATATATATATATATATATATATTTGGGTTTATAGGGCAGCAAAGAAAACTAAATGATATCAAGATGATACGGGGACGATCTTCGCGACTTAGAATCTTGGATACACGTAACACGATAACTCAAGAACAGCAATGCAATATGAAATTGGGGCAACCTTGCGTGTAACACAAAACATCCTCAATGGTAATTACACCACAACTCTCACGATGATCCGACCCATACAACCAGCACGTAGGCAATTGCACGGAGAGGATGACCACGACCGATCAATCCAAGCAAACTCGAAGAATCCGCAAGAACAATAGAAGCAAGAACACTCGATTCTGAAAACTAGTAACTAAACAATAGATTGGATCTATCCAAAATCATCAAATTTCGTGGTATCTCTCCTAGGGTCGGCCATACCTCTTAAATAGGGAGTCACTCTCCCTCTAGTTCATCAAAACTGCATGGGCTAAGCCCAAATTCCAATTCAGGCTCTAGAGACCGAAAACAACTCCTAAACGCAAACGACATGAACTCTAGTGTTCTGAATGAAAACAAAAGATACATGGCCGAAATTATAAGTATAATTCGGCCTAAATACTTGGCATGCAAGCCCACACAATTCCCTAACACACAAGGCCCAATTTGGATTGAAATGCACTTCAAATTCGGAATTGACTTTGGGCTAAAATTAGGAGAGTGCTCCAATTCGGATTTTGAGTTTGTGTTGGAGTCCAATGACCCTCCATCATGCCTAGGCCTAGCAAAACACCTCCTTGGGCTGTGTGCCACCCCTCCTTGGGTTCATGTGCCTCCTTGATCCTACCTTGGTTTGGCCCATGTGGCTGCTCACCTTGGATTGGCTTGGCTCGGCTGTATGCTCCTTGGGCCGTGGGCCTAGCTCCCTTAGGCCCATAGGTTGGTACTCTACCCTTGGGCCACCTCCTTTCCTTGGTTTGCTTCTCTTCTTTCATTGGTCGACCGAGTTTCTTCCTCTTCTTTTCTTGGCCGAAGCTAAGGCAAATGTATGCGCATATCTTTCTCACTTGTGGTGCCTTCCTCCCTCATCTCCCGCTGGACACCATAAGTCGATAGAATGTCCTCATCAATATGTCTAGGAACGTATATATATCGTGCGATACTGCGAATCGACGATTGTATCCGTGTGATTAGTTGTGTTTCTGAAGCAAAGCGATGCGCGATCAAGTGATTCGAACTCTTGGTGAATTCAGCATATATACGGCAAAGGATTGGTGCCTTTGTTTAATTGAATTTGAATGCATGTCAGCGCCATTTTCCCCTCATCTCCACCATCTCTGATCGGTATTTGGATTGTCAAGATTAATGAAGGTTAGGAATATGCATGTTCTTCGATCATCCTGTGGAAATGGGTTGAATTTCTCAATGGATTTAGTTTTGAGTGTTTTTTTAATCAAATAGCTGGAGATTAAAGCATATTTTTAGGTTTTGTTTGAACCATGTTTCATATTTTTGCAATATTGGACTAATTTATGTGATAGTTCCAAACATGCCCTTAAGTCTGTTTTATAGAAAGGTAAGAGTAGAGTATATGAATCCACGGTCTTTCTTCTCTCTCTTTTTGCAATTACAAGTAAGAATCACGTGCACACACACCAGCACACATGCACACCACACACACACACGGGAGTATGTCCCCTTAGTATGCGCCTAGATAGACGGAGGCCAGGCATAAATTCACTACCTCACAAAATTCATATTAAAGCGTAATCATGCGTGAGTCATAATTGGACATCAGGATTTGAACTCTGGTGACATTCCAATGGGAATGTCATGGGTGAATAGTATTATGATATTCCTAAGATCTGAGTCGTCGGATCAGTCCTAAGATCTGAGCCGTCAGATCAGAAATAGCGGCCGAGATAGATCGCTACAGTGTTCATAAATAGTACTATGATACAGTATTCTACTACAGTGTTTTGCTACAGCTCCATACATGTATCTCAGCCATCGCTTTCCAATCCAACGGTTGTAAAACAATGTTATGGCACTATTCATCATGACATTGACGTGGAACGGCGGAGGATTTGCTTGAGTTGTACACCCACAACTCTACTCTATCATTGATGAGGTGATTCCCTACCGTCTTTTCTCTGTCTCTCTCTGCGGGGTTCTTAACCATATTGGAGCACCGTAAGCATGTAGAATACTGCATTCTTTTCATCTCAACCGACCATAGATATGGGAACGCAGAGATTCGGTTTTGCTAGCCCCACCGAGGAACCTTGAACTCGATCCTTAGCATGTATGAGATATACCATAAAATAGGCATATTATTTCTCTCGTCGATGCATGTTAGATTTGGATGGATCAGGAGCAGATACTCTCTTTCAGCTCTTTCAGTGTTCCCTTGATATTTGTTTCGGTACATGAAGTGTCTATTTAGTACCATTGATCTGATGTAAGATAAGTCCATTTCTTTTATTTTCGCCGTACGCGCTTCAGCAACAATTTTTTTTTTCGAAAGACTCCTCGGGGTTTGGGTTGCTATGCCTATGCGTGCATGCCGCGCGCAGTGCCACGAGCGCATGAGCTTGCTCGTGCGGACGCGAATCCTATTTGCCCGTAGCGACATGCGAATCCTATTGCCCGTAGCGACATGCTACGACAGATGTGCACAGTCATAAGCTCAATTGAGCGGTCCGATCGACAGCGATTAGCATTTACGAAAGGCAGATTTAGAAGAAAAAAAGAAAAGAAAGGCAAACGCATCACAACGCAAGTGTGAGACTTCTTTTTTTGAGACTAAGGGAGCTCCTTTATTATGAATTGAGAAAGATTACATTCCCGCAGCAGAACCTCCTTCATAAAGCTGGGTATCTCATGCCACATACACCAACTTTGTTTACTAGAGGCTTGCTTTGCACATAAATGAGCAACAGTATTACACTGTCAATGCAAAACAAAAACCAAACTCCAAGAAACCCTTGCTAAGCTCCTTAATTTCTGCAAGTACCTGCGCAATTTCAGAGCGTGACTGCACCGACTCATTCCAAATATCAACAAGTTGTTTGCTATCTGTTTCTAGAATAACTTTCCTCACACCAGACTGCATAGCTAGCTCCAATCCATCTCTACATGCTAATGCTTCTGAATGTAATGCAGTAAGCACACAAGGGTACCAAATCGCTTTAGTGTAACACCCCGTTTTCGTTTGGTGAATAGTAATCTGGAGTTCAACTCTATTTCAACCTATTGTGTAATTCAAAAATTCCCTAGCTTCTACCCTATTTCAAAATTTCCAAACCAAATTCAAATTTGACATCCCTTTTCAAAATTTCCTTGCTGCTCCTTGGGCTCAGCCCACTCCTCCATCTTCCTTGGCCGGCCCAGGCTGCCTCCCTTTCGGCCTGCTCCCTGGCTCAACACCAGCCTGGCTCCTCCTTCGCCCGGTCCGAACCTCGCATGCCCGAGCCTTCACCTGCCCCATCTTCTCTCCTGCAGCGCGCCCCGTGCGCCCACTCTGCGCCGTGTCATCACGCCTGCACCACTCCACCTGCCCGTGTCAGAACCGTCGCTCCCTCACCTGCTCGTGTCGCCGGGTCTCCTCGCCGTCGCTCCCGCACCGGCCCCGTCCTCGCTGCTCAGGGCGCCCATGACTGCCTCGGGGCAGTGCGCTCACCCACCGAGCTCCCAACGGCTCCCATCTTTTCCCCCTCCCGGCTATTCATCTCTTGGTAAGTGTCCCCAGAAAATCGCCCGAAATTGGTGTTCTTCTCCCCCCCTGGCCGAACCACCCCTTTCGCCGCCGATCGCGTTCTTCGCCTCCTCAGCCCAATCGCCGCCGCCGGGAGGACCTCCTCGACGCCCCGAAGCCATCCCCCACCTCACCGGCCGCCTTCTTCCCTCTCCGGCGACCCCTCCACGTCGCCTACCTTGCCGCCGCCACGGTCAACGCCGACAGTCCACCTCAAGCATCCCCAGGCTCCACCGTTGCCTCCGGTGAGCTCCATGGGCCTCCATGATGCTCACGCCCCTCTTCCCCGGCTCAAAGCGCCATCAGGTCGCCCCCGCCGCCGTGGCCGTGCCCTCGCCGCCGCTCCTTGCCGTCGGGTCGTCGCTCCGGCGTGCCGCCAGCTCCGCCGCCAGTATCCTTGTGTTCGCCATGCTCGTGGCTCCCCATTTTTGTGCCGTGCCCGCCTGCGCCGACAACGGGCAGTGCTCCCCCCTCCTCTGTTAGTCGGAACAGTCGACCAACACTGGGCGCTTTAACCTCCCCTTTTTAATCTGTCTTAAAACCCTAACCAGTTATTGCTTTGATTAATGGCACGATTAATACCGCTTTGTGTTACCGCCGTGCGGGCCCGATCAACACTAATGGCCGGCAGTTAAAAACCCGGTTCCCCCTCCTTTAACTAACGAGTGGGCCCGCATACAATAACCCCCTCTCTTTGCCAGTTATTCTTTTCCCGGACTTTCGTCTGCGTAGAGTTCGAAGAAGCGGGATGTCTTCACTTCGATCAAGCACAAGAATATCAAAACTCTCTTACCTTTAACTAAGGTGAGTCAATACTTTGATCATTTTGAGTTTATATTTTATGCAAATTATATTCTTTTAAAATACAAAATTGTATACTT
Source organism: Ampelocalamus luodianensis (assembly GCA_036346255.1). Taxonomy (NCBI): domain Eukaryota; kingdom Viridiplantae; phylum Streptophyta; class Magnoliopsida; order Poales; family Poaceae; genus Ampelocalamus; species Ampelocalamus luodianensis. Next base: position 65,088,903 of record CM070628.1, read on the forward strand.
TACTTTTTTATGCAAATGTATGTTAAATTTTAATGTCGCTAAATCCCCACATGATGTTTTAAATATTACGATGACATCCCTTGACAATTGAATTACTTAATCCTTGTCACCCAAGTAATTTATGTGGTAATTTACTAGTTATAGGTCGAACTTAAGTGACATGCTAATTTTGCTTAAGTATCAGGACATTAAATGTCACAATCATCATCTTTTAATCATGAAAATAGAATTAGGTAGTCATTGGGGTAAATGACTAGAATATTGAGACAATGTATTTTTGCTGTTCCAAAAACATTAAAACTCGCTATAACCACGTCTGGGTGGATGGTATGGTACGTGGTGGGTGTTATTGTAGTACGAGAATGGTGGGTATGTAGTATGAACCGTCCGGATGGATTAAGGACTTAATATTGGCATGATCTCTCATTGTAAAAACAAAGTACAACTTGGCTTAGTAAATTTATTGATATCTGAAAGTCATCTCGCTGGAGGGGTATGAGGTAGTGCAAGCCTTGGCTTGAATGGGACACCGATGCAAGGTGAGGTTGCTAGCTACGCTAGACGTTGTGGGGTAGTCCAGTCGCGCTAGCGTTGTAGTGAACATCCCGCACAACTTATAGGACCCACTGCAAATAGGAGCAACCCATATGGGTGAGATGACGGAAGGGGCGAGATAAGTTAAAAAGTTACTGTGATGATCTCTCAACTACATGACTAAGGAATCATGTGGGGCGACGAGTTGAACCACTTGTGGATAAAGTGTACAGTCTTTGCAAAGTACTAAATTGTTTAAACAGCCGTACCTACGGTCATAGGTCGATATGGGAACTTAACTTAGTTAGTTCTATTTCAAAAATCTTGATGCGTGGGATGAAAATGTGGTGGGCTCACCTAGCCTAGAGATTAAATTTTTCCTGGGTCGTCGTACCCAGTGATGTTAATAAATGGAGGTAACTCCAATCAAATAAAGCATAAGGTGGAGGTAACATTCGCTGTATTTAATATTGCACAATTACTCTCTTTAATAAAATGTAATTTGTTAAAATGCTAAGTGATAGAAATTTATAAGTATGATAATTGAAAATGTTGTTTTAGCAAATAAAAGAACCTGAGCCAATCCTTGTTAAGCCCTGCATGTATTATTACTACATCTTGTGTGTTGGCTCGCGGGTACGGAGGTTGTGCTCATTCTCGCTCTTCTCCAAACCCTCAGAAACCGCGAATCATGGAGACTACACGTATTATGAGGATCCTGAAGTCGGCGGATAAGGCAATGATGAAGAGTAGTCTGGCTTATAGTAGTCTAGGTCTCGCCCCAGTCTAGTTGACTCTTTCGGTGCTTGCGTATAGCAGATATTATTCAAATCCTTGGTTAATATCAGTCGTGCATGAGCTACCCTAGTGACTTGCCTGTGGAGAGATGTGCTCTACCTCTTTTGCTTCCACTGTAGCTCCACTGCTTTTATGTAATGTAATCCATTTGGCCTATTCAGCCCTTTTGTGAAACTCGACTCGATGCGGTCTATGTCACTCTGATGTCTGTAATATATCGAATGGTTTAGTTTACGTCATGTATGAAATGACTCCGTAATGTGTCTGTGAGTGCTATCTACTGATTCAAGGAATAGCACAATATTTTCACAGAGGATTTGGATTTGCAAAATTCGGGTCCGACATTTAGCCACAAGAAAACTTCCCTGATCATCCCGAATTACCATGCCAGAAGCTCCTTGGTGATTGCTAGCATCAAAAGCCACATCTGAATTGGTCTTGGGGAGGCGACCAAGAGGCAGGCTTCAAGTACTCAGCACATCTTGTCGACAAAATCTGATTCAGAACAGTCCCTTTATCGGCAAGATGCATGGCATAGATCGGAGACTGTATCTCGAGCCCAAATCATAGCTTGACGTTGTGACATACCTTGGTCACCATGCCTTCTTTTATTGCGAACTGTCCAAAGCGTCCACATACCACAAAGTATAATCGTTGCCTTATCTTGATTACAACACTGATCTTGTAAGAGCTCAAATGCCCAAGTATCCTTATGGAATTGAGGTGGTTTGATATCAGACGATTCCATCATAGAAAATCATCATTTCCTTGCAACAATGCACTCCACTAAGGTATGAAAAACTGACTCTAAATCTGCACTAGCCGCTTCACATATATCAGCGTGATCAATATGTCTTCTCTGCGGATTTTGACGGGTTGGTAAGAAATCACGCAGGACCCTCCACCAGAAGATTCGAACTTTTGATGGGACTTTTAGTTTCCACACCTTGTGCCAATAATCTTGGTGATTTGACAAGCTAGCAGAGTTCCTTACCTGAATGTTCCTCCGATCTTCAGACAGCAATTTGTAGGCCGACCGAACCAAAAAAGATACCATGATGTTCAGGTTGCTAGGCCCAGAAATCTTCCCCCATGCATCCTAATGGAATCCGCAGAATTGCATCCGCATCAGGTGGAAGGAAAACACTTCGGATTAAAGGCTCGACGAGAATCTAATAATTCTCAATTAATTAAGTTATTTATCTATAACGTTTATAGATAATAATGTATTTTATATAACCTTCAAAGGTGCCCCTTAATATTAACAATGAGGGAGATCATACATACCTAGTGGTTGTAATCTATTTTACGATCACTCTATATGGTCGTAAGTTCTTCTACGACCACTAATTGATTGTAAGTTCTACTACAATCACCCTATATGGTCGTAAGTTCTTCTACGACCATCTATTGATTCTATGTTCTACTACAATCACCCTAAATGATTGTAAGTTCTTCTACGAATACCTATTGATTGTAAGTTCTAGTACAATCACCTTATATGGTTGTGAGTTCTTCTACGACCACCTATTAAATCGTAAGTCCTACTACGATTATCTCATGATCGTAAGTCTTACTATGACCACCCTATAGTCGATAAAGCATATAGACATGTAGGCTCAATCGACTAGGGACATTTATGCGCTGTGTTTAATACACGTAGTAGTTAATATGTGTTGTTATTCCTAAGATAACTGCACGCGTATTAAACCCCTCTGTCTCTGACATAACTGCAAGGCGACGTGGGGGAGATGCTTCTCTGACAATAACTGCCCTTAAACGTGTGCATTGCATCAAACGTCAAGGTGTCTTTTGGCGTAGACAACTGCCACCCCTTGGACAGAGGAGAGAGGGCCAGATGAGAAGCGAGAGATAAGAAGATTAAGCCCTAGCTTTAGTGACCCCTCCTTGTTGTAAACACAATCAATACAGTAAACACAGGAGTATGATTATTATTCTCTCAGGAGAAAGCCTGAACCTGTATAAAATTACGTGTCCTTTTCTGTATGGTTTCGCTCTAAGAGAGCCCCCAGCATTCATTTATAAGATCGATATTAAACCATGGATAAGACTCATTCCACAAACCCCATCATCAATCAGGTCGGCAACAAGATCAACATTGGCAATTCCTTGTGGAGTTAGAGGTAGAGTGATAATGGTTAGGAATCCACTTATCACACCAAATCTTTGTGGTAGAGCCATCTCCAATTCTGCGAATCATACCCATTCTGAGGACATCCCTGCCACTTAAAATAGCTCGCCACGTATGGCTAGCATGTTTATGTCTTGTTGCCGACAAGAAATCACCTTGCGGATAGTATCATCCCTTAAGAACACGACAACATAAGGACTCTGGATTTGTTATTAATCTCCAACCTTGTTTTCCCAGCATGGCACTATTGAATAGAGAGAGGTCTCGAAATCCCATACTCCATGAATTTTCGGCAATGCCAACTGTTCCCACTTCTGCCAGTGCAAACTTCTGCTATCCGCTGCACCTCATCACCAGAAATTGGAGATATATTTCGTCACTTTCTTACAAGTATCAGTGGCTAGTCTGAAACAGCTCATTGGATAAGTCGGTACTGCTTGGGCCACCGATTTGATAAGCACTTCTTTCCCTACATAGTTTAAGTCCTTCTCAATCCAACCACCAACAAGACTTCTTATTCTGCTTGGCATGAATTCGAAAACCTCTTTTGTCGAACGGCCAACAGCAGTTGGGAGACCTAAGTACTTTTTGGCCAAAGCTTAATTTCGGATGGCAAGAGTCTCCAGCACATCTGACGCAAGTGTGAGACTTGAGCCCATTTCCTTTCCTCCTATCGTGGACCTAGTACGACAAAACCAGCTGAAACGTACACTCGCATGCTACTCGCTCCATACGCATACACACGATCGAGTAGCTATAGCTAAGTCTAGCAAGGAATAGGATCGAGAAGTGTGTCAAATTCGATTCGTTCGGATACAGATGCCGGATAAAATGAATAATCTGATTGACACCCTAGAGAAGTCCATCACAGACGTGCATGCGCAGGAATGTTCCTCTATCCGGCCACGCATGCAAGCAAAAGCAACCGTCGCTGGGTCCGCGCGACGAGGCCGCGCGCGGCAACGGGGCCGGAACCCGAGCATCGTGCTCCGGCCGCGCCCGGCACCGTCCCGCGCGCGGCTGTCCCGGTCTGTCTTCTCGTGTGCGCCTACCTCCTTTCCCGGGTCCGGATCAACTTCTTTTCAGTTTAGATCGACTCTCAACCTGCATGCATTAACGAAGTTGCCGCGTCAGTCAGCAACCCAACATGGCAAGAAATAATTAATGCTACCAGCTCGCTGACTCTCTAGCTAGGCCAGAAGCCGAACGAAACGACGCATGGGGATCGATCGTAATTTTATGTACTTCCAATCCAAAATTGCTATCATTAGTGTACTTGATCAGTTGAGGCTGTTCGGACTTGCTAAGATCGATAGCTAGCTAGCAGCCTAGCACACTGCACCGGTCGCTGAAAGATGCGCCCATAGAACATGCACGCCGTGCCCTCCCAACGGTTGCTTTGCAAACTCCAACTCCAACTCCATGTGGCGCGGCCTCGATAATTAAACACCTTCTGCAACCACCATTACCTGTCCAAACCGAAAAACCAATCATTCTTGGTACTGCAATTTTCTTTTTGTTCTTTTCGAACCTGTGTACCTTTTTTTAGTTTGAATCTGCACTCTTACGTGATATAAAACACTTCGAAATGATATCCCTAGCTCGCTAGATGTATATTTTCTAACTTGCTATAACCTATAAGTGCATGTTTGGAACGCAAGAATTCAATACTCATGAGATGGTTATGATACTCCAAGTTCACCTGGAAATCCTACAATTTGGACTGGGTCGGCCTTATAGTTTCCTGGGTTTTCACGATAACTTAAGGAAAGAGCTGCAGTTAATGTTTTTTCCCGACGAAGTTAATGTTTATCACTTCTCTTCATAGCAAAATATTGTAACCCCTAGGGACTAATTAGCTGACACATAAATTAATTTCACGAGAATTTTGTCGAAAATAGTGCATTCCATATAAGACACTTGCGAAATTCCGACGATTCAGTTGGCAGTTTGTTGATGCTTACGTTTCTTTCTGTTTTTGTGCGTAAGAAACCAAAGTCGCCAATCTTCGATCTTAACGTGCCTTGGACGACATGGTGAAGTGGAAAATGTGGGCTCTCGTAAGGAAGGCTTGTCGATACTTCTGACCTTTTGATAAAGATCTGTTTGTCCTTTACAAGAAAAGGCTGGGTTCTTTCTTTCCACAAAAAGTGGAAAGAGAGAAAGAAAAGCCGGGCTCTTTTCATATGTTTGGCTTAATAAAAAGATGGATCTCATTTCGGTCCCTTTGTTCAGCTTGTTACCTCTTGAAGATCTCCACACTGGACACTTGCAGAAATCCAGAATTCTTCAAGCAGTGCAAGCCAAAAGGAAGGAAAAGAAAAGAGGTTCGAAATTGAAGCTGCGCAAGCAGCTCAAGAATAGGGCTTCAGTTACCTGCACATCTCTACTTGTGATATCAAACAATTCTTATTTCCCTGTTCATGTCATGCATATTTCACGTGAAAACTAGGTGATTAACTGATAACTCAGAGGCTACTATACGTTGAAGTATAAGTGAATTGTTCGTCTTTCCTAAAAAACTGAAGCTTTTTGGGTGAACTGGTTGGTGCATGCAACTCAATATGGTATCAGAGCTGAGAGGTCTTGAGTCCAAGACCTGATTGGCGCAATTAAATAATAATAATAATTGCAATCCACTTCTATTCCACGTCTTAGCCTGTGGGAGCCTACACATGAGGGGGAGTGTTGAAGTATAAGTGAATTGTCCGTCTTTCCTCACCAGCTTAAGTTTTTAGGTGAACTAGTTGGTACATATAACTCAATACATGAAATCAATTTTATACGTTGGATGTCCACCAAATTGGGCAGGGACGGAGCATAGTGAGGGCCAACATGGGCCCTCGGCCCCCCAGCTTTTTGGGAATTTTTTTTTGAACAGCATGTATGCAGATGCAACCTGGAATTCACAACTGAAGATTGAAGAGCTGGCTTGCATTGGACGAAAGAGCTGCCTTGCCTTGGACGAGAGACGAGGAGAAACCTAGGCAGGCGGCGGGGCGGCCGGCTGGGCAAACGAGTGAACGACGAGCTGAGTGCCAGTGCTGAGCCAACCCTTTGTTAGATTAAACTTGTTATCTATTTTTTTTAGTTTTGTGTTTTGGTCTTTGTTAGTTCAGGTTAGCAACTCGGTTTCAGAATTGAGTCTGCAGAATTGAGTCAGTCTTCTTTTCGGTATTGTTCTGTAGCTCAACCAGTTTTACCACTCAGGTTCAGACTCGGATTCAAAGTCCGGTTTGTAACTTGATTTGTAACTCGGTTTGAGAAACATCTATATATATAGTAAGAAAACAGAAAAGTTGCATCGATTTGAGATGCAGCGCAAATTGAGATTACAGAGTTTCTTCGTTTCAGTTTTTCTTTGCGTTCTGTGGTCCCGAAGAAACCAAAGCTCTGAAGAAGTTCAGAATCAGCTTGAAGGCAAAGATCAAGAGGTTGATCACCCTTTGCCTCTTTGGCCCCCTTACTATTTTGCTCAAGCTCCGTCACTGAAATTGGGGACATTGGTCCAGATGTTAAAGCATTGAGATGCTTAATTAGTTACATACTTACAAATGAGTGCTCTAGTACAACTAACCTTAAATTTAAAGAAATACAAACGGTCTGGTTCGGGTGTTCCTGATCAGCATATAATTTCAACGAGTTATTTATTATTAACAGGTAAAGACAATCATTAGGCGTCCGGAGAAATCACATCAAGGTAGTATATAGCACTACTACAGAAAAGCTTATCATAGACGGTTCGAAAACGTCATCGCAAACGGTTTTCTGAGCCGTCTGTGATAACCCTTATAACAAACGATTTTAAGTTAAAAACCGTCTGTGATAACACTAGTCTATCATCACAAACGGTTCTAATTAAGAACTGTACGTGAAAGCATGATCTCATTCTCATAAATAGGCATCCTTCAGTTTATCAACATTCTTTGATTGTGCTATAAAATAGCATAATCAAAGAATGCAGATGAACCAAAGTATGCCTATTTATGAGAACGAGATCACCATCGTGCAATAGACTTTGACGCTATGTCTTCATCCTGCAATAAAACATGAATTTTAACCATGGCCGAAACCCTAGCCATCTATCAATCATCACAAGAACTAGAAGCATCAACAATTAATTTTCACACGCATAAGCATCAAGATTTACATGGTTGAAACCCTAGCCATCCAACAATTTCGTAATTTCAGATCCAAGCATCAAGGAAGAGATGGGAGGGGATCGAATGGGGATATCACCGGCGATGAAAGAGAGGCGGCGACAATGTTACCGTTGTGTCACGACGGTGACACTGTAGAAGGCACTCTTACGACAAGAGTGCATTATGCAGTGAACCGTAGTGTCACAACCGGAGACAGAGGAGCTCATGGCGGTAGTCGGCATCGTCAGGGGACAGGGCGCTTTGATCGGTTTGAGGGGAGGCGGCGCCGCTTCGGTTTGGGGGAGGCGGCGAAATCGATCTGGAGTAGTTGGGCGCATGCAGACAGTATATATAAGGGAATTTGGGTAGCGAAATTGATCTGGAGTAGTTGAGAGGTCGTGACGCCGCTTCGGTTTGAAAGTTTGAATAAAGAGGGTGGCCAAATCTAGAGAATATAAGGGGGCGGTGAAATATCACACACGGTTCTTAATACAAACCATCTGTGATGAGTTAATTATCACAGATGGTTTGTACTAAATATCACATACAGTTCTTGTTAATAACCGTCTGTGATATTAACATGGACTGTATGTAATATTATCTCTTCACAGATGGTTTTTAGCGTAGCCAGTAACACAGACAGTCGCTAAACTAAAATTGTCTGTGATTGTATTTAATACTGATGGTTTTGGTCAACCGTCTGTGATGAGACGTCCAGTATTAGCTTTTTGTGCAATGTAGGTAGGAGAAAGACGTCCAGTATTAGCTTTTTGTGTTTTGGTCAATAACGTTGCTTAAGAATCAGTGGCACATACACATGCTTCCTTTCGAACATTGGTATACCAATACATTTCACACATATATGCATCCTAATATCTTGTATGTGGTGTTTTCTCAAACATAAATTAACTAAAGACCCTCATGGAGTAAGACAATCGATTTTGACTTGGTATTTAAATTTCACATGTAAAAATCCATTATGAATTTAAAGTAAAAAAGTCAAGCATATATTGCTTTATAGTTTAATATTATAACTTTCATATCAAATTTGAATTTTTACTGGTAGGATTTGATGCTTTATTATATTTTGGTTTTAAAAATGCTTAGTGAAGGATGTAGAGTATGTCGGTACGATTTAGATATTTGCAAAGTATAGTGAGTGAGATTACTATCACTAATTATTTACCTTATTAACAGCCATGCTTTTAATGAGAGGTGCGGAAATAATATTACTTTCCATTTTTACAATAGATGATTGTAAAAGGAATATCCAAGATTGTTAGAATTTCGATTCTAGTAATACGTTTCTACGATCCAGATTGACTGGACCGATCCGATTCTATGGTAAAATCTTAATATTATTATGATTCTAACAAAAAAAATAGTAGAATCATGGTCAAAATTTTCAGACGTTCCTACCCGATTCCAGTGATTTATTATAAATTTATTTGTACATGTCCCTTTCATTGTAAATTTTATTTTTTATTTCTTCATATCTATTATAATTTGCATAAGTAACAATTTATATTTCCTTTGCACTACATTTTGGTTAACAAAAGTTCTAAAAGTATAGTTTTAAAAATATAGAAGTGTTAAAATACTAAGATAAATTTTTTAAAAATATTGCTTTGGTAGAATCAGATATAATTTTGGATTCTACATCGATCTTAAGATTCACGATCTACTAAACAACCTCCATCCGTGATTCTGACAACCATGATAATATCAACTCTTTATCTGCAACTGGACACGAATATGGATGTACCTAAAAAATTTCCATATCTTTCCAACAGTAAACACGAGTTGCCACGTCAGCAACCCAAGATGGTCAATTGAACAGGATGCTCAAACCTACCTCGTTGACTCCTACAAACCCAGACATGAAAGTATGAAACAGAACAGAGCTCTCTTTTCTCTCCCTCCCTCCCTCCCCTCCTGGGCCCAACGCCGCCGGCCACTCCCCTATAAAGCGGCCGCCTCCTCTCGCCCTCCTCCCCGATCTCATTTCCAAACCAACCCAACGCCCAGACAAACCACCGCGCTAACCGAAACACGCAGCAAGAAGCACACGCCTGTTCTTGTTTTTTTTTTTTCTGTGTCCTCTGTTTCAATAAACAGGGGAGCCAATGGGAAGTGAGGAGGAGGGGGTGGGGGTGTCGGGGTGGTGCTGGACGTGGAGGGTGCTGGCCGTCGCCGTGACGGGGGCGTGGCTTCTCCTGCACGTGGCGGCGCGGGTGGCGGACGCGCTGTGGTGGCGGCCGCGGCGGCTGGAGGCGCACTTCGCGAGGCAGGGGGTGCGCGGCCCGCCGTACCGGTTCCTCGTCGGCTGCGTCCGGGAGATGGTGGCGCTCATGGCGGAGGCCACCTCCAAGCCCCTGTCGCCGGCCACCTCCCACAACGCGCTCCCCAGGGTGCTCGCCTTCTACCACTACTGGAGAAAGATCTACGGTATGCATGTGACATGCGCGCGCGTCTGCTAGCTTCTCCTTTCTTGTCGTTTGCCTGTGCAGCTCTGACTTTTTCACGATCGATCAATGGGTGGATTTTAATGGTGGTCGGGGACGGTGGCGCAGGGCCGACGTTCTTGATATGGTTCGGGCTGACGCCGCGGCTGACGGTCGCGGAGCCGGAGCTCGTCCGCGAGATCTTCCTGACGCGTGCGGAGGCGTTCGACCGCTACCAGGCGCACCCCGTCGTCCGGCAGCTCGAGGGCGACGGCCTCGTCAGCCTCCACGGCGACAAGTGGGCCCTCCACCGACGAGTCCTCACGCCCGCCTTCTACCCTGACAACCTCAACGTACGTCGGCGCTGACCGTCCTCTCCTGTTTCTTTGGCTGTGCTTTGATCAGTGTGCAATGATTGACACCCCGCGGCGATGTGTTTTGCAGCGGCTGGTGCCGCTCGTCGGCCGGTCGGTGGCGGCGCTGGCCGAGAGGTGGCGGGCAATGGCGTGCGCCGGCGGCGGCGAGGTGGAGGTGGACGTGGCGGAGTGGTTCCAGGCGGTGGCCGAGGAGGCCATCACGCGCGCCACGTTTGGCCGCAGCTACGACCCCGGCCGCGTCGTCTTCTGCATGCAGGCCCGCCTCATGGCCTTCGCCTCCGAGGCCTTCCGCAAGGTCCTCGTCCCCGGATACCGGTACGTCGAAAACGGTCGAAACCGAAACCACTGCTCAAAGATTCGCCTTTTCGGACAATTTGTCTCAAGTTTGTGCCGAAGTACAAATTTGCAGGTTCTTGCCGAGCAAGAAGAACCGGCTGTCGTGGGGTCTGGACAGGGAGATAAGGCGGGGTCTGATCCGGCTCATCGGCCGGCGCAGCGACGCCGCCGAGGAAGACGAAGCCGAGCTCAACGACAAGGGCAACGGCTTCCGGGACTTGCTGGGGCTCATGATCAATGCCCGCGGCAAGAAGGCGCCGGCGATGCCGGTGGAGGACATGGTGGAGGAGTGCAAGACGTTCTTCTTCGCCGGCAAGCAGACGACCACCAACCTTCTCACCTGGGCCACCGTGCTGCTCGCCATGCACCCGGACTGGCAGGACCGCGCGCGCCGGGAGGTCCTCGACGTCTGCGGCGCCGGCGAGATCCCCTCCAAGAAGCACCTCCCCAAGCTGAAAACGGTACGCGACCTCACCACCACAACCACTGCTCGGAATGTACCAAATGATCTTTCAAACATTTCACCAGCTCCTTTCTCAGGGGCGTTTCGGTAACTTCTGTATGATAAAAAGTCTCACGTTGTTTGTTCTCCCCGTCCTCTTCCAGCTGGGGATGATCTTGAACGAGACAATGAGGCTGTACCCGCCGGCGGTGGCGACCATCCGCCGGGCGAAGGTCGACGTCAACCTCGGTGACCTGACAATCCCGCAGGGCACAGAGCTGCTCGTCCCAATCATGGCGATCCACCACGACGCCAGGTTCTGGGGACCCGACGTCGTGCAGTTCAACCCGGCACGGTTCGCCGACGGCGCGGCGCGGGCGGCAAAGCACCCACTGGCCTTCATACCTTTCGGGCTAGGGCCCCGGATGTGCATCGGCCAGAACCTTGCCCTCCTAGAGGCCAAGCTGACCGTGGCGATCCTACTCCAACGCTTCGAGTTCAGGCTCTCCCCCAACTACGTGCACGCACCGACTGTCCTGATGCTGCTCTACCCGCAGTACGGCGCGCCTGTGATCTTCCGGCCCATTTCACCTCAGCCGTCCGATTCAGGCTAGCTAACCCGATAGGGACTAGGAATTGGCGGAAATGACCCTGCCGTGCTGTGTATATGCCAGTGACACAGAGGCCAAGAAACCACTAACAACAGCTGCCTGTCCTGGCCTCTGCTTTCGAGCTGGCCGGTTGCCGAAAATGCCCTCCCTAACAGACTAGATCAGAGCAGAACTTTTAGGATTTTGATGGCACTGAAGAGAAGAACACCAGCCCCACCTCCCCTGTTCGGTTGCTTCCATTTGTGATTTTGTTCTCTTCTCCTTGCATGGATTCTGGTGAATGCATCTGTGTGCAGGTTTATTTATTCCAGCTATTCTTTACGGGAAATGAGAATCGAGAACAGGGGGGAGCATGGGGATGGGATATTTGCTCACCTTGCTTGTACACGGTGTTCCAGCCTCGTGCTCCTCTCCTTTTTTGCGTGTATGGTCGGTTGGTGTATCGGTATGTGTCTGGTTATGTCGACAATTCGTGGTGGAATCGCTAGTACAGGAACACCTTTGTGCGATCTCGTTTGATGTTTTGGACAGACGCGTTAGATTCTAACCGAAGTCTACTGTACAGCCGGTATGTCACCCTGCTGTGATGTCTTCTCTTAATCCATAAAAAACATTTTTTTTTTCGTTTTGAGAAATCAGACTTCTCTTCCTCTTGTACACTAGTGGCGTTCTAGTGATTATCGTAAACAATACTTATGTTGTTTTATCCATGCAACGTTTCGTCTCGTCAGTAAGGTGTGTAACTCATCCTGGAAAGACGATTCAGTTTTATCTGAAGAAACAAACAAATATAGCACGTACTACTCACTTTCTTATACAGGGCAGTGGCGCCTCTCCTTTCTTATAGAAATTCCTTAACCTAGACTTTAGGTTTAATTTACTAATAATCTGCTACTGTCTTGTATCTTTCTCCCTAAGTTCCCTGCATCAACTCATCCACTGCTCCTATTTCTTTCCCCAAAATCCCAAGCTGTAGCAATTTAGGTGCAGCTAGCTCTAGCTTTTTACCTTCACATCCCCAACTAGACCAAAATTCTTAAAAGCCATGCTTATTTCATCCTTGTATCTTATCTTGTCAGCTAATGCTTCCAATTCAAGGCAGTGACGTTCTTAAGAGCTTGGAGCATATTTCTTTGGCACGATATATTCAAGAGTGAACAAGATCAACCATTCATATTTCAATGACTACAAAATTCTACTAGAATCTGACATAACAATTCAGCACATATGTATCATCAATTCCCGTTGCCTATTGATTTGGGCCCTCCCTTATTTTTTGGCTCTAGCTCCGCCACTTGCCACTAGTGTACCACGAGTACGGCACAGCTCTTTCTTTATGGAAGGAAGGAGGGGGAGAAGAGAAAGGAAGCTACGTGCCTACGTCGGGGAGATTGGGTTTGGATCAGATCATCAGCCTGGCTGACACGCTGCCGTGACCGGTAAAGTCCTCAGACTCAAGTCACGGACCGGCCGGGCGGGCGGGCTACGGGCTACGTCGCCAGAGACAGCTGCGCGCGGCAGCCTTCGATGGCGTAACGCGACGGCTCGGACGGGACGGGACGAGACGAGACGCGGGCAGGCAGGCAGCAGGCGTCAGGTCGGGCGCGCGACGCAACCACCGAATCGGGGCGGGCCGGGCGCGCTCAGCTGCATGCCGCGCGGGGCAGGCTCGGTGGGGGAGAAAAAACGGTCGCGAGGCGAGACACGCGCCACGTTTCTGTCTCGCGTGTCCGGGGAGCGGGGCGGGGGCTGCCCGAGCGGGTGGGGCCCACCTGCCTGCCTGCCTGCCGCGGCTGCGTCCCGCATGTGTTCCGCATGCGGTGTACCGCATGTGCCGTCTATGGCATGGCTGCCTCCCGTCGTTGTCCATCATTGGCCCTCCTTGTCACCAGTCGCGGCTGGCTGGCTGGCTGGCGGCTCCATCGCGGTTGATCTTGGACGTCCACGTTAGATCGGATCCGACGACTGTGGTCCAGACATCAATCAGCGTGGAGATCATGTGTATGATACTAATTTTAGTGTTGAACGATTAGCAATGGTGTCGAGGTGTTTGTGGTTCAAGCTCTCGGTTTTAGCGAAGTGTCGCTGACTGTCGGATCATACGATTTGACCGGCCTAAGGCTAGTGGTCAGACCGGTCGAAAAATGAAAAGTAGAATTTTGTAGAATGTGATCAAAACACTTCTGTGGGAGTTTTAGGAGGCATGTTTGCAATAGGTTATATGGAAAATAGAGAATCGGGGCAAAAATACATAGAATTTTGCTGATTTGTCCAGATGGGGTATTTTTAGTGGAAAATTTGATCATATACCCTCCCCTTAGATGGAAATTCAGGATTTACCCTCCTGGCCCACATGTCATTGACCTATGGTGGCCCCACATGTTATTGAGGTGGGAGGTCAAATCGAATTCGGGGAGGGTATATGATCCAATCCCCTTTAGTCCTCGACAAAAAATTTAGGCGACAGATCGCCTATTGGCGGTCAAACTCGAGGCGTGATCGGACCAACCAGAGCGGGGTTTTGCATCGAGAAGGTGGAGAACCTTGTGGTCCTGGCCAAAGTCATGGATGTCAGTGCATATGTGTTATATGATGCATGTTTTGGTTAACGTTGGTCAAGTTGCGAGGAACTTGTACCCGAAATCGATTATTTGGTCTATTATTGTGCAGGTAGCTTAGCCGATAGCAATGATGATCGAGACTAGGCTAGGAGAGCCGAGGTCCAGAACGATCGAGGATGTCGGGTGAAATGATTGGACTCAAGTATATCGTAAGATGAACAAGATTGATCGAATGAGAAGTTCGGTGTAACGGGTTGCATCAAGTGGCTTGGGATTGATGGAAGTATCATGGTGGTTCCGGTGGGAGCCGGATGGGAGAGACTTATCGACATGAAGAGAGCTACTGATGAACCTACGCGTGGGGAAGCATGGGAGTGCTTCACGTTGATTGGACTCAGCCTTTGGAAAAGGATCGAGAAGGTATTATGGTATTATTGGTGTTTTAGAACCGATCTTATGTAAAGATTATTTGATTCGGGGGGTCTCCATAATTGATCACGTAGACAAAAAGACACGGGGATTTTTATACAGGTTCAAACCTTCTCCGGTGAGAATAACAACCATACTCTTGTATGTATTGTATTGAGTATGTTGGTTACAATCAATATAAAGTCTAATACTTGTGCTCCTAATTGTCTCTGCCCCTATTCTCTCTGACTGAAGCCATTTTATAATGCGCGGAGAGGTGGTCGTTCCTCTAAGTCAAGAGGTACCTCATTATTCTGTATAATGGACGTAATAATGGTAGTAATCACCGGAGTAGTAACCCCTCCACATCGCCTAGCAGTTACTTGTCAGAGATAATGGTGTGTTACGTGCAGTTACTCCAGAGAATAACAACGTATATTAACTACTTAGATCATGTAATCAATTGAGCCTACAGACAAATGAACCTAATTAATTACGGGGTGGTCGTAGAAGGACTTACGACCAGGGGGTAGTCGTAGATAGGCTTACGACTGGATACTGGTCGTAGAAGGACTTACGACTAGAGGTGATCGTAGAAGAACTTACTATCATGAGATAGTCATAGAAAGACTTACGACTAGGTACTGGTCGTAGAAGGACTTACGACCAGAGGTGATCGTAGAAGAACTTACGATCATGAGGTAATCGTATAAAGACTTATGACTATGGGGGTGGTCATAGAAGGACTTACGATCACCTAGCTGTCTTCTCCCTTAATACTATAAGGGGTATACCTAATAGCTATATGACGTCATATTTACCCATAATATTAATTACGGATAAATAGTAAAATAAGGATTATTAGATCTTCGTTAGGTATCTTCACCAAAATACCGAGTTGGTGGTCTTGAAGAAACCACGGTGCAAAGCGGCGCAAGGAGAGGTGGCTTGGGTCAATAGAAAACGAAGTTCACGAAGAGATGGATCCGGAGACCCGTATCATCATCCGCTTTGATAAGCATACATGAGTGTAAACCAGTTTGTGTGTGAGCTTAACGGACTCTCGATAAGAATTTCCGAAGAGGTCAGACCGGCCATTAGCCGACGGTCAGACCGGCCCTGCCAGTAGTCAAACCGGCCAAGGGCAGCGGTCAGACCGATCAGAGGGGGGTTTCCACAGGGAAGGTGGAGAACCTTGTGGGCTTGGCCAAAGTCGTGGGTGTCAGTGCATTATATGATGCATGTTTTGGCTAACGTGGGTCATGTTGCGAGGAACTTGTGCCTAGAATCGATTTCTTGGTCTATTGTTGTGCAAGTGGCTTGGATTCAACAACGATGATGATCGGGACTAGGCTAGAAGAATCGAGATCCGGAACGATCGAGGATGCTATGTGAAATGATTGGACTCAAGCATGTCGCAAAATGGACAAGATTGATCGAATGGGAAGTTCGGTGCAACAGGTTGCATCAAGTGGCTTAGAGGTTGGTGCAAGTATCATGGTGGTTCCGGTGGGAGCCGGATGAGAGAGATTCATCGACATAAAGAAAGCTATTGATGAACCTACGCGTGGCGAAATATAGAATTACTTCACGTTGATTGGACTTGGCCTTTATAAAAGAATCAAGAAGGAGTATTTTGGTATCTTCACCAAAATACCGAGTTGGTGGGCTTAGAAAAACCACGATACAAGGAGAGGCGGTTTAGATTGACAGAAGATAATGTTCATGAAGAGATGGATCCGGGAGACCCAGTTCCTCATTTGCTTTGAGAAACATGCGTGAGTGTAGACCCGTTTGTGTGTAGGATTAACAGGCTCCCGATAAGAATTTTTGAAACGGTTTGACCAACTGTTGACCGACGGTCTGACCGACCCTACTGGCAGTCAAACTGACCGAGGGCGACAATCAAACCATCTAGAGGGGAGTTTTGCACCAGGAAGGTGGAGAACCTTGTGGGCTTGGCCAAAGTTATGGATGTTAGTGCATAGGTGTTGTATGATACATGCTTTGACTAACGTAGGTCAAGTTACGAGAAACTTGCACTCGAAATCAATTTCTTAATCTATTGTTATGCAGGTGGCTTGGAGTCAACGACGATGATGATTGGCACTAGGCTAGGAGAGCCGAGGTCTAAAACGATCAAGGATACATGGTGAAGTGGTTGGACTCAAGCATATTGTAGGATGGATAAGATTGACCGAATGGAAAGTTCAATGCAACGGGTTACATCAAGCGGCTTGGGGTCGGTGCAAGTGTCATTGTGGTTCCGGAGGGAGCCGGATGGGAGAGACGTGTCGACATGAAGAGAGCTATTAATAAACCTACGCGTAGCGAAGCATGGGATTGCTTCACGTTGATTGGATTCGGCCTTTGGAGAAGGATCGAGAAGCAGTATTTTGGTATCTTCGCCAAAACAGTGGGTTGGTGGCCTTGGAGAAACCACATCGCAAGGTGGCGCAAGGAGAGACAGTTTAGGTCATGTTAGATCGAAATGGTGACTAGAGGGGGGTGAATAGGTGCACTACTTCTTTTTCACCTAGATTGGATTCAACTTCATTCTTGCTCTAATAGTCATGAAAGCTATGCAAATTGATTGCACAATCACAACAGAAGTTTTGTATTGAATCTAATCAAAACCAGAGACTAAAACACGAAAAACTCAAAACGAAAAGAGTTGGGTGATCAGACCTCTGCGGATGGGCTTTCTGGCCGATGGCCTAGCGGTCTAACCTCCAACACAATGAATGGTGAAATAGGCACAAGATCAAAATCACAAATCGACTCAACTTTTGATCTGGTGATCCAAATCCCCTCAAATTTCAACCATAGCTCATCAAGAAGGTCAGGAATCTATTTCAATCGACGATTAGGAAAATCAAAGCCAAAGTTCCATGAAATTCAAAGATGAGGGAAGGAGGGCACAAGAATATAGGAAAATCAAACTTTGAACCTGAAACTTGTTCGTGGGTAAAAGATGATCCTAGATGCATTCTCATATGCCACAGCAAGCAAGATCACAACAATAAACCAAAGGATCACCAACATCCCAGAAGTCATAAAAAAGAAAGCAAGAACAAGAGGCAACTCATATTGAAGCAATCTTGTTTGGATTGATTAGAGATAGATATTGGTTTACGCCACTCCACCATGAAGGACAAAAGCTCAACACTTGAGCACACAATTAATCCATCTCTCATAAATTCTAGCCTTAACTACTCCAAAATCCTCAAATCACAAATTAGGGTATTTCTCTTGGAAGGACTTGAGAACTCCACATCCGGAGATTTTCCTTTTATAATGGAGGCTAGGCTGAGAGAGAAGACCCTAATGTGCATCCATTAAGCTCACACATAAACGAGTCTGCACTCACGCATGCTTCCCAAAGCGGATGATGAACCGTGCTTCCCGAATCCATTTCTTCGTGATCTTTATCTTTACTTGACCTAAACTATCTCTCCTTGCGCCGTCTTGCGCCGTGGTTTAGCTAAAAGTCACCAAGACGGTATTTTGGTGAAGTTACCAAAATATCCCTTTTCGATCATTCTTTAAAGACCGAGTCCAAACTTCATGAAGCAATTACATGCTTCGCCACGTGTAAGTTGATCAATGGCTCTCTTCATGTCGGTAAGTTTCTCCCATCCAGCTCCCATCGAAATCATCATGACACTTGCACCGACCCCTACGTCGCTTGATACAATCCGTCGCACCGAACTTCCTATTCGGTCATCCTTGTCTATTTTGCGCCACGCTTGAGTCCACTGACTTCACCCAGCATCCTCGATCGTTCTGGACCTCAGCTCTCCAAGCCTAGCTCTGATCACCCTCGTAGTTGACCGTCGTTGAGCTCTAAACCTCCTGTACAACAATAGACCAAGAAATCAATTCCGAGCACAAGTTCTTCGTAACTTGACCCACATTAGTCAAAATATGCATCATGCAACACATATGCACTAAAAACTATGAATTTGACCTAACTTACGAACATCGCCGCCTTGCCGGCCAGCGAACAAAATGAAAATGATTGGTCTAACCGCAAGCACAGGGACTTAGCCAGATTTTCTCCATGAAAATTTCAAACCTCTCTGGAAATTTATAACGAATAGAATGTTTGGCTCGAAGCTCCAAAAATTATGAGACTAAGTGCAGAAAAATCCTCTATCTTGCCTACACTCTCTATTTTTGTTGCAATCCAAAATTCCACCGAAAGTTTTGGTTGGTCAGACCGCCCCTCATGGCCGGTTTGACCGCTATCATGGTCGGTTAGACCGCCGACCCTTTTGCCTGTCGAAGGCCAGTCTGACTGCTAGTGATGGCAGGTCAAACCACTGGCTAGGACGATCTGATCGTCTATGACCTGACATCATCTAAACTTTGTCGAAAACGGGTATTTCGACAAACCCTCACCACCATTGCCAATTATATCATCATCCTAAGATCATGAGCATATACCCATGGTATCCACAATCTTGCCCTTGATGAACACAATGGCAATTTTCCAAAAATACAAGTTGAAGGTTTGTTTGCGAAAATACTCAACGTTTTCATTGAAAGGCATCAGATGAATAAGGAAAGATCGAAAATAACAAAATCCCCCTCAAACTAACCCATAGGCATAAATTACCCCTAACTCACTCCTCAAGGTGACAAACCTAGTTGGGTCTAATGGCTTGGTGAGAATGTCAGCTAACTGAGCCTCGGACTCTACAAACTCTAGTACAATGTCACCCTTCTCTACATAGTCTCTAAGAAAGTGATAGCGAATGTCAATGTGCTTGGTCCTTGAGTGCCGCACCAGGTTCTTGGCCATGTTAATGGCACTAGTGTTGTCACAAAGAAGTGGAACACTATCAAAAGATAACTTGTAGTCCTTGAGAGTAGACACCATCCATAGGATTTGACTACAACAGGTAGCAGCAGCTATGTACTCGGCCTCAACCATGGACTATGCAACAGAAGACTGTTTCTTAGAAGGCCAAGAGACAAGAGAAGTGTCTAAAAAGTAATAAGTGCCTAAGGTGCTCTTCCTATCTAGCCTACAGGCCACAAAATCATAATCTGAAAACCCCCTAATAGACAAGGAAGATGAAAAAAATACCAAATGTCATACTAGAGGGTAGACTGGAGGTACCTGAAGATGCACTTGCGTCTTGGTGATAAAAAGTCCTCGGAGATGCCTGAAACCTCACACAGAAGCAGAGCGCGAAGTGGATGTCTGATCTTAAGGCCGTCGGGTAGAGGAGGGAGCCGATCATGCAGTACTCGCATTGATCCACGGCTTCTCCTTCCTCGTTTGGATCCAAAGTAGTCGAAGTCGCCATGGGAGTGGTGATCGGCTTACAGTCACCCATCTCGAAGCGCTTGAGCAGATCCTTGGTGTACTTCGTTTGATGGATGAAGATCCATTCCTTGCATTGCTTGATTTGAAGCCCTAGAAAGTAGTTGAGCTCTCCCATCATACTCATTTCAAATTCTCTAGATATGGTCTTAGAAAAACTAAAAACAAGAGCACGAGAAGAACCACCGAAGATAATATCACCTACATAGATCTGAGCAAGCAAAAAGTCATTGATATACCTAAGAATAAATAAAGTCTTATCTACCTTACCCATCTCAAAATTATTCTTAAGCAAGGTCTTAAGCCTGTTGTACCAAGCTCTAGGGGCTTGCTTAAGACTATACAAGGCTTTGGATAGCTTAAAGACATGATGTGGATGTTTGGGATGGCGCATCTGAATGTGAAGTAGAGCGCTTGGGGGAGATAGCACCTCTTCGACCTCCACAGGTACTACTGATGAAGATGCAGCAGGAGCCACAACTGAAGGTGAAGTAGTAGAAGCAAGTTCTTCAACTAGATCAGGAGCAGTAGCAGCAACAGATGGGAGACAATCATCAGCTTCGTCTTCATCTTCATCCACAAAGATGCTCTCCGTCACTTGCGTGTCACTTGAAACGTCTGATCTAACTCCATAGCTAGTCTCATCAAAGGTGACATTGCATCTCTCTATGATCACGTTAATCTCAAGATTAAGAACCCGAAAGCCCCTCGAATGTGCAGGATAACTCATAAATAAACCATAAAAATTATAGACTCAAATTTATCCAAAATTTCTATCTTGAGAATGAAACACTTGGATCCAAATACTCAAAAATGCAAAACAGAGGGCTTTCCCTCAAACCGAAGCCCATATGATGTCTTGCCCAAAGACAGTCTCAAGAAGACACGATTGGCAATATGGCAAGCTGTAGTAATAACTTTGGCCCAAAACCTCCTCGAAGTGCTATACTCATCTAGCGTCACCCTGGTCGTCTCGACCAAGGTCTGAATCTTCCTTTCTACCAGACCATTTTGTTGAGAGACGTGTGAAGAGGAGAACTGATGCTCAACACCACGCTCAGCACAGAAAGAGGCAAATAAGGCATTCTTGAACTCCGTAACATTGTCACTGTGGATCGCTCTAAAGGCACCAGAAAGTTCAGAAGCCAAACGAAGTACAAGATTATGAAAATGATTAAAAGCTTCATCCTTCGAAGTAAGAAAGAACACCCAAGAATATCTCGAGAAATCACCGACTATAATAAGAATATACCATTTTCCACCGGTTGACCAAAACCTAGCAGGACCAATAGTGTCCATATAAAGTAATTGTCCCGGTCCGTCAGTCATGACCATAGTCAATGATGGGTATGAGACGACAACTTGCTTGCCATGCCTGCAGGGCGCACATACAACATCCTTAATGACTTTGAGTTTGGGCAAGCCTCTCATGAGGTCAAGGCTGCTAACTCGCGTCAGATGATGAAAACCAATGTGCTCCAAGCGACAGTGCCAAAGCCAGAACTCAGAAAAAAGACACAATCAAATACTTGAGAGACCCGACAAGAGATTCAGAAAAGTTAGCTCCAAAGATCCTACCAACTCTAGAAATCCCAAAGACAAGCTCACCAACTGAATCAAGCACACAACATGTATTTTTCTTAAATATAGTCTTATAGCCATCATCAAAAAGCTGTGAGACAGAGAGCAGGTTATACCTTAGTTTGTCCACAAGAGCGACGTCCTTTAGGATGAACTTGTCATTCACCTTGATGATCTCGTTCCTTCAATCCGCCCTAGAGTATCATCTCTAAAGGTAATGAAGTCATCACCCATCGCATGCGTGAAGGAGGTGAACTATCTTGAATCTTCGGTCATGTGGCGTGAACACCCGGAGTCGCCGAGCCATGTGTTCCTCCCCTTCCCGCGGTGATCCTGAAAATCAAGGCACAAAAGATCGATGTGTCTGAATACTAGGGTTAGTTAAACAAGACTTGGGAACTCGGTACTGAGACACACATTTGCGAGAAGTATGTAAAGCAGAATTTCTAGCCTTGATCCTACTTGAAATCCTATCATGAGCAACAGTCACAAGAATATGAGAAGCATCATGTCTAGGAATATGATGATTGTGAATATGTGAAGTAAATCCTAGCCCAGGAATCTTCTTTTCTATATGACCATTTCTCACAAAGGCTCTAGGTTGATGAAATGAAATTCTAGCAAAATATTTCTTAGCATTTTTCAACCTACGCCAACAGAACTCAAGCAAATGGCCATCCTTTTTGCAATAGGTGCAATGGTACTTGGTACCACTGAGAGATGCACCTTTTGACTTAGAAGATGATCGGACAAAACCTACAGATTTGAAAAGGATTTTTGCAGGTTGGGTTTTGAACTCAACTAAGCTATCTTCCAAGACTTGAATGATATTTGGTTTGGACTTGTCTTGGGTGAAGTAATATCCTAACCCTTACTTACCATAATGAGTTTTGGACTTATCAAGAATCATGTTCAATTGTTTCTTACCCTTAGAAAAAATTTCTAATGTGTCATTGAGGTAAACATTTTTTTTTAACTTTATGACATGATTCACAAGTTTTTGCCATAATAGCTCTAACATGTTTCTCTTTATAAATAGTAACTTCAAACTTAAGGACTTCACATGAAACACAAGGATCAGAATTAATTTTGTCCTTAAACTTGACATACTTAACTCTAACTGCTTCTAACATGGCATTCATTTCTCGTTCACGTTCTAAACAGAAGGAGCAAGCACTAGACTCAGCTTTATCAGGCGTTACCAACTTGCTAGACTCTACGTATTTTTCACACGCAGCAGTCTTAAACTCAATCAACTCAGTCCTAACATTTTCAAGTTGGTGCAAGACAATGCCATGAGCATTTTGCAATTTAGCATGTTCAGCAAGTAAAGCTTGGCAAGAGGCACATCCATCTATCTCAAGGTCCTTAGCATTTGCAAGTTCAAGGGTAAGACTATCTGCTTGCACTTCTAAATCCTTAGCCCTAGCCATGATCAATTCTAACGCCTCATCCTGACTAATAATTTGCTCATACATGCTATCACATCACATCGAAAGGACTTCATAAGGACTTCATAGGAAGGAGGTACCTCATTGGTGTTGTCGTCATTGTGGACAGAGTCGGCCATGAAGCACATGCAGGTGAAGTTCTTTACCTTGCCATTTCCTTTGTCCTTCTCTCGAGGGATCTCCTCCTCCTTGTCCTCCTCGCTATCGGAGTCCACGTCACTCAAGGAATGATCTCCAAAAGCGGTAAGGACTTGGTGAGCGACCTTCACAAGTTTGGCGGCATCGAACTTTGCCTTGATCCCTTGAGGTTTCCTCTAAGCAGGCTTCTCCTTCGTATGGTTGCCCTTTCCCTTGAGCTTGGCAGTTTGTCCGGATATGGTAAAGTTCACCACATTCATAGCAAGTCACCGAACCTCCTCTCTTCTTATTCCTCACATTGTTGTAGGGTCATGTGAACTTTTTGGCTAGGAGGGATAAATCATGCTCAGGGATAGACTCGAGCTCTTCTTCACTGATTGCAGAAAGGCATGCAAGAGAGAAACCCGAGGACTTAGAGAAGCCGTCAAGAGACATCTTGAGAGGGTCGGCTACCAAGGCTATGTTCTCATTCTTAGGATGATCAACCATCTTAATCTCATGGGTTTTGAGCTTGCTATAGAGCAACTCCAAGGTGAGATCAAAGATATTGGCATTCTCCTCAATGGCAGTAGCATTCATCTCTAACTCTTTTGTGTTGATTGCAGCCAAGAGGTGCGTTGCATTCTCGGACTGAGAATACTTGATGTTGATCGCTCTCAACTGATTGATCACCTTATTGAAGCGAGTGAATACGTCATCGATGCTCTTTCCAGAACGCATCTCGAACTTGCTGTATTCTCGCTTGAAGACCATTTGACATACTTGCTTGATTTGAGACGAACCCTCATGATAGGTCTCGAGGGTGTGCCAAATCTCGTATATAGTCCCAAGGAGATAGATCCTGTTATACTCCTGTCTACCAAGCCTGACATATAGTAGGTTCTTTGCTTTGTTGTTGTTAGCCAAGAGGGCCGCTGAAGCCGGTATAGCAACCTCAGGCAAGAGGAGCGGGGCTTGAAAAACCTCCTATATGGTTTGGCCTTCACTCTGAAGGTAGACACGCATGCGATTCTTCCAATAAGCATAATCAAGCCCATCGAAGATATACGGCTTGGTGGAGTACTTCTCCATCACTAAGTTCAGTGACTAGTTAAGATCAAGAATGAACTAACCGAGCTCTCATACCACTTGTTGGACCAAAACGACGACTAGAGGGGGTGAATAGAAGCACTACTTCTTTTTTATTAGATTAGATTCAACTTCATTCTTGCTCCAATAACCATAAAAGCTATGAAGATTGAATGTACAAGCACAACAGAAGTTTTGTATTGAATCTAATCAAAACCCTGAAACTAAAACTCCAAAAACTCAAATTGAAAAGAGTTGGGTGGTTAGACCTCCGAGGATGGGCGGTATGACCGATGGCCTGGCGGTTTGGCCTCTCATCACAGGCAGTCTAACCTCTAGCACGATGAACAGTGAAATCAGCATAAGATCAAAATCACAAATAGACTCAACTTTTGATCTGACGATCCAAATCCCCTCAAATTTCAGCTATAGCTCATCAAGAAAGTCAGGAACCTATTCTAATCGATGATCGAGAAGATCAAGACTAAAGTTCTATGAATTTCAAAGATGAGGGGAGAATGGCACAAGAACAAAGGAAAATCAAACTTCATGAAGTAATCTCATGTTTCGCCACGTGTAAGTTGATCAACGGCTCTCTTTATGTCGATAAGTCTCTTCCATCCAGCTTCCACCGAAACCATCATGGCACTTGCACCGACCCCTGCGCTGCTTGATGCAACCTGTCGCATCGAACTTCCCGTTAGATCATCCTTGTCTATTTTGTGCCACGCTTGAGTCCACTGACTTCACCCCCGATCCCCGATTGTTTTGGACCTCAACTCTCCAAGCCTAGTCTCGATCATCCTCGTCGTTGACCTCCAAGCCTCCTGCACAACAATAAACCAAAAAATTGATTCGGCACAAGTTCTTCACAACTTGACCCAAGTTAGTCAAAACATACATTATGCAACACATATGCACTGAAAACAATAAATTTAACCTAACCTACGAACATTGCTGCCTTGTCGGCCAGTGAATAGGATAAAATTGGTCAAACCACCACCCATGGCCGGTCTGACCGCCTAGCATGGTCGGTCTGACCGTTAGTACAGGGAGTTAGCCAGATTTTCTCCATGGAAATCCGAAACCTCTCCAAAAATTTAAAATAAATAGAACTTTTGGCTCGACGCACAAAAATTATGAGATCAAACGCAAAAGAATCTTCTCTCTTGCGTACATCCTCTATTTTTGGCCCAATCCAAACTTCCACCGAAAGTTTTGGCCGTTTAGACCGCCCTATGGCGGTCGATCACGACCCTTTGGTCTACCGAAGGCGGTCATTCGCCGCCTTGATCGGTGATCGACCGCCACACCGGCGGTTTGACTGCCTATAACTTGACAACATCTAAACTTTGCCGAAAATAAGTGTTTTGACAAACTTTCACCATTATTGCCAATTGTATCATCATCCTAAGATCATGAACATATCCTCATGATATCCACAGGTCAAGAGAAGACGGAGTTCACGAAGAGATGGACCCGGGAGATCTGGTTCATCATCCGCTTTGAGAAGCATGCATGAGTGTAGAATTGTTTGTGTGTGGGCTTAACGTGCTCCCGATAAGAATTTCCAAAGCGGTCTGACCGACCATTTGCCGACGGTCAAACCGGCCTTGCTGGCGTTCAGACCGACGAGAGCGGCGGTCAAACTGTCCAAGAAATGGCGGTCAGAATGGCTGTGGGTCTTTGACCTTAGTTTTTTTTTTGTTTCAACGCAAGACTTTCGATGGGTTCTTGTGCTTTGAATCTTCGTAGTTTTCGTAGCTATTTGAGTGATAAAGAAGTTGAATACCGTAGTTAGTGAAAAAGATAGATGCTCCTATTCACCTCTCTAGTTGTTTAATTCGGTCCAACAATCAGTAAGGGCTTGTTTGATTGCATACCTGAGGAAGATTGGCCTGGCCGAGAGCACGTCGGGATGCTGCCTGTGGCTTGTTTGGTTGGAACCTTGAACTCCTCGGTGGCTCATGTAGCTTCGACAGGTTCATGCCACACAAAAAACATCGTCGGACACGGACAACAACAACGTATAGTGCCGTAGATGCATGGTTATGAAGACCTTGTTTGGTTGGTTACCACATTTTTCTTCGAAACTAAGGATGAGCCTCCTATACGTACAGTGGCAAAGGGAGGGGGAGACGGGCGGGGGCCACGGCTCCCCCCATCCTGTCATAAGTGTTCTACTCTCCGTAAACTTTTAGTTTAAAATAACTTCAAACATGCATACAACCCCTTTCAAAATGTACGTGTTTAAAACTTGAAGTACATATATGGTATGTTCCAAACATGTGTATTAAATTTCTTGTTTATTGTATAGCATAAAAAAGTAGTATTTGTACGGCTCCTCCTATATCTATTTTCTGACTCGGCCATTGGATACGTACCTTTACCATTACCAAAACAGTAGCATATTGCAACAGCTAGAAGGGTAGCTCTTTTTTAAAGCCTCATTTTGCCAGAAAGAAATGTGCGTGATTGTCAAAAACCTGTGCGTTGGGCTGTCCCGCCGTCAAAATACGATGCTTTGTCAGGTACTTGTGTTGTCGTCGCGGCAGATTACCCACTGAACTTTTTTTTTACGATGCTTTGTCAGGTACTTGTGTTGTCGTCGCGGCAGATTACTCACTGAACTTTTTTTTGACGATGCTTTGTCAGGTACTTGTGTTGTCGTCGCGGCAGATTACTTACTGAACTTTTTTTTGACGATGCTTTGTCAGGTACTTGTGTTGTCGTCGCGGCAGATTACTCACTGAACTTTTTTATCGGAACTCTGAAGTATGTAAACGAGACCAGCTGCGTATGTGCGCCGTTCTCTCGGTTGGAGTCGATGTGCTACACCGACGTTCAGAAAGAAAACGAATAGAAAAGCAAAGGAAGAACATTCAGTTTTGACTTTTGTGTGCACCGCTGCTTTAGGTAAACGGTAGTGGTAAATTCATAGCGCGTTAGTCTGTGTTAAAACTCCAGTCTTGTAAGCTTTCTTTTGGAGTTTTTTTTTTACTGCACACTCAATTTAATAGTGATTGTTCATTCTTTTTTTACTCTATGATTCAGATTAGTTAGGATTTAGTTATACTACACATGTAGTATAAATAGTAGAATCTCAAGAGTGTAGAATTGTAATTGTCTATGTGAGGATTATATGATACAAACATAGTATAGATAAAAAAACTCAAGTACTCACAAACCCAAAAAACACTCGAGTACTCTTTAGCAAACCCCTATTTTTATCTCTGGTTTAAAAAGTCCATAATACCCCTACAAAAAATTATAAATACAAAGAAAAGTCTCTTATATCTTTAACAAAACAATGATCAAATTTGATTTATACTACTATTATATTACTATTGGTGGAATGTACAGTAAAATTTCTAGTTCCACGGACAAGATTTGACAATGCTCTTTCAAAAGAAACCTTGACGCTGAGTGCCATCAAATATCTCCCGTCTTTCAATCGCACAAGTCAATGTGGAAACGCGAACTTGACGTACGTCTACACCAAACAAGCACTATCGTTCAGCTCCATTTCCACAAGCTACCATGACATTCTGAGAGTGACAATTATAGCGGAATACATACATAGATGGTTTATTCATGGGCTTTGCTTCAGCAATACACCTACATACATAATAACTCCAATCTAAATTAGTAAATTACCTGCATAGTAGTCTACAATTCTAACATCAATAAATAAAAGAGCATAGAAGCACTGTTCATAAATAAATATGCACAGCATATGTGCAGTAAGGGACCTAAACTAGCACACTACCCATAGGATTGTCTGGAATGCACAAAATTTTCCTTAGAGTAGGTTGCTAAAAGACGGACGGTCCCAAGATACCAGTGGCCATTACTTGCATGCCACCACCATCCAGCCGGTGAAGTAGAGAAGCTAGATAGTACGCAGAAAAGTGCACACATCCTTACTGCCATTCCAAATCACTGGTCCATCAAGGCATCAATGATTGATGGGCAGAGCGGAGCTCAGTAGTACACCATCTAATCCATAGAAGTGTACTACTGGACCAAGACCACCTAGCATCATTGCAACTTGGATCACCCAATGGCCATTGCGTTGGCTTCCTCATCAAAGTTCACCATGACCATCAATCTGATAAGCCCATGCATCCTCTACAATGCAATGTGATAAGCTGCAAAGCAGGCAGCGCATCAAGAGATCACTAGTTCGATCACTACACACAGCTACACAAGTGCAACTAATCTTTGTTCAGTTTCTTGTGTGGTTGGCCATGCATTCAGTTCGTCAGTTGTACTCCGCAGGCTGGGACCTCCCATTGAGGTATCCAATAATTTGTCACTGGTTTTAGGAAGGTCTGGAGCTCAAAGACGAAAGATGTGAAATACATGAATGAGATGAGATTGATCTTGTCATGTGCTTTAATTCTGGTCCCCTGGGGAGGCATGTGGTACAGTAGAAATAGGATATATTATTTGTTGCTTCCTGCATTTAGTAATTGCTGCAAGTCTCTGCAACAGTTCTTCCTATGCATAAAATAGAGAGGGCTCCCATGTGACTCAATTCTGCAGTGCATTATTAAGTCCCATGTAGATCGGAAAATTCTGGGTCCATGAGCTTTAATTTGTTTTGGACAGTAATCTGAAAGAGTTCAGCTACTTTCCTAGGATGGGTAGTCTACTCCTTGCTTTGAGGGACAACAAGCTTATGACCAAAAACATGACATGTTTACCTTCGTAGTGACAGATGTGAAGTAGCAATGGTAGTAGCAAAGCAGCTGAAGTTGTTCAAACAAGAAGCTAGGTTGGTGTTTTCAGATCCAAAATTAGCCTTTCAACCAAGGGAAGAGATGGCAGGTAGGAAGCAAGAGGTCCCTAAGGTGCCTTGTAAGCAGGCACCAGCACTTATCCATTTTGTTTAGTGCTCACTCTGATTCTGATGTCTCAAGCAATTGCTGCATCATCACCAGCCAACAATTGTGTACTAGGGGGAGTAGGGACTAGGGACACATCTCATGCTTTTTTTGAGAGTCCCGCTACGGCATAGTAGAATATGATTGATGCCAACGTTGCATGATTAATTCCATTCTAGTTCAATAGCCGCAATTCCAATCCTAAAATTTAGGTTTGCATTAAACATGAGAAATACACAAATCAGAAAAAAAATAGTAGACCTAGCTCTCATGAATAAAGAAAGCAATCTTCAGAATGAGTTATCTTGCAGCAACAAGCTGAGCTTCTTCCATTAGAACTCTGAAAACTAGACTGAATGAGAAACAGAACCTCTTTAATTACTGCACAATAATTAATTCGCATAAACCTTGAATTGAATTGTGCTATAACTAAAGAGAAGACAAACTTGTACTGAACAACTGCTTCTCAACTCACAAGCAATTAAGGAGTTGGTTGCCTTGCACATCAGTTCTGACTTCTGAATTCCAACGCAATCATCAGGGAAAGAAACTCTTGATGCATGCAATCATTCAGGACGAATTAAACAGATGTCGCTTCAGTTATCCACTCGGGAAGCAACAAGGACGAAATATATGTTGCCTGGGGAGGTATGGATGCTTAAATATTCATAAGGAAATCAAGATCAAAGACAATGTAGTTAGTACTAACTGGAAAATTAAGGCATGATCAGCACATATTGCATGAGATAGCAACTCCCCAAAAATAATTGTAAGTAGAAATGATAATTCGTGCACCGAAGGGATGGACGGAACTGGCATGGGTTAACCGACAAAATGGAGGTTGACCCTAGTTTAATTCACTCGCTAATTAAATTTGCAATTTATAATTAATCTCCATGCTAGTGTACTTGTATCCAAGATCCAGCAAATAGGGCACATGCACAATTAGCTTGAGCACACTTAATTCATTATATCCTACACAATCTCCAGTAAATACTTCCACGTTTGCAGCTCAAGCTACCTTCCAATCACATGCCCCTTAGTGAATTTCTTCACTTGTATAGTAAACCCCTATCTCGATGCTAGGCTAGCTAGTACTTTCGGTTGCCCTAGATTCTTGCTAATCTGTCCCCAAAGAACACATGCTGCCTTGATAAGAACATGTAGAAGTACTTGTACTACTTTGATAGACTAGTTATCTTGTTTTTTCCTCTGTAGCTTGCTGATGTTTGTTTTTTCCCTCTTGCTTTGTGTTTTTTAAGGGCTTGTCTGCTAAACACCCCTCTTGTAAATGTTTTTTACATTCTTCACTAATATATGAAAGGCACGCTGGTGCCATTTGGTCAAAAAAAAAAACTTTGATAGACTTCTCCAATTGTAAATATTAGTCTTTTTATCTTTGTGCACAAGTGCACAAGAATTAAAAAGTACGGTGCCCTTCAAGCACTCCCAAACATAGTAGTCTTGTATCGTAGATACATAATGAATTCTCTCACGGCCACAAGCCCATTTACCATGCAAATATTATTTGCAACACTTACTAATGACATTTATTTATCTGGCTAAAACGACTTACATTTACAATCGGAGGAGTATATAGGTGCTTTGCTTGAATAAACTGCTGCTTTGCTCCAATAGAAATACTCTGTACGTTGCAGATGAGTACTAGAGCTTGAAAGGCAGGACAGCTGAGTTGCGTTATCATTGTCGTATATGAACAGAAGTACAGAACTGATGAACCTTGACCACAACACTGTCCCAGTGTTTGTCAGCATAAGAGCCCTCAGTCACAGGGAGGACTGAGGAGTAAGGACGGCGCAACCACTGCAAATCTGCAGCCGCCAAAGCAATGTCACTAGTTACTAAGACTACTTCAAAGATGGCAGTACAATCTCTAGTGTACCAAAGTATAAACACTGTGTAAGCAATTACTAATCAATAGCGTTATGGCTCGAGAGATGAGATGCCAAGTGCCACAGCCTGCACTGCACGGAAATACATCCTCTGCCATTCCATTGCAGTGCCGTAACATTAGGCAGATCTGATCGGTGTGTGCCGGGAAATTGCTATAGTATTTATGTTACAGTTGCGTACCGTGATCTCATCCTCTCGTTTTCGATCCAATGGCTACCACACAATATCATACTACAGTATTCATGAAGTGAGAGGACACGTTTCCGCGCTGCACAGGCCCTAGCCTCCAGTCCATTACCTAATAATTAGTGCCTCTTCTCAAGCTTTATCAACGTACCAATCATCACATGCCTGGCACATGACAAGATAGGGACTAACAAACATCAGTTGCTCCAAATGGACAAGTGAGTGGAACCTGTCATCGAAGTAGTAACGAAAGCTACACACAGCAGCAGGTCACCAGGTCCACAGCACAAGTAGAGATCAGATCAGCGAGAAGTTTGTTTGTTTGTTGGCACGCACCTAGCTTGCCGTTGATATACCCTGTGGTACATGCATCCTCATGAATGTGACTGGCTGCTTGTACTTGTACTCAAGTGGCTACCTGAAGCAAGCAAAATCCAATGCCGTCACATTTGCAAAATGGAATTGTTCCGTGTAAGGACCGCTATTCACGGGACTGACAAAAGAGGATTGTTCGTAGCTTTTGAGATATGAGTATATTCCGCAACTTTTATCGATATCTTAAGGAAATTGATGATCTTATCGATGCATGAAACTCGACGGTAACAAGTGAATTGTTTGGTATATAAAACTCAACAATAACAATTTCACAGGATGAACCGTTGAATACATGTGGCAGTGCTACATGCATTAGCCCAGGCACATTTCTGCAGTGGTGGTGGAGTGTACAGTATCTTGCATCAATGCGCACAGCCTTTGTTACGCTTTTGTTCAGTGCTCGGAACATCCGCAGCCATCCTAGGCCCATAATGCAGTGCAAATGCAGCAAACAGCGGCAGCAGCACTGCAAGGTTCGTTAGGCTGGTAGTACCACTGTACCAGCAGCACACAGGGCTTCGATGGAGGACGTCACAATCGCCGTCGTTCGTCGCAGCCGCGGCAGAGGGCACCACCGGGACCGGAGCATCCGCTGGTCCCCGGAACGGTCGTGTCGATGTCACCTGATCTCGCGTCTGCATGGCCCTAGCTCCAAATCTGCTCAACACGATATGTGCATGTCAAATGGAGTACAAGTATGGCTATAAGCCTATAAAAGTGAGTTGGCTCATTGATTCCACATGTCGATGCAGAGTGCAGAATCTTCCCAGGACAGTTTGTTGGCGCACAACACAAGGATCACGGCAGCAATTAGATGCTCCTGATCTTAATGAAAACAAAGAGAGATCGAAAAAGAGAAAGGACTACGGGAGAAAGCAACGACAGAAAAAAAAAATTATGGATGCAGATTGTATTGATCGATTGGTGATGATTTCAATCGGTCATGACCCTCTTCTATTTAAAGGGCGGCAGATCTTAGCCGTAAGAGATCAGAACTCCTAAAACCGAACAAGATTCACAGATATGATTCGATTATGCCATCTAATCTCCAAACTTTCTATAGCTGATAAATCTTTCCTATCCGATCACGTAAATTCCCACATATTAACCGACAAACTCTATCACGTAATTTGGTCTAGCGCTCGTACCTCCTTTCTTGCAGTCCGTCCGATTAAAACTGGACAACCCGATTGAAAAAGAGAGGTCCAAACGGTCCGAACGTTCCCGGGTGTTTTTAATCGTCCGATCTAATTTTAACGATATGATTGAAATGATGGTTCAGATGGTCCGAACGTCCACACCATTCTGAACCACCCGATCTAAATCGAACGGCTTCTCTTCGCCACGTCTTTCCTTGTCCTCACGACCTGCTGCTTTGCAAAGACCACCCTTTGGTTGTTTTGTAAAGACCACCCTTTTGAGCCAAGACCTCCTGTTTTGCAAAGAACACCTTCCAGGACCTCTCAGGAGGTCTTTGTAGATGTCGCTCAGGACCACCCTTTTGGGCTAAGACCTCCTGTTTTGCGAAGACCACCCTTTTGGTCATTTTGCAAAGACCACCCTTTTGTGTCATGGCTTTTTATTTTGCAAAAACCACCCTCTAGGACCTCTTAGGATATCTTTGTGGATGTCGCTCAGGACTACCCAGGATGTCTTCCAGGACCTCCTTAGGAGATCTTTGTAGAAATCGTCCGGGACCACCCAGGACGTCCTCTAGGACCTCCTAGGTGGTCTTTGTAGAGGTCGTCCGGGACCTCCCAAGAGGTCTTTTAGGCCAGGACCTCTTGTTTTGCAAGGATCACCTTCTAGGACCTCCTAAGAGGTCTTTGTAGAGGTCATCTAGGACCACCCAGGACGTCCTCTAGGACATCCCAAGAGGTCTTTGTAGAGGTTGTACAGGACCTCTCAGGAGGTTTTTAAGGTCAGAACCTCCTGTTTTGCAAGGACCACACTCTAGGACTTCCTATGAGATCTTTGTAGATGTTGCTCAGGACCACCCAGGAGGTCTTTATAGAGGTCGTCCAGGACCTCTCAGGAGGTCTTTGAGGCCATTCTGCGTTCCGATTCAAAACCGAATATTAGTTGAATCAGCAATAGCTTTAAGCTCTCACCATTAGACCAATCAACACTGCAATGACCATTATAAAAATCAAATCTTGCCATCAACACATGCCCCCCAGTTTTTTGGAAAACAGACATGTTTGCCACAAAACAATAATATCTTCAATTGCTTTTCAGGTCGATGATTAAATACCGGCCATATGTATGCATCTTAGGACGATGATAAACAACTCATCGACCATGTGTGCTTCTTAAGCATCCTGCCAAACACTCGGATAGTACTTCTTCAAATACTTGCCATTAAGAGCTTTAGGTAGCCTATCTCCCTGTAAACATTGCACTATATAAGAATTTTCCGGAACAATCTCTACAACTTTATATGGACCTTCCCAATTCGGAGACCACTTCCCAAACTTATTATCTTTAGACCTAACAGGTAAAATCGTCTTCCAAACTAAGTCTCCTATTTGAAACGATTTTTCCTTCACTTTCTTATTATAGGCCTTGGCTACCCTCACCTTATCTTTTTCAATCTCCCTCAAAGCTTTCAATCTCTCATCTGCAACTTTATCTATCCTATCCATCATCAAGTTATGGTAATCTACGGCCGACAAATCATTTGGCCTGGCCAATCTAAGGGCACTCAGGTTTACCTCAATAGGTAAAACGGCCTCTTGCCCATACACTAACTCAAACGGTGTTACCTTTGTGGCACTATGTTTAGATATATGATGAGCCTGCAATGCCTCAGATAACACTTCATGCCACCTCTTAGGATTCTCCTCTATCTTTTTCTTAATGAGCTTAATCAAGGTCTTATTACTTGACTCGGCCTGACCGTTGGCCTGAGCATAATAAGGTGAGGAATTAAGGAGCTTGATTCCAAGTGATCCGACGAATTCTCGTACTTGATGAGACATAAAAAGATGAACCTTGATCAGTGGTTAAAGTCTGCGATATGCCTAATCTATGAATAATATGTTCCAAAATAAAATCAATTATCATTTTATGAGTTTTATATATATATATATATATATTAAAGAAACGGCTTTTGTCCACTTAGTGAAATAATCTGTGGCTACTAAAACAAAACGATGACCTTTAGAAGATGCAGGGTGTATCTGGCTGAGAAAATCTAAACCTCATCCACGAAACAGCCACGGTTAATTATAGGATGCAACATAGCAACAGGTGCCAATTGCACATCACCAAACTTCTGACATGACTCACACCCTTTATAATATCTAAAACAATCTTCCAACATAGTCGACCAATAAAAACCAGCTCTTCTTAATAACCACTTCATCTTATGGGCCGACTGATGTGTACCACATATGCCTTCATGCATCTCACCCATAGCAACTTTAGATTGATCCGAACCTAAGCATTTTAAAAGCAACCCATCTATAGTTCGGCGATATAACTCTCCATCAAGCAATGTATACTTTAATACTTGTCGCCGAAGCTTTCTATCAACAGATTGACTAGGGTTTCCTAAATAACTAATTAGAGGCTTTCTCCAATCATTAGGTTTGGCAACATTTGATGTTTTCAAAGCATCCAAACTGCCATCATGTTGTTCGGCCATACAAATTGTAGCACCTTCGAGCATCGGTTTTTCTATCATGAATAATTTACATCTTCTAACTTGATAACCAGATGCTTGTTGTGCTCAATCATTTGCTCTAATATTATCTTCTCTAGATATATGACTAATAGTAAAATCATCCAAAGTTGCTATGACCTCTAAACATTTTTCTAAATAGCTATTTAGTGATCCATCAAA
Source organism: Ampelocalamus luodianensis (assembly GCA_036346255.1). Classification (NCBI taxonomy): domain Eukaryota; kingdom Viridiplantae; phylum Streptophyta; class Magnoliopsida; order Poales; family Poaceae; genus Ampelocalamus; species Ampelocalamus luodianensis. Next base: position 65,124,492 of record CM070628.1, read on the forward strand.
GCACTGATAAACTTTAGAAACCTGCTGCACAACTAACAACAAATCACCAAAAGCCTTTATGTTCTTTACACCCATGAAATCTAAAATTTGCAATCCTAACAAAAGAGCTTCATACTCAGCCTAGTTATTAGTACGAAAATACTCTAAACGGACCGATGTTTCAAAAATGATCTCTCCAGGTGAAACTAAAACAATGCCAACACTTTGTCCTTCCTCTCTACAAATTGAGCCATCAAAATACAATTTCCATGGACGTACAGATAAATAACCAACCAGCTCTATATCATTATCAATCTTATGATCAACAATGAAATTACCTACAATCTGGCCTTTCATAGATTTCAAAGATTCATAAGCCAAATCATACTCTATTAATGCATAAGCCCACTTTTCGATTCTACCACTTAAAATTGGCCCTTGCAACATATATTTGATAACATCGGTCTGACATACCACTACACAAGTACTAGATAGCAAATAATGTCTCAACTTGGTACAAGCATAATACAAGGATAAACATATTTTTTCAATAAATATATACCTCATTTCAACTCCCAAGAGATGCCGACTCAAGTAAGTAATCACATACTCCTTGCCATCTATTACTTGTGTCAAAACAACGCCAATGATATTTTCTTTTGCAACAATATATAGCTGAAATGACATCCTAGCTTTAGGCGCCCTCAACACAGGAGGTGTAGACAAATACCTTTTAATCTCCTCAAATGTTTGTTGCTGATCTACCCCCAAGTAAATTCGGTCTCTTTCTTTAACCAAAGTATGGGAGTCAATGCACTAACTTTACCAGACAAATTAGATATAAACCTCCTCAAATAATTTACTTTTCCTAGAAACTTTTGCATATCCCTTTTACACTCTGGTGCCTTTATTTTCTTAATAGTCTCTATTTTGCTGGGATCTACTTCTATGCCTCTCTCATGTATTATAAATCCTAAGAATTTACCAGCCAACACACCAAAAGCACACTTGAGTGGGTTCATTTTCAAACCATACCGACGCATTCGCTCAAAGGCTAGACATAAATCGGCTAAGTGATGATCCATACCATTCGATTTAACAAATATATCACCAATGTATACCTCTAGGATAACACTAAGTAGATCATGAAAAATTAAATTCATAGCCCTTTGATAAGTAGCAGCGGCATTCTTTAAACCAAAAGTCATAACAACCCACTCAAACAAACCAACAAAACCAGGACATCGAAAGGCCGTTTTAGGCATATCCTCTTTGGCCATAAAATTTTGATTATAACCAGTATTACCATCTAAGAAACTAATTATTCTATGTCCTGAAGCATCATTAATTAACATGTCGGCTATAGGCATAGGATACTCATCTTTAGGGGTAGCTTTATTTAAATCTCTAAAATCAATGCATACTCTCAACTTACCAGTATTCTTCTTTTCAACCGGGACAATGTTAGAAACCCATTCAGCATACCTACATGGCCTAATAAAACCAGCCTTCAACAATTGGTCTATTTCTTTGATCCGATCATACATATTTGAATTAAATCTTCTAGATGGCTGCTTGTAAGGCCTAAAACCAGATTTAATAGGCAAACGATGCTCAACTAATTCTCGGCTGAGTCCCGGCATCTCATGATACTCCCAAGCAAAGCAATCAACATACTTTCTAAGCAATTTTATCACCTTGCTCTTATATTCAACAGACATATTTTTGTTTAAAACGTCGGTCTAGGAATGGTCCCATCGCCTATATCAACCTCCTCTAATGGGTCAGCCGACGAGAAACCTTGTCCTAACTTTTCTACTTCATCAAAATCATCAATAACTTCACAAATATCGTTATTGCTTGACCGATATTGCTCTGTACGCTGTTGCAACCATTCTAAACCATTTTGTTTATTCATTTATAACATCAAATTACTAAGCCGAGCTACAGAGGTCGGCTGTACAGACACGGATACAAAACCATCCTTGTTAACACTAAGATAGTCATATCTAGACCCGTCAAACACTGAACATCACCATGCTGCCAATCAGCTGAAGCATCGGCCAAAGCAACATAAGCCGATGTGTCCGCTCAAACCACTTCTATATCATCATCAATCCATTGTATTAAAGTTTGATGCAGGGTAGAAGGAACAAAGCGATTTGCATGTATCCAATCACGACCCAATAAAACACTATAATTACCTTGCACGTCGACGACGAAGAAGGCCGTAGGTAAACTCTTGCTCCCAACAGTAAGTTCCATAGAGATGACACCCTTGGCCTCCATAGACTCACCCGTGAAACCATTAAGCATCAAATTAGTCTTCATAAGCTCGATGTCCTCTCGCCCCAACTCCTTGAAAACTGAATATGACATCAAGTTCACGGCAGCCCCACCATCAACTAACATCCTAGAAATCGGCCTACCATTGATGTGCCCCCTAACATACAATGGTTTCAAATGTCAGCTCGATTCCTCAGGCTTTTAAAAAATAGCTTCTTTAGAGCCAAGACATAACTGGGCAACCTCCTCACTAGTAGCCCAAAACTCCGAAGGCAATGTAAACACCATATTAATATCCATACCTTCACGAGGCGGAGCATCACCTTTAATCATTGGAGACCCCTCATCATCCAGCAAATCATCCTCGTCATCACTAGGTACCTGAACTGGTGTTTCAATTGACTTTACCCTCCACTCTCTTCGGACAGGCACCATAGGCTTTATCTTGTTAAATATTTCATCTCTCACCTTCTCTGCTCTAGCCTCCCTAAGTTCTTACATACACAGCTGTTGCAACCTTCTCTTTTGGGAGTGAGAAAGACCGAGAGGACACCAACGGGACTGCGGCTTTGTCCCGGGCAGCAAAGATATTTTTCCCTTAACTTTCCCCGTTGTTTTTGGTACTTCAGAATCAGCATGCAATGTGGTTTGCTCTCATGCCATCAGAGTGAAATCGTAGTAAACCGATGTCATGGTCTTGTAGCTATGGTATTGTTCATGGCTACTATAGGCGTGCTACTACTCGTATCCGAACCATGTACTGCCGCTGCTGCCGTGTACTTCCCATTGCTAATACTTGAAACAACGATAGCCGATCACTTTGGCTTCTCTTCCTTTTCGATAATCAACTCTTTTGCCTTTCCATTCAAATCTGACCTTTCACCTAAATTACTATTACTCTTGACATGATACACCTTTTTTACCACTTTATTATATCTCCCATCGTAAGACCAATTTCTTTGATCAAGGCGGTCATTATTAGGACGTGATAACCTATCAAAAATAGGCCTTCTTGGTGCTGTCCACCCCGGATGGAATAGTCCAAAAGGCATTGGAGGCGGCATCCATGGGCCACACGAGCCCCATGGTGGACAAGGAGGAAAACCAACAGGAGGAGGACCCCATAGAATGGGCATTGGCGGCCCAAAAGGAGGATACAACGTTGCTGCTGCATGGAAGTCCTCTCGACAACGATCCCGACCATCAAACTCTTGCTTTGTAAGTGGTCTCGACCGCTTGAAATTACTTGGCCGACTAGCGACCTTGTGGCCAGCCTTACCATTCATTAATGGATGATTGAACCTGTCGACGAAAAACATTACAACCATTAGTGGCATGAGAATAAGAATTATGCCATTTTACAATACACACGCCTTTTTAATTCTTCAGGTGGTGGTATAACATGATTGTCAGGCAATCTAATTTATTTCTCTTGTAGAAGATAATCAAAGATTCTATCACATTTAGCGACATCAAAAGTGTACTTAATTTCTTCTTGCCGATTCTTTTGTGGAACCGGTTTTAAAGCTGAGCAAATGAATGGTTTAGATTTTGAAGACTAAGCCCATTTGGCCACACATACATCAACATCATCATCATCTGAATTTTCAGATTCATACTCAAGCATATGAACATTAGAACGATCGACTCTTACCTTATCACTTGATCTCTGAAAATTTCTAGACTCTTTAGTTCGGCTCTCTTGTGTTAGAGCCTTTTGTAACACTTGGCTAACATCTAGGAAATCTTGACTTTTCAGCTTTTTTTCAAGTGAGAAAGTAAACCAGAATAGGCTAGATCAGCTAGGTCTCTATCAGAAATTATTAGATTAAAACATTGGTTTCTTGTCTATCTAAACCTTCTGATGTAATCAACAACAGGTTCATTGTAGTTTTGTCTAACCGATGTTAGATGCGACAACCTTAACTCAGTATCACCAGTATAAAAATATTCATGGACCATGTGTGAACAGAGTTAGGCGCAAGTGAAGTAAACCAATTGAATGCAGTGCTAGATAAAGATAAAGGGAATAATCTTAACTTCAAAGCATCACTACACTGCACAATAAATTGACCTATATGTTCTAATGCGGATTTACCATCATCTCTAGTAAACTTAGCAAATTTAGACACTCTAAATCCCCTAGGACATTGCACAGTATCATAAATATCAGGGTATGGTTTTTGATATGCACGTGATCTTCCTTTAGGCTCTACCCCGAATGTCTCTCTAAACATACTAGCTACTTGTTCTCTAATATTTTCAGGCCCAACATACATCTCGGCCGTAGGCCGATTAGGTGTCACATGGACTAGTTGTTGCGGCCTAAAAGCATTAGATTGTGGTGTGTCATAAGCATACTGTGGAGCTTGGTTCGGCTGTGTACGTGATATATGTTGTAAAGAACTGTTAAAATGACTGGTTGGCAACGGATCATATGCAAAGCCTAAATCTTGAGGAGGTATGAGAGGTATACTATATGCTACTATGTGGTATGTGTAACATCCCAAAGTGCTATTACCAAAATAAAAATTAATAAAGTTATTCTTTTATTGGATTTTCTGAGTTTCAATAGTGTGTTCTTAATTTTCTTGAATTTTCTAGATTTAAAAAGTCAAAAATAAAAATTTATTGAGTTTTATGAGTTTTTATTGGATTTAAAGTCAAAAATAAAATTTTAAGTAATTTATGGAATTTGCTGAAATTTTAAAAGCTTTTTACTATTTATTTTAAAACAAAAAATAACTATTGTTCAAAAATAAAGGCCAACTTTAAGTTGGAATTATTTTTTTAGAAGTTCAAAATAATTCAAGGTATTTTTGTGAATTTTTCTAGATTTTTTTGGACCCTATTTGCTGTCCTCTAAAATTGTATTTGATTCAATGGTAATTTGTATTTCGAAAAAAAAAATTAAAAAAAAAATCAGATTCCCATTCGGTCACCCATCCATGCACACCCCAAACCTATGCACGCTTAACTCCCAAAGCCATCCATGCATGCACTACCCACCACCCATTTGTCTTACATTTACATATATTACCCTTTACTTCCTTTTCTTTCTTTCCTTCTCTCTCATCTTCTCCAAACCATTTTCCAGTAGCTTTCCAGAACGACGTCGACGCCATTAGAGGCAACAAGAGCTTTCAAAAACCCAAGATTTCCTCCCTATTTCTTCACGAGATTTATGGCATTCAATTCCCCGGCCATCACCTCCCCCATTTTAGACCATTAATCCTTTCCTTAATCTCACCAATCCCGCTAATCGCGCCATGTCCGGCCGTGACACACGCACATTGATCTCCCTCCACGGTCCACCTCCACCCCTATATAAGAGAGCACCGTGTGCCTCTCCTCTCCCCCATCCATCCCCGAAAATCTTAGCTCCTCCCTTCCTTCCTCCACGACGCAATCGAAGATTTTCCGTCGCCAGCCGAACGCCGTTCATCGGCCATTTGCGTCGCCTACAGTGGAGCCCTGCCACCATCGACCACACCCCTGGCTTCGCCTCGCGACGTTCTACGTCATGCTCACCCTCTCGTCGCCGGAGCATCGCCGCCACCATGAGACCGTGCGCTCGCCGCCGTCGCCACCAGTCACCGTTCGTCGTACCGTCACCTCCTATGGCCTCGTCACAAGGTGAGCAATCCATTTATGCCATTCGCCGATCACCCTTTCCCTTCCTTTGGCCGGCGCTGCCATTTTTCCTTTCTTTCTTGCTCTCTGTTCGTAGCTTGAAGACGACATGAACAGTGGATGACTAGATAATATGCTTTGCACTTTGTACATACACATGTTTATTCTTCCAGAAATTCGTTCTCTCACATGCAAACTCCAAATCCGTTGATTCTTCTTCCTAAATTCATCTAAATTCATCTACTATTTACAGTATTTATTTTGTAATTTTTAGTTTTTATTTATTTTTCTGTTAATTATTTAGTTCATTAACCGCGTCATCGCTTTTCTCCTTGCCACCGGCCAACCTTGCGCGTTCCACCCCAACCAAGGTGAGCGTTGTGTTCCCAGCGGTTCCCTCTTCAAATCGCCACAAACCTCACCCATTAACTCCTCTCCGTTTGCCCGGAACGGCGATGTCAACCCGAAGGTCGTTTCCGTCGCGTTCTGCCCCCATCTGATGTCTCCCAGCCGAACCGTCTGCGGTGTTGGGTTCGCCTCGACATGTTCTATGACGTACTTCCTCACCATGTCCATAAAACTCTTTCTTTGTTCCTAGTCAATCCAAAATACAACTCTCAGTGAATAGTATTTTCAGAATTCTATCATTTCATGTGATTTTCATCCTTCCGGAATTTCGTTCTCCCTCATACGAACTCCGAGTCTATTGATTAAAATTCCTATAATCATATAAAGTTGATACCTTCTGTCCAGTATTTATTTTATAATTTGTTTTGATTTTATTTGGATTTTATTTGAATGTTAGTTGAATTCGGATCGTTTACGCGTATAGATTTCGATGACTTCAGACGACCGGATTTCGACATCGTTTGAGAGCAACGAGTAATCAAGCAAGGCAAGTTATACCCTTGATCATATCGATCCCATTATTTTAAATTTATTTAATTCTGTTTTTAAAATTACTATTGCATGCATAATTTTTATCAAGTTATTTTAATCCCCTGTTTTAAATACTTAGTTATTTCAATTCCTTGTGTATAGCCAATTTGAATATTGATTATAATTTCCTTGTCACCATTAGATAAAATAATATTGGAAATAATTAAATGCCTAGCCAATGCCTAGATCAAATCTTGTATTTGGGAAGTTTTTAGCCAAATATTTCAAATTTGAATTCAATTGGATCTATGGTATTGTTTTACCATAAAATATTTATAAAATACCTTTACTTGGAAAATAAAACAAAAATGGGTTTGGACTTGGGCATAATGGATGTTTGGTGGGTGCATGTTCATGCACGGGCTCAATCGGGTATGGTTGAGGCCCATGGGTTTTGTTGAAAAGTTGCCCAAGTCAGTTAAGAACCGGTCTTCGAGTGTATGATGCTAAGCCATACCGTACCACCACATGTCCCAAGTATGGGTCGGGACCTGGCTAAATAATTTGCAATGTTCCACCGTGGTCGTTCCCTACAGATGCAATGGGTAGTCATGTTACGACTTATGTTAGTCCCACCTAGCGCAAGAGGGGGCCCGAACCCGGAGGTCTTTATTCCAAAGGGGGTGGCGAAACCTTAGCGAGGGGTAACTACGGTGGAATGGCGCTTTGTAAAAGCCTTGTCACATGCTCTAGACTGCTCACCTAAGGTAGTGAGCGGTGGTATCGACGGATGCCGAACAAACTCGAGAAGTCGTGTCTTGTGGGTAAAGATGTACAACCTCTGCAAAGTGTAAAACTATTCGAATAGCCGTGTCCACGGTCATGGACATGCTAGCAGAACTGCTCAAAGTTAGACTTTGGTTTTGTTGGAAAAAGACTTCTTCAAACTGGTTTATCCAAATGGGATTTGGGCAGAAAGCCAAGTGATAGGAGGGTATCCTTCACCATTCATGTGTGAATGTTATCTGACTATAAAATTTAGAATTTATAAAATGAATTCTAGTTATAAAATATCTGCTTTGGAACTTAGTACAAGTATTTAAAGGAAATGCTGCTTTGTGCAAATCAACCCATAAGCCATCCTTGTTACATCCATATATGCATGTCATTCTGTTACTTGACGGGTGTAACTTGCGAGCACGGAAGTTGTGCTCATACTTGCTTTATGCAAACAAAATTTCAGAGGAGAAGGACTTTGCTACCGATGTAGATCTCGACGACTAGGCCGCTACCCCAGTCGATTGCCTGTGGCAAATTGCTGGACCCTACTACTTCTTCGCCTTCCGCTGTGTTCTTTATTGTTGGCTTGTAAGCCTCTTTGTAATAAACTCTGTTGATTAGTAATAAAGTTGTGATATGAATTTGTTACCATATTTGTTTACTGTGTGAACTAGCTACTGATCATGGGACTAGTTCAGAAATGCACAGAGGATCTGGGATATTAATCCCGGGTTCTGACAGTATGGAGGCACAAATAAGTTTTCTGAATTTTCATCTACTCGGCCATGATAATCAATTATATGCATAGCCGAGCCAACTGAACTGGGTAAGCTAGTTGGTAATGCAAAAGTAGATGGTGTGCCCCCCTGTGCAACAGTATTTGGTGTCGTAAATGATGGTGCCCCATTATTAGCCGAACCCCCAATAACAGTTCGGCTATGGATATGTTGCATCGGTGTATCCTGTTGTGTAGGTATATGTGGCATAGGTGTAACCGATGCATCAAAAGGTATACGCTCATGATGAATTTTACTAGCATTATTAAAGGTTGAAGCATTAACATCACTAGCTAGGGGTTGTTTCTTATTTTTCTCATCTTGCAATTTAAGAATCATAGCCCTAACATCATTACGCAATTTTTGGGAATTGTCGTACATAGCATGATCTATCATATGATGAACTTTCTCTTCCGTAAGCAGTGAGTTACTTACAGCGAACGTTACCTCGGGCTTGGTGTAGATAGATGGCAGTTCACCCTCTTTCTTAATAACACCCTGCCTTGTCTTCTGAAAGCACGATAACATCAGCTTGTCGAATTCCAATTTACGCTTCTCGTACTCCTGACGGTACTCCTCGGGTAGGTCCTCAAGTGTAGGAGTAATGATGTTCTTAGAATCAATAGTAGAACCATCTTTCGCCCTGGCCGGAGAATAGATCGATTCCCCAGCGGAGTCGCCAAAATATGTTGGCACACAAAAGATGCGCACAACACAAGGATCATGGCAGCAATTGGATGTTCCTGATCTTGATGAAAACAGAGAGATCGGAAAAGAGAAAGGACTATGGGAGAAAGCTACGATAGAAAAAAAAATAGTAAATGCAGATTGTATTGATCGATTGGTGATGATCTCAATAAGCCATGACCCTCTTCTATTTAAAGGGCGGCAGGTCTTAACCGTAAGAGATCAGCACTCCTAAAACCAAACAAGATTCACAGATATGATTCGGCTACGCCATCTGATCTCTAAACTTTCTATAGCTGATAAATCTTTCCTATCCGATCACGTAAATTCCCACATATTAACCGACAAACTCTATCACGTAATTTGGTCCAGCGCTCATACCTCCTTTCTTGCAGTCTGTTCGATTAAAACTGGACAACTTGATTGAAAAAGAGAGGTCCAAACGGTCCGAACGTTCCTGGGTGTTTTTAATCGTCCGATCTAGTTTTAACGATCTGATTGAAATGAAGGTTCGTATGGTCCGAACATCCACACCATTCTGAACCACCCAATCTAAATCGAATGGCTTCTCTTCGCCGTGCCTTTCCTTGTCCTCACGGCCTGCTGCTTTGCAAAGATCACCCTTTGGCTGTTTTGCAAAGACCACCCTTTTGAACCAAGACCTCCTGTTTTGCAAAGAACACCCTCCAGGACCCCCCAAGAGGTCTTTGTGGATGTCGCTCAGGACCTTCTGTTTTGCGAAGACCACCCTTTTGGTCATTTTTCAAAGACCACCTTTTTGTGTCATGGCTTTCTATTTTGCAAAGACCACTCTCTAAGACCTCCCAGGACATCTTTGTGGATGTCGCTCAGGACTACCCAGGATGCCTTCCAGGACCTCCTCAAGAGGTCTTTGTAGAAATCATCCAGGACCACCCAGGACGTCCTCTAGGACCTCCCAGAAGGTCTTTGTAGAGGTCATCCAGGACCTCTCAGGAGGTTTTTTAGGCCAGGACCTCCTATTTTGCAAGGACCTCCTAGGAGGCCTTTGTAGAGGTCATCCAGGACCACCCAGGACGTCCTCTAGGATCTCCCAGGAGGTCTTTGTAGAGGTCGTCTAGAACCTCTCAGGAGATTTTTATGGCCAGGACCTCCTGTTTTGTAAGGACCACCCTCTAGGAATTCCCAGGAGGTCTTTGTGGATGTTGCTCAAGACCACCAAGGAGATCTTTGTAGAGGTCATCCAGAACCTCTCAGGAGGTCTTTGAGACCATTCTGCCTTCCGATTCAAAACCGAATATTAGTTGAATCAGCAATAGCTTTAAGCTCTTACCATTAGACCAATCAACACTGCAATGACCATTATAGATGCCAAATCTTGCCATCAACACAGTTGTTTCTCTCCTTGAAATAATTTAGCTTTGCAAAAGTAGGAACACTTCTTCTTGCCCTCAATGGAACCTTGAAATGTTTACATCTGGTTCTTGATACTCTGTTGTAGGCCAATGCACCCCCAAAAAAAAAAACTCCAGGGTCAAAGCATTTTTATGATTTTATCTGGTGATGTTGAAAGGCAATGGTTGGTGCAGTGAAAAGCTTCTTATAAGTCGAGTAGCTTCATCTGTTGTTCTAATGTGCATCAATAGAATAATTTTAGCTATAAAAACAAAATCAATGAACAGCCCTAGTTTGGTACTTTTACGCCTGATGGGTTGTATCTGGCCAGACCAGACCAACCAAGTTGGCCCATTAGGCTGGGCGGCCCTTAACCAGATTTCAATCCGAACCACTTCATACTTGTTCAGGTCTACTCACTATTATCCAGGAGTGGGAAAATAATGGCGGCATATCACATGGCCAATCCTGGCCATCCCTCGCAAATCCAGCGGCCGAGATCCCCCCACCTCCCACTTCTGTGCAATTTGTGAACCCCCCACCCCTCGCGCGGCCCCTTCTTTCTCTCGTTTCGCCCCCTGCGCTCACCTCCTCCAGAGTCCAGCCCGAGCACGCATTCCCCCGTGCTAGGGTTCGGCGCCGTCCTCCTACGCTGGCCCCCTGCTTGCCTCGCCGCCGGCCCCCCTCCGCGCCGGCCCCTTCTTGGCGCCACCCCCTGCTCATGCCCCTGCCGCGGCACCGAGAAGCCAGTTGTCGCCCCTGCGCCGGCCCTTGCTCGGCGACTCTCCACTAGAGACGCCTCCCCTACCCAGTGTCACGCCGCACCCTGCGCTCCCGCCTGCAACAATTCCCCTCCGCCGCCAGTTCAGAAATGTACTAGTTCAGAAATGGATGTATGGATGCTTCTGTTGAATTCGTGATTGAGCAATCCATGGTTTTGTTGTACATTCAGATTTTTGATGTTTTGGAGAATCAGAGAACATATACATTCAGAAATGGATGTATGGATGTTTCTATTGAATTCATGATGGTTTTATTGTGCGCTGAGAATTTGTAGTCTATTGAATTGTGTAATGTTGAACACGAGTGAGAAAATTTCTTTTTCTGTTGGTTTTGTTGTGTGCTGCAAGCTTATCTCACGCATTTGAGTGCCATGCTCATAATATCAATTTCAATCATCCATACATGGACAAGTTCATACTTCCATTCACATTCATACAACAATCTCATGAAACTAACCGAACACATTGGGTAGTACAAATGCAGACTACATCCATCCATACATAGACAAGTTCATTGATTTCAAATGCATTTTGGTCAGCACTCAGACAACACCCCAAGCATTTGATGTGCACTCGTAAGCATTTCAGACAATATTTCAGTACATTACAAAGTACTACATTTTACCTAGTCTAGTGAACAAGAGGTATTACACAAAATTTCTTGAAACCAAAATTACATAATCTGGCATCAAGAGTAGCTGCTGTAGTGCTACCAAAATTACAACAAATTACTTGATAGAACCAATCTTCATGGTTTTCTGGAGGGGAGCCATGAAGATCTTTTTACACAGCAACAAACCCACAAATTCATCAAGCAGTCTCACACCACCAAATTTATAGTCACACACAAAATCCACAATAGGAAAGTCCATATTGCATGACCGTGAAAGGCATGGTCATATGCCTAGCGTGCTTTATCTTTGAACACATCAAGACCGACTTCACTAACATCAGTAGCCTACCATTCCACCTGAATGCTGTCGAGCTCCCTCTTGAATCTGTCGTTCGAGCTCGCGTACAACATCTTGCTCCTTATCTTTGCACTATCCGGGGACCTTTCAATTCAGACGCAACACATCTCATTAGTAAGCAGCCTTACTGTGAAGTAATCATGGAATATACAAAAAACATAGAGCAATACCACATTCTAAATCAGGCTACCAAGATACCACTAGATCATTGTACTTCTTAATCAGTTAATGTTGAAAAGGGATTGTTTGTTCTCTCAATCCGTACAAATTTACACCAAAATTAACAATAATATGCAACAGCATGTGATGGTGTGAGCTCAGCATGTGATCCAGGCACAGATCAACTGAAATTCCATGGCTAATCGATCTTATATAACCTGAATCTAACATAAATAAGATCACAAAAAATATGCATGCTTCAAGTATATGCTTCCATTCATCCATTCATATAGAGGCGACTCACTGGAGGGGGAGACGGCGGCTGGAAGGGGACGCGGCAGCTAGAAGGGAGGCATACCTAGTGGAGAGTCGCTGAGCAGGGATGGTGCGACGCAAGGGGCAGCGCCGCCGAGAAGGGGCCGCGCGCGGAAGGGGGGGTCGGCGGTGAGGCGAGAAGAGGGACAACACAGGAGGACGAAGCCTAACCCTAGCATAGGGAATGCGCGCTCGGGCTGGACTCTGAAGGAGGTGAGCACGGAGGGTGAAACGAGAGAAAGAAGGGGTCGCACAAAGGGGTTTTCGCAAATTGCACAGAAGTGGGATGTGGGGGTAATCTCGGACGCTGGATTTACGAGGGCTGGCTTTGCGAGGGATTTTCAGGATTGGCCACGTGCACACACCAGATATGCCACCGAAAATAATTTAGTCACTTAATTGTAAACACATGAAGCAACAACATCAGCAGCTGATGGAACAAAAATGAAAGAATAACATCGCTTTAGTCAAAAGTAATGAGACAACAAGGACACAAGGTACATGTTGTACATGTTCCTATACAAGGTATAAATTCTTTGCTTGTAGTTGACTTTACAGATGCATTTGTTTGCTCATCAGAAAACACCAGGTGTCCCTATACTGTGTTCCGGTCAAATATGTACCTTCACAAACTATTTACAACAATGCAGAACTAGCACTCCAATTCTCAACACATTCAAAACAAAATAATGGCATAGTACACCAAGAAAAACTGCAACTATGTGCCCTCAAAGTAGGTAGCAGCCGCACGAGACCACGAGCACAAAAGAAAGATGACCAAGAATTCTCCTGCCACAGATATAACAAATTTCTATTTTCTGTTACTTCGATCACATAGCAGGATAGTCCCCAAAATTGTAAGAATTGGACAAACTTCATTGCCATACAGGCCAATGTTTTTTCAGATAATGGAGGCCACATCTGCAAGAGAATGCTTGCAATGAAAGAGCAAATAATGTTTTTAGTTGCATGGTAAGATGTGAATAGTTATTTCTAGTTTGAAGCGCACACCCATGAATGACATCTTTCATAGAAAGCTTCTGATGGAACACCCGAATTAGAATTTTTCCAACAGACAACAAATCGCTAAAACAGGTAAAACCGTAAAAGGTACTTCATAAGCTACGAGTATGGATGGATAACACAATCACACAATTAACAAAATGTTGCACAAACTTACCTGATTTACTGCTGTGAATGCAAGGTAAGAGCTTTCTAGCCTCAACTTTACTGTTCACGTGGAAGTCAGTTGTAGGTCCTGAACTAAGAGCAAACTCACATGAGCTCTTAAAAGAACTTAAGTAGCAAGCTGATGAATATTTGACAGGGAATTTTGAAATATGCCACTCTTGAGTTTGTGGTTTTGAAATATGCCACTTTTAAGTTTTTTCTTTGAAATATGTCACTCCTCGTTACACTCAGGAGTGGCATATTTCAAAGAAAAAACTCACGAGTGGCATATTTCAAAACCACAAACTCAGGAGTGGCATATTTCAAAATATGCCATATTTGACAGCCACTGAGACAGCGGTTGCCGTTGACAAGGTCATACCACTCGTTGTTTTTCAGGAATCTTCCCTGCTTTTACAGACTGCAGCCAACTTATCTGTGAGGGGACTCGAGCAGATTGCACACTGAAAAGCTCATCAAAGCACAAAATGATTCGGTGACCAGTGACCACCCCCTTTGCAATAACCACAGGTTGGAATTAACTCTTCTGAACATAGAAATTGAACTACCATGGATATCATGGGAACAATGAGATCTAGCACATCAAAGAGAATTCATATCAATTTCCACATGTACAGGCATTGAGTTGCTCACGGTGAAAGCTTCTATACAAGCTATCAGTGCATGCATATAAAGCAGTCTTGGGCAGTAAACAATATTGAAACTGCGTACTGTGCTAGATGGAACACATATTCAGATACAACACTCAAACCAACTATGGAGTCAACTACAATAAACCATGCACATTCACAGAACAAACATATCATGGAATGGAAAAGAATTGTGAATGTGGTCATCATAAAGACCTGCAAATAGATTTCAACGACTCAGTTTAGTCCTGGATGCTTCAATGACCAAGCATGCCATGATAACCATACAGTGAATAACATTAAATTAACAATCTTCCTATATCTTATCTTGAAATAAGGCTTCTTACTTAAACAATCTGCATGTTGTCATTTATCTTCTCTTGAAACAAGACCACTTAACCCCATAAACAATCTGCATACTCTTTGCAGGTGACTTACGATTGCAGATCTCAGCAACTGTTATTTTTGTTACAAAAGGGCAGGGATCCATTGCAATTGGGCGCGTACAATGGTCCAGTTAGAACTGAGATTATGATTATAATTGCAATATCTTTAACCACTATACAGTTTTAAACTCACTGATGATTTAAGCAATGTTTACCGTGTAGGTCCCTGAACTACACGGTAAAATCCACAGCTACTCCTCTCAGTTCCCTCATTATAAATAGAGAAAATTGCAGTGTAGATCCCTGAATTTGCGAGGTTGTATCACTTAGCTCCCTGAATTTGCATTTTACTTTCTCAACCCCTTGAACTTGCGAGGTTATGCCACTTAGCTCTCTGAACT
Source organism: Ampelocalamus luodianensis (assembly GCA_036346255.1). Lineage (NCBI taxonomy): Eukaryota > Viridiplantae > Streptophyta > Magnoliopsida > Poales > Poaceae > Ampelocalamus > Ampelocalamus luodianensis. Next base: position 65,139,720 of record CM070628.1, read on the forward strand.
TTACTTTACTTTTTCAGCCTCCTAAACTTGCGAGGTTATACCACTTAGCTCTTTGAACTTGCGTTGAAGCGAAGTTCGTCGGATGTGATGCTGGCGACTTCGTCCCCTCCGAGTCCGGTGGACTCGTCGTCGCCCCGTTCCGGCTGTGTTTATCGTCCCTGTCACCTTACGCCGACAAAAACAGATTCTTCAGGCCTGGGAACGCACTGTGCTCATGCCTTCGCCAGAGCTCCACCGTTGCAGTTTGCCGCCGCCCTCGCCCTCACCTCCTCTGAGTCGGCCGTGAGTGAGAGAGAGAGAGAGAGAGAAGTGCATTCCCAGTGCCAGAGCAGAAGCTACTCACCCTGCACAAAGTCTTTTAGGCCACTTGCTAACAGAAAAGGTTGAGCTGACGAATCACCATGAGAGATAGAGAGAAATATTGTGCCCCTGCTCTCTCTCACAGCCAACTCAGAGAAGGCGAGGGAGGCAGCAAGTTGCGATGGTAGAACTTCGGCAAAGACACGAGCACGGTGCGTTCCTAGGCTCGAAGAATCCGTTTCTGTCGACGTAAGGTAACAAGGACGATGAACACAACCGGAACGGGGTGGCGACGAGTCCACTGGACTCGAAGGGGACGAAGTAGCCAGCATCACATCCGACGAACTTTGCTTCAATACAAGTTCAAGGAGCTAAGTGGTATAACCTCGCAATTTCAAGGGCTTGAGAAAGTAAAATGCAAGTTCAAGGAGCTAAGTGGCACAACTTCGCAAGTTCAGAGGGCTGAGAAAGTAAAATGCAAGTTCAGCGAGCTAAATGGCACAACCTCGCAAGTTCAAGGATCTACAGTGCTATTTTCTCTTATAAATATGTTAGTAAACTTCAGCTTGCTTCCTTCTTTTCTATAAGTAATCGAATTGACTGCCCTTGCCCTTGCCATTGTTTTCTTGTTTAAGAGAATAAGTTAAGAAAGCTCAAATCAAAACTAGAGTTCATAGTGTTGTGGCAAATTTTCTTGGCAACTTAATTGCAAAAGCAAGGCACAAGAGATTCCTAAAAACAAAGGAATAATGAAAACAAATAAGGTACCAATGGGAGTTCGATGGAAATGTTGCCACATTTATCACACTGCAAACCATGTGGCAGACTCCTCCATCTACATGGACCTACGGAAGGATGCTTTTCAAGCCTCCAACTTTGGCCCTGGAAAATTCATTAGAAATATCAAATTTCCCTTTTGCAGTTGCAAACTTCATTGACCATTAGGACATTACACAACAGCTACTATTAAATAAGAGTAAAGATGGATTAGGAGTTAGTTAGCTATCTAGACAACACAGTGGCAAGAGAAGATATAAGAATGCATACATATATTACTCAGTGTTCAACAGTTTTCTTAATAATTGTTTTTCACCTACCATTAATAGGTCATGCACAAATGTTTCAAGACATGTAGCAATGCTGAAAAGTAATACAGCAATAGAGACAAGTAGCGCAACTAAAGTAAAATCATTGACAGCATAAAGGCTATCATTTAGACAACTACACTTCACTAATGATAATGAGGACTCACTTTCATATTGCATCATTGAATTGTAACTGCGTGCAGATTGTTTTATCACAATACTGTAATATTCCATCTTCGTAAACACAAGCAAGGATTATTGTCACAGTAGTATAGTTTTCAGCATCAACATAAGCCAATGTAAAGCTACAAACACAAAAGTAATTCAGTGTGAAGAACAGAATTTTTTTGAGACAATGTTGCAAATTTCAGATATCTTGGCAAGTCTATGCCTCTATGATACAAAAAAATCCCCACCGAGTAACTCTTTTCACAGGTAATACAAAACATCATGTACTCCAATACCTCAAAAACTCAATGGGATTTCCCAACTTACAATGCTTTCAAGACAAAAACAAAGATATGATAAATGTCACCACGGAAGTAACTACAATAGCTATCTAGAAGTAACAGCTGAGGAAACCAAATTCCTCAACTCAGCTAGATGTTCATCAGTTGAGATGTTCAGTGTAAGCCTTAGATTAGTCAACAAAGCCTCTTGCTCCCAGCTAATTGACCCACATGCATATAGTGCCAACATTGTTGCACGGTAAGCATGCAACTCCAGCAAATGGGTTTCTTCCCTCGGAACATCATTATCATGTTGAGATGTTTCTCTTTCAGATACAGGAGCTTCAGCATCATCAGTTCTACTACAAATATCTCCACTTTGGTAGGCTGAATTATAGTACTGTGATCTATAGGGGCTACTGCTGGGACTACAACTACCAACAGAGGATGAAATACTCTCAGTGTCACTAGGAACTGCAGTTGTTACAGGGTATTTATAATCAGCATATGCATTTACCACAGCCAAGTTGGTTTTAGGAACGCCATTTTTTCTCATATTTAAGGAAGCATGCATGTATTTTTCACCCAGCATAAAGCATGGGGAATCAACAGCATCTACCTTTTCAGCAAAATGAAGAGAACCTCCAGCAACCAACTGCGAGTGTCTTCCATCTCCATGAGGTGTACGCAGTCTCTTAGTGACTTCACTGCGCTGAGTAAGGCGTGTTGATATAGCAGATGATTTTCTCTTCACGCCTCTAGACATATCACCCTCAAACGCATTATGGTTCTTGAGTAGAAGATGGTTGTCCACTGCACGATGCAGTTGCTGGTGCTTGCTCAACTTGGAACCAAATTTTCCATCTTTTGATTGACCTCTGAATGAACCACCAGAACATCTTGCAGAATCCTGAAATTGATTGAAAAAAACGAATTATTAGAGAGTTCGCATTAATAATTGAAATTAAATTTATCAGCTCACGGAGAAACATAAAAGAAACTCCAAGTTTCAATAATAGATGTGTTGAATAGACAACAGTAAAACCATGTAAACTGATTGATTTAACTAAAGGTGATAAATTATTTTATTTTGATGACCTTATCATGAATAATTCTATTTTGAGAATTTGAAGGAACAAGGCATTACCTTCTGAATCACAATCCATTTGTCATCCTGCCAAAGCTTCCTCAACCGAACATCCCATACATGTACTCTCAACTCCAGTGATGACCCTAGGAGCCTGACTTCATAGTAATTCTTGCCAAAAACTCCTACCATCTCAGCAACCTTCCACGAGTAGCTGTCAAATGCCTCAAGGATATTACCCGCAGTCCAGCATACTGGATCATCCGAAGGAGGGGGGCAAGGCCTCATCAACCTTCTTGGCACCCTTTCAACAGCCGCTCCAGAGTCGACCATACTACGATCATATCTCACACAATAGCTGTGTCCGTTGCCAGAGACGATCTCAGCAGGCCGCCAAGAACCCAGGGGCACCTCCGCCTCTTGCAATACCTCCACCTTGCTCCCTTTGACGAATCTCATCAGGTCGTCTGACTTCCCCAACTCTGTTGCAAACAAGAAACCAAAAACATCAATAGTTGAATAAATTAGATTAAGAGGAGTCAAAATACAAAGATTTCAACTTCTACAAGGGCCACTACGGATTATATGGACACAAATCATAACCTAGTTTCCAACATTGCTAAAACTACAATAGATTGCAAAAATCTAACAGACATGCTATGAAAAAAAAATGAACTGATGAGTTAATACGCCTTGTTAACTACTACAAACTAGTTTCCCAGATCAGGGATTCACGTAATTTAGGTGATGAAAATCGTAACCATCACAGCCCGAGCATACCAGTCTATTGATCTGTTACAGGAACAGAAGAACAAACTCGTAATGAATCATTTGGGGCGATGCGAACAAAATGTGAACTAGCAATTCTAACATATATCACCTAGTAATCGAAGAAACGAAACAACACAAGAGAAATACACCCCCCCCCCCCCCAATACAGCAAAAGGAGTCACGGACGAGTCAAGATTCTTCAAGAAAATCCCGGACCAATTTGCAAATGCCAACAGCAGAAACCCACTGCAGATTACGAACTCTGCACACGGATTTCAGAGAAACGGCAATCGCAGTACCAAATAGAACAAGAACAGGTTCGCAGAAATCAAAATACGCATACCACAATGATCGATCTAGGCATCAAACATATCGAGTACCAACCAGGCAAAAACATTTGAACTGGTCAACTGGGGCCAAGTAAACAGTAATCATCACAGCTAAGCACCAACAAAAAAATTCCCAATGCTCTACTATTCCCTTTAGCACCAACTCCCGCACAGAAACATCAAAAAGTAGCACCAAAAATCACATAAAAATCGAAAGAAACACCGACCTTGCGATCCCGGCTACGCTCGAAAGAGGCGACGAAAAATCCAGGGGAAAATTTCCTCGGATCCAGCGGCTCCCTGGGCGTATTCTTGATTTCTACGCAGTGAAGATTAGGCGAACAGAGGAACCAGGGCGAATTTGGGAAGCGGAAACAAGGAATTTAGCTAATGGAAATCTTTTTTTAATTTAATTCGTTAATTCAGGATGCGGCTGCAGTTATATACATGGGGATGGGGTTGCGTTGCGTGGTTGCGGTTTCCAGTCCAAAGCGACGAGTGCCAGTCGAATCGCAGCCGTTGGATCGAAACGGCCCTAGGGCTTGTTTAGGCCACCGCCAGTGCATCGCTTGAGGGCCGTCTGATGCGGATCGGATGGCGGGTGGAAGATGGGGCTCTTGGTGGTGGTGACGGCTAAGGGCATTTATTGAGGGCCGTCTGATGCGGATCGCATGTACATTTTGTCTCTTAGGTTTTCTCCAGAAACCTCTAACTTATTTACAGACAATTCTAGAGATAATATCTTCAATAAATTATCTATAAAATTATTTATTTTCAACACAACTTCTCTCCTTACACACTCACAATTTGCGATAGTTTACATACCCAGTTTATCTCTTATATAAGACATGTCATATTTTCTCTCTTCACATCCTCTCTCCTCTAACTAGACTTTTGAGTGACATGGTAGCTAAGAGACGGCTGAGGTGACCACTATTAATCATTTCTTTTCCAATTCAGAGGAGGATTGGTAACCGATGGGATGGGGTTTGTCTCTGTTTTAATTGTTCCGACGGAGTGATTTCCTCGATCTTGCCATCCTTACGTCTAGCCAAAATATGTCTTCTAAAAAAATAGATGGGTATTAAATGCTCCATAAATATGTCTTATAAAAAAAATAGATGGAGTATTAAATGCCCCATGTCAACTGTCAAGAATAAATTAAATACATTTTGATTTACGTAAAATACAACTTTTTTTGAAGGGTCACAAAATACAACCTGAACCTCAATCTCTCGCACACTTGGTGTAATTCTCTTTTTTGGAAGACTAGGGATCAAGTATTCAAGTGCTAGTGCAAGTCTGCAACTTCCCAACCAAGCTGGTCCAATAAATATCCGATGTTTAACCGGGTAAATTGCTTGTGCAATGTACGGCATCATTTAGGTAACCAATTTGGTGTCAGATTCAGTGGTGATTTTTTTTTCAGTTTCAATTGTAACTGAGGTCTAGCAAAGCTATAATCATGTCATCCATTCATTTGGTGTTGCTGACTTGGCCATCACGTTTAGCAGCCACCGTCGGTTTTGCTTTGCTTGGTCACTTGGCTTTCATGTTCCTTGCGGTGCAGGAAAGGATGACCAAAAAAGAACGCAAAAAATAATATAATTGCACGAAGATGAGCTCGTTTATTCATTAATTAACTCACTAACTAAAATTAGATTACAAAATGGGAGACATGAGTTGGACACTACCGTCCAGACCGAAGGAAATTTGCTAGGGCCTCATGTGAGACCTCTTTTTATCAGCCATTGATTCTTCTTCCATTAAATGAATCAACGCCTCATAACATAGAACCTCGCGCAGGGTCCTCCCCAATCAAATTCTTTCCCTACCGGGAGTCCGGGACTACTCTCCTTTGTGGTACTAGTAGCTTTCAGGTCTCGGTTTGGTTGGAAGCAACGGATGGCTCCCATTGGCCGTGCCATACTAGGCATCGATGTTGGAGACCAGTGCCAAGAAAGGCCAAGTTTAGAAGGAGACCTGTCGATTTGTTGTATTGATCAGGACGCGTAAAAAAGAAAGAATGTCTAACTTTATAGGGGGTCTAAATTTTTCAGAATTATTCGTTCTGTGGCCACGTATGCAGATACGCAGATTTGCTTCCGGTGAGATAGATGGATCTCTTTAAGGGTTTATATGGATACATTACGATCTGACTTAATCATTTTGAATTGACTCAAAATTTAAACTAAAATCCTATTCAATTCGAAAGAATTGATTCTAATCCCTTCATATCCAAACAAGCACTTATGATATCATACACACAACCTAGTCGGCAATCAGCGTATGTTTTAGTTGGTGTGTCATGGGCATCCGCAAGAATTTGGTTTTTGAGTGCCAAAATCCACAAGAGTTTGGTGATGTAACGTCCTTTTGTCCAAATGGCCATGATGATAACATTACCCAAGAAATTGAAAGCCTGGGTTACCATGGATTGGACTTTGGAGTACAGGAATCATAGGTTCCTTTATAGCATGGGTATATATATTTCTTTAGCTAAGTGTAGAATATTATTCTACGTCTAAGCCAGCCCACTGCGTGTGACCCAGGCTAGATATGATGCGCGCATGTGCAATCCCCATACAACCGTTGGTGAGGCAGAAACGTTCGCACCCGTGCGGAACTCGATTCGACGGTAATTAATATGAGACGTGATACTAATTCATGAATAATTTTTACTGCCTATATTTGCAGCATGCGATTTTTTCGAGCTCGTATGTTTTATAGTAAAACATAATAGATAAGACAGTAAAGTTGTAATATGTTTTACTGCCGAATCACATACGTTTAATTTTTTTTATCGGGTCACGCTCCCACTATCTCCCCCCCCCCTAGATATTAGACGTCACGTCTGACATTAATAAAATGCACCACATGTGTCTAATAAAATGGACCGCCAATGACCACACAAAACCATTGTACGATTTCGTTTACTGCACCCGTCATATGTTTATACTATTACAAACGTTTACTTTTTGCACAGACTACGCGAATCGTGTGAGGCCAGTAATGCTTAGCGAGATTTTTTTCACATGCAGTAAACTATAAACACGCTACCATAAATTTATGTTACAGATAAAATAATTCCAAACAAAATGGATGTCAGTATTTTCATGCGCATCTTGTAGTAAAAGAGCTCTCACATACCATCTTAGAGTAATGTTCAACGGGTAGTACATCGATGTTAGTTTGACAGTAAAAGCGTATACATGAAGCGGTAAAATAGACAATACAAAGCAGTAAATGTGTTTTTTATTATTTATATTTTAGACAGTAAAATGAAGCAAATATTACTGTAATTGTATATATACATAATAGCAACAAGTGAAGATGAAACTTCTTAAATATATTTGAGGGGTTCGGCCAAATAGCGTGGCCGGTCGTATTTTTTTTACATTGCATGATGATCGAAAAGAAGGGGGGAAATGGAAATAGAAAGGGCCCCTAGTGGCCAAGGCAGGACCCTATCACAGCCCTCAGGCGTTCGTAAGCCCGCTCGTGGACTTCAGCATGGGCTGGATTAGGGAATATGTGAAGAAACATATCCACCTGCTCCTTCGCGGCGACGAGTCGAGCTTCGCGCCGATCATGCAAAAAAAAAAGCGTGTGGACGATAGTCCAAATGAGGTGGCTCCTCTCTTCCACGGTCTCGGTGATGTCCATTTTTACGTTTTGCCTGTCGATGTTGTCATCGAGCCTCTGAATCGACGCTTTGACACGATCTACATAGCTCGAGATCACGATCTCCATGATGATGCTGGTTCAACGGACCTCAGACACCATGATATTGGTCTGACTGAGCAGGAGGCGCAACATGCAGATGATATCCGATAGACACGGGGCCGAGTACGGAGGAGGTCACGGACATAATCATGCTTCGCAGCCTGGCTCAGGCTCCGACCAAACAATTTCTCGTATATCAGGGCTAGGTAGTATAGAACCATCTGTGGTAGGGGAGCGAAAGAAGAGTTTGAGTGTGTGTTTTGGATTTTTTTTCAGTAGGGGGAAGGCTCGGATTTGAGTGAAATTCAACATTCGCAAGCTGATATACATATTTATAAGTCATTTGGAGGAAGATGAAGAGACGCATTGGGAGACGGAGCGGTAGTGTTACGTTTTAAAAGTACGTCTTTTCACACACACAATAATTCTAAACAAAAACAAATGCTATTGCCATTATATAGTAAAACATCTACAACATATCAGTGTATTATACAGTAAAACATCTACAACATATCAGTTGCATTCTTTCTCCGACCAAATAAACAAAAGTAACCGCTATGCGAAAGACAGTAATAGACTACTATGAACACAGTACCAAGAAGTAGTAATACCACGTGATATTATAGTAAGAGACTTCGTATAAAACAGTCATAACATGCAACGCGAGCTGAATAGTGCGCTCTGTGTTCCAGTTGGCAGATGTAACACAGTATCACACATAAGACAAAGCAGTAAATGTGTTACTATATGGAAGTAAAAAAAAACATGGCTATTCAGCATGTATCACTGCCATCTGACCCTGTGCTAAGACTGTCTTCAGCGTCGTCCTCTTCCAATTCGTTGTTATGAATCAGCTGGCGGCATGTACCGGACCTTCCTCTCCCTTCTCTCTACTTCCCTTCCCCCTCCCCCTCCCCCTGCCCCTGCTACTGCTTCCCCCTCGCCCTGTAGATGAGGAGTTTTGGGGTAGCGTTGGGCAAGTAGTACTGTTGTGACCGGTTTTTAGGCCGCATATGTTGCACGCCCTCGTCATCTTCTTCCCCACCGGTGCAGAGCTTTGCTCTGGTTTGGCATTGACTCGTTTGCGACCTTTGGCCTGTGACAGAGGAGGCGCTGATGGATTTATCGTATTGTCATTAGCTTCATCGGGCTCAGCGGTCTCGTCAACCACCGGGCCAATGTTGTTGGGTATGGTATCAAGCTGTATTTGAAGCACCTTGAGGACCTCCATGGCTCTATCGTATGCAAGACTTGATTTGCACCCTGACCTCATAACACCCATAACCTCTATCAGTAAGGTGGTGTGCCGATACATCTTAGTCATCCCATCGGATCCGACCTGCATGAGGTCATGTTTGTCGTACGACACATCCACCCTAGCATTCCTCGTGTACCTACAGAGCACGTAGCGGTTGGGGATACTCTTGACCTGCAAGTGGGTGAACACCCGCACTAGGTGCGTGCAAAATAGCCCTACGGGCGATAAACCGAAGATGGATTAACAGTAAAATATGTTTTAGATGACAGTAAAAATGACTATATGCACGTATAATAGTTAGAACAGTAACTACTAGTCGAGATACAGTAAAAGTACCCATGTGCTCCCAGCGTTTGTATTCACAGTTGTATGTACCCGTTTCCTCTTCGCCACCACCTTGAAATCGTGTTGCGACCATGCGAACCTCGTAGACTATTTCCCATGAGACACGAGGAATATGTCATCCCGTGTTGTGTCTGCCCTTATGTGGAAGGTTGTATTGGATAAGTTGGTCTCATTGTACTCTTTGAACACAGCAAGCGTGTACACCATGCCCAGCTACTCCTCGAATGGGAATAGAGTGGCTCTTACGGGTTGGCTCTGAGAGCACGCAAGACGATATATGTCATGAAGTAGGTACAGAAACAACATGAAGTAATGACATACATGGGTTGCAGTAAAAGGAGGGGTGAGAGACGTAGTAAAATAAGTCAGCTAACAATAAATCATGAGAGAAATTGAAGTAAATGCATATAGAAGTCACAGTAAACCTGTTTTTTTGTCTACGTACCGTGGATCAGTGCGTTTTCTGAGCCTCGGTGTGCTACGTCTTCTACAGCACACAGTGCATCTTCCGCGCGAATTGGTCGAGCAAAATCATGTTATCCACAAAGTTCCATTTTACCATCTTGTTCATACTCTCGCTTCTTTGCGTGGATATCATTCTACCATAGTACACATCTTTGAAGTAGGCCACGATCCACCTTTCGCGCAGGTCATAGAGGCTAGCAATGGCTTGGCTCTTATCGAGGTGGTACTCTCTCACCAGATCCTCTCACGCATTCTCGAACTCTCTCAGAGTAAGCGGGTGGTTTCTGACAGAAACCAAATGCTCCTTCAACCCGCTGTGCTCCGCGTATAGCTTATTCAGGTTTTACTTGTACTTCTTCAGCACGTGCCACCTGCACAACCGGTGCTGCGTGTGGGGGAAGACGCGCGGGGTGGCAGCTGCCATGGCGGGGTCCTGATATGTAGTATAATAAAACACATTAAGCAGTAAAACTCATATAGAGACGTAGTATGTTTACCAACATTGACAATATATTTGGACCATATACAGATAACACAGTAAAATACACGTGCGATAGACAGTAAAACTTGAACGACATATGAAGTAATTAGGTTAGAACGGAATGAGAATCACCAGTTAGCATGCAGATGGGGTTCCTACCATCCATGCGAGTTTGGAACATTCTGAACAACCACTCGAAGGATGTTGCCTTCTCATCACAGAGCAGCACGACGCCGAACATGGTGTTGTGCAAATGGTGGTTGGAGCCAACAAACATAGCCAGAGGCATCTCCTACCGATTCGTTCTGTAGGTGGTGTCGAACGTGACGACGTCTCCGAAGTCAGTGTATTCTGTGCGGCAGCTCGCATGGCTCCAGAAGACGTTTTTCACAACGCTGTCATCATCCACCTGTATGTCGTAGTAGAACTTGTCGTTCTACGACCGACATTCCTTCAAGAAAGCCATCAGCCTGTTCACATCATCGGCGTGATCAGCGTACGTATTCACAACCTTCCTAGGTTAGTCAATACAATGGATGGTAACTAACAGTAAATATACACCAACATGACAGTAAAAATAAGACTAAAAGGATAACAGTAAGTCGACACGGTAGAAGCAATAATGACGCGAATAAGGAAAGGATGGTAATTCATCATGAATACACAAGTAAAGACAATGATGGAACACGGTAAAAACCTATTTTCTAGGTCATACATGGTGAATGGTATGTTATGCTGCCCCCTGTGTATCTCCGACCAAATGTTCATCATAACGTAGTGAGGGACCTTGCTGACCTACATGGTGTCGATGAGCTCCATCAACGAGGGATCAAAGTTCGTGTGTGACTGCATGAACGCGACCAAGGACAGCGTCCTAGCGAGTGGATGGTTGTGCTCCAACACAACCTGCTTGATGCATACAGAGCTATCTTTCGGGCTCTTATGTAGCTTCACAAATGCCTTGCATCCAATCCTCTTGAAGGTCTTGCTACGTTCACGCTCGTTCTCCAGCATGCAGAAGTCGTGTTTCCCCTCCAGAGTGCAACATAACTCTTTGATCATTTTTCTGCTCATGTTCCTTTTAAAGCCAAAACCAGCATGTCGTGTGTACCAACAGTAGAACTGGTAAGCAACACCCTCATTATCGAACTTCATGCAGACCTGGGGCACTATATGGTCAGGGACGTACTCATCCTGATACCAGTAAAACACAGTTAACACAATAATATACAACATAAAATAAGTAAATGACACTAGATATAATAGTAAATTATTGAATAGTGTAAACACAGTAAATAGACGTCATACTGGTAGTAAAACACGCGCAAAGACCCGTAAAACACACATACATCGATGTACATCCGACGGCATTGGGTATCCCCATCTCGCTCGAAGAAACAGAGAAGGTGGCATGAGGACTGAGGCGTGGCCGAGGGGCTTATAGCCAAGGGTACAACATTTACCGGCAGCATAGCCATCTGCGTAGAGAAACCTGGGTCGTCCGCCGTTTTGCCGGGCACTACAGTAAACGAGGGGGGAATCTACATGTGTTGGAGGAAGATCTGACCACACTAGCGACAGAGAATCAGCACCGCTAGCGGGGTTCCTCCGCGCTCAAATGATGGGGCGAACGTTGGGAGGGGGAGGTGGGCGGATTTTATGATCGGTTACGTGGGGAGCGCATTTAGTGGGATGCATGGGACTGCCCACCTTTTTTTTATTTGTTGGCGCCACGGGAGGATATGTAGGAGCGTTTTTTTGTTCGAACGAACGGTGATCGAGTTGTCATATCGAGAAGTTTTGTCGTACAACAAAACTCATTTTTGCATCAAGTAAAACACGTTAATAGAGTCAGTAATTCGATACATATCCATGGCAGTAACAATTCATGTCACGTATAGTAATACAGCTCAGAACAAATAGTAAACCGTGTCGCACACAGTAAACAAGCGAGGGGAAGTAAACATTAGGTGAGTCGGCAGTAAAAATAGGTCAGGTACACATGTGCCTACCGGTAGTTTTATTATCACCGTGCCAGTGTTCCCTGAGAGTAACTTTACCATCAACCACCATTCGATCTGCAGCGTACTAGTGATTTTGGTTTTATCATCGATTCTAGGAGTAATAGTTTTTTTTACTGCCGATTTAGTTGACGCATGATCTTTTTTTACTGTCGAATTTTCACCACTAATCACTTTGATATGGGGTTTTACCATCGAATTGGATGATACCGAAACTTTTACCGCCAATTGCAATGCACGCGTGTGTTTTACTACCGATCCCACGCGGGAAGCATGCGAGCTGGCGCGTAGCGCGAGGTAGCTTCGCCTGGCGCGCCACGCCGCGCGGCCCACACGCAGAATAGCTATTCAGCGCGTGAGCGCTTAATAGCGCTACACACACACACACACACACACACACACACACACATATATATATATATATAACGCCCATTTTGTACTTATGTGAGTATGTACTTTCACTTCTAATATACCACTTAAAACATGTTATACTTCTTTATCACCTCCGGTATACTTAAATACCAATTATAAGATACTCCAATACGATTTGATCGAAAATTTTTCATTGGGCTCTTTATTTTTTTGCTATATACCATTTTTCATATATAAAAAAAAGGTATATATACAATTTTTGGTTTTGCCATAAAAGTGGAATAAAATTTTTCATGGAAATCACTTTGGAGTATTTTATAATCATCATTGGATTATGCTCAAATTGATAAAGAAGTATCATCATACGATTTAAAGTGGTATATGAAAATAGAAGTACACACTCTCAGAGTACCCTATATATATATATATATATATATATATATATATATATATATATATATATATATATATATATATATATATATAGTACTTTAGGAACACTTCTTTCCAAGCACAAATAAAAGGATTATTACTCCTCAGTCTCATACGTATACATAATTGAGCTCTATAAAATACAAGCTGGAGGTGAAATACTTACAAGCCACAGATGCTTCTTTGAGCAAAAAAATTGATAGTGCTAGCTATCATGTATTATCGTGAATTGAATGTGATTATATAAGAACATCATAACATGTATAAATAATATCATAACATGTATTATATGTGTACTGTTGGAAAAGAATGCATACTCCATTTTTTGTATACAAATTGTAACGGTGAGCCAAATCATACTAACTCCAATCTGGAGTTAAACGAATATCTATACCCAAAATTTCTACACAGTAGATGAGCTTGTCGCTGTGCAAATCCTTCCAAACTCCAACTTAAGAGTTAAGGCCTGTGTACTACTTGATCATGCTTGATCTATTTTACTAGAATTTTTTTAGGAACTTTACTTCGCGTATATTACGATAACCAGATTCTAGCAGTTGTGCCCACTTGCGACAGCCACCGGTTCTCAATCTGCATAAAGTAGCAAAATCGTTAACATCAGAAAGTATTTTTGTGAACAAACAAAACCATCTTTATGCAAAATTCCATTGCTGGATACGAGCGAACAACACAGGCAAAACTACAACACAATTGAGCAAGTTTTTATTCACATTCGCGACGTGGAGTGGAGAAGGGCCCTCCAATAGTCCCTCCTCCCATGTTTTTTGTGTCTATTGGTCATTTACTGTATTAGTTCTTTTATTTCAACTTGGCGGTGGCCTTCATGGCTTTGAACCGTTAAATTTGTATTTTCTTCCTTCTCCTTAATGAATGGGCAGAGATCCTGCAGTTCTTGCTAAAAAAGGGAGTGAACAACACAGGGTAAGGGACGGTATCTACCACGGGCAATGAAATGAACAATTAAAAAGCTGAAACTGTCGAGGAAAGTGTGAGGCAACAGACGGGGTCACATATTTACCTCCTGCTCGGTCCCACATTGCCAAATCAATTGATGTGCAAGTCTGAGATAGTGATCTAAATGTGAACATGTTTGCTACAGCCATGGAGCAAGGCAAAAATGACTGGAACCCGACAGATCCCGATGGAAGGATCAAACCATCTCAAAGAGACAGTAACGAAGATTGCCGGCTGGCTATCGGAAACAGGGACAATAGCCTTGCCTGTAGTGAGGACTGAGGAGGATTGCCCACTAGCCTGAAGATCTCTGTTTACATATGCTAGTATTATGCTAATTCATGTTACGGTTGTCTTGGTGGCTGATACTTTCCTCATGTGCTGTGCTACCAACTAATTACGGCTATGCCTTTGCAAAAGCTTTGCAGAATTACTATGAAGCTAAGCGACTAGAAATTGATACCTACGATCAAAGCAACAGGCTTACACGCACTGAGGTATAGTGCTAGCTATCATGTATTATCGTGAATTGAATGTGATTATATAAGAACATCATAACATGTATAAATAATATCATAACATGTATTATATGTGTACTGTTGGAAAAGAATGCATACTCCATTTTTTGTATACAAATTGTAACGGTGAGCCAAATCATACTAACTCCAATCTGGAGTTAAACGAATATCTATACCCAAAATTTCTACACAGTAGATGAGCTTGTCGCTGTGCAAATCCTTCCAAACTCCAACTTAAGAGTTAAGGCCTGTGTACTACTTGATCATGCTTGATCTATTTTACTAGAATTTTTTTAGGAACTTTACTTCGCGTATATTACGATAACCAGATTCTAGCAGTTGTGCCCACTTGCGACAGCCACCGGTTCTCAATCTGCATAAAGTAGCAAAATCGTTAACATCAGAAAGTATTTTTGTGAACAAACAAAACCATCTTTATGCAAAATTCCATTGCTGGATACGAGCGAACAACACAGGCAAAACTACAACACAATTGAGCAAGTTTTTATTCACATTCGCGACGTGGAGTGGAGAAGGGCCCTCCAATAGTCCCTCCTCCCATGTTTTTTGTGTCTATTGGTCATTTACTGTATTAGTTCTTTTATTTCAACTTGGCGGTGGCCTTCATGGCTTTGAACCGTTAAATTTGTATTTTCTTCCTTCTCCTTAATGAATGGGCAGAGATCCTGCAGTTCTTGCTAAAAGGAGTGAACAACACAGGGTAAGGGACGGTATCTACCACGGGCAATGAAATGAACAATTAAAAAGCTGAAACTGTCGAGGAAAGTGTGAGGCAACAGACGGGGTCACATATTTACCTCCTGCTCGGTCCCACATTGCCAAATCAATTGATGTGCAAGTCTGAGATAGTGATCTAAATGTGAACATGTTTGCTACAGCCATGGAGCAAGGCAAAAATGACTGGAACCCGACAGATCCCGATGGAAGGATCAAACCATCTCAAAGAGACAGTAACGAAGATTGCCGGCTGGCTATCGGAAACAGGGACAATAGCCTTGCCTGTAGTGAGGACTGAGGAGGATTGCCCACTAGCCTGAAGATCTCTGTTTACATATGCTAGTATTATGCTAATTCATGTTACGGTTGTCTTGGTGGCTGATACTTTCCTCATGTGCTGTGCTACCAACTAATTACGGCTATGCCTTTGCAAAAGCTTTGCAGAATTACTATGAAGCTAAGCGACTAGAAATTGATACCTACGATCAAAGCAACAGGCTTACACGCACTGAGGTACAGGCAATGGAGAACTGGAGAGCATTGTCACTTCTGAAGGCATTTGTTTCGTAAAAAAAAAGGAAACATTTTGGACAGTAGATCACGCGCTGTCCTGGAGAAAATTGCCATCTCGTGGTCAGATTCAGATAGGAAACAATAGATCTCCGGGGTCGTAGCACGTTGGGATTGATCCTCTTGTGTGCAATCTTCACCGATTTTTAGGTGCGCTGCAAACTCGCGATAGAAACACACGGCATCGGCAGCAAAACGGGATGCAGTATTTTTTCTCTCTCATCGATCGATTTTCTCGCGGCACGCGCGGATGGATGCACAGGCACAGGGACAGCGTAAGGACGCAGGCACGCAGCGACTGAATCGAAGAGAGGAAGAGTTTACCGGATTCTTACCGAGGCGGACCGGGGGGGAGACGGAGGCGGAGAGCCAGAGGAGGAGGGCGCAGAGGAGGAGCACCAGCGGGATGCAGTGCACGGCGCGCTCCAGCGCCCGCGCCCGCGCCGACTCCCGCTGCCCCGCGGCCGACTGCGGGTCGTACGTCGGCAGCGCCATCCCGTCGTGGAGGCCCGCGCCCGCGTCGCCCTCCGACACGCGCGCCCCGCTCGACGACCGCCGCATCTCGGCCCTCGCGGAGATCCTGGCAACACGCGGCGCGGCGCAGTGGCGATTCTGCGGGTGGGGGGCGCCTTGGCCTTGGCCGCCTCCTTAGTCAGCGAAAGACCCGGGCTGGCTCGGCGACGCGGTGGGCAAGACGAGACGACGAAACACTCGTACGCGCGTGCGATTTTGACGGGTTTCTTCCGTGCCGCCGTGTTGGTGTTACGTGCAGAGGCAACCGCGTTGGTGTTAGTTGGCTCTCGACTCTGGTTCGCGGAAGTGGCATCTGGCCTGGCCGCGCCTCTGCTTCTTCTTCTCCTCGTTTGGGACTGGAATTGACCTGCCTGTTCGGCACATCCCCCCCCCCCCCCATGTTGACGCTCAGCTTACCATGGGAGAGGAGTGTGCCGGTGAAATGTCCGGGACTAGAGAGAGATCACAGAATCAAGTTGCAGTCGTACGAGACGGAGTCAAGTAGAAGTGTCCAGATGGCCGTGCGGCGTGCCCGTCGGCCGCTCTCAGCATGAGACTGTTGATCCGATTCAAACACGATATGGCTTGACCAGACATATTGTGTCTAGATCGGTACCCCGGCCCAGCACGCCGACACGGCATTGACACACATAGTGCCGGGTCCGCCACGACACAACCTAGCTCGGTGGCGGCGACGCCATGGCCAACGAGGAAGGAGGCCGAGGTGAGGGCGGAGCCATGGCTGGCAAGGAAGGAGGCAGAGGCGGTGACACCATGACCGATGAGGAAGGAGGCTGAGACGGAGGAGGAGGCGGCATGCAGTGGTGGAGGCATCGTGCGGTGACAGACAGGTACTGTTTACAAATGGACTACATAGGCTAACCTGACCCATAAGACTTATCATGCCTAGCAAGCACAGCACAGTCTGTGAGCTCGATGTGCCATACCTAGACCAGTGACTAAGTTCACAAACCAGTACGACACGATCTATTTAGTTAACCAATCCTATCGAGCCGTGCCGTACCATACCACCCATTTGGCCACCACTGCCTAGAGTCAAGTATCGACCATGCATCAACGCAAGTGGCACACATGGCATGCGGAGGCTTCGAAGACTTGAGAACCTTGCTGTTTTGACAGAGCAGCTCAGTGACGAGCCAGTTTGGGTGACGGCTTCGCAGGATGCATATGGGAAGATTCTAGAACAGCCACGATCAACCAAGTACCACTTCAAGGCAGGGGCGCAGGCGGTATCCCCTTCTTTCCCCCATTGCCCCCTTTCCATTATTACATGCAATATAGCCACACCGTAAATCCAAACCACAACCTCTTTAAAAAAACGCAAGGGGAAAATAACGTCCCCGGGCCGATGAATACGCATATAAACACTGTAACTTTTCCCCTTTTCTTTCAAACAGATCTTTAAACACTGTAACTTTTCTCCTTTTCTTTCAAACAGAATTTTTCAGATCAAACCTGATGATATACCACTGGAGCATACAACTGCCACATCAAATAAATAAATAGAAACGAACGCTATTAACAGCTCATAACTAAGAAGCGTCTCTCTAACACGAGTCAAGACAAGCTCATCGGTACTCATTATTTTTTTAAAAGGTTCTTCAAAAAAATCTTCTCACAATTTCCGGCATAATCTGGGATTTTGGGGAGCAACCTGGGTAAGAAACTACAACCATCTTCCCTTCAGAACTGCTAGATGTTGATCGGGAGTGCTCAGTTGGAGAAGTCGAAGCCGCTTAAAACCAGCCTATTGGTGATGGTGATCTTGTTGACCTCACCTTGAAGGGCTCACTTATCCTGAAGACATGTTTACGGTCACCATATGATCCTGATCTCTCAGCAGATGTGGTGAGAGGTGGTGTACAGGGCTCTTCTTGTATCTACTACCTCTTCCTTTGTCACGATAACCGGCACGGCCAAGTGAAATGCTACGGCTACGGCTCCTATACCTGCATAGTTTCAACAGTGAAGTAACAGCGCATCGCACGTATCATAAGTAGCACCAAATATTGGACCAACGGGTACGAGAAGACACCAGCTAGTTCATGTGATATTGTGAATCAAAAGATACTAGTGACAAAAAGATGCCACGTGCTCTGAAATAAGTTGCATAACTCGTAACATTCACAAAATTAAGCTTTCAGTTCCTCAAAAAGGATAATGCTTCCATTATTCGTATTTATGTATAGAATATGACTGTTCCGAAACAGCAAAATGACCGCATAACTCATTTAGGTATATCACATTACCACAACATAAGATCATATGAGATGGACCAGATGGCAATAAGCTCACCTATCTTTACGTTCTGAGAAGAAATTGACACCAACAAAATAATCCTAATACAGTATCATTAAACTCCTTTATAAAAAAGCATAACAATTAGTTTACCTTGGTGATGCTCTTCCCCTGGGCGAGCTTCTGTATCGTCTGTGATAAGGGGAGCTTCGAAAACTTGCACATCTGCAAAAGGAAAACTGAATAGCTATTCACAAGAAAAATAACATAAAGAGCATAAATTCAGGCAATTACCTGTAAAGATCGCTTCTTCCACCATAGTGGTGAGACCTAACAGGCGAATGGTCAGGAGTAGGTGATAGGTCTTTCCTAGCAAAGGAGTATTGATGAGTAAAACCACGCCCCCTTCTTATACGCTTTGGAGATCCATCAGGACCGCCACTCCAGGATGGGCTTCTACCATGATCAGATGAGGGTGATATTGCCCTGCAAGCTGGACTAGCACTCCTGCTGATGCTCCTATGAGATCGACACCACCGTGCAAGGCTTTGGCCAAAACTTCTTCTGGATGATCTCACAGGGCTACTCCTAAGGTTTCTCCGAGAAACCCTTGGAGCACGTTGGCTTGGTCTCCTCTCAGAGCGCCTCATTGGCCTCCTGCTAACACTTCTCACTGGGCTAATGCTTCTTCTCCTGCTGACAGGTGGGCTTCTGCTCACACTTGTTTGTACAGGAGATATTTCTGGGGTTCTACTTAGACTCCTCCGTGGCAAGGACCTCCCTGATGTCCTGCTGACGCTTCTTGTTCGAGCATTAGTGGGACTGGTATTTCTGCGTCTGCTTCTAGAAAGTGATGCGAGTGGACTTCAGCTAGGACTCCTAGATGGGCTACTGCTGGGGCTTCGTCCACGAGGGCTTATGTTGATGCTCTGCCTAGTTGGACTAACGCTTCTACAGCTTTGGACAGGGTGGACAGGGATTCTGCTACAATTTTGATGAACAGGACTCCGGCCTACTGACCTCTTGAAGCTGATAGTTGGGCTTTTGAGTGCACCTCTCCTTGGACTGATACTCTCATTCATCGACTGGTTACCACTCATGCTTAGGTTCCTGCTTATAAATGTAAGATAAAACATTGCTTATGGAAGAGGTGCTAAGCACAAAGTGTGATTGAGGTATTTAGAAGCATTAAGAACCTAAATTTGCTTTGACTGCCAATCGCAGCATTCATGTCATCTGCACTCCTTTCAGTTTTTGATTCAGTAACAAGAATGCTACGGACCCTCCTATTTCCCATTGGTGATTCTTCTTGTTCCCGGACAGAAGGCGTTGCTCCCTTTCGTATTGTCAAAGAAGCATCCCCATCTGAAAATAAAGTTTGGTGTTGCACTAGGCAGTTAGCCATTCAAACCAATATCAGACATTACAGAAGACTATCAGGAATAATCTTTCAGCATAAAGACACACTCAAAGATCCAAGAAACAAAATAAATATATGAACAGCATTCCACCAAGAAAAGAACAAACATATATAATCACAAGACATAAACATGAAGAAATAAACAACAAAAATCAATATGCTAATTAACACATGCAGCAGCCACCAAAGTAACTTACCAGAAACTTGAGAAGAGGTTCTAGATTTCCTCCCTCGATGGTGTTGCTTCAGTTCATCGTCCTCAGAATTGCTGTCACTTGGACTCTCAGTTTCAGTGCCGCTCTCTTTCGACCTGGCATTAAAGCAAACGGATTATGCATGTCAGACCAGAGTACACAGCGAAGACTGAACGAACCAATTGTGACACAGAACCTCTTTGATCTGTGCCTTGATTTCCTAGCATGTCTTCTCTGCCTCTTATTACGCCTAGAATCATGTTTTCTTTCTCCATGCTCGTGCTTCTCTCTCTCTTATAATGTCTCTTTCTGCACCTCGGTCTGTCATCACTCGAGTCGCTGACATCAGACGTGTCACTGGTGTAAGAATTAGACTCACCCTCAGAATCAGATGAGTCAGCCTCTGAATCCAAAAACATGTCTGATTCTGAAGAATTACACCGCTTCCTTCTCTTCTCTCTTCCTTTTGAAGATTTCTTACAGCGGCCACTGAGTCTCCGTTCACTACTTTCTTCACCAGAGGATATATAATCGGAGAGATTTGATTTAGCACCTTTACTTTTATCTGTGGCACCACAATCACATAACAGAAAGGTGTTAAATAGCTTGAGTCAGGATATCTCTAGTCCCTCTGATCTCTACGGAAAATATTAATAATCCTTGACTTCTTAAATCGCTGCAGTGTATGTGATATGTCCCGCTAAAGAGCCTTACCATTTTCAGTTGTCATAGATACATGGTCTTTGCTCTCAATATGCATACCACAGTTCACTATTTTCACTGGAATAACAGGCGACGAGTCATCAACATCAACACGCTCAATCCTCTTCAAGACATCACATCCAAGAACAAGCTTGCCAAAAACAGTATTCTTCCTAGGAAAAACAGTCACATATCTTGAAACTCAGCAATAAATTGAGAAACCATAGGGATCTTGAGACCTATGCTAAAGAAAATAATCTTACAGATTATCAAGCAAACCTTCACATTTTCTTCACCTAGTTACTAACCTGACAAACTTGCAGGTTCTAAATCACATGCACGTTCAAGAAAAGGACAGAACTAACCCAACATCTTAATCTTCGATAACACCCAAAATCAAAGAGGTGAAGTACATCACTGATCACTCAGCACATGGCATCCTAATCGTCACACAAGAAACACATTTGTAAAATGCTGATGGTATGCATGATTGGCAAGTCCACCAATCTTCTGCTTTTGGATAAATAAATGGTTAGCATTAGATTTAGCTTTCAAGTGTTAGATATGTATATAGCTTAGGGTTCTATTTGCATATTGACCTACCCTATATATAATATATTGCCCTTTGGCCCATTGTAATAGATGATGTGGTTCATTCCAACATAGTATCAGAGACATAGAAACCCTAACCCTACTTCCTCCCACTTGACCACCGACGTCGCTGTCTTAGCGCCCACTCACACCTCTTTTTTCGCCCATGTGCACAGCCGCCCCAAGACAAAGCCTCCGGATCCTGTCGGGTCGACGCCGGGTCAACGCCGCCACCTCCGGATCGACGTTCCCCGCTCGGCTTCGCCTGGATCGAGCTCGACTTCGCCTGGATCGAGCTCGACTTCGCCCGAATCCTGTGCTGCTGCTGCTGCCACCCCCGACCCGTCACGACACGCCGCGTCGTAGCTGCCCCGACACGCCGCCCCGAGCTCCCGGACCACCGGCTTTCCTCCTGCCGTCCTCAAGCTCGCTTCCCCGCCGCCTCCTCCCTCACTCGTGCTCGCCCCGAGTTTGTGCTGACGTTGCCCCCCACTCACGACGCTCAAATCCCGCCACCCCCGAGCCTGCGTTGCCAGGATCTGCGTTGGACTACCTCAGATCAGGTGGATCCGCACCGCCTCGAATTTGACCACCCTCCACCACCTCCAAGCTCCACCCGGTCGACGCCGCCGGCTCCCGGCCGCACCTCAGAGCCATAGGACACCCCTGCTCCGCTCCCCCGAGCGCTACGGCCACGTCGTCCTTGCTCTGCCGAGCCCCGTGCCGCCACATGATGCAGTCGCAGATCTCGTGGCCGCCGGTGCCGCACTTTTCGGTGGCGCCGATATCATACCCACAGGTTGTGCGCCTGCTGCCCCTGTTCCTGGCTAGCGCAGCCGCCGCCCCTATCTCAGGATGCTACCGCCGCTCTTGCCTCGGGACGCTCCCGTCGCCCCGACGTCGGGCTTTGCCCGTCTGGCTCTTGCTTCTCAGCAATCCTCGCCTCCGCCAGCTCCCCCGTTTGGCATCTTGTCTCTATAGATCTTGGACTCTGGTGCTTCTTTTCGATACCATATTCTACTCGCCTCACCTTTATGAGTCCCACGGCTCTTCCTTCCACTGTTCAGACTGCAGATTGTACCTCTCTTCCTATTGCAGGCTAAGGCAGTGATCACGACCCTACCCTCTTTGTACACCTCTCCTCGCGGTCGGACGCTCCTCCTTCTCTAAGTGGATGATATGATCATTACCGAAGATGACTCTCAGTATATTGCCATTGTGAACGAGCGTATCAGTGAGTAGTTCTTGATGTCTTATTTGGGTCCTCTTCGTTACTTCCTTGGGATTGAGGTCACTTCTACGCCTGAGTGCTACTACCTCTCCCAAGAGAAGTACAATCAGGGTATCCTTGCCCACGCTTGTCTCACTGGTCAGCGCATGGTGGATACTTCTATGGAGCTTGGTGTTCACTTTCGGCCTAGTGATGGTGAGCCTCTTCATGACCCCACTTGCTACCGCCATCTTGTCGGGAGCCTCGTCTACCTTGCGATTGTTAGAATAGGACTCTTGTATATAGTTCCTTATCTGTATATGGAAACCCCCCTTTGTACTCTATATATATATTGCCCATTGGGCCTCTTGAATAGACGAACACATTATTCATAACATGGTATCAGAGCCAAGAGGTCTTGAGTTCAAGACCCGGTTGGTGCAATTAAAAATAATAATTGCAGCCCACTTCTATTCCACGTCTTAGGCCTGAGGGAGCCTACACGCGTGTGGAGTGTTGAAGTATCGAGCGAGGTTCTAACCTAGCTCTCCTTCCGCTTCGTTGCCGCCGCCGCCGCGCCGTGTTCCGGCCGTCGACGCCAGCACCACCGCCAGCGCCGCCGCATCGGGTCGCCGCCTCGCCTCGGCCAACGCCGCGGTGGCCTCCGGCCCGGCCTCGCCGCCACGGCCTCTCCGGCCGTTGTCGGCGCATTTCTCTCGCTGTGAACCGCCTCCGGCTCACCGCGCTCGCTTCAAAGCTCGAGGCCGCTCGTTGGTCGCCACGGACGACGCCGCCGCTGTCGCCGGACGAACCGACGCGCCGCCGGTTCCAAGTTGGTGGACGACGCCGCCGCGCTCGACGCGAGGTCGCCGCCGATCTCAACGCCTCGACGCCGCGCGCGCTCGTCGCGGTCCCTGTTGGTGGACGACGCGCCGCCGCTCCCGACGCGAGGCCGCGCGCGCCTCAACGCCCCGACGCCGCGCTCTCGCCGGGACGAGGTCGCCGCTGCCGCCGCTCGCCGCCGCTGCTGCCAGACCGACGGGAACCCTAGTTCCCGTGCGCGCGTTGTAAGCCGGCCGAGTGGGCTCAGAGTCGCCGAGCCGTTTAAAAGAAAAACGCCGATCTAACCGCCGCGCCGCCCGGGCCGCTGTTAGACTTCGTTGCTTTCGTCGCCACGCCGGCCGTCGCCATCGCTTCATTCCATCCGTGCGATCCCATTCTGAACAAAGCTTCATGGGACGAACTACAGTCGTGGTCTTCACTCATGGAGATCACGCTGATGGTCTCCGCCTCTGGGGACATGTTACTGGTACCCGACCTTGTCCGCCGTCGCCGGTTCAGCCTCCTTCCAGACAGCCTACTTCTACACCTTCTACAGAAGATGAGGCTGCCAAGCAGGAGGCAGAGGTCGCCGCCGCCGCCGCGTCTTTGCGATGAGGTCTTCAAGATGCCATAGACGCTTTTGAGCCGGTGTCTTTGGTGTCGACGAGGCCCGTGTTCGAGCCATCCTGGTGGTCAGTGTCGACGACTCCATCCAGCCAGACATCGTTGGTCTGCGTGCCACTCGTCAGATCTGGGAGTACTTGCGCGAGCGATACCAGCAGAGCAGCGATGCTCAGTTCTTTTCGCTCCAGCGTGAGTTGGAGACACTTCGCCAGGACGACTCCTCCGTCGACGACTTCTTCCGAGCCCTAGCCATTCTCTGGCGCCAACTGGATGAGCTCGCTTCTCCGCTCTGTCAGGAGTGTCATAAAGTGCAGAAGGCGGATCGTGATCGCCGCTTTATGACTTCGTCGTCGCCGCGCTGCGAAGTTTGAGCTCGTCTGGCTCACCGCCGAGCCGCCACTACGACCGACGATTCCGAGGCTCTTTCGACGCTTCGTGCTAAGAGCTTCGCCGCGGGTTAGCCGCACAATTTGTTCCGACTGTGCTTGCTACCCCTTCTTCTTCGACTACACCGGTTGCCGCTCGACTACGAGGATCTTCTCGCTTGTGCATTTACGCTCTTGCTTTTGCACCAAGCGGGGTTGGTGCAATTATTGCAAGAACCGGGCACGACTACGGCGTTGTGCGGTGCGCAAAAGCGAACAAGGTGCGTGGACGATCAAAGAAGGAGAGGAGGCCCTTCCTCGACGGGAGGAGCGACCCAAAGACGTCAGACCTTCTCGCCGAGGTGACTCGCTCGCCATTTCGCTGAGCTCTACTTCAGCAGCTCTCTCACGGCAAGAAGTTACGCGGTCTAGCTCGACGTCTCCTCCAGTACTTCTTGGGTTACGATTACGTGCCTCTTTCCACATGACACCGGATTCCACATCTCTCACGCATTGGACCTCCTGCTTTTTCTATCTCTGTTCGCACGGTGACGGTACTCCTTTGTCCGTCACCGTCAGGCACTTTTTGTCCATCGACTTTTCTATTCCAATTGTTTCTCATGTTCCCACTTACCATGCAACTTCTCTCGGTGGTCACCACCGATCTCGGTACCAGAGTTGGTTTGACTCTCACTCTGCTTTGTTCAGACCGATGCATGTGGGAGGCGGTACTTGGGGCGGCGGCGCCGTAGGGATCGCCGTGGTCTCTACATCCTGATCGCCTCCACCTTCCGTCCACTTCAGTTGCTCCTATCACCTCTACGACTACTTCCACCGCCACTGCTGCCACCACCTCTGGAGTTTTTGCGCAGTGGCATCACCATTTAGGTCACTTGTGTGGGTCCCGTCTTTCTTCATTAGTTCGTAAGGGTGTTCTTGGGCGTTATCACTGACACGACGACCATGTTTTGTCGTGGTTGTAAGTCGGGCAGCGACCACTGCCTTCCTTATCATTCTAGTGAGTCCTTGTCTTCTCGTCCTTTTGACTTAGTTCATTCAGATGTATGGAGACCTGCGTCTATTATCTCTAAAGACGGGCATAAACTTTATGTGATCTTCATTGATGATTCTTCCCGTTTTACATGGATTTTCCCTATGTCTAATCGTGGTCAGTTTCTTGCGATCTATCGTAGCTTTGCAACGATGGTTCGTACTCGCTTGATTCTCCTATCCGCTTTTTTCGCGTGATTCCGCCGACGTGCAATCGCTCGCGCTTTTAGACGCTTTCTTTCGAGCAGGCACTCTTTACCGATCTTCATGTCCCGTGCCCATGCTCGAATGGGGTTGCTGAGCGCAAACATCGTCATCTGATTGAGGCGCCGCACTCTTCTTCTTGCCTCTCACGTTCCACCACGCTTCTAGGTCGAGGTTGCTTTCTACGTTTGCATATCTCATCAATATGCACCTTCCACCGCTTCTTAAGGGTGTCACCCTATAGAGTGCCTCTACTCGAGCCCCCAGTACACTCACTTTCGTGTTTTTTGTTGTACTTGTTTTGTTCTGTTGCAGCCTCGTGAGCACACTAAACTGTCAGCCCAGTCAGTTGAGTGTGTGTTTCTTGGTTATAGTTCTAAGCGTAAGGGTTATCGTTGCTGGGATCCTTCTGCTCAACGGATCAGGGTTTCACGAGACGTTGTCTTTGACGAATCTCGACCTTTCTTCTATCGAGATTCGGCTCTCCTGCTTCCACCGTTGAGTCGATTTCGTGGTTGTCTCTTTTGACTCTTCACCCATTTATCCACTATCACAGTCTTCCCCGTCGTTCCCTCCTGGTTCCTTCAGTACCTCGCCTCCGGCTGTCTCCGCAAAGACCGCATCTTGTTCCCGCCCACCACGCCTCGTTTCTCGGTATTCACTACTCGCACGCCCTTGTCCTTACCGGTCTCCTCTCCGGTATCTTGCCGACACCCACATCCGATCCTCCTAATGATGCTCCTCGTTACGTCCTTCGTGACCGGACATCCTTCGCCCTCCTAATCGTCTTGGATTTGCTCCGATCACTCATGCTCTCTGTCACATCGAGCCTAGTTCTTATCATGAGGTCGCCTCATTCGAGCGGCACCGCTATGGCGAGGAGCTTGATGCTCTTCGACGACGGAGACTTGGGATATTGTACCGACACTGTGCATGCTCGTCCGATCACGTGCAAGTGGGTGTACAAGATTAAGACTCGATCGATGGTACTATCGAGCGCCACAAGGCTCGCCTTGTGGCTCGCGCTTTCGGAGAGTACGGCCGTGACTACGACGAGACTTTTGCCCCGTTGCCCATATGACCACCGCTCGCACTCTTGTTGCGGTTGCTTCGTCACGGTGGTCTATCTCTCACCTTGATGTTAAGAATGTCTTTCTTAATGGTGTTTTGCATGAGGAGGTCTATATGCACCACCACCGGATATTCGCTCCTCGATGGGCATGTCCGCTGCGTCTTCGTCGTGCTCTTTATGGCCTCAAACAGCTCCTCGTGCCGGTTTGCGCGTTCACCTCGTTGATTATCGTTGTCGGTTTCACCGCCGCCTCACGATCCTCGCTTCTTTTGTCCATACCTCATCTCGGGGTAGGACATCGCTTCTTCGTATGTTGATGACATGCTCATCATCGTGATGATTCCTCCTTCATCACATATGTGAAGAAGCACCTCGATGAGCAATTTTTGATGATCGATCTTGGTTCTCTTACATATTTCCTTGGGATTGAGGTCTCTTCCATGCCTGAGGGCTACTACCTCTCCCAGCAGAAATATGTCCAGGATCTTCTTGACCGGTGCAGTCGACCGACACTCGCACCGCCGAGACTCCCATGGAGCTATCCTCCACTTCAGATCATCGATGGCGATCCTCTTGAGGATCCTACCGATATCATCATCTTGTTGGGAGTTTGGTGTACCTTGTGAGCACTCGTCCCGATATTGCTTATGTTGTTCATATCTTGAGTCGGTTCATGGCTCGCCCTACCCATCTTCACTCTACCACCTTCTTCGTGTTCTTCGCTACTTGCGCGGACCATCTCTCGCCGCTTGTTTTTCCCTAGCTCCACTTCACTCTGACTTCAGCGCACTCCGATGCGACTGGGCTAGTGATCCTTCGATCGTCGTTCTCTTCGCATCTTGTGTTTTTCTTGGCTCCTCCCGATTGCCGGGAAGACTAAGCTGCATCGCACTTCCGCTCGAGCGCAGAGGTCGAGTTGAGAGCTATGGCAAAGATGATGAGAGGTTACTTGGTTGAGGTGGTTACTTGCGATTTTGGAGTGTGCGTAATGGGACCTACGACTCTTTTGTCCGACAAAGACAGTGCTATCGATATTGCCCGACCCAGTGAAGAATGAGTTCACCAAGCACATTGGTGTGATGCTTCATACACTCGCCACAAAGTGCGGGGGAGTACTTGCTTTACAATTTGTGCCATCAGAGTTACAGGTTGCTAACTTCTTCACGAAGCCACAGACTAGGGCACAACATTTGTATTTTCTCTCCAAACTCAGAGTGTGTGATCCATCATGAGTTTGAGGGGGGTGTTAGAATATGACTCTTGTATATGGTTCCTTATCTGTATATGGAAACCCCCCTTTGTACTCTATATATATATTGCCCATTGGGCCTCTTGAATAGACGAACACATTATTCATAACAGCGATCACTCGACCTGACATTTCTCACCCAGTTCATATCCTGAGTCAGTTCGTCTCTACTCCCACTCAGCTCCACTACGGTCACCTTCTTCGTGTTTTGCAATATCTTCGCGAGGCCATCACTCGTCACATTTTCTTTCCTCGCTCCAGTTCTCTGCAGCTTCATGCGTACTCTGATGAGACCTGGGCTAACGATCATTCTGATCGCCGGTCTCTTTATGGCTATTGTGTTTTCCTTGGTTCCTCTTTTATTGTCTGAAAGACCAAGAAGCAAATTGTCATTTCGTTCGAGTGATGAGGCTAAGTTGAGAGCTATGGTGTCGTTGACAGCTGAGATCACTTGGCTTTGATGGCTACTTGAGGATTTTAGTGTTTCAGTTTCTGCATCGACTTCTCTCTTATCAGACAGTACTGGTGCGATCAGCATTGCTCGAGATCCAGTAAAGCATGAGTTCATCAAGCACATTGGAGTAGATGCTTCATATATGAGATCGTTGATGCAAAACCAAGTTATTGTTTTTTAGTATGTGCCTTCGGAGCTTTAGTTAGCAGATTTCTTCACCAAGACAGACTAGAGCTCAGCTCAGCACAGTTTGAGGGGGTTGTTAGATATGTATATAGCTTAGGGTTCTCTTTGCATATTGACCTACCCTGCACATAATATATTGGCCTTTGACCCATTGGAATAGATGATGTGGTTCATTCCAACATCAAGATTCAATAATCTCTTAAGCTCTCCAATTGCAGAACAATACAACAGCTGGATGATGGTTGTGTCGTGTGTGTAACACCCTAAGCCCAAAATTCACTTAATACCCAGCCCCCATATGAGACGGGCCAACGAGTACATAGCACCACGCTTACACTTTCGTTCTCACTTCATGTAAAAGGGTTAACCCGAAAGTGCTATATTTGGACCCAACAAACATTATATGCTAGTTCAGCTCACTTTAGACTTCCAATGTGAGACTAAACCCACCAGGCCACCACAACTCCACTTGGGTCACATGGGCTAACATAAGTCAGGCCGGGTGTGACAGTGTGGCAATTACATTACGTACTGGCAGAGTGCAAATGCAAGTGATTAAGATGAACAGTCTAAAAGCTTACTGCAGCTTGGGCTTACTTAGCCGTAAGTTCAGCTCAAAGGAAAATGAGCCTACATCGAACCCGATTTTCATATCATTTCCTTTAAACCAAGGTTCCGCTCGTATTAGCTGAATACAAAAGTACCTCAAAGAAAAAGAATCCCCGAACTCCCTGACTCTCCCATCAAATTCCTACCGCTAACTTCGTACCCTCAAAAATATTGGCTTTGCCAGTGCCATGGAGCAAAGTTTCCCCTTTTTAATGGTATCCATCTCTATGTCTGTGCTACTTTATGACATCCATATTTATGCTTGATTCTAGTAGACGTCCGCACAATCAATCATTTTTATGTTCAATTGAGTACAGATTCCAACCAAAATACAAAGTGCAATAATTACAAAGCAGACTCATGTAATGGGTGGTGTGCTGTTTGGCTGTTTGGCTGTTTCTGGTGCATGAAGAGTGTACATTTGGAAGTTAATAATCAGCAAAGTCTCTTCCATTCCTCTCAAAGAAAGGTTCACAATATTTCTTTTGTGAGGCATTTCGC
Organism: Ampelocalamus luodianensis; assembly: GCA_036346255.1. Classification (NCBI taxonomy): domain Eukaryota; kingdom Viridiplantae; phylum Streptophyta; class Magnoliopsida; order Poales; family Poaceae; genus Ampelocalamus; species Ampelocalamus luodianensis. The sequence continues at coordinate 65,169,667 of CM070628.1, forward strand.
TTGTAATGCAAGCTACCTGTTATGAGGATGATACCAGAATAAGTTTCATGTCATAGAAATTCTACCCATCTCTGCACAACAGGGTAGAAACTTTACCCTTCTCAAGGTTGCATAACATGATTGCACATGACCATTACAAGCCCAAGTCGAGCCACCTTTTTTACTCGTCCAGATCATATAGGGCACAGGTCAGATCGATCACAAGAGCCAACAGGTGAGGTATCAAGGCCATGCTCAAAACTCTCCAAAGCCATTTTTTTATCGGTTTTAAGATCTATAATTCGATTCTGTAAGTATCCAGATGGATTGCATTCATTTTCTGCACATTGTTGGTTACCTCAATGTATAGACTACAAGCTATGTACCATTGATTATGAGTGGAAAAAATACGCATGTGCGCTTAAACTGAAAGGAAAATCAAAGCATCACCCACCACAGAAATGTGTGAAAATTGAATATTGCATCCATAGGAACAAACCTGTCAAGATGAGGAGCTGGCTTGAATGTAATGAAGAATTGGGAGCCATTAGTGTTCCGTCCAGTATTTGCCATCGACAGTAGACCACGATTATCATGGCGTAAGACAAAATTTTCAGCTGTAGTATGAACAATCTTCATCATGGTGGGCTAACAAAATGAAACTGAAATGACAACATTTACACTTTACAGTGCTTCTGTTGTTTGAACAACAAGTCAACATTAAATAGTGAAAACAAGTAAACAACAATAATACGGCTTACTCTTGTTTGAAAACATCAATGTGCTATTTATACAAATAACCATGTATGTCTACAATTCAATGAGAGACTATCCAGCTATCCACAATCTATCATTATAAAGCGCCTATTGGTAAATACAGAAGGAATTATTGGGCTTCAAGATGAGATGTTAAAAAGATATTCAATACCTGCAAATGTCCCACCATATATACTCTCTCCACCAGTCCCTGTAACACAATTAGATGAAGAAATCAATTATATAATTACAAGTTAACAAGTTCCAAACAAGTCTCAAACAATCAGGTGTACAAGGAAAATTGTTGTCAGACAACAGGGACATCCAAGAGCAATACAATATTACAAAAAAGACATTGAAGTAAAAATCAATCGCACTTTCGAACATTTATCTAACAAATGTTGAGTACTCAAAGAGGTACAAAACAATAAACGAATCCCCTAAAAAATAATAAATTAATCATGACACATCTGCAATCTGCACAAACATGAAGAAAGAGATAAAAAGGGACTTTTAATGGCTGTGGAAATTTGGAAATAAGGGAGATTTGATGGCACTAGAAATTTGGAATAGTATGTGATGCAAATAGGGGACACTTTTGACGAAATAAGTGGACTCACCCTAACATGATACAAACATTGACTCACATAAACCATGTGGGCCCTCCAAAAATATCATTTCAGATGGTAAATTAAGATGACAATATGCAGGTCATAGAATGTGTAAGCACAACCCAGGCAAATTGTTAACCTAACAGAAATCTTGATACCGATTCTATTATTTCATATTGTGTATTACCAAACTTCCTGAAGTGCCACGTTGACAGTACAGATAACAACAAAAATAAATTAACAATACACTTTCATTGTTACAATTTCTTATAGTGGGGTAATTCCTTGTTCCTATACAGATAGCTTTATGTTGACAAGAAATCATACAGTACAAGTGAAATGTGCCATCATGCTGAACCAAGCTGCATACAGAACCTTAAGTCTTGATAACACAGTATCATTAGACTTTACACTTTACAGTATAACCTCACTCAGGGAAACCCGCCGTAACCGCGGTTACCGCCGTAACCGCTATCGGCGGGGTCCGGATTTTGGATCCCGGCCGGTTTTTCCGGTTTTTACAAATTCAAATTCTAATTTTTGAATTTCGAATGATTTTTAATCAAATTCAAGCGGTTTTCATCCGGTTTTTTTCCGGGAAATCTGGTAACCGGCCGGTTACCGGCCGGGTTTTTTTCCTGGCCAACGACCGGGATTTACCCCGGAAACGGGTTTTTGATCCTTGACCTCACTAATATCAGTTAGTGTGTTTCTACCAGCCAGAATTGCCTGCCGAAACTAAAAATGAAAACAAAAAACATGTAATGTAACGTTGTGTTATAAGAAATACGTGGAAGATCAGACGAAAAGTAAAGGAACAAGCTTAGGAAGTAGTGGTAAATTTCTATAGCTTAGATGTATCATAACCACTTCTCCATTCCTTAATACAAAGAAGCTAGAATATGCTCGTTGTGACCTTAGAACAAACAGAGTGAAAGTGCGCATACACAAATTTCTAAATTATATGCTATAACTCGCAGAACAACACATAAAAATAAATAAATGAGTAAAAGAGTTTATGTAGCAGCACAGAATTACTATAATTAATTCCCCGTGGAAACGGCCTCCTCCCGGCATGGACACGTCGTCCAAAAATTGTCATCCGTTCGATCTCGCTCTCGGCCGCTCCGGCCCGTCCGATTCGCGCCAGGACGCTTCGTAGGCTTGCGCTTCATGCACTTCGCGCATTCCCGCGCAGCCTCGATCGACGTTCCCCGTGGGTCCCGCATTCCCGCAGCCGCGCCTGCCTTCCTCGTCCATTCACGCGCTGCATCACGCGCAGTCCCGCCAGTGGGGGCCGCCTTCAACCAGCCCGCGTGCGTTCCCGCGCTATGCGCGCGGGTGAACTTCTAGTTTCCATTATTCATCAAAGCAATGGCCTCCATCCACCTAAGTAGCAAAAGCAAGACAAGCAAACAACCATATAACTCACCGTCTTTTTTTTGAGAAGTCACCACCCTGAAAAGCAAAGAAAGCGTGTCAATCAGATAGCCAAGTTAAAAGCACACAAGTCATTCTAACATGCAAAGCTTACTAATAAAGTCGAAGATAGATGGGCAAAATGCAACATTGAATATCACATTGGAAGAAAAGCAGTTGGGTTGGGACCTGGAAGTGGAGACCATCATAGAAAGGAATTAAGGAATTGACTAAGAAGAGGGGAAGAGACACAGCCAGTAAAGTTCTGACATCAAAATACAAGTGAAATGATAAGTTACCTGTGCCATGAATCCCTGGATGATACGGTGAAATCTTGTGCCCCTGTAATAAAGTGGTGTCCTAGTTGTTTTTCCAACTCCCATCTCACCTAAAGCACAATACAGCAATCAGCAAGAAGAACAATGCTACGAAGGTTAATGTGCATTAGGGATTGAAAGAGCAATGTGACACAAATAGATTTCAAACAATAGCATATGTAATGTATATACATGAAAATAAGCTAACACATGATAACAAACATCTCTGAACTCTCTTACAATGACAAGAAAATCAATGAATTCATCTGCAATATCATTCTTCATTCTGCAAAGTTACATGAATTCATACAACTGCAGAAGAAGAAACACTTTTGCAGCAAAGCTGAGGTTTGAAGAAAATAAAAGGTCAGAACTTGGAAGCTACAATTTTATTGCAATTATCTTAAATTACCTACAAGGACTTGGTGATATCGGTGCAATGATATTGATTAAGTTGGTACAAAAAGTGGATAGTTTCAATAAAGGGTTCCTAATTCCTACATCCACTAGAGGCTTTAATACATTTGTACATGTAGCAACATCTTGCCCCGAAGTAATGACCAGAAAAATGTCATTATTTACACCTACAAATAGATAATGCCTATCGTGTTCAACCAAAGGAGGGGAACAGGTAAATGAAGACTACCTGTGCAAAAAGCTCGAAAGTTCTCAGCTGTCTTTGGAACAACATCAGCAAACAGCTGCAAGAAGAAGAAAAAAGAGCATTGCTGATTGTTATCCAGAAAGTGTGATAGGACAGTCAGCAAGTCAACTTCACCTTGAGGCTAGATAACAGAGGAGCAATGAAGACTAAAGCTGGAGCGGATTCTATGGATTATACATATTAGGCATATTATTGCTGATAACTTAAGTCGATAAGATCAACAACGTATAAGAGGGAAAGTATACCTCAAAGACCATTTTCCCCACATGATAATCACCAATTGACACATCTAGAAAAACAAATGGATTCTTTTCTCTTGCCATCTTCTGCAACACTCACAAACTGTTAATGAGAAACGGATGTTCCACTCTGATTCAAAGCGAAAGGAAGGTATCAACTTCGCATGTGCTGCATATCCCTTTCCATGCAACTCAGAGATGGAGCTCAAGAAGTACATTGCGGAAAAATACGGGTTCCAGTGAAACATTGATGCACCCACACGAGTGATGAGCGACTGTGTCCACTCTGAATTTGGTTGAACACAGAAAGCTCCCGTAAGAGCAACTTAACTGAAATAACCCAAAAATTTGGATTTTCAAAACTTTTTGAAGTTTTTGCTTGATTTTGAAATCTTTACCCAATTCAGAAATTTCTTCCGAATTCCCGCTTTCCTTTTCCGTCCGGCCGTTTTCTTTCTCGGAAAACGTCTTCTTCCCCGCCTGCCTTCCCCTTTCTTCCTCCCGTCACCACCCCGACGCCATCACCTCCTCTGCTGCCGTCGCAGGGCCAGCTCGTCACCGCCTCCCGCGCCACGCACCGCCTTCGCCGCCACCTCACACCGCCACTCGCCGCCTTCCGCGCGCCTCTTTCTCTCTGGCCAACCACGCCGCCATCGCGCTCTGCTCCCCCGTCTGCCTCATTGTTGCCGCCAAGATCGCTCCCACCGCCTTCCCCAGCCTATAAAAGGCCACCCAAGGCAAGCCTCCAACCTCACCTCTCCCTCCGCCACCTCCTTCACCCCCCTCCAGAGCCGGCAGATTTTGGAGAATCACCACCGCCACTGTGCTTCTTCCCCGTTGAGCCCAACATCAATTAGCCGCCCTCGACCACCTAAGCTCCAAATTGAGCCCACGGTAAGCTTCCCCACACCGTCGCCAAACTTTCCCCCACCTCCCCCATCACCCAAACTCGCCGAAGCCTCACCGGCACCGCTCCTCCCCACCGCCTCCTTCACGGCTCACGCCGCCAAGCCACCTCACTCCACCCCAAGCACCCTCTCCACCACCTCCAAGCTCCCCACCACCCACTGATGCTCCCTCACCCCTCCCCTTGGCCGGAGCGCCACCATAGCACCGTCACACCGCTCCCCTGCTCCGGCCGGCCGCAACTCTCGCCGCTGCACCATTCCCGAGCCCCTTCTACCCCTCAAAACCCCCAAAATGGAATCCCCATACTTCCCTGGTGCTCCCCACACCACCGGCCACCACGCCACCATCGCCGCTGGCAGCCGCCGCGGCGGCTTCGGGTGGTGAGCCGAGCACACCAAAGCCACCGGGCGCTGACCTTTAAGGCTCGCCAAGGGGTTGGTCGCACAAGAATGGGTTAGACCCATTCATCGCTCAATCAAACCGCCCGCATCGTTTCATCGCATAGTATTCTTTTTACTGTTCATCCAAAAAAATAGAATTACTGTTCCACATATAAACTGTTCATTTCAGGTGAAAACAGTAAACCCTAGTTACTGCTAATCCAACATATTATACTCTTTTCGACCGTCTCGAACCCAGAAAGCCCAATCTTGATTCCGATCAGCTATATCAAGCCCCCAATAAATCTTTACCCTTTTCATTATCCATTTACAATATTTTTGTTGTACTTGGATCCAAATCTCAGCTCCGTTCGATCCAATTAAACACCAAATAATCTCTACCACTCCACACTACCTTTCTTTGTGTTTCTTTTCTGATTTTATTTACTTGCATGTTGTTCCCAGCTCATTCCTTGTCGAGCCGGATTTTATTTGGTTTATTTTGTTTTGTTTTGCGCTAGGTCACGACTTCGACGATCAGACTCCAGAAGACGCCGGACAAGACCAAACTCAAGAAGAATTTGTGCAAGGAGGCAAGTCACATTCTCGATCATTTTGAACCCATTGTTTGTCCAATTGAACATCTACAAGACTTGGGAGGGACAGGAGTAGGCCTAAAGGGACACTCGCTGAACTCCACAACGGTATGGGCCCATCAGCCTCGGAGTATGGATTCCACTGTTGGCCGGTGGTCTCCCGAGCTGTATGGATTAAGACCTACCGGGTAGATGCTAGAAAGGTTAAGCAATGAAAAGGCTTTGTTATCTCAGCTCAGTCGCACGCTAACGTGTTGCGTGTTTATGATCTGACAGTATGAGCATGAGATATCTTGTGGGTAAAGTTGGGCAACTCTGCAGAGTGTATAATCAAATGTATTCGAATACACCGTACTTCCGGTTAATGAAGCTGTGTTAATGGGTGATTCCAGTACAGAGGCATAAGTAGAGTTTTGAGATGTTAAGATGGTATTTGTTGAGAAACCCCTGATGTTATTATCTATTACTGTTTTATAATCTGTTTTAATTGCAAAATGCATCCACATATGCCAGGTATGGTAAACCCTAATCATCTATTGAACTCCTTGCATGTAATTAATTAAGATTTCCATATGGCTTGTTCAGTACGGTAGTAGTACTCATTCTTACAATCTGCAAAACATCTACAGAAGAAACCTGGAATCATGCAGAGGATTCTTGTGAGCAGGATTTTGGTGGACCCCTGAAAGCAACGACTACTGTTATTAGGTCTCGACCGCGCTCAAACGTGTCAGTGGTTTGAAGTTCTTTTGTCTTGTATTATATTAACTTTGAGCTTGGATGGCCGTGTCAGGTTAAAACAGGTTTATAAACCTTAATCTTGTTTAATAAAAGTTTGGTTCTTGTTGTATTCAGAAGCTTGCTTGAGATGCTATTTGCTTCGCAACTGCACATCCTAGATGGTTGCGAATGGTTTAACGGTCCCAGAAATCGGGGCTGTTACATTAACCTACCCACAGTGAATACATACTAGTTCTTCTTCCTTTTTCACGATATTATCATCTATTTCTAAAACACCAGCACGCCCTAAAACCTCGCCTCACCACTACTACTTCAACAGATAATTGCGTCTGGGCTGCAAACCAATCTATTACAGCATTACTATAACGCAAGTGCTTTAATTGGACAGAGAACAACTCCTTTCATCGCCTATTCATGCAATTCCCCGACAAATATATATTACCACAAACCCTACGAACAAAATCGCAAGTACATGTTACCATAAACCCCACGAACCCCAAAGCTCTAGCACACGTGCCAACCGAACCCTAAATTCCCCCGAGGCCCAAGCCATCCCACTCCCACCACACCACCAAACAATCACCCCAGCACAAACAATTCCGCACGGGACGCACAACCACGCGTGATCCGAGCACGTCGAGGCGCACGTGCGGAGGGGGCAGAGGGAGGGTGGCACGAACCGTCGAGGGAGTTGGGGGATCAATCGCGACCTCTCAGCGCCGGACTAGCTAGCGTCGGGCTCCCTCCACGCCGCCGCCGCCGAAGCCGCACACGGTGTCCGCGCGAGCCGAGGAGACGAGGTGAGAGGAGAGGAGATGGGCGAAAGACGAAATGATCCGACGCGAACCCGAGAGGGATGCGCCCGGTGGGCAGGGACAGAGCTGTCCAAATGGCGGCCCGGCCCGGCCGGCACGGTCATTCTGGTCCAGCTACTATTTATGTTGTACCAGGCTGGCCCACGGGTCGCGGTGACGGTCCAGGCATGATCCATCGCTCTTTCGTGTTGTGCCGGGCCGGCACGGCCCGTTAGCCTATCGGGTCAAATGTGGCCCGTTTAGCCCATTTGACCCGACAGAATGAAAAAAAAATACAAAATAATCCTAAAAAAATAGAAAAATGTGTATAATTAAGAAGTTGAGATGAAAATTGAAGAAAATGAGACAATCATATTGAAAATGTAATAGAATCTTATTAATGTTTAAATAGCTAGCTCGTTAAAACATTTGTCATTTAGCCCATCAGACATGAAAAATTGAAAAACAATCGTAGAAAATATATATATATTTAAAAAAACCAAAATAAATTTATATATACTTATAAAATGAACTATATAACATTTAAAAACTACAAAATAAAACCATATAAGTATTAAAAATGGAAGGAAAATCATATAAAAATTAATAAATAAAAAGAAAAATACATATGTATATTAAAACAGTTGTCGTGTCTAACTAGGCGTGCAGTCGGGTCGTGTCGATCGGGCGTAAGACTATTTGTGTCGTCGTGTCGCGTCGCTTGCGTCGTGCCGGTGTGTCGGCCTGCACGCCGGACTATCGTCGACTATCGTGCCCGAATAGTATCGTCGCGGCCCGAGTCCGCCAACGATGTCGTGCCTCGTCGTCGACCCATCGCACGACCGCGTTTGGCCGCTACGGGCGGGGAGGAGAGGTGGCCCGAGTTGCAGAGACATATATCTGCGAGTGACGTGGCGCGGCAGTATGGGCCCCACTTATGGCCACGAAAATGTAAACAGGCCTGACCTACCCACGGCCTAAATTAAGTGGGCCAACTTTGGGTGACCCATTTGGATTTCGCAGAAGAAAACCCCACGGAAAGAAGAAGACGGCAAAATATCCAAAGAGCTCGCGAAGATGGCGACGGTGGTGCCGCTCGCCGTCGCCGCGGCTCCGTTTGCTGCAAGGGCATGCGTGTTCGACCGAGAACCACGTCCCGTTCCTCAGGGTTCACCAGCGCCTCCGCCCCTTGCCGCGGGGCGTCGCCTGCGCCCTTCGCAAGAGGCCCTCCAAGTACAAGGTCACCTCACATGCTCCTCCGTCTCTCTTTCTCTCCTCTCTGGTTCTGAAGTGCGCGTGCGTTTTTAGTTGTTGCTCGAATGAAATGCCATCGGGAAGTAGTATGTTAAGCAAGTATATTTAGGTGGTGGTAATCGTGCACTTGTTGGAGACCAGACTGAAACGACCCAAAAATTTCGGAATTTCAAAAGTTTTCGGACTTTTGGTTCATTTTTTTATATCTTGACATTCGGAAAATTTTCCCACTTTTTCGCTTTCCTATTTCGGAACTCTGCTTTTCTAGCCCGAAAGCATCTTTTCTCCGCACTCCTGTTCTTCTTCCTCACCGTGTCACCTCATCCGCGCCATGCACCGCCTTCGTCCCGTCAACCCTTCCACCACCTTCGCCCGCGCCACCTCACCTGGCCACCTCGCCGCCTGCTTTCCCTTTCTCCGACGCCGATTACGCACGGCCACCCACGTCGTCGTCCACACACTGTGCTCGCCCCTCACCCCGGCTCAACTACTGACACCACCGCCTCAACCGACTATAAAAGTGCCCTCCCCCCGCTGCACCATCTTCTTCATCAACCTCCTCATTACCCCCATGGTCACCGCCTCCTTTCCCAATCCCGGCCACACTCCACAAATCGTCGTCGCCTCGTTTCTTCTCCAGTGAGCCCGGCATCAATTCGTCGCTCCCCTTACCCTCCCAACCCCGTCACCAGCACCGCCTCCACCTTCCATAGCCTTCCCCCCACCACTCACTCCATCTCCGTCGCTAGCTCGCCGCCACCGTGCCCCACTGTGGCGCCGCCCTCGGCCAACGGTGCCAGGCCGCCTCGGACTTTCCCGAGCTACACCGTCACCCCCCCCTTAACCCCCTAAAGCTCAAGCTCTGACCAATTTGGTCAGAGCAAGCATGTAGCGCCATCGCCTCCTTCCTCTGCTCCGGCCGTGTGCCATCGTCGTCGATTGCCCTTCGACATGTTAGATAGACCTTTCTTCTCCCATGCATGGCATTGTTCACCTTCCATGCATGGCACCTCGGCTTCCTGCATGCATGACATTTTCTCTTTCGAGGGATCACGCGTTCACATGATAGCTGTAATCTATATATATGTATAACTCATGTACTCTGATTTTAATCATCAAAGATAGCGTAACTTTCCTTGCTCACATGGTATCAGAGGTGTTCGCATCCTGTGACCAGCGCTTCCCCTAAAACATAGCTGCCGCTACACATCATCCACCCAAGATCATGGCTGACGATGACGCCACTACACGCCGGCATGAGGAGAAGGCTGCCCGCGAACGTGAGGAGGCTGCTGCACGTCAGCGCGCAAAGGCTGAGGCCCGCGCTCCCGACGAGGAGGCCGCCCGTTTGCGCCAGGAGGCCGACACCCGTGAAGAGGAACTTCACCGCGTGATGCTTCTCTACGAGGCCACCACCATCGCCAACCTACATGCACTGGTCGTCGCCGTCCAGAACATCCGGGCCCTTGTGCCTGTGGTTCTCGATCTCATCACCCCCAACTACAGCAAGTGGCACGATCATTTTCTCACCACCCTCGGCAAGTACTCACTCTCCGACCATGTCCTCACCGACACCGTTCACGCCGACTGGTGCCGAATGGGCTGTGTCGTTTGTGAGTGGCTTTACGCCACCATTTCCCCGATCTTGTCGAGATCGTCATGGCGCCCCGCACCACCGCACGGCTCATGTGGCTCAGCCTCGAACAGCAATTCGTCGGCAACCAGGAGACACGGGCCCTAATCCTCGACGCCGAGTTTCGCTCCTTTGTCCAAGGTGATCTCAACATCACCGACTATTGCAGGAAGTTGAAGAGCATGGCTGATGCCCTCGGGAATCTCGATGAGCCTGTCGCTGATCGAATGCTTGTTCTCGCCGTCTTGCGCGGTTTGAACGACAAGTTCGCGTACATGGTGGCCCTCCTCAAGCGCCAGCGGCCGTTCCCCACCTTCCTCGAGGTCCGATCCGATCTCCTCCTCGAGGAGATGACCATGGCCTCGCGCCCATCAGGACCGTCCACCGCCTTCCTCGCCACTTCAGTCGCGATAGGCTAATCAAGCAAGCCCCTAGGTGGCTCCACGGGTGGCCCAAACAGCGCCACCCCCCATCTACCTACAACGAGGGTGGGTTCGGCAGCTCCAACCGGCGTCGCCGCCGCGGCAAGAATGGCAGCAACGGCAATGGGGGCAGCCCCGGCTAGCCCTCCTTCTACATGCATGGACGGGGGACCATTCAGATGTGGTCCGGTCCCCACCCGGTGGCCAACCCAAGCGGCTTCAGGGGACACAACAGGGGCCGCAGGCGCGCAGTACCAGCAGCAGCCGCGCCCCGGCATCCCCTCACAGGCGTTCTTCGCAAGACCGCCTCCTGACCTCTTCTTCACATCACCACAACCGACCTACTCGCCCCTGCAGGTGCCTGCACCACCGCTAGCTAAGCAGCAACCTCTTGGCACCTGGACTCCTCTGTTCGGCTCATGGGACCAGCAGTCCCTGGCGCACACGTTCAACACCATGACCCTTGCTCTGCCAGCCTCGACTGATTGGTACATGGACTCCAGGGCATCCTCGCACATGATATCCGATGTCGGTAACCTATCCTCCACTCATTCGCCACGGTCCTTTACTCTTCATCAATAGTTGTCGGTAACGGGTCCCTTTTGCCCGTCACCTCTACTGGCTCCACCGCTCTCCCTGGTCCCTTTCATCTTCATAATGTTCTAGTTACTCCTAGCATTATTAAGAATCTTATTTCAGTCCGCCAGTTTACCACTGACAACAATTGCTCTGTTGAGTTTGACCCGTTTGGCCTCTCTGTGAAGGATCTTCGGTCTCAAACGTGATCGCCAGATGCAATAACTTTGGTCCGCTTTATCCTCTTTGCCTGCCGACGCCGTCCCCTTGTGCTCTCGCGGCTGTTGCTCCCACCACCCTCTGGCATCGTCATCTCGGCCACTCTGGACACGAAGCCATCTCCAAGCTTGCCAGTATTTATGCCATCTCGTGTAACAAAAGTGTTGATGATCTTATATGCCATGCTTGTCAACTTGTTCGTCATGTAGAGTTGCCATTTGCCACTTCAAACTCTAGAGCTGTCAACAAGTTTGATCTAATTCATTGTGATCATTGGATATCGCCTGTTGCTAGTGTGTCCGGCTACAAATATTATTTGGTCATTCATGATGATTGCACTCATTTTGTTTGGACGTTTCCTTTACGCCTAAAGTTCGATACGTTTTCCACCATCTCTATTTTTTCTCTTATGTGGCAACTCAGTTCGGCACAACAATAAAGAGCATCCAATGCGATAACGGTCGGTAGTTTGACAACTCTTCCGCCCACACTTTCTTTCTCACACATGGCGTCAACCTTCGCATGTCGTGTCCCTACACCTCCCAGCAAAATGGCAAAGCTGAGCGGATCATACGTTCCATTAACAATATTATGCGCTCTCTTCTCTTTCAGGCAAGCTGCTCACCATCCTTTTGGGTAGAAGCACTTCACACCGCCACATACTTACTCAACCGTCTCCCAACAAAAACCCTCAGCCACTCCACACCTTACTTTGCCCTCTACGGAGTGCAACCAACTTATGATCATCTCCATGTGTTCGGCTCCAAGTGCTACCCCAATTTGTCCGCCACCGTTCCACACAAACTATCGCCTCGCTCCACCTTGTGCATCTTTCTTGGATATTCCTCGGACCACAAAGGTTATCGATGTCTTGATCCTTTGTCCAATCGAGTCATCATATCTCATCACGTAACATTTGATGAGATATCATTTCCCTTTGCCGAGTCGAACACTCCATCCACTAATGATTTTGATTTTTTGTCACCTATCGAGAACGTACTGGTGCCCATCGGACCAAAACGTCCTTTCTCTCCTGCAGGTACCCTACCGCTTGTCACTGGGCCAACGGCCACGCCAGGCCCTGTGCCCCCGCACGCTGGGATGCCCGCGCCTCTGGCTATTGGACCGGTCGTCCTGTCCCCGAGCGCTGCGTCGCCGGCACCTCTGGCTGCTGGGCCGGCTCATGCGCTCAGCCCTATGCCCGCGTGTAGTACCTCATCGGCCCCTTTGGCAATTGGGCCGGATGCTGCTCCCGCACGAGGCATCTCACCGACGATCGCCGCATCACCGGTGGCACACCCGCCATGCTCCGTGGTGCACACGCCCCGATCGTGGTGGTCTCGACGACGGTGCGGTTCCGATCCCGCCAGTGAGCAACTCCCACACTATGGTCACTCGCGGCAAGCACGGGTTTCGGCAACCAGTTAATCGGTTTCACCATTCATGCTGATGCACTGTCGCCAATCCCGAAGACCTATCGGTCTGCCCTGGCCGATCCAAACTGGCGGTGTGCCATGGAAGCTGAGTATGCTGCTTTGCTCGCCAATAACACATGGGATCTTGTTCTGCGACCTCCCAAGGCAAACATTGTCACTGGCAAATGGATTTTTCGGCACAAGTTTATTACTGATGGCACTCTTGATAGATACAAAGCTCGATGGGTTCTTCGTGGTTTCACTCAGTGTCCTGGGATTGATTATGATGAGACCTTCAGTCCGGTTGTCAAGCCGGTGACCGTGCGCACAGTACTCTCTCTGGCTCTCTCCAAGGACTGGCCTATTCATCAGCTGGATGTCAAAAATGCTTTTCTTTATGGCACTCTATCTGACATGGTTTATTGCACCCAGCTGACGGGCTTCGTGGATTCTTCCTTCCCTGACTTTGTCTATCACCTGAACAAGTCTCTCTATGGGCTTAAATAGGCGCCACGTGCTTGGTACAGTCGCTTCGCCTCATATTTATTGTCCCTCGGGTTTGTGGAGGCCAAGTCAGACACGTCACTGTTTATCTTTCATCGTGGTGCTGATATTGTTTACTTGTTTCTTAATGTTGATGATATCGTCCTGAAGCATCCTCTGTGCTTGTTCTCCACTGGACAATTGCCGCCCTCCAATGAGAATTTTCTATGAAAGATCTCGGTGCACTTCATCATTTTTTGGGTATCTCTGTTTAGCAGAGTTCGAGTGGCTTCTTCCTCTCTCAACGACAGTATACTTTTGATATTCTGGAGCGTGCCGGGATGTTAGACTACAAACCTTGTAGTACGCCTGTTGACACTCATCCCAAAGTGTCTGCCTCTACTAGCTCCCCAGTGAGCAATGCTACTCAGTATCGGAGTCTTGCTGGAGCTCTGCAGTACCTGACCTTCACAAGACCAGATATCTCCTATGCCGTCCAACAAATTTGCCTTCACATGCATGACCCTCGGGAGCCTCATCTTACAGCGGTCAAACGGATCCTTCGATATCTACGTGGCACCCTTGATTATGGTCTCCAGCCTCACCGGTCACAGTCTGTAGACCTCGTGGTTTATTCTTATGCTGATTAGGCAAGTCCACATCGGGCTACGTTGTGTTCCTCGGTGATAATCTTGTCTCCTGGTCATTCAAGCGTCAGAATATTGTGTCTCGCTCCAGTGCTGAGGCTGAGTACAGGGCAATCGCCAACGCCATCGCAGAGGCTTGCTAGCTACGTCAACTGCTCCATGAACTCCGTAGCCCTCTTCATCGCGCTAGTGTGGTTTATTGCGACAATGTGAGTGTCGTCTATTTATCGACGAACTCGGTGCAGCATCAGCACACCAAACACGTCGAGATAGACCTTCACTTTGTCCGGAGCGTGGCTTTGGGGGATGTTCGCGTTCTTCATGTCCCGACGACATCACAGTAAGCCGACATCTTCACCAAGGGGCTGCCGACTTCCGTCTTCACCGAATTTAGGTCCAGTCTGAATGTCCGCCTTGGCGACGTTCCGACTGCGGGGGCGTGTTAGACAGACCTTTCTTCTCCCATGCATGGCACTGTTCACCTTCCATGCATGGTGCCTCGGCTTCCTGCATGCATGACGTTTTCTCTTCCGAGGATCACGTGTTCTCATATGGATATATATATATCACATGATATATATATATATATATATATATGTGTGTGTGTGTGTGTGTGTGTGTGTAACTCATGCACTCTGATTTTAATCATCAAAGATAGTGTAACTTTCCTCGCTCACACGACAGATCTCCTCCACAGGTGAAAAGCCCCCAAAATAGGTTGCCTAAACCTCAGGGGTGCTTGCCGTACCACCCAGCGCTGCCGCCCGCCACCACCGCTGACGAAATCCCCGTTGTCGTTTTTTTTCTGCTCGGCCGCCATAGGGAGCAAGCTCCAGCTCGCTTAAAAATGAGCTGGGCTGCATGCCCTTACTGGCCCACCAAAGCGGGCCGCCAAAGTCAGACCAAATAGCCTTCAGGCCTGGTAAGTTAAGTAGGCTGGCCCAACACTGTTTTCCCATTATACAGCCTACCACTATTCATCAAAGCCCATTATTGTGCACTCTAACATCAAACAACCAAAAATCGCTACTGTTCATCAAACCCACCCCGTCATGAATAGTACTACCCTAACAATATTCATTAGACCCGTCGCTATTCAATCCGAACCCGATAATGAATACTACTAAACCTGGTACTGTTTACCCGAGCCCGACACTATTCATCCCAGACCCTATAATACATAATATATGTCCATTTCGACCGTTTCAAGCCTGTGAACCCCAATTTCAACCCCGTTTAACCAAATCAAGCACCTAATAAATCTCAATCACCCATACCACCTTTCTTTTTTAATTCTTTTCGAATTTATTTATTTCATGTTGTTCTCAGTGCGCCTCTTATTGATCCCAGACTTATTTATTTGATTTTCTTCCACGTTATAACCCGATTTTGTTGATCAAGCTACAAAGGAGTTGATCAAGACATAGAAAGGTAAATCCAGTCAAGGACTGCGGATATGGAGGCAAGTCAGATTCATTTGGTCATTTTGAGCCTATATTTCATGTACTTATATTATTACTTTCATTATCATATTTATGCCAATTATTTTAATATTGAAATAATACTTTTGAATGCCATTATGAGTAGATAAATTCTATCACCCCACATACAAGCCCTCCTATTCCTTGTAGGCCATATTCACCTTGATAAGTTTATGTTACATAAAATAATAACTAAATATTTAGTATTATCACACAATATGTTTATAAAATTCAAAAAGAATATTGGCTAACCGCCAATGCTTTTGGTGGAGAGTTGAGGGTTGAGACCAAGAGGATAGACAACCCAAGATATTTAATTAAAAAGTGAGTCGAATATGAGACCAAGCAAGTGGACAGCCACGAGTTGGTGTTGGTCTATTTCCTCACTGGAGATAGGTAAGGACAAGAACCTTGTGCCAAATAACAGACACATATATCGCTCAACCACAGGTTTAGTATATCCAACTTGGCTTAGTACACTGCCCTTCCAATTGAATATCTACATGATATCAATTGCTCTTGTGTGATAGAGCAGCCACGGAATAGGGGTGAGTCAGGAGTGGGCCAGTCAGGGCAATCGCTGAACTACACAACGGTTGGACCAGTCAGCATCGAACCGCACACTCCACCATTGGCCGGTGGTTTCCCGATGGCTGTATTGACCTTGAACCTATCGGGTAGAGGCTAGAAAGATTGAGCAATGAAAATACCTTGTTATCTCAGCTCAGTCACACGCTAACGTGTTGCGTGTTTATGGCTTGACAATATGAGTTTGAGGTATCTTGTGGTTAAAGTTAGACAACTCTGCAGAGTATAATTAATGGTATTTGAATACATCGTGCTTCCGGTTAATGAAGCTATATTCATGGGTGATTCCAATATATGAGGCATAAGTAGAGATTTTGAGATGTTAGGATAGTAATTGCAATTGTTAAGTAAACTTCTGTTGTTATATTAGTATGATTTTACCGTTTTAAAGACAAACTGCTTTAACTCAAAAGTTGCATCCACATATACCTGATATGGTAAACCCTAAACAATCCATTGAACTCCTAGCATGTAGTTAAATAGCTTTTCCATGTGGCTTACTGAGTACATTGTGTACTCAGTCTTGCTAAATTTTCATCAGAAGGCATAACAAAAGATTGAAGGATACCTTGGAGAACGTGTTAGGGTTGTGACCGCACTCAAACTTTCCTGTGAAAGTCTTTAGTTCTTCTGAATGTAATTCAAAGTTTTGGGTTTAAGATGCCTATTTTGTTGCTGCAAAATAGCTACTAGGCCATAATTTAATCAAAATAATGTTTTTCAACTGTTTTGTAAGCAGGTTTGATTCTATTTCAGTTCGCAACCGAAATCCTGAGCGGTTGCGCAAACCGGGTACACCCTGTTTGAAAACTGAGATCGTTTCAGAGACCCTCTTCATGTCAAACCTAGAGCTATGTGGTGAACATGTTGCGTCTTAGTGGCCTCCTTTATCCAGAGAAAAGATGTTTAGTGGAAGTTTATTTACTGTTTATCCCAACATAGTGGACTTATCTTGTTCGCCGCTGTTTGCACAGTTGTGCTAGATAAGAGATTTAGATGGACAGTGTTGCTTTGCTGTGCGTAGCCTCCATATTTGTTCTCGGCGTCTGTCATGAAGGATGTGTTAGATTATGTGTTTTCCTCATGTTCCCTCATGTAGTCATAAATTGTGACTGGAAGGCAATAGTATGTATTCCAGAGTCTGAGCCTGCAGACTAAAATCCAGAATGAGGAGGCTGAGCCTGCAGAAGATGAAATGGACGATGGTGGTGGTGGAGACGATGCATTGGAAGCACTTTTCAAGCAGTTGGAAGAAGATCTCAATAACGACGATTTATCTGTTGAGGATGATGATGATGGAATATCAGAAGAAGATATGGCCATGTTTGAACAGGAGTTGGCAGAAGCAATTGGGGATATTGGTGGTGTTGATGAATCTTCAGGGGATTCGTTATCAGGCTCTGTAGGTTATGGCAGTGCTGAGGAAACAGACGAAACCGAACGACCAGAGCTGAAAAACTGGCAACTCCGGAGATTAGCCCGTGCACTGAAAATAGATCGCTGTAAAACTAGTGTAAGCAGATAAATATCCACTTGAATTCTATTTAATTTTCATTTTTGAAATCAGCGTAATTTTTGTTAGTAGGAAGCACTCTTTGATAGTAATAGGTAAATATCCAAAATTCAAATTATTGAAGTTTTTTTTGTCTTCCATGAATTGTTTTTCTTGCAGATAAAGAATCTTGCAGGGGATCTAGGCCTAGATAGGGCTTTGGTCATCGAATTGCTCCGTAATCCACCTCCAAAACTTCTACTCATGTCTGATTCTTTGCCTGATGAAGCCCCTTCTAAACCTGAAATGAAGGAGACAGAGCCTTCTCCAATAGTTGATGAGGTTGATGCCACCGAAACCAGGCCACGGATGGAGCTTCCCATTCATGTCATGGGCGCAGAATGGTCTGCACAGAAAAGATTAAAAAATTGCAACTGGAAACATTAGAAGGAGTCTACTTCCGATCCAAACGCCCCACGGTAAGTAATTTTTCCATGAAGATCATCCATTGAATGAAGTACGTTTCACAGTATTTTTTCCCATTGCTTACATTTTCTGTTTGATTTTTGTAATGTATGATCTCTTACTTTATTCTTGCATTTGACAGAATACAATGATCAGCAGCATAGTTCAAGTGACAACTGACAAACCTTCCACGGAAGACTATTGTTAAGTGGTTTGAGGATAGAAGGGAAAAAGATGAGGTACCCGACCATCGTGCCGTGTACAAGAGATCCCTATCTGAGACCATAGCTAGTTGATAATTTCTTCACAAAAGCTGTATTACAGTGTTTTCTTTGAACTACTCACAAAATGTAAATTTGAATTTTGAAGTACGACAAGTTTCACAAGCCCATCATGGACTCATGGAGTATCTTTTATGTTACAGTAATATCCGGAGAAGATCAGCCATTGTGACAGGTACAACTCCTAACTGTCACCTCGCCATTTTTATTGGCTTCACTCTGGACCACCATTTTGACTATTGGCTTCAGCGAAAATTAGTTTAAGATCTGTTGACCAGATTTTGATTTGCTGAATGGTAAATGTTCCATAGATCCTGTCACTCTCTTGCTTAGATTAATTTTCTGGTGTGAAGCAAGGCATACCACATGATTTTTGTCCTAGTCTGGTTTATGTGGGACATGTGTCCGGTATATATATATTTTTCTTTTATGCATTTGATGACAGATTTCCAATAGTATTAGGTATTTTTGGTGTAGTACTTAAAGATGAAACTGTATGTCATTTAATGTCACCTGTTTGGAAAAGGCAGCAACAGCGTATAGTTGACATTGTGTATAAGAGCATCATTAGGTTACTGAAATTCAAAGTCATGCCACATAAGTATTTTAGGAATTAAGTTTATTTTTCTCCAATGTATTGAACCGATTTCTACTAATAATCGACATACAGTCCGATTCTATGCATTTTTTTTGTTGGAATCGACCCCTCCAATATATTGAATCGATTCAATGCCTTCTCTCTCCTCATTTGAACCGGCTAAAACACAACATTAGAGATGGTCAGCTTCAATATTTGATGTTGACATTGACTTGATTCTTTGGCGTCTGGGTAGGTCACGGACTGTACCAGTTAGATCAAAACCATGCCTCTTTGCATCTTAGGACATCACGAGTGTATCGAATCAACTTTGGTTCAATACTACGTCATCTAAGCATTTAAAGAATTGATCTTTGCCTCCTATGTTTAAAATCAGGGTAAATTTGGATATATGCCACTCAGAAACACGGCGTTTCGAGATATGCCACTCAGAATCTTGAAATTGGATTTATGCCACTCTAAATTTTGTTATCTTTGATATATGCCACTCTAGGATATTTTTACCCCTAGCTCTTCTTCTTCGTCTCGTTTTCTTTCTCTCTCTCATCGATTTTCTTCTGGTGATTTGGATCTCTGCCGAAGCTTCCTCCTGGCGCATCCTCCTTCCGCGCCGCCCCGCCCTACGCTGCCGCGCCGCCACGCCCGCGTTCTATCTCGACCGCCTGCGCGCGCTGCGTAACGCACTTCGCCCCGAAGTCTTCTCACGCCGCCGCTGCGTGCCCGGCTCGCCCTGCAGGCCTCTGAACATCCCAATTTTCAGAGCTTAAAAATCTTTTGAATAGTTAGTAGGAGAAAATTCACATTTGGATTTTATTTGATTTAAATTCAAAAGCTTAATATTGGACTTTTCAATAAAAAATATTTAATGTGAATAATTCCAACTTGAACATTAGTCAAAACTATTTTATTTGGGTTTTATGTACTCAGATATATTTTTTAGATTTTTCTAGAATTTTTCTGAGTTCATTTGCTTTTTTATATTGCTCATTTGATTTTCTGGTATTTTCTAAAATAGAAAAAACTATTAAAATCTCAGAAAACCCTTTTGGGCCGAATCCCAGCCCAAAGCCCATCTCCTCCATGCCCGGCCCGCCACTGCGTATCCGCTTCTCCGCTGGTGTGGACCCCACTCGCCGGATCTCTCGCCCTCTCTTTCCTTCCGAGCGCATCGATCGTTTTCCACCGTCCGATCGAAATGGACGGTGGGATGCGAGCGGCTGTTCGGGCGTTCGAATGTCCCATTGATTGTGGACCGCTCGATCAAGATTTAACGGCCGATCCTTGAGTCCGCTTTCGCACTGCGCTGCTTTCGCACGCCGCGCCCTAACCCTAGCCATCGACGTGCTGGTCCCACCCACCACGTCGCCATCGCCTCCGAGCCGCTTAGGGTTTCGCCGATGCCGCGCAATCCGATTTTGGCGCGGTTCGGACTCTCCCGAGCCCCGAGTATAAAAGGAGAGGAGCCCTGCTGGCCCGCACCCCAACCTTAGCCGCCTTAGCCTCGCGCTAAACCCTAGCCGCCGCAGAGCTTGAAGATCGCTTTGCGCCGCCGCCTTCTCCGACGAGCTTTTCGCGCAACCGAGCCGCCGAGCCGGTTCGCACCATCGGCATCGCACGGAGTCGCACTTCACTTTGTGGCCTTCGTTTCACGGGCGCCACCGAGCACCGATCCGCCGAGCCGAGACCCTCCGCCGCTAACGCCGCCGCCGGCCGCTATGCACGCCTCGTGCACCGATGAGCCCTTCGTGATCGCGTCGCACCCTCTTCACGCTGGTACCACTCACCGCCGGTGATCGCCGCCGTTCGCGTTGTCGTCGGCTTCCGAGCGCGCCGCGCTCGTTGTCGCCCACGCCACCGCCACCTTGCCGCCATGTCGCGACGCCGCCACATGTTGCGTGCGTGGTCGTCTCGCCAAGACGCGTGCGTGTACGCCCTCCGACCTCGATCTAATCACCAGACTTGGTCTACCGTGAGTTATCTCACCGACATGTGGGTCCCACATGTCAGAATTGTTTTATGATTTCTTTTAATTCCGAAATTCCTTCGCTGACGCCAGCTTTGCGCAATATTCCGATTTTTCTTCAGAGAAATAATTCGGGAAATTCTGGAAAATCCAAATTAGGGTTTCTTTTTAGATTTAAACTTCCAGAGCTCATAACTTTTGCATCCTAACTCCGATTGAGCCCATTCAAATTTCTAAATTTGTCTAAATTCAAGCTCTATTTATCTGAGATTTTTATTTAATTTTTTGGAGCTTGTTTTGCCTCTGTTATTTATTTGTTTTGTTTGTTTGTGTCTCGTTTGCGAGTAGACGTCGATTCGTCGGGGAATTTTGTGGAAGAAGGAGCACCTCAAGATCAAGACCAGTACATAGACCTTTTCCAAGGCAAGTCATACCTTTGATCATCTTGAACCCAGTTTTCAAATTACTTTGTGTTAAATTAATGCATTCTACTTTAATTATTTATTTAAATGCTTTGGGCATAGTTATTATCCAAATTGCTATCACACCTTGGCCTTGTATGTCATAATTCCTTGTCACCCTAGATTGGTTATTAGTTGGTAATATTATAGCACCAACGTGGGTTGGTTAGATGCGAGTACAATTGCTTAGCCATGCTACGAGTCTCACATCTCATGTAAGTTGCAAATATTAATTATGACTAAGTGACTATGGAACTTCATGTAAAACTGTGTGCTATGTGTTATTACTTCGTGATGGCATGTGTTGCACTAAAACCAACTGGGTGGTAAAGGATTTAGACTGAGGCAAGTGGTGGAGACTGTGTGACATGGTGGTCTATGTGATGGGAATGATAATCTTTGTGACTTAGTTAGAACATGGAAGTCTTGCCTTGGTCAATTAAGGACTTAACTTTGTGCGCCATTGAACTCGAGCTCATCAGCACGACCACATGCCCGGTATGGGACGGCCTAACTTAGTAAGTTATGGATTCTCGGCATTGATGTTCAGTGGATAGGTTAGGTCAGGTGACAGGTGGAGGTGTGACTACTTGGTGGTTGCATCGCGGGACGATTCGCCTTCCCTGTCCCGGCGGTGTGTGTTATACCAATTCTATGTGAGTCGGTATAGCGGTTTGTAAGCACACCGGGAATGTCAATGTTTGAGATGAAGTTTCCAACTGCTTTGTTACGATTGGTGCTTGCTACACTAGTTGTATCTTGTGGGTAAAGTGTACAACCTTTGCAGAGTGTTAAACAATCTATTCGAATAGCGCGTCATGCATCATGGACATGCTCGGGATTTCACACGAGGGGTAGTTTTCATAAAATGTGGGAATGGGAGTGTGACCTTAATCATATGGCTATGTGAAATAACTGCTTAGCCATGTGTCTTTGTGGAAACAATCATTAAATTAGTATTGTCTATTTGTTTTGAATTATGTTTTCAATCTATTATTCGTATTCAATTGCAAATGTTGCTTTTATGCAAAAGAACCACGTAAGCCTTTTCTTTGGAATAAGCCCGCATCTATACATTGCATTCGTGGTATGATTTGCGAGTACGGTTGTGTACTCACACTTGTTGTAAAACTTGCGCCAAACCTGGCGTAAGAGGAGGAGTCTACGCCGCTCGAGGAGGAGTTTGTTGAAGGTCGATCGCTCGTTAAGGTCCGGATCCCATCGGTTGTTCGTGGTGAATTGGTGGGATCTACGCCGAGTTTTCGTTCCTGGCACGCTTTATTTATCGTTAGTTCGCGTGGCTTAATAAGTGTAAACTCGACCATAAGGTCAAAACCCTTATTTATTATTTAAATTAATCGCTTACTTTATTTATCGCCATGTGGATCGATATTTACCGTGTTAACCTCTGTGCACTAGCGTGATCCTCGACTAGTGCAAGATATACGAAGGTTCCGTAATCGTAATTCGGGTCCCGGCAGGTGGTATCGAGCCATATTGATCGTAGGTCTTGACCTTAGTTAGATTGGCCGTCTTTAGAGTGTCCAAATTATTTTCTAAAGGAAAAAATAACTTGCAAGGTTAATTGATTGCTTAACTCTTCTCATATCTCTCTCGCCAACTTTTGCTATAATCCTTTCTCTCGCTGCTTTAAGGTTGCTCTTACCTCGCTCGTCTGCCTTGACAGATGCCTCGCCTTCGAGCTATGGTGAGCGACCGAGGGTATGCGCGAAGCTTTGGAAGTTGCTCCGTGTTCTGGAGGTTTTGATCGCCCATCATGACGCGGCAACAATCGACGGTGAATGGACAAAACCGTGGAGTTATTTGTCGCTCGACGATCTACGCCAAGAGGAACGACAAGGCAAGCCAACCTTCGCACGCCTCGTGAGGAAGATCACTTGGTGGAAGGTATCCAAGAGTCATCGCTTGGCCATATGCCGCGATTCGCAACATCTACGCACGGAGCTTCAAGACACCGCCTTCGTTACCACCCCGTAGCGCACTGTGGACTTGCCAAAGACGCTACCCGCCCACGTAAGGAGAGCAACGCCTGGGCCGCGGCACCTCGCCGATTCGTGGCCGCCAGAGGAAGCTTTGGAGAGGACCATCACGAGTTGGATCATGTCTATGAAGCATTGCAGAGTCGAAAAGAAGGTCGCCACTGCAAGAGATCCTCTACGACCAAGTCCCCAAGAAGATGAAGACCGAGGAGGATTTCAAGAAGATCCTGAGGAAGGCCCATTGAGCGAGAGGAGGATGCAGAGCGGAGGAGCCACCGAGCTAGTTGCACTGAACGCTGCCTCGCTGCACGCCTGTGGCATCGATCGGTTTGCCAAGATGTCGGCTCACTCCGAGTCTGGCCGTCGCCGAGCGTCGCGCGCGCCAGGAGGCTTTTTGAGTAGTTCGCTTTAGGCTTCAGCCAAAGCTTAGCCGCTTTGGTTTAGTGAGTCGCCTTTAGGCGGTAGTTTTGTGTGCTTAGGTCGTTGTTTCTTTTGTGTGCAGTATGAGCCGCAGGCCCTTAGGCATCTGGTGCCCATGCTAAGACCCTAAGTAATAAAGGTATTTCATTGGAGTTTCTTGAGTTGTGTTTTGTTGGGTTTAACCTACCCCCGCTTAGTTCTCAACTTATCTTGTGCTTGCTACCTTATCTAACCTTTGAGCTTCGCAGATGGTTCAAACTCGTCGATCGCCTGCTAGTGGTTCCAGCACCTCAAACAGAGGCAATGAGCAACCACCCAGAGCGCTCCGCCACAAGCACCCCAATTGACTTGCAAAACTTTGAGCTTTCATGGCAAAGACAGATCACTGATGAATACTATGATGACTCGGATGCAAGCTATGAACAACCTGTGCCAACAACAACAACAACAATCAACGAAGATGGAGCCCTCAATGCTCATGGTCACCATGGACCATCCAAACTTGCAGAACTTATGAGGACTCTTCCACCAACATTTTCCTGACACGCCTCCAGTGGAAGCGCACGATTGGCTCGTAGTTATCGAAGGAAGCCGATCACCCAAAGGCGCGATCGTGAAAAGGTTCAGATGCCACTCACCGGATGGAAGGCACCTGCCGAATGGTGGAGAACTTCGGCCGCCCATGAGACGCCACAGATATCACCGAGGAATTTTTCGCGCATTCCGCCAAGATCACGCACGTAAGGCATTATCGATCCAAGAAGGATGAGTTCCGCGCTCAAGCAAGGAGCTATGTCGCTGTCCGACTACCTCAACAAGTTTTTCAATAGCTCGCTATGCAATGAAGATGTAGCCACGGACAAGGCTCGCCAAAGTCGCTTGAAGGGACTAAACACTGGACTACAAGTCGCTTTGATCGCCCATACTTTTCCCGATTTCCAAGAGTGGTCAACAAAGCCTTTGTTCTAGAGGACAAACGCAAGGAGCCGAAGATAACCAGAACGCCGATGGCTCAAGCAAGGGAACCATCAATCACAAGAGAGCAAGAACAATTGCAAGACAAGCTCAACCGGCTTCACCCTGCACTTCGCTCAGAGCACCTGCACTAACTCGCACCCGCCCACCGCCGTAACTTCCGCAACCCCGCACTGCCAACCCCAATCCAGAAGCAACGCAGAACGCGCAAAGGTCTCATACGCCCGCTGCCGGCCAGACATTTTGCCAACCGGTCCGCAAAGGGGAACAATCACTCAAAGACGCTTCAACCTTTGAGCTACGCCGCCCAAGACACCAAATGACGTGCATCAATCAAGGAGCGTCACAAGTCACCTGGTCAAGCCGGAGGAGCACCACAAATCCGTGATCGAGGCCCGGTCAACTATGTCACTTTGAAGGAGCCCAGAATCACCGGACGCCATCTGGGTAAGTTTCGTTAACTCAAGATCGTGATCGCTTTGTTTGATTCTCGAGCTTCGTGATTCATTTGTTTATGGAATGTTTGCAACCAAGAATAAATTGAAGTTATGCAACTTAAGCATACTCTGTTAGTCCAATACCTGAGCAGAGCTAAGTACTAGAGTGGGATGTTTAGGAGCTAAGTTACTCATAGCCGAGTTGAGTTTCTAGCCAACCTAATTGTCCTAGATACCCAAACCCTAGATGTCATTCTTGGCATGGATTGGTTATCCAAGCACAAAGCCATGCTAGATTGTGGCCGAAGAGCCAGTAATAATGAGGATGCCAAAGGAAACAAGGTAGAGTTTCTAGCCACCTCGCTCATGATGGACATTTGCTAGTAAACGCTTGAAGACCCTTTCCTGGAAGAAGTACCAGAGTCGGTGAATACCCGGATGTGTTTCCAGAGGAGTTACCAGAATGCCACCGATCATGACATTGAGTTTGTCATCGACCTAGTGCCAGGGACAGCACCAATTTCAAAGAGACCTTATTGGATGCCAGCCGATGAATTGGTAGAGATGAAGAAGCGGATAGAAGAACTTCTTGAGAAAGGTTTCGTGAGACCTAGTTCGTCACCATGGGAGCACCGTTGTTGTTTGTCAAGAAGAAGGATGGAAGTATGAGGATGTGTATTGATTACTGCCCTCAACGGTTACTATCAAGAACAAATACCCACTACCCCGGATTGATGATCCGCTTGATCGGATGAAAGGAGCCGGATTATTCTCGAAGATCGACCTGCGATCAAAGTTACCACCACCAAAGATTTGTCCTAAGGATATACCAAGATCGCTTTCTCAACACGGTGATGGACATTATGAGTTCCTAGTCATGTCCTTTGTCCGACTAATGCCCCGCATACTTCATGAACATGATGAATAAAGTATTCATGGAATATTTGGACAAGTTCGTAGTTGTGTTCATTGATGATATTCGCGCATCTAAATCGGAGGAAGAACACGCCGAGCACTTAAGGATAGTATTGAAAACTCAGAGCATCGCTTATATGCCAAGTTCGGTAAGTGTGATTTTTGGAAGAAGAAAGTTGATTTCCTTGGTCATGTGATGACAAATGAGGAGTAGCAATGACCCCAGAAAGTAAAAGCAAAGGCTACATTGGGAGCGACCCAAGACCGTGACTCGATTCGTAGTTTCTTGGGAATGGTAGGTTATTACCGCCGCTTCATCGAAGGATTCTCATCGATTGCTAAGCCCTTACGCAATTGTTGAAGAAGGAGAAAAGTTCACTTGGACTCAAACTGTGAGGAAAGTTTTCAAGAATTGAAGAGGCGTTGACTTCAGCCCCAGTGCTGATTCTGCCAGATATTCGCAAGGATTTCGATATCTCACCGTGATGCTTCGCGCCAAGGATTAGGATGCGTCGATGCAAGAAGGAAGAGCAATGCTATGCGTCAAGGCGCTTGAGACCTCACGAGGAGAATTACCCTACTCATGATCCGGAATTAGTCGCAGAGTGCATGCTTTAAAAATTTGGCGTCACCACCTCGCCCAGAATCGCTGTGAAGTCTATACGGATCATAAGAGTCAAAGTATATCTTCACCCAATGATTTGAACATGAGACAGAGAAGATGGTTAGAATTGATCAAGGATTACAATCTTGGAATCCACTACCATCCGGAAAAGCCAACGAGTTGCGATGCTCTAAGTCGTAAGAGTTACCGCAATGCTTTGGAAATAAAGGGAAGTTGCCTAACTTCGTGGAAGAATTTCGTGGCTAAAGCTAGAAGTTGTGTCCGAAGGATTTGTAGCCAATTTGGAAGTACAGTCTATCCTGGAGAAGCAAATTCGTGAAGCACAACCAAAGGATCCTGTGTTGTCAGAAATCAAGGTCAAAATGACAGAGAGGAAATTCAAAGATTTCACCAAGGATGATCAAGACATACTGATTAATGGTCGATTCGTGTACCGATATCGATGGTCTAAGACGATTAATCTTAAAGGAAGCCCATGACTCAAAGTATTCGATCCACCCGGAAGTACCAAGATGTACCAGATGTTAAGACTAAATTTTGGTGGTCAAATTTGAAACGAAGTCGCAGAGTTCGTTGCCTTGTGCGACACCGCCGAAAGTAAAGGCGAACACCTGAGACCAGCAGTTTGTCGCAACCACGAATATTCCGAATGGAAGTGGGAAGAGATCGGTATGGATTTCATTACCGTTTACCCAAGACTCAATCCGTTACGATTCGATCCGGTAATAGTTGATCGCTTGACCAAAGTCGCCCATTTCTCACGGCCAAAACCACGACTCGGGAGATCGCCTCGCGGAGTTGTACATGGCCGCATTGTCGCCAGTACGGTGTGCCCAAAAGATAGTGTCGATCGAGGACCCCATTCGCCTCTCGTTTTTGGCGTAGCTTGCATGAAGCATTGGCACCCATCCAATTTCAAGCATCGCGTATCATCCACGCACAGATGGACAGATCGAAAGAGTTAATCGATATTGAGGATATGCTGAGAGCTTGTGCTCTAGCTAACGCTACCCGATGGGATAAAAGTTTACCGTATGCAGAATTTTCAGACAACAATAGTTACTGAGTTAGTATGCAAATGTCACCATTTGAAGCCTTGTATGGTCGTGCTCAACCCCATTGAATTGGTCAAAGCAATTGAACGATCGTTTTCGGTCGGACATTATTCAGAAGCGTAAGAGCAAGTGGCCATGATCGAGGAAGATTGAAGATAGCTCATCAGTGCGAGAAGAGCTTGCGCCGATAATCGCGTCGTGATCTCGCTTTGAACCCGAGGATTTCGCTTATCTTCGAGTGACCCGCCGAGGTGTCAAAAGGTTTCATGCCAAAGGGAAGCTTGCCTCAGGTATGTTGGTCCGTTCAAGATTTTAGAACTTCATGGAGAAGTTGCTTATCGCTTGAGCTACCGCAATGTTAGCAGTGAGTACATGATGTCTTTCGCCTCGCATTGAAGAAGTGCCTTCGTGTGCCGTAAGAGCAAGCCCGTTGGAATCAATTGATTTGAAGGAGGATCTTACCTACAAGGAGCAACGCGATTAAGATTTTGGATGTCGCAGCGCCCACCGTAAGCAAGACTGCTACGTTTTTGCAAGGTCCGGTGGAGCAACCACTAAGGAGAAGCAACGTGGGAACGTGAAGAAGAGCCAAAGCCGAAGTTTCCTAGCCTTTTCTCTTTAGCCCGAATCTCGGGTCGAGATTCCTTTAAGGGGGAGGTTTGTAACATCCCAATTTTGAGCTTAAAAATCTTTTGAATAGTTAGTAGGAGAAAACTCACCATTTGGATTTTATTTGATTTAAATTCAAAAGCTTAATATTGGACTTTTCAATAAAAAATATTTAATGTGAATAATTCCAACTTGAACATTAGTCAAAACTATTTTATTTGGGTTTTATGTACTCAGATATATTTTCTAGATTTTTCTAGAATTTTTCCGAGTTCATTTGCTATTTTCTATTGCTCATTTGATTTTCTGGTATTTTCTAAAATAGAAAAAACTATTAAAATCTCAGAAAACCCTTTTGGGCGAATCCCACCTTAAAGCCCATCTCCTCTCCGCTGGCCTCGCCAAGCCGCGCCGCTCCTCGCTGTGTGGACCCACTGCCGCCTCGCCGCTCTTTTCTTTCCTTCCGAGCGCTGATCGCTTTTCCACCATCCGATCGTAAATGGACGGCTGGGATGCGAGCGGGTGTTGGCGTTCGAATGTCCCATTGATTGTGGACCGCTCGATCAAGATTTAACTGGCCGATCCTTGAGTCCGCTTTCGCACGTATTTGCTGCCGCACGCGCGCCTCTAACCCTAGCCATCGACGTGGGTCCCACCCACCACGCCGCCATCGCTCCGAGTCGCTTAGGGTTTCGCGCGCCGCGCAATCCGCTTTGGCGTTGTGCCCGGACTCTCCCGAGCCCCGAGTATAAAGGAGAGGAGCCCTCGGCCCGCACCCCAACCTTAGCCGCTTTAGCCTCGCGCTAAACCCTAGCCGCCGCAGAGCTTGAAGATCGTTTTGCGCCGCCGCCTTCTCCGACGAGCTTTTCCGCGCAACCGAGCCGCCGAACTCGGTTCGCACCATCGCAGATCGCACGGAGCCGCACTTCACTTTTGTGGCTTTCGCTTTCGCCGGAGCGCCACCGAGCACCGATCCGCCGAGCCCGAGACCCTCCGCCGCTAACGCCGCCGCCGGCCGCTATGGCCGCCTCGTGCACCGCTGAGCCTCCTTCGTGATCGCTGCCGCACCTCTTCACGCCGGTACCACTCACCGCCGGTGATCGCCGCTCGCCGTTGTCGCGGTTGCCGAGCGCCGCCGCCTCGTTGTCGTCCACATCACCGCCACCTTGCCGCCATGTCGCGACGCCGCCATGTTGCGTGCGTGGTCGTTCTCGCCAAGACGTGCGCGGGCGCCCTCGACCTCCAGATCTAATCCGCCGGAGACTTGGTCTACCGTGAGTTATCTCACCGACATGTGGGTCCCACATGTCGAATTGTTTTATGATTTCTTTTAATTCCGAAATTCCTTCACGACGCCACTTTGCGCAATATTTCGATTTTTCTTCAGAGAAATAATTCGGGAAATTCTCGAAAATCCAAATTAGGTTTCTTTTAGATTTAAACTTCCGAGCTCATAACTTTGCATCCTAACTCGATTGAGCCCATTCAAATTTCTAAATTTGTCTAAATTCAAGCTCTATTTATCTGAGATTTTTATTTAATTTTTGGAGCTTGTTTTGCCTCTGTTATTTATTTGTTTTGTTTGTTTGTGTCTCGTTTATGAGTAGACGCGTTATCTGTCGGGAATTTTGTGGAAGAAGGAGCACCTCAAGATCAAGACCAGTACATAGACCTTTTCCAAGGCAAGTCATACCTTTGATCATCTTGAACCCAGCTAAATTACTTTGTGTTAAATTAATGCATTCTACTTTAATTATTTATTTAAATGCTTTGGGCATAGTTATTATCCAAATTGCTATCACACTTTGGCCTTGTATGTCATAATTCCTTGTCACCCTAGATTGGTTATTAGTTGGTAATATTATAGCACCAACGTGGGTTGGTTAGATGCGAGTACAATTGCTTAGCCATGCTACTTAGTCTCACATCTCATGTAAGTTGCAAATATTAATTATGACTAAGTGACTATGGAACTTCATGTAAAACTGTGCTATGTGTTATTACTTCGTGATGGCATATGTTGCACTAAAACCAATCGGGTGGTAAAGGATTTAGACTGAGGCAAGTGGTGGAGACTGTGTGACATGGTGGTCTATGTGATGGGAATGATAATCTTTGTGACTTAGTTAGAACATGGAAGTCTTGCCTTGGTCAATTAAGGACTTAACTTTGTGCGCCATTGAATCGAGCTCATCAGCATTTACCACATGCCCGTATGGGACGGGCCTAACTTAGTGTTATGGATTCTCGCATTGATGTTCGTGGATAGGTTAGGTCAGGTGACAGGTGGAGGTGTGACTACTTGGTGGTTGCATCGCGGGACGATTCGCCTTCCCTGTCCAGCGGTGTGTGTTATACCAATTCTATGTGAGCTGGTATAGCGGTTTGTAAGCACACTGGGAATGTCAATGTTTGAGATGAAGTTTCCGAACTGTTTTGTTACGATTGGTGCTTGCTACACTAGTTGTATCTTGTGGGTAAAGTGTACAACCTCTGCAGAGTGTTAAACAATCTATTCGAATAGCCGCGTCCGCAGTCATGGACATGCTCGGGGATTTCACACGAGGGGTAGTTTTCATAAAATGTGGGAATGGGAGCTGTGTGACCTTAATCATATGGCTATGTGAAATAACTGCTTAGTCAGTGTGTCTTTGTGGAAACAACTGTTAAATTAGTATTGTCTATTTGTTTTGAATTATGTTTTCAATCTATTATTCGTATTCAATTGCAAATGTTGCTTTTATGCAAAAGAACAAAGAAGCCTTTTCTTTGGAATAAGCCTCGCATCTATACATTGCATTCGTGGTATGATTTGCGAGTACGGTTGTGTACTCACGCTTGTTGTAAAATTTGCGCCCAAACCTACTGTAAGAGGAGGAGTCTACGCCGCTGAGGAGGAGTTTGTTGAAGGCCGATCGCTCGTTAAGGTCCGATCCCGCGGTTTGCCTGTGGTGAATTGGTGGGATCTACGCTGGAGTTTTCCGCTCCACGCCGCTTTATTTATCGTTAGCTCGCGTGGCTTAATAAGTGTAAACTCGACCATAAGGTCAAAACCCTTATTTGTTATTCAAATTAATCGCTTACTTTATTTATCGCCAGTGGATCGATATTTACCGTGTTAACCCCTGCGTGCACTAGCGTGATCTCGACTAGTGCAAGATACACGAGGGTTCCGTAATCGTACTCGGTCCGACACGCTCACGCCGCCCGCCGCCCCGCGCCCCTACCCCGAAGCTTCCTCTTGGTGCCTCCTCCAAGATCGCTTCACCTTGCGCCCGCTATTGCCGCCGCTCACGCACCATCGCGCTCGCGTGCCCGCCTTGGCCTCGCACATGCGCCGCCACGCCGAACGCGCCGCCCCATGTCTTCCTCATGGCGCTTGCTCTTCGGCAGATCGCCTCGCCCGCACTCCGTTGTCGCCGCTTTCACGTGCCGCCGCACTTGTGCCTGGCCGCCCTCAGCATTTCTGACTTGTGGATGAAAACGGGAGGAAGAAGAAGAGCTAGGGTAAAATGTCCTAGAGTGGCATATATCAAAGACAACAAGATTTAGAGTGGCATAAATCTAATTTCAAGATTCCGAGTGGCGGATATCCAAATTTGCCTAAAATCAACTCCTCCCACCAGTGGGACCCACGTATTAATTAAAAACATAACTCTTGTTCCTTCCCCAACCAGTCTCCCACCCCTCCCAACTCTCGTTCTCTCCTTTGCTCCCGATCTCTCCGGCAAGACGACGGCCTCTCCCCCTATCAACCCTCGTTGGTGGCAACACGACCCATTCTCTGCTGCCAATGGTCATTCCGCCGCCTTCGGTTGCCAACTAGCAGCAATAGAGGGAGAGATCAGAGGCGGGGCAGCAATAATCCGCGGCCGGGCACAACAAACGGAGAAAGGCAATGCAGACGCCTAGCGAGCAAATCTGGAGAACGGTGATGACAAACGTTCAGTCGACAGACTGGAGAGTGGCGGCAATGAACGGAGAACGGCAGCAGAGGGCGTTCTGTGAGTAACAACTGTGACGGAGAACAGCTAGTGAGCAGCGAGGGGCGACGAGCGACAATGAGCTCTTGTTTAGAGTTCGGTTCCAAAAAATTTCGATAGGTTGGTCCAATATATTAAATCGATTTAATATCCTCTCTTTTTCTCCTTTGAACCTGCTTAAATTCAACATTGTGGATGCTTTAATCAAAATGTGTTGCTGTTTTCAATGTGAGAGTTTTGGACTGATGAGTCAGCTCAGCTGTCTGCATTGGTCATGGGATCTTCAGAGGCTCAGAATATATGGTAGGCTGTAATTTTCGTTGACACAGATGGCTAGGTGTTTCTACAGGGCAGATCTCTTGGTACTTCTTTAGGACTATATTTTATTCCGCCATCTTTCAATCTTTGCAACTCCTCCACCGTCTTTCAATCTTTGCTACTCTATGATGAGTTTTATTCTGGAGTTTTTACTATTCATAGCGGGCGTGCTTGATATCAACATATTGTGCAGCGGACGGGGCAGATGGGAGAAATCGTGGAATTCATCAGAAGGAAATCATCTGGAAGGAGAGGGAAGGGGAGGTGATAATGAGGTTGGAAAGCAAGGAGAAAGGTCTGGTGGGGCACTGGTCCACTGAGGCTTGTGTGATAGAGATACACTACGAGGGAAGATACGAGAGGACAGAGTTTTCAGTTAAAACAGCACGTTTTTTTAAAGCAAAATAGTAAAAACAGTCTCTGCAAATGAAAAAGCAAAAAAAGACATCCTTACCCCCGCGTTAGGCCTGAAAATGGCTACAGTGCGCACCATAGTTCGGTCCTTGCTTTGAACAGTATCTCACAATGTAGCTATAGTGCAGGTCATTCGGCCACCGTGTCTATTTTTTGGTTGCCGCATACGGGCGTGGTAGGTTGTTTGCTGTCGCGTTTTCGTATAGTAGAGTTGTTATTTTTGCTATTTCGTTCGCAAGAAAGGAAAATTATTTTTACTATTTTGTTTAAAAACATAACGTTTTAAGGAAAAAAAAACCTGAGAGGACAGAGACGAGAGAGAGAGACGTTGGTAGTTTAAATGTTAAATCTGTATGGTGCAACTGAAGTTCACTAATCGCCATAGAGTAAAACCCATCATCAATATATTAATGTTATCTAAAATTAAACTTTTGATTTTGTATAGTGTAAGTATCGTTTTATGTTTTTAGATAATATACTTTACTTTTATTATCAAGTGACTGTAAGCACCCTTTATTTACGATCTTCCAGCATTTTCGACTATACCCTGTGTAATGATGATTGGCTGTTTGCTGATGTTAACTTGGGCTTAATATAATTGCCATTTGTCTTTGCTTGCTTCCCCTGGGCCCTCAGAACTTTTTCTTTAGATTTATTATTCCCTCGTTAACTGAACTATGGTAGTG
This sequence comes from Ampelocalamus luodianensis, assembly GCA_036346255.1. Taxonomy (NCBI): domain Eukaryota; kingdom Viridiplantae; phylum Streptophyta; class Magnoliopsida; order Poales; family Poaceae; genus Ampelocalamus; species Ampelocalamus luodianensis. The sequence goes on from CM070628.1 coordinate 65,203,487, forward strand.
ATGGTCCATATCAAAGGTTCGTACCTAACCCTCTAGGTTGTCCTGATACTGATACGTCAATACCATATCACTTTTTTCCCCAAAAAAATACCGATACGTACATATATAAAATAAAAATAAAAAGTACATAAATTAATGAATTGCAACTATCCAAGATTCAGCCTACTAGTGCAAAAATAAAGAAGACGTAAGTTGTGATGCGCAAATATTAGATCCTTAGCATGTCTAGGGTTTAGCCTACAACAATGCAATTGCAATCGAATTCTATGTTGTTGGTAAAAATTAAGAAACTAAGAAAAGAAGTTAAGTATAGAACATATTTCTTATTGAACTGTGGATCAAACCATAGGTACTCTAGTTTTTCTTTCAACACAAGAAGATGATATTGACCGCCCTAATAATTTTAATGTCAATTGCTTTGTTGTTTGTTTTTGTTCTAGATGGGCTCTATCCTCATTTAGGAATTAAATTCACTTCCAAACTGTTGGACCGAAGAGATGACTAGAAGGGGTTGAATAGGCACCACACAAAGATGACCTCTTTAAAATCTTTTGTCTCAAAACGTTCACGGTTCTTTCACTCTAATAGCTATGTGGAATTATGAAGATCAGAGATAATCATTCAATAAGAACCAGACAACAAAAGGATCAAAACTCGCTGAAATCCCCACTGACCGATCAGATTGGTGAATAGTAAAATCAGCACAGAGATTGAATTTCAAAGCAGTATTTCAAAATCGCAAATTGATCCAACTTTTGATCCACAACTCCAAACTTCATGAGACTTGAAATATACCTTCTCTAGGATGTCAGAAACCTATTCCAATCAAAGATCGTGAAGATCATTGCCAAAGTTCTAACCTTTTTTCTGTTTGAGTAAAGGTTGCTCCAAAACCGGGCGAAATATGAAAACGGTGATTGAGATGATTTCGTGGGAGGAATCAATCCAAGATGGCCAAGGATAGTCTCCCATACATCCTAGCACCCTCAATCACAGGAAGAATAAAACCAAAAGCTCTCAAGAATAAAACCCCTAAAATCACCCTTTCTTTCACCAAAATAGGGGAAAATAAACTTAGATCCAAAAGCTTGCTCGTGGGTGGTATGATGATCAAGATAACCTTAGATTATATCTTAGCAAGCAAGATCACAGCAAGATTCCAAATAAAAATCTAAGAGACACCAAAAATCCCAAAGGCATTAAAGAGAGAGTAAGAATAAGATAGAACTCATCTTAGGGCAAATCTTGTATGGATTAATTAGAGATATTGTATATTTACAACCACTCCACCATGGGGACAAAAGCTCAACACGTGAGCACTCAATCAATCCATCTCTCATGAACCCTAGCCTCTCCACTTTCCTCTTCCATCCCTAAATCACAAATTAGGGTTTCTAGAATAAGAGGGTTTAAAGATGCACAACCAGCACCCTCCTCTTTTATAGTGGAGACTAGCCCTAGAGAGACAACTAAATGGGCACCCGTTAAGCTCACACACAATGGGTTTCACTTGCATCGACCTCTGCGCCGTTTGATGTAACCCGTCGCACAGAACTGTCGCGCTGCTTGATGTAACATGTCGCACCGAACTGTAGCGCTGCTTGATGTAACCCATCGCACAGAACTATCGCACCGCTCGATGTAACCCATCGCACAGAACTGCTGCGCTCGGTCATCATCCATGTAGCACCAATGACTTCCCACCAAGCCTCTTATGCATTTGGATCCCACCGAACCGTCCTCGCTTGCAATAGGGACCAAGTCACATGCATGGTGCACCACATGTCTCACCATGACTGCATCCGGCTTCCTTGACCGTTCAGGACCTCAGCTCCTCCCTGAGCCTAGTCCGACCTCAACTCCTTCCTGAGTCTAGTCTCGGTCCACTTTGCCGCTGCCCATCATGTTCATCATCGGTAGCCTCCGCTCCAGTTCCTTGTCTTCTCGGCTTGTAACCCAAGATAGTTAGATTCGAGATCCCGAGTTGGATCGATTTGCCTTCTACGGAATTGTAAAAATACACTAATTTAACATCTATACTATAAGTTTGTATGATTCTTATATGGTTTACCACTTGCATGTTCCTTAAAAGCAACTAGACATACTCCAGGAATAAAAATAGCTTATCATTATCAAGCTCAAGATTGCTCATACCATAATATAGTTATTTGTACTAGCATTACCATACTAATACAATATTTTGCATGCTCCTTGTTTATTTATAGTTTCATTCTCAGAAATTAATATCAACAGATTTTGCTCTAAAACAAAATATATCAGCAAAGCCTGGCCTCTAAAAAATTACAAATTTTTTTGCCCTAAGTCTCTACGAGTGGGATCGACAGGCTGTTGTGAGTTCGTAGAATCGTAAAACTCTAAGAGTAGGATCACGATCCTAACTACCTTGTTGTAACCACCCCGCTAGGCTCAGTCATCTTTTGGCACCACCTTGATCATTCTGAACCTCGGTTCTCTTAACCTAGTTCTGATCTAGTCCGTCTTTCTATGACCTAACTCCAGTGTCCTACAACCATCACAAATAAGCAAACCGTCAAGTAGCACCACACGATATGCACAATCATCAATTCACATAATTGATGAGGCATGAGCACTTACCTTCACAAAGACCTTTGCTCAAACTTCGCCTTCTCTATGGTTCTTGTTCATCTTACACCTTGCTTGAGCCCAACCATCTCACTTGGCATCTATGACCGTTTTGGACCTTGGTTCTCCTAACCAAGTCCCGATCCTTCTCGCCGTTGACCATATTTGACTCTAAGCCACCTGCACAACAATAGATAAAGCAACCATTCGAGCACAAGTTCTTCACAACTTGATCCATGTTAGTCAAAATATGCATCATGTAATATTTATGCACTGAAACCCATGAAATTGACCTAACTAGCAAGGTCTATGACCAGCTCCACAAGGTCACGACTGTGTCTATGACCTGTCCACAACCATCGCCTATGACCATGGTTCACGACCATCGCTTTGACCAAAGGTCCATGACCACCGCTCACGACTGTCCACGAGGTCTACGACTAGCTCCAGCGATCACCTAATTGAAAGAGCTACGACCACCTACTACGATCACATGGTCGAAAAGCTACGACTGCACCTGGTCAAAAAGCTATGACCACGGGTTACGACCACCGGGAACTCGGAGCTACAGTACTCGGAGCTTACGACCACTCGAATTTTTGGCTGATACGACCGTTTGGGACCCGTATTTGCAGTTTTAACTATCGAAAACGTGTATTTGCAGAAATGGCAATGCTGACGCATGACCAGCGTTCTTTGTCGTGACACGCCATCACTGGCGCTGCTGCGCCGCGGCGCGCCAGAACCACCTCACTTCTAGACTCGCCACTCACCTCAGCCCCGCCAAAGCCAAGCGCGCAGGGCCATGCGCTAGATGCCAGTGGTGCGGTGCCCCACGCCACGAATGATTAGGTTAGGTTAATTACGTTAATTAGGTTAGGTTAATTAGATAATTACTTAGGGTCTAAAATTGGAAGGAATTTTAAAATATAGCAAATGAGTTCAAAAAATTATAAATTTTTTTGCGGAGGCTTCTAACATCGTGTACTTGCTTGTGTAAATTTTCTATTATTTTATTCGTTTAGAATTTTTATCACTATTTCGTATAAGTGTCATGTTCCTGCGAATCAACAAATGTATGTGCCATGTGTTGATTGTCCAAAGATTTGAACGAGACCCTCCCTCCATTTGCCTAAATTTTCTATCGAAAGCATTAATCAGTCGTTATCCCGTCACCTCCCTGTCTCATCATCAATTTTTTGCCCACCGACATTTATGGCTTAATTAGCGCGGGGGATAAGGATTCCCTTTGAGAGCAGTGGCTATAAATTGGAGAGAGAGAGAGAGAGAGCGTGATTTCATTTCGTAGTCGCTCGCTCACTCTTCCATTAGTTCATTTCATATTGCAGTCGCTCGCTCGCTCTTCCGCTCATTCATTTCATTTCACGCTCGCTCGCTCGCTCTCTTGCTCTGTCGATTGTATTGTTGGGGATATTTCAACGTCATTAACTGTCGTCGTTCGCAGGTAGTTTGGTCATAATTTTTAATTTATAGTGTTTATTAGTAGTAATTAATTAATTAAGTAGTGTACATTAATTTCTTAAGTAATAATAAGAAATACATTCACCGAAGAACAGAAGAGCATAATCTAATTAAGCTAGCTTGTCATGTAACTTATCACCCCAGGAAAACTACTCTGCAATTAATTTACAATCTTTTATGTTCATTAGACATATTCTCACTAATGTTCCCTATCCATGTGTTGCTAGCCATGTCTCTACCGGAGCTACTAGAACAATTCTACGATGAGGACCACTAGTGCAAGCTGTGGCTCACTGCTAACGCGGATGGCCCTCCGCCCCTGTGCTTCGGCAGAGAGGGACTGTTGGGCACTGGACGATCGCTACGTCCCGATCCTCCGGGACACAGGCTTGTTGCCCCTTGCGAGGATGGTCTCCGTTGGACGCCAGTTCACCCTAGACACCAGCCTGATGTTCGCACTTGTCGACAGGTGGAGGCCCGAGACGCACACCTTCCACTTTCGGTTGGGTGAGATGACAGTAACCCTGCAGGACATCTCGTTCTTGATCGGTCTCCCGATCCGGGGTGTGCCGCTTGTTCTGGACCCTCCAATTGCGGACTGGAAGGCCAGGCTGGAGCAGCGGTTTGGCCAACCTCTCCCGGAGGGTGCACGTGGCGCCCCCGGGCTTGGCTGAGGCAGTTCAGTGAATGCCCGCAGGGTGCACCCCACGAGGTCGTTAGGACGCACCTCGTTGCTTACGTTCTTTAGCTCTTTGGTTGGGTCTTGTTTCCAACCACAAAGGGCGATTTTTTGAAACCCGGCTTCATCCGCGTCGCTGAGACTTTGGTTGACGTGGGGGCTAGGATGATGCCTCAGTACAGCTAGGATCAGTCGTCCTTTGCGCCACATACCGGGGGTTGTGTGACGCTTCGCGGTGTGGTACCGCTGGTACCAACCTGGTCGTCTGCTACATGCTCCTACAGCTGTGGAGTTGGGAGCACTTCCTTATTGGGCGGCCAACCATCGAGATAGCGGCGCACTCGTACCCTGTCCCACATGACGATGTAGACGCGCCCACCATGGGCTTATGGTGGACTACTACCGTTTGTGCTGGGCCAATGGAAGACCGGTGAGGTGCTACTCGTTGTACCACAACGAGTTCGAGTCGTTGCACGAGAGCGACATCATCTGGTGTCCATGGGATCCTAATTTTCGCCGCGCGTAGTGTCGCATGTGGCTATCCAGGCAATGTGTACCGGATGCACATCGCGGACGCACAACCGCCACTTGGTGTTCTCACATATGGTGGAGCCTTATGCGCCGCGCCGCACAGAATGCGACGGCTTGGTTTGCACTCACCATGCCCCTGGACGGTAGGCTCCTAGAGCGAGTCGTACACCTGTGAGTCAAACTTCATCCGAGTAATTTTTGCAGTCCTTACGTCTTCTTTTCTAACATGAATATTTTCAAAAATGCAGGCAATCGAGGGCGGGTGGGCATATTAAGGACTAGCGAATGCACCAGCAACAGTGGATTACAGTATGGATGAACAGGGCAGGGCGCACATGGATGTCTGGAATGAGTAGCGTTCGTATGACCATGAGTCGTACGGTGAGTAGATGGAGTGGTACGTGCCACGAATGCGCGCAAGACTCACTATTCCTCCTCCGAGTGCCCGGAGGAGGTGACAGATCTGATGCACCAAGAGAGCCTCCGCCGCACGTACGACCGTCACGACACCGTAAGACACTTACAACATCTGGTCGTTTCATTGACGACATTCGTACTTTTTGTTAATGTACATGTTACATATGTCACTACAGTTGGAGCGGGTGCTGCGCGTCCAGAGCGCATTGGAGAACGCCCTCTGTAGCCCAGATAGAACCCCGGCGGGATACAAAAAAGTTTTGAAGCACATCTCGGCGGAGATGAAGAAGATAATAAAGAATTTGAGCTGCGGTCGTTCGAGGGACGATGTCCTGTGCATCGGGCACGAAGTGGGGGGGGGGGCGTGCTCACCCGCTAGGTCACCATAACCTAGCGAGTCCGACAGGCGTCATAGCGTTCCCCATCGGTCATCCGCGGGCCAAGTCGCCATGGAGGTAACTCGCTATATAGAAATTTACATTCTGTTTTTTTGGGTTATGCCTTACGTTCCGCTAACATCATGTCGTTCTCTCGCCGTAGGTCCATCAGGATGAATCACTTCGCTATCCGACTCGGTACGCATCGCACTCGCTAGGTTATCTGCACTATACATTCGGGAGGTACGAGGTTCTTAGTTTACATCGAGATTGTTTATTTGTACTAACGTCGTTCTGTCTTGTAGCCTTCAGTTGGCCGTGTGGGTAACGGCCAGTTCACGTCAACTGATGACGAGGATACAGGCCTCCCAGCTCCTGCCAGGGAGCAGTACATGACGCTAGGGTACGGACAATGGTAGCCACAGACTGGCACTCCCGCTAGGTTATCTGCACTACACATCCGGGAGGTACGAGGTTCTTAGTTTACGTCGAGATTGTTTATTTGTACTAACATCGTTCCGTCTTGCAGCCTTCAGTTGGTCGTGGGGGTGACGGCCAGTTCATGTCAATTGATGACGAGGATACGGGCCTCCCAGCTCCTGCCAGGGAGCAGTACATGACGCCAGGGTACGGACAATGGCAGCTAGGGTTTCTAGTGCCCCACGAGGCGCGAGCTCCTCCGGTTCGCCGCCACCGCACGTAGGGGCGAGCTCCTCCGCCCGCCGCCCACCGTACGTAGGGCAGAGCAACCAGAGTTGCAGGCATCATACCCCCAGAGTGGTTTTCTAGCCTCCATTGTGGATGAATTCCTCGGAGGTGTCCCCCAGGTCAGCATTGCTCATCACGACGATATGTACGCCTACCAAACTCAGCTCAGAGTCAGTCTACTGGTCCACCTCCGCCTCAACGGTCTCCGTACCCCCTTCGAACCGACACGTGTTCTCCGGACCGGTGGACGTATTCCACGGGTCATGCTCGGCGCAAAACAAGGTCGTGCACGCGGACACAGCCGCAGCAGGCAGAGAGTAGTGGCTCAGACGAGTGAGCCATATAGTGTCGCGTGTTAGGCGATTTTATTTTACTATATTTGTACGCGTATTTTGGTTGTTACGTGTGTACTTTCTTGTGTAAATTTTCCATAATTTTATTCGTTCAGAATTATTATCGCTATTTCATATAAGTGTCTTGTTCGTATTAATCAATAAACGTAGAAAATGAACTCAAAAATCATGTGACTAGGGTTTCAGAAATTAGGTTTCACGATTTAGGTTTCACCGATTTAGGTTTCAGGATGAATATCAAGACCGATATTTATAAAAAAACATTCATTAAGAAATATGTGCACCGATGTTTGTAAATTAGGGTTTCCTTTTCTCTGAAATCAAGGTTTCGTCGTTGTTTGTAATGATTTCAAAATATAGCAAATGAGTTAAGAAAATTAGGAAACTTTTTGTTGCTACGGTTCTTGATCACATTACTTCACTATGGTGGAGTTAAAGCAAATTACTTTACGAAGCTTATACATAATGCAATTGAAGGGGCTGAAAACGCTCGTTGTGATTATGAAGATACCCTACAACATGGAGGATTCGATGTCAGTGCAAATGGTTCATTCTGGGAATCCACTAGAAGAGACATACTTGCAATATAGTCTTGCTTTGATGGCTCAGCGGAGGCACGGAACCAGAACTACATTAGGGTTCGAAGACAAAAGCACGTTACATGTGGTCACATGGCATGATGGTTCGGCTAATTACTTGAGTCTTCGTCGCTACTACTACGGTACATTGCGACACAAGCATCTGGACCATGTAAGCATACATGCCTTTAGGGGATAGTAAAAAAACATGGCTAGATACGCTCGTTTTGCATAGTCTTGTCTTTTCGGTCTAAAAAGCTGAGGAGGCAGAGTGTTGTCATATCTTACTTTGCAGGGAGCTGTCACGTCCTGCTTTGCAGAGTCTTGTCTTTTCGGTCTGGAAAGCTAAGGAGGCAGAGTGTTGTCACGTCTTACTTTGCATGGAGCTCTCACGTCCTGCTTTGCAGTCTTGTCTTTTCGGTCTAAAAAGCTAAGGAGGCAGAGTGTTGTCCCCGCAGGCTATAAAAGGCACGCCCCACGCTCCAAAAGTTGAAAAAAGAACCACTCGACCCTCCAAACCGTAAGAAGAAGAACCTTCTCCATCGTCCAGTAACATACCATGGCAGACGCCGAGGGACCAGTCCAACCGGGGTCTTCAAAGCAAGACCTTCCCCTGCAAGGGAGGGAGGACTTCGGCCCTAACTGCCGGTTGATGCTGAACAAGCGTGCTCAACCGGTATGGCCGAAATGCGGACACAGGGAGAACGCTGTCGTACAGGTCTTAGACGACCCTTTCAATGTCGGACGACGTTTCTTCTGATGCCCATACTCTGCGGTACAATTAGCAAATAGTTTGTGTTATGTTAATGTTAATACAGCTACTATGTTAACTCTCCTTTCTAGCAGATGGTGAAATGCGATTTTGTCCGCTGGATTGATCCTCCCCATGAGCGACATGTTGCGATGTACGTGGATACATTGTGGGGCCGAATCTTTCAGTTGGAGGCATGGATTGACAATCTCAATGAGGAAAACAATAACCTCCACCGACAGATGCAGTGCTAGAGGGGCAACGAGGAGGTCGAGAACATAGAAAGTTCCTATGATCCTACATGCTGCTGCCTGCTGCGCGAACCCTAGCTGCATATGTGTGTGCCACTACAACGACGGCTAGCCATGTCCGAGGCTTCCCCCTGAACAACACTCTATGTGGGTAGCGTGAGGCACCTTCTACCATTAGGCACGGCCAGAGAAGCTTGTACCTCTGTACTCTCCCTTTATTTACGCAATTATGTTCAATCTCGGGAAGCATGTAACTTAATGGTCGATGCGTCATTGTGGTTGCCTTTTATTGAGTGGACTGTTTCATCGATGTGCCGCGTGCATTAAGCTATAGGCGTCGATATACATTGAACAAACATGCATTGCTGGAGATAATTTAAACATCAAAACAGAGCATGCATACATATCCTTTGCAAACAAGATATTAGAATTTGAAAGTAATAGGATCAATATGATCAAATAAAAAAACATTTGTTTGCCTTGTTGGAGATGACTTTCTTGCTATATAGGATCACTCTCGTATTCAATAGAATCGTCGGAACCTATCGAAAGAATCGAGAAGAAGAAATAAGAACGAATAACGTCGAACAAAACCCAAAATTTATAATCATCCCAAAATCCTAAAATTCACATAGAAGGTAGAGAATGACTTTAAATGAATTTAGAAATAAAATTCAAATTATTTGGATGATCTATGCAAAAGTTATGGCAGTTTGAAAATCAGATTTCAAGAAAATCCAAATAAAAAGCTGACTGTTACTGTTTATGCGAAAAAATTCCAGAGAGTTGGTAAACATGAAATTTTAATGGTACGTAGAGAATGACATTCTAAGCACAACAAAAATTTGCTCGCATAATTTGGAGTTAAAATGAATTTTCTATGATTTTCAAAGTTATGAAAATAGTGCACCAATCATATGTAAAAATAAGATTTTTAGAGATGGTAACATACTCAAAACCTATTCTACATTAAAGTACAGTAATAGAGGAATCCAACAAAATTGATTTCATCCTATTTGTAGTTAGAGAGAAATACTTATACATTTTTCAAGTTAAAACAATTTTTAGTGCAACAAATAAGCTATATCTAAAGTAATACAACTAACAAAAATTTCTGGTATAGAAACATATCCAAAAACTATACTAAAATAAAGTACACTAAAAATGTAACCCAGCAAAATTTGAAGCATCCAAAAAGGAGTTAAAATGAAATACTTATGCTATTTTGAAGTTTAAAGCAAATAATAGTACACAAATAAAGTATTTCAAAAATCATATAAGCATTTAATCCATTTATACTCAGCCTAATCCTAGCCAAGAGAATGACAAGCGGGGTCCACGACACAACCTCGCACACGGGTGGACTTTGAGCACTAAATGGCCTCGGGCCCACTCGTCAGCGAACGAGTGAGAGCGACGCGGTGAAAGGATTTGGGCTGAACCGCTGATCTTAGATCAGATGGTCCATAAGAGATGTTACGTTCGGTGGTCCGAACGGCCAAAATGAACTGGACCATTGAAATCAAATCAGACGGTTCAAAGAGATGAGAACGTTCCAATGGTCCGAACACTCCAAGAGATCAGGAACATTGATATCAAAATGGACAGTCCAAAGTGAAGAGAACGTTCGGACGTCCAGTGTGATGGGTTACTAAACACTTAACGACTGGACCCACACGTCACAGGCTCTAAAAGAAAATAGGTTGAAAAGTGCTCTTGTTTTTTGTTCACGGGCCTACGTGTCAGTGAAACAAAAGAGTACTTAACTTACGCTAATGACAACTTAACCTAAAGCTAGAGATTAACACTAATGAATGACAGAGCTATAGTGTTGTCGTTTTCCCGACAACAGAGCACGCTCTGGCCATGAGCTCGCCCGGTGTGTTGCCGGCGAGGGAGGCCATGGCGGTGCCGAAAAAGGTCCAAAATGGAATCCCTACACTAATGCGCACCCACTGGTGGCCTGAGCATCGCCGGAGATGGACTCTAGCGGCGGCGCGATGAGGTGGAGCGGAGCAGAAGTAAGGGTCAAGGACCTTACCGAAGTGGAGTGGAGAGGATGAGCTAACCGGAGTCGTGCCGGCGACGATGGATCGGGGCGCGGCGGTGCTCCAACGCGGAGAGCTCAACCTAAGGACAAAGGGAGGAAAATAGAGGTAGGAGCAGCTCAAACGATGTTAGTAGACAGCAATATCACGAGGAATTGACAAGCGTCTCACCGTACCGGAGCTGAGGATGAAGGGAAGAGTTTTCGGCCGAAGGAGAAGAAAACCCAATTCCAACGATTCCTGAAGAGGAAGGATGAAATTAAGTTAGGGGAAACCCTTCTAGGATCCAGTGGCACGATATGATGTGAATAGAAGTGGGAATGAACCCCTGTGCCGTCGGAATGGTGTTGAGGATGACGCGCGCTTCGGGCTTTCTCGGCTTGAAGCTCAAATGAGGAGTGGAGATGGTGGGGAAAGGTTCAGGAGTGACAAAAAAAGAAGACAATGAGGCCAAGGATGAGCTTTTATAGGCTCTAGGGTAGAGAAACACAAGGATGGAGCTTCTACGGTGAACCTGGTTCACGGCTCCGCCATGAGCGACAGTGATGCGATGGCGAGGTGACCGGGGCATGGGCAAGCGCGAACATGACGGTCAAACCACGTGCGCAAGGTCTCAAACGGTGGGCGGACCTTGACCATTGGCACTGATGCTTGGAGCAGCCATGGCGAGCTGGCAAGGTGCTCTCGGTCGCGTGGAGACGAAGACCCGTCGACGGGGCCTACCAGTCAGCAACACTACGTAAGTGGCGTTGGATTATTTTTAACGAGAGGCTTGATTAAGATCGTTGGATCACAAGAGGCGACCCACGCGAAGGGGTGCGTTCGGTGGTCCGAATGGCCACTCATCCTGAGCCGTTGAGATTAAATCGGACGGCCTACGTGAAGGGATGCACTCGGATGGTCCGAACGTTCCATTCAATCCTGATCATCGATTTCCAAATCGGGCGGTTCACAAAGCGCATGGATGGTTGGGTTGAGTCAGGTGCGCTGGTGCAGTTAGGTGGTTCGACCAAATCAATTGGCTCGAGCCGGGTTGGGCCTTAGCCCGACGAACAATGAAAACTGATTCCTTAAGGAAGATAGGGTTGAGATGGTTTGTGAATTTTTAGAGGGAGTTTAAAAGCTCCAAAAATTCTAAAATTTTTACTGGAGGTTCCTGACTCCAAGATTAACCTTGTATAAAATTTCTAGAGGTTTTATGCACTGTATTTTTCTCTAGAAATTTCTCAAGGTTTTGCCCTAGGGTTTGACTGGCCTCTGAAAAATAGCAAAATAAATCTATAAATTTTGAAATTTTTCAGAGAGGTTACCCAGGGTGATCTAGAAGCTAGAAAAATATTTTCAGAGGATGAATCACAAGATTTGCTTAAGGAGTTTTCAAGGACTATGCTTCCATCGATTGAAACATTGGTCTTTGAAATTAGGGAAACCCTAGGGGAAAATTTCCAAAAAAATTCAAATGACAACATGAGGCATCAAAAGTTTTAACTTCTCCTTATTTTAATACATTTGAAATACAAACCCGAGTTTGGGATGTTACAAATCTCCCCCCTTACAAGAATCTTGTCCTCAGATTCCGTTCACTAGGAAAAAAAGACGGGTAGTCCGCACGCAGGCGATCCTCCCGCTCCCAAGTTGCTTCATCCTCGGTATGATTGGTTCACTGAACCTTAAGGAATTTGATGGCACGATTCCTTATTCTTCGTTCAGCTTCTTCAAGGATGCGCAAAGGACGCTCGTATAGATTTGGCGTTTCGGACGAATTCTTGGACCCGACAACCGAAGCTCCTCAACTCTTCAACAAAGACAAGTCGTAGACCTTTGCCATAAATTCTTGGATACCATAGGATGGGTTATTTTAGTTGGACATTGATAAACTACCAACACGCGTATACATATAACAAAACAAAATATGCATACAAATATACACAAACATAATCTCATAACACGGGATATACCAAAGTCTAGATAATTTGACAAAGAGTGTCCTATTTAACGATGTGTGCTACTTGTCTCCGTGACACCATAGCGAGTGCCCCTTGTCTCGGGGCTGCCCACGGTGGCGGTGAGTGTAGAAGTTGTCCATGTTCTGCGTTTTCATGACGTAAGTGGATCGTACAATAAGAAATGTAACAAGGATGCAAATTGTATATAACTCACATTTTCGATACGGAGTGCGCCGATCGGCCTGATACGCTTCGACGTCGGCCGGTCTCGGTCGAAGGAGCCTTCCCCTTCCCCTTATCGCTAGACTCTCCACGTCGGGCTGGTATGTCAAAGTCATCTATATCCTACGATTCCATGATGTAAGTGCATTGTATAGTGAAAATCGTAACAAGGATATAAATTCTTCATAACTCACGTCATCCATATGGATTACGCCGGACGACCGGATATGTTATGGCGACCGGGCTCAGCCGCATGAGCCTTTCCCTTGCCCTTGTCGCGGGACTCTCTACGTCGAGCTAGTATGTTGAAGTCGTCCATGTCCTGCGATTCTATGATGTAAGTACACCGTACAATGAAAAACATAACAATGATGTAAATTCTTCATAACTCATGTCGTCCATATGGATTACGTCCGGACGACCGGATACGTTATGGTGGTCGGGCTCAGCCGCATGAGCCTTTCCCTTGCCCTTGTCGCGGGACTCTCCACGTCGGACTGGTATGTCGAAATCGTCCATGTCCTACGATTCTATGATGTAAGTACACCGCACAGTGAAAAATGTAACAAGGATATAAATTCGTCATAACTCACGTCGTCAACAGGGTCCGATATGCAAGACTTTCACCACACGAAGTTCTCGACCCGCACCGAGTAGTTTAGCATGTACTTTTGTTGGATGAATGCCCTGTCGTACATCTCCGGACCGTCGATCCACTAGAAGAAGTGGCAGCGCATCTCGGGCTACCATTACGTGGGGATGAAGTTTGAAATTTAAGGAACTCAACATAGGGAGAGGAAAATCGATGCATGCGAAAGAAACGCTTACGATATGGTGCCCGCACGTATAGTACACCCAGGTAGCGGTGTCTGGGTGTGTGGACTGAATGATCTCCGCTGGCTCGCCAAACACACACTGTGGGATCGGAAAATGTGGTGGTACTCGAGCATCTTTTATTGAAAAATCTGGGTATTATAGATGTTTCCTCTTCTGCGCAAGCCACTTTCGCTCTTGCAACATCCTCGTAGAAGTTTGACGAAGAATCCATAGCTGGATATCGTAGAATTTTGTGTTGTACATTACAAACAAGGCAGAAAAACTTTACATTACGACACTGAATGACGACCGGACGAGCTGGGTCTGTTGAGACAATCCTTCATTGAGTGCCCAGAGGTCTTGCATATCCTGCACTTGATTGTGCGACTAATACTAGTACGTTGACTAACATCCATGTCATTCCGGAAGCGCCACGTCTGCCGTCACCCCTTCCCTATTCTCTTGAAGTCCTTGTTGGGACCCCATTGCACCATGTCCGACCAAAGATCCTTGTAGTTTATTTCCAAGCGAAAATGTGAAACTCTCCACTCTATGTACCGAATAGGTGCTGCATGTCGTAGTACTCAGAGATATATGGTGTAGACATATGCCGTATTTACGCACATGCCTTGTACACGTGCGAGCATGGCTTGTGGAGGAGCTTCGGCTTGTGGTAGGTGCATGTCGCCACATCACCCGGGGTGCATGCCTATTTTCTTCCCCCTAGCATGACTCTTGATTATTTCTGTCGAAGCTTGATCTCGTACTTTCGCCTGAGGCTATCGATCACCCAGATGTCATGCATTTGGGCCTTCTCCATCTTCTGGTCCATATGTCTCTGCATGTTCTCGGACCACTGCTTGCCTTCGTCCATCTGTCGCTTCGCTTAGGTGGCTCTATTGACGAAATAACCAACGGTGCAAGTCCATGTCTCCTAGAGGATCACGGTGATAGGGAGGCCGTGCACACCTTTTAGGACGCTATTGTAGGCCTCGGACATGTTGGTCGTCATAATCCCGTACTCGCACCGTCTATGTCATAGAGGAGGGACCATTTCTCTAATTCAGGAGTGTGGCTGTTAATCCACTCGGAGAAGCTTATGGCGCTACTGGGTTGCTCCCCCTCCGGAGTGGACTCCCTTGTATGCCTCATAGTCCGGTGTTCGAGGTCTCTCCAAATAGACTCAGACTTCATCTCTGGTTCTGCAAACACAATGCCTTGAACGTCTTCATGAGTTCCTGACTACGAAACCGCGTGAATAAGTTAGATGCAAGATGCCTCATGTACCACCTGGATTACACGTCGTTCCACTAGTGAGATGGATCCATCCCACGCTGCACGGTGTTGATGGACGCCAACAACCCAACATTGCGGTATGTGATTAGGCAGACATTGGGCCGGTCTCCCACCACCGCCCTCTTCATGTTCTCCAAGAACCACAACCAGCTGGATGTGTTCTCGCTCTCTACAATGGTAAATGCCACCGAGAGAAGCTGGTCATTCGCATCGGCCGCCACCACGGTGAGGATGGTGCCCTTGTACTTTCCCGTGAGGAAAGTGCCATCCATCGTTAGCACGGGACGACAGAACTTGAAGCCCCTAATGGCCTGAGCGAAAGCCCAGAACACACGGTCCAGTATAAAACGGTTGGGCCCTTTTCTAGCATCTTCATGGTCAAGCTTGTTTATGTACATGCCGGGGTTTGATTTGGCAATCTGGTGAAGCAATCTCGGCACAAGGTTATACGCCTCTTCGTATGTCCCATACATAGTCTCGATGACCTTCTGCTTGGCTCGTCGGACCTTACTGTAGCTAACTGGATAGCCAACCTGATTGACGACTTCCGACATCATCAGCTTGGGGGAGATAGACACGTCCGCCTCAACTAGGTGCGTGATAAGGTTTGCAACATATGCGGAAGTCACGTTCCGATGCTGCCGCAGGGGCTCGCTTATCTCGCAAGTGTGGTCGATCAGGTCCTTAACCGTGAAGACCGAGACGAAGGGCTAACCTTGCCAGAGCAGCATTCTACTATGCACTTTACTGCGTACTTTCCTGGGTTGGACCGGTGCACTCGGTACACATGGCTGATGGACAGGGCGTACTGTGCTATAGCTTGTTGTACGACCACCTTGTCCGGGAAGCGCTGCCCAACTAAAAGGGTGTCGGCTTCAAATCCCCACTGGGAGCCTTCTTCTTGCGGCGACGAGCGAACGCACCGCGATATCATCAAGTCTTGATGCCACGTAAGGACCACCGGCTTCGTGTGCGTCCTCGTCGGTACCATCCGAGCTTGGGTCGGTGTCCTCGTCGGACTCCAACCCGAGAGACTCGTCCGGTAGATACTCATGGCAGTCGATGCAGGCCGACCACCATGCTTCCGCCCCCTCATTTGGCACAAAATTAGGCACGAGACTTCCCTCCAAGGCAGCACATTTCGTGCTACCATCTTCAGGCTCGGGCTGCGCTTGTCCGCTTGTAGAGGCCTCGGCATCATCAGGGTTTCGACGCCCTATGTACGAAATTGGCGTACACCATAGGCTTCCCGTGAATGGCCGCCTTGGGCTGGGAGACAATCTCCGTGTACTGCCTCCATGCTATGCTTCCATTCACCTTTACGAGCTCCCACACATAATTCGTGTAGGTGATCGCCTCGATCATAAGTTTCTTCGTCGTTGGCTCCGTGACGAACTCCCTCCGGATGTAGTTTTGTAGCTCGTGAATATTCATCGCGTGGAGCCCCTCCGCTGGACCACCTTGTACTGGCATCTCGACAAGTCCAACCCATCATGTACGGCCCGTATGAGACCATCACCGTAAAACACAAACAAGTCTTGCATGTTCGAAAATACCTAAAACCACAACAACCACTAAATAATTATGACTAATTAATTACCACTAAACTAATTCATTACTAGTGAACTAACTAATTGCGACTAATTAATTACATCTAAACTAACTAATTATGATTGATTAATTACCACTACAAAATTACCAGTACTTCATTTCCACTTACTTAATATGTTATAATGATGACTACTAAACTAATTATGACTAATTAATTACGACTAAACTAATTCATTACTAGTGAACTAACTAATTACGACTAATTAATTACCTCTAAACTAACTAATTACGACTGATTAATTGCCACTACACTAATTCATTACCATTTATTCAATATGTCGTAATGATGACTACTAAAATAATTACAACTAAACTAATTCATTACCAGTGAACTAACTAATTACGACTAATTAACTACCTCTAAATTAACTAATTATGCTTGATGAATTACCACTAAAAAAACAGTACTTCATTTCGTAATATGCTGTAATGATGACTACTAAACTAATTACGACTAATTAATTAGCACTAAACTAATTCATTACTAATCAACTAACTAATTACGACTAATTAATTACCCCTAAACTATCTAATTACGACTAGCTGACTAAGACTGACTAATTACGACTACGGTAATAACAGCAAAAGGATAACACAAATTACCTGCCCTTCGGAGGAAGTAATCAATCAGCCCTTCGGAGGAAGTAATAAATCAAGGACGAGCGACGAGAAGCAAGAAAATAGTTAACCTCCCAATAAAATTAATTATGTTATGTTCTCTCGGTTCTCAGTGACGAGCGCAAGAACGAGAATCAAAACGCAATTGATATGAGCGAAGAGCGAGTGCCAGAGTTCGGTATTTATAGCCGAGCGGAGGAGTCGCGGCGTTGGCGCCGGGAATTCGTAAGCATTGGCACTGAAATTTCTGGACGAGGTGACAGATGTGCGGAGGAGGGATGGTGGGAAATGGAGGGAGGGCCTCGTTCAAATCTTTGGACAATCAACACATGGCACGGACATTTATTGATTCGTAGGAACATGACACTTATACGAAATAGCGATAAAAATTATGAATGAATAAAATAATAAAAAATTTACACAAGCAAGTACATGATGTCAGAAGCCTCCACAAAAAAATTTATAATTTTTTTGAACTTATTTGCTATATTTTAAAATTTCTTTAAATTTCAGACCATAACTAATTACCTAATTAACCTAATTAACTAACTAACTAATTGGCTGGTGCGGGGTGCCCATGCGCCCACGGCACTGGCGCATGGCCACCGCCTCCAGCGTTGAGGTGGCGGGGCCGGGGGTGAGGTGGCTGCTGGCACACGGGCGCAACGCGCCGGCGGCTGCTGGCGCACGACCGCAATGTGCCGGCCGCTGACGTGTCGCGACGGCGGCGTTGGCGCACGGTGGCCATACGCCAATGTTGCTATTTCTGCAAATACAGATTTTTTTATGATTAAAACTGCAAATACGGGTTGCAAACGGGCCGTATCGGCCAAAAATTCCGACCACTCGATGCTCGAAGTTACGGTACTCGAAAGCTACAGTACTTGGAGCTTACGACGACTCGGCACTCGAAGCTACAGTACTCAAAAGCTACAGTTTTCGGAGTTTCGACCACTCGGTACAAATAGCTACGACCACATGCAATCGAAGGGCTACGACCACCTGCGGTAATACTGCTCCTCAAATGCGGTCATACCAATTTTACTGAACTTGCAGAAAACGAGCGATCCGATAAGCCCTCAACACCATTGCTAATTGTATCATCATTCTAAGATCATGAGTATATCCTCATGATATCCACACAAACAAAGAGAAATCATCTAATTGTTGTTTGTTGAATAGATCGACTGTACGTTTCTGAGTCGAATGAGAGGTGTTAGGTAGAGAGTCTCGGGAATTATTTTCTTTTTTAAAAAAACAGAAAACTCACCAATATTTGCAGCATACGTATCTGGCTGTACCGTATCCGTGTCCAACACTAATGCAGCAATTTTGGTAAGTATCCGGTTGATTCCTCTCTTTCTACATGGCCTGCAGCAAACCTTGTCAATTATGTTTAGCATTTTTATGCCGACGCATATTGTACACCTTAAATCTTTTTCTTGTTCCTGTTGTATTGGCATATCATTGACAGACTTTTCATTAAACTTTACAGTAGTGCGTAAAAATTGCTGAAGAATGCATCCATATGGTCTGGTAGCTCTCAGCAAAATGTCTAGTTTCTGTAGTGGGTTGGGTATTGTCTAGTTGCTTCTGTCATCTGTGCACTTGGATTCTCTTTCTCCACATGCTTGTGATGGAAAAGTAAAACCAGAGGGATGTGGTTCAAAATAGAATAGCATATAGTTTAATCTGACGAGTTCCTGAACTGTTCTACCTGTACATAAACTAATCCCTGCACAACCTAGTTAGTTATTGGAAGATAGCCCCTGGGCCCGGTACCTTTCCATGGCACCGGCAGTTGACTGCTCCTGTCTGTATATTAAAGGCTCTCTTTCCATTTACATATACACACACTGGAAGCCTGCTGAGGCAAGAAACACAAGACACCCTGCAGTTCATCCTTACCTCTTGTTCTCCATACTTGCAGATAAGTTGGTTCTTTTTGCAGAAAGGAGAGGTGGATAGGTGTAGATGGCTGGGTTACAAAGATCAGCAACGACTTTCAGAAGGTCCGGTTCGTCAGGCCTGGTCTGGGACGAAAGGTTCCTGACCGAGGATGCCGACGCGAAGGCTGGCGATGGCGCGGAGGAGCCCCAACCGGAGCTGCGGCATTCCCGGAGCGTCGGGGGCATCGGGATGATGCGCTGCGGCGGTGGAGACGACAAGAAGCTGAAGCAGAAGCAGGGCCAGAAGGAGGATGACCGCAACCATCAGGTGTTCCGGACCAAGGACGTGGCTCCGGACCTTGACCCACCATCGCCAAGGGTGTCGGGCTGCATCCTCTGCGCTATCTTCCGGAGCTCTGGCTCCGGCTCCAGCTCGGGGCGCCGAGCCAAGCCCAGGAAGAAGTAACTGTGATACGTTCTGGTGCAGTTGTTACTGTAAAGTTGAGTCATGGATTTGTGCATGTCTATACTTGAGTGATATGAGTTTGTACTCTCTCTATATATGTCAGGTTAGTTTCTCTTTTGGTTAGTTTCTCTTTTGGTCAGTTTCTGGATTCAGATCCATTCTTCAAACCAAAGTTAAAACTAGTAATCAGCTATTGAGATTTGGCATGTTCTTGGTTTGGTTCAACTTTCTCTTTCGTTCTGGAGCTGGGCCTTGAATCTCTTGATTGCTTACATGTGAGTGTGAGCTGCTGTACTTATTGCCTGCGCAGAGTGTGTCCGGGTTGCAACCATAAAGAATTGGTATGATTCGGCTGGCATATGGGCATGGGCATGTGAGTTTTGAGTTGGCGTTGTGATTCGTGAGGCAGCTTTGTTGGAAAGCATACATGAGTTGGTCCTCTTGTCTTGTGGGGGTTGCACATGATGGTGCAGATGCTGTGGTCTACCTTGCTGAATTTCCTCGTCCTAGCCTCGATGCCTCAAGCGTTGATTTTTGATTGAGTTGCTCTTGAACATATGGCATTCGTGGCAGCACCCCCTGTGCAAGATTCTACTGTTGATTGCTAATGGAATGGCTCTCGGATTCATGCCATTTGTGCCGGCAAACCATAGGATCCCTTGGAGACAGCGGGCGATCCCGTGGACATGATGGGTTAGGCCCTGTTTGTAATGCGAAACTTTTTCTAGATCTCTATAGGGAACGGACTGTTTCATATGAAATTCTCGTAAAATTCGTGTTTCAGACATGTTCGTCCGGTGACCTCAACGGTGACTAGCCTAAACTATGACAAATTGGTACTCGTGATGGCATTATTACTTATTGTTAGCTTATACTTACGGTGATCCAATGACTTTTTCTCTACCATCTACTCCCTCTGTTCACGAGTATATGTCATTGTAGCTTTTAAATTTTGTTCATAATTACATGTTATTCTACGTTTTCGAGGTAATTTTGTACCATTTTTTTTCCTTTGTATACCCCTCATTCATTGTCATGGCTATTTTTAAGGTCATTTTAATTTACTACTAAGGATTAGAGTAAAACACGCCATCCAAGAGTAATAAGTTACCTATTGAAGAAAGGTAACATGGTCTTTTTTTTATGCAGAATTCTAGAAAAACATCTATCGAGGAACAGAGAGAATACAAATGATTTTTTTTTTCCTCTTGGATCCAGCAGAGCAGACGATGGTTTTCAAGAGCATAAAAACTCTCTTTTTTCACAGCACACAACAGGAAGGAACAAGGATCATGGAACAATACAGCAACGTGCTTCCTCACGAGAAGGATTGGTCCAATGCATCATAGCGCATGACAGAGGAGAGACAGGCACAGGTCGATGCATGTAGCAACTATAACAGTTAATAATTTGTGAGGGAAAAAAAATCACATCACTCCATGGCGACCATAAATTTTCCACTGGGTCCCTGCCCGTCGAGCTAGAGAGGGACCGGCACCCGTTTCCCCGTTCGTGCCATCCATGTCGACGTCGACATGAGTACACACACATCTCAAAGTCTTGGATTCACACACATTACGGCCGACCTTACTGCCAGCATATGGACCCGTCGTGCGCGTCCTGGTGCCCGTCTCTTTCTCTAGTGTGTTATTGTGCGTTTAGCTTTAACGTTTCGATGGGAGCCAATCGAGTTCTCGCTGGGCTGGTAACATTTTGACGATAATTCTTGGGCTATTTTACAGGCCACAACTTGATGATTGATCGTTCAGTGGAGGCAATATTTGTGGGCTAGGTGCTTGCATCTAATTTGTTATGGGACTGTTTATTCATAAGTTGTTTGAAATTTTCTTAAGGTTGAGTCACTTGTTGTGACCATTGGATCAATATCCAATTATATGACATTTATTTGATCAATATTAAATCATATGACAATCATATGACACACCAATCTCTACACAAATCCAATAGTCACAACAAGTGATTTAAACTTAAGAAAATTTCAGGCAACTTAAAACTAGCAAAACCGATTTGTTATTTGCATTGGATTCTACTAGTAAAAGCATACCGGGTTGTCTGGATAACATTCGACTAATTGTTGACCTCTTCTCCTCCCCACACCACCTCAGCTAATTTAGGTGGCATAAAACCGTTGGATGTATGTTCACTAAATTTGTCTTGCATTAAATTTATTTATAACACATCTTTTATTTTCGTTATGGCTTCGTCACTTATCACAGATTACAGATACATATTTATGATATGGAGTTCTGGACTGTTCACCTAATTTGGTTCTATGATTAGGCACCAAATCGACCAACTTGATACTGCTATTTCCGTGTTTATGGCGGCACTTTCGAGCTGTCTTGCCGGTAGGTCGGTCGCCCGCTGAGGTCATGCATGCGTAGTTTGTCGCGCCATCTGTGGATTCATGGGCCTTGACGCCTTGTAACTTGTTCTATCATGCGCACGCCCATGGGCCTTTGTCTACCTACCACGCTCGCCAGGCCGAGGAACCAAGTTCGCTAGCTCGCGGCAGAGCGGCCGGCGCGCTCGTCCGCCGAGTACCGAGCCGAGAGACGGGTTCTTCCTTACCACGGAGTCCACGGATGCTGTCATGTGGCCACATGGCTGGCGTACCGGTGTATATTCAGCCAACCAGAATCAAGTCATAGGCCTGCTAATATGCACCAATTTTAGAAGGAAAATTTGATCATATACCCTCCCCTTAGATGGAAATTCAGGATTTACCCTCCTGGCCCACATGTCATTGACCTATGATGACCCCACATGTCATTGAGGTGGGAGGGTAAATCCTGAAATCCTGAATTTCAGGGAGGGTATATGATCCAATCCCCCATTTTAGAAGAACACATGTATAGTGGTCAATAGAAAAACGTGTATCAGCGCTTCGTAAAAGCCTTTAGTGTCTCCGTTAAATTCCAAGTGTATATAGTTGGTGTGCGTGTGTGTACACACGGGTGATGTGAGTTTGGTTTCGCTAAGGCCGTTTTAGCAGTGATCACGCTGCGCATGCTCTGGGAGAGATGGCGACCGCGCTCACAGCAACCATCTTCGTTCCTGCTCAACGTGCCTTGGCAGTTGGCACGTTGATACATGTTTCAACTTTCAAGAAGTTTACATTGGCCTTCAGTCTGTCGTGCTGTTTCACTTCCAGAGGTACTCGTCATACAGATTTTTGGCCCATTTAGCTTCTTTTTAAAACGAAATAACAAATATAGCCATTCGTATCTAAAATAACAAAATTGACACCACGATAGGCTAGGCAGACGATACGTATCCTCTACCGCACTCTCAGTCCGCGGAAGCCAGTACCGTGCTTTTGGGCTGCGGAATGAATGTATTGCACTTCTAGTCCACGGTAGGAACGACTGCATGCATGCTTAATCACTTAATCACCAAAGGACAAACAACTTAATCATTGAAAAACAAAAAAATTAATCATTGAAAGACAAAAACCAAACCGTGTGTCATTTTTGCAATTTCGTGCGCACGAGGGGAGGAGAGCTACTTTTGCTATTACAAATAAAAAACGTGTTAATTCAACCAAAGACTTTGAATGACAATATGGTAAGTTGTTGACACCGCTACATGGGCTTACTTGAAAATCATATCATTCCTTTTCTCACTACTACAAAACAGGCCATACTGGACGCCACATCACAGACGGTTCCTTTTGGAACCGTCTATGATAGACGCCTCATCACAGACGGTTCTTATTACCAACCGTCTGTGATACTTCACAGACGGTTCAATTATAGAACCGTCTGTAATATACACCTATCACCGACGGTTCTATCATGGAACCGTCTGTGATATTATTATCACAGACGGTTCCATGATAGAACCGTCTGTGATATTTCTTTCCTATCTCTTCGTCTCCCGCGCGATGTGTCTCTTCATCTCACCATCGCACCACCGTCTCTTCGTCTCACACAACCGTCTCTTCGTCTCACGTGCCAGTTACTCCTAGTTTTATAAGACAGAATAACCGAAGATTAAACCTCCCATCTTTCTTCGTCTCACGGAATCATCAAGGTGAGCATGCAGAGCATGACGGCCAGCACCAAGGCGAGGAGGTCGGTGATCGCCGCTCTTTCTCACGATGTCGTCGTTGACATCGTCGGCCGTGTGGCCGCGAGCTCTCCACAGCCCATGGAGGACCTATGCAGCCTATGATTAACGTACGTACATATTTATACCTACAAAATACGTACGTACTACTATTTATTCTAACATGTTGAATTTTGTATGTACATATATTGGAGTTGCAAGACCTTGTACAAGGTGTCCAAGGAACGCGCCGTGGCGAGGCGCGTGGCGCTGGAGCGAGAGGAGGCGATGAAGTGGCAGGACAACGAGCGCTACCTCGCCGTTGTCAACACACGGCCGCGGCAACCGGGGGCTTGTTTCATCGCCGGCCTCGAGCTTGTTTCGCGCCCAAGACATGCAACGACCTCATGTTCCTTGAACGGCGGCCGTGGACGGCCACAAGGCCACGGCCTACGTGCTCGGCCTCCTCCTCTACACGGTCGACGAGACGCGCGACGTTGGGAAGCACTACATCGCCAAGTCGAGGCGAGCCGACCGGCGGGTGCGAGCGACCAAGACCAACCGGAGTGCAGCGGTGCGAGGCTCGCCGCGCGACATGGTCCAGCGCGGCGTGGGAAGAAGGCCGCCACGGGCGGGTGTGGCGCTGTCGGAGGATGGCCACCGATGCACGAGCACCGTGCGGTGTGGAAGGGTGGGACGACTCGTCGTCTTCGCGATGACGATCGCAGGATTAGGCATGAGTATGCCGTTTCTTTGCAAAGGTGTTGGACTATTTGCCATAAAATTTTAGTTTTTAGATTTCTAAAAGGTGGTGCGGTGGACTATTTTCCAAATTAAATGAATTTTTAATGCACCAAAATATACGGTCCACAAGGACGGAGCGATTACAATTCCACATTGACATCAAAATATACGCATTGACGATTACAAGTCCATAACACATGATGTTATGAAATAAATTAATTACAATGGAGTAATTTCTTAATTAAAATATAGCCCTTCATGATGATCGACGCAGCATATAGCTAGCTTCCTCACCGGGTTCTTCCTCGAGCCCGATTTGTCTCCGAAAGGAGGCAACTCGTCAAATTGATTGTATTCTTCCTCGTCCACTATATTCTCAACTCCGACAATCCTTCTTTTTCCATGAAGAACTACGTGGCGCTTCTTATTTGCCGGGTCGGTTACATAGAAGACTTGAACAACTTGGTTAGCCAGTACGAATGATTCGTCTTTGTATCCGACACGATCGAGGTCCACGGTAGTGACGCCGTACTTGTCGACCTTCACCTGTGAGAGATGGACCTAACGGCACCGAAATAGGGGATCTTGAAAAGCACGTAGTCGAGCTCCCATATCTCCTCTATTTTCCCATAGTACGAGCTCCTCAGCCCATTGGTACTGAATGCATCTATGCGGACACCGCTATTCTGGACTGTGCTCTTCCTATCCTGAGCTGTCGTATAAAATGTGTACCCATTTATGTCGTATCCTTACCATGTGACAATTGTAAATTGTGGCCCTTTGCCAACCATAGCGTATCATCACTTGATGACCTCCACCATGATTCACACCTTTAACCATTCGTTGAACCGACGGTTGTGCTCTCTCGTGATCCAAACCTCCGACCGGTCTGGATTCTGCTGGCGTACCATGTCTTTGTGCTCGTCGATGTACGTGGACACTTGGGTCATGTGTTGCAAGACCGTGAAATAGGCTTGAGCGTACGTATCCAGATTGGGAGTGATTGATTTCCTTCCGATAGTCTCGATACCATCCAGCCTTCCCTCATGACGAGATAGAGGCACACCTATCGATTCCACCTGAGCCATGTAGTCGACGCAGAACTCAATGACCTCTTCGGTTGCATAACCTTCGATGATGTCGCCCTCGGTCGAGATCGATTCGTCACGTAGGACTTGAGAATTCCCATATACCTCTCGAACGGGTACATATGACGTAGGAACACAAGACCGCATATCTTTATCTCTTTCACAAGATGAACAATGAGATGGACCATGATATCAAAAAATGACGGAGGGAAATACATCTCAAGATGACATAGAGTCGTCACCACCTCGGCCTGTAGAGCATCTAGTCCTTGGGGATCGATGACTTTTTGAGCAATTGAGTTGAAGAAATAACACAACCTCAAGATTGCCACTCGGACCTTGTTCGGCAAGATACCCCTAATTGCAACAGGAAGCATTTGTGTCATCAGCACATGACAATCATGAGACTTCATACCAATTAATTTCAAATTTTGCATAGAAACAAGTTTCTTAATGTTAGCGGAGTAACCAGACGGGACTTTGACACCATTCAAGCTTTGGCACAATTCATTTCTCTCGGCCTTGGACATAGTGTACCAAGCTGGTGGAAGGTATGTTCATCCTTTATCGGTCTCTTTCGGTGCTAACTCAGTCCTTATGTTCATATCAACCAAGCCACATCATGCGTTAACACCATCCTTTGTTTTGCCACTAATGTTCAGTAAGAGACCAATAAAGCTTTCACATACATTCTTCTCCACGTGCATGACGTCGATGCAGTGACGAACTTCTAAGTGCTCCCAATAAGGCAAGTCCCAAAAAATTGACCTCTTCTTCCAGATGTTCTTCTGACGGGTTTTTAATTTACGTCCCTTCCCAAGCACAACATCGATATCCTTAACCATATCATAGACCTCTTTCCCTCTAAAAGCCCTTGGAGCTGAACTGTCCTCCTTATTTCCGTCGAATTGTTTCTTCATCTAGCGGTATGGGTGATTCAGGAAGGAACCTATGGTGACGCATATATACGCTTTTATGCGAGTTGTTCAAACCATACACTCTCGTAGCATCTAAGTAGTGCGACGAGCTTTGGCTCCTTTCGCATCGAAGCCCGACAGTTACCAAGGGCGTAAAAATCATTGATAGTGCGAGAACAACATGGCGCGTAAGAGAAGTTCTCGCTTGTACGCATCCCATACTTGTACCCTTCGTTCCACAAATGTCACAAGATCATCCGAGAATGGTGCTAGGTACACATCAATATCGTTCCCAGTTGCTTCGCCCTTGATAAGTAGTGACATCAAAATGTACTTCCGCTTCATACACGACCAAGGAGTAAGGTTGTACATACATAGATTCACGGGCAAGTGCTATGTCTCGCTCATGTTACCGAAAGGATTCATTCCATCCGTACTCAACCCTAACCTTATGTTCCTCGGTTCGCACCGAACTCTTTGAAGGTCCGATCGAAGTTTCTCCTTTCGCGTAATCGCAAGGTGTCTTAGCTTTCCATCTTTCTTACGCTCCTCCGAGTGCCAACGCACAATCTTGCCTCCTTTCGGTTCGCAAATAAACGCTTCAAACGTGGGATCACGAGCACTACCACAACACCTTAGCAGGAGGTCCTTGCTTCACCTTAGCGATATTCTTACGCTTGTATCGGGATGCTTTGCACACGGGACATACATGCAAGTCTGCATACTCTTTACGATACAGGATACAATCGTTCGGACATGCATGTATTCTTTCTATTTCCATTCCCAATTGACAAAGAACCTTCTTGGCTTGGTAGGTGGTGCTGGGCAACACGTTTCCCTCCGGAAGAATGTCCGCTAGGAGACCTAACAACGCCGTGAAACTTTTGTCGGACCAACCATTGCTCGCCTTCAATTTCAGCAATTCAAGTACGGTTGACAACCTTGTGTATTCCGGCTTGCAGCCAGGGAACAAAGGTTTCCCCGAGTCCTCCAATAAGCGTTCGAATTTACAAAACTCTCTCTCACTGTAGTTTCCTTCTGCATCACGTAGCATCTGATCCAGATTGTCATCGTACGACCTATCATCATAAAAAACACAATCCACATCCGGCATATTGTTGACTTTCTCGGCGATGTCATCATTATTAACTTCCTCGGCGATGTCGTCATTATTAACTTCCTGTATAATCTACTCTTCACCGTGACTGGTCCAACATGTATACCCTTTTTTGAAACCCCTTCGAATCAAGTGCCCTACGATCTGCGCTGGGTTGTTAAAAATCTTCAGATTACCGCAATCAATGCATGGACAGTACATAAATTCTATCCTCTTATTCAATATATCCTGCTTCGCGCATTTTTTAAAAGCAATCACGCCATTAATGTACTCTTCACTCACACGGTTCGCACCGTACATCCAGTTTCGGTCCATCTACGCTACTCACGTAACAATTAGTAGTGTTAAATTATATTAATAAACTGCAAATACGTTACTCCTCCTATTAACCAAATACACTAAAATTGATTAAAGATAAACCTAGAGCAAATATAAAGAGTTAAAGATCGTTACCCTCGGAGCTCACGACGAAAATTCCAAATATCCCATGAGATTCCTCACTTGTCCTTCTCCTTCAGGCCACAGTGCAATGTGAGACTTAAGTGGACAGGGCAAGAGAAGAGCCACAGTCGAGAGCTACCACCAAAGCCAAGCCTCACAAAGCAAGCATGCAAGCCAAATAGCCATAAGTTGCTAGGGCAACCCACAACCAAGAACAAGGCAAGCAAAATAAACAAGCCTCCTACACCAACACGAGCAAAGCTTCTCAAGCCCCTCTATTCCAAGGAATAGATCGAGGCGCTAAGGGAAGTGTCAGTCTTGATATTTATAGGGTGACATATCACGAGCGGTTCTTATTCCCAACCGTCGTGATGTGAATATATCACGCACGGTTCCTCTAAATAACCGCTCGTGTTGAACTTATCTGATAGCTCCATGTCGAACCGTCGCGATATCCTCCATATCACGAGCGGTTCATAAGGAGAACTGTCATGATGTACTCCCATCACGAGCGGTTATATTTACAAACCGTCTGTGATTGGAGTATATCACAGACGGTTCTCCTTATGAACCGTCTATGATATCTTATCACAGACGGTTCTTTAATAGAACCGTATGTGATATCCTTTTTATATAGAGCCGCACCGCTAGGGTTTTGCTCTTTACTCGTCACTTCCTCTCCCGCGCCCCTTAGGCTCTCGCGCGCTCTGTCGGCTCCTCTAGGGTTCGCCCGTTCACCTCCCGACTGCACAGCGACGCGCGCCCGACATCGACGACGCCGCCTCGCCTCGACGCGCGCCTCCTCCCGTGTCGACCTCCTCCCTCTGCACAGGCCTCCTCCCCACGCCGTCCTCTTCCCCTGCACCGGCCTCCTCCCCTGCACCAGCCTCCTCCCCGCGCCGTCCTCCTCCCCGTGTCGGCCTCCTCCCCTGCACCGACCTCCTCCCTGCGCCTCCCTCCTCCCCGCGCCTCCCTCCTCCCCTGCACCGGCCTCCTCCTTGCACTGTGAGTTATTGTACGACATCCTCGCTGTGAGTATTCCTATATTACGATTTGTCCCGGTGGATATATTGACTTTGATAGTCTTTGATAATATGTGAACTGAATCTAGTACTAAAGATATTGCAAATTGATCAGTGGGCTTTGTTGACATGCTCTGTGATGAACTTTATCTTATACCGAGATTGAATGTGATAGTTAGTTCATTCTTGAGCTCTATTGTATTACTTACTCATCAATTTGATATCATCGTTAATTTGTTACTTTCGGTTGAATGCTAGTTATTCGATTCTTCGGTTCGCTCTGTGATGAACTTTGTCTTATCTTGAGATTGAATGTGATAGTTAAGATCATTTTTTAATAGATTGAGATCATTTGTGATTAAGCAAAGTATTGTTTAGAGCTCATAGTTTGAATTTATACTATCATATTCATTTAATAAAGAGTATAGATAATAGGATTGAGATGGCAAGGACTTGTTCTTTTGCAACTCTCCTTCTGAGAGCACAAACTATCATCAATCCTTCTTTATATATTACATTTGTGCATCATTTTCGTTAAGTTGAGTAAACCGCTTGAATCAGTCGATTAGAGCTTAAGCATATTGCTTCGTGCATATATAGATAGCAAGTAAGCGACATGGCGTCCGCAAGCCGTCTTCGCCGCCGTCATCGACGTCGCCGAATGCGTCTGGATCTCCGAGGAAAGTGGTACGTCGCGAGATGGCGAAGAACATCGAAAATTCTCGGCCTAATGGCCGCCACGGAGGTCAATGCCAATGGGATCCCTGTGAGTCCCCCCAAAGCAGCGGCGAGATTCCAGACCATCTACGGGATACTTGGAAGGGAACGGGTCCCCATCACCACACTGAGCTGGGACACTATGTCGGCTGATCGGAGACGCGAGCTGTGGGACGAAGTTTTAAAAGCGTTCACTTTCCCAGCCGCAGACTTGGCGCGCGTGGAACGGCAGGCGTTGCTCTCGATCGGAAAGGCGTGGAGGACCTTCAAGAGCGTGCTTGTCACGAAGTACGTGAACACGGGTCGAACGCCCTTCACGGCGTATAAATTCTTGTCGCGGGATATATGGGACGCCTTTGTGCAAATGAAGACGACGGCTGAATTTCTTGAGGAAAGTGCGACGCACAAGGCTCTCCAGACACTGAAAACTCACCCCCACAAACTCGGCACCGTTGGGTACGCGGGTAAAACCGTGTAATGGGCGATGGAGGACGAGAACGAAACAAGGCCATTTCTTTGAGATCACGCATGCGCGCTCTCTCCGGTTAAGAGCGAGGGCATCGATCCACGTCTTGGGCTAAATCTCTTTCACAAACCAGCAGGCGGGATGTGGCCAACCGTGTGGTAAATATGTCTTGAACTACCTAGTTGTTAATAAGTCTATAACTTCATAATGTCTATAATAACATGATGACCTCTTGCAGAAGAATTGAGTTCCGCATGTTTGAAGGCTCTTTCCAAGCGCATGGGAGAAGGATATACTATCTACGGCTCGGGAAACAAGGAGCACCGGGTCGCACGCGAGGCAAAGGGGTTAACGATCTTGGAGGATGGATTCCCGCACGACTCACCGCACGTATAGGAGCGGGGAAGAGAACCAAGGCCGAGTACGACACAGAGTTGGAACATGTGCTTACTACAAAATTTGAAGGAAGAGAACGGGTGCTTACTGCAAAATTTAAAGAAAAGATAGTAAGATTGCAGGACCAAGTGAATCAACTCCTACTCCTCAACCAATCGCAAGCCGCCCCCGTTGTTTTGGGAGCCAGTCCTCCTCAACATCGGAGTAGCGTCGCGTCCACGCAAAATTATGAACATGATGACGCCCAATTACCTATCGGCGACATCAAGGTAATGTACATCTCGAATGCTCCAAAGATAGACCTATAGGACGCCTTAGCTAATTGCGTGTCGTTTTGTAGGAGCCGATGCATCGCACGCTCCAAGTGAGGATGGTTGGGATGTCTATTGAGGTCGGGCGAGGGTGGCGTATCCATGCAAGGAAGGGATAGTGCAGCACGGTGCCCAGGTGGTGCAGAGTTATGCGAGTCGGTGGACATGGTACATGACAATTTTAGGGCCGCCCCGCGGAGATTCGCCCAACGACAACATCGAACACTAGGGATGTCGTGTGCGGCTTTATCCGATGGCCCAAGAAGGACATCGCTCGACCTCAGAGTGCCGCCTCAACCTTTGATGACTCCACCCCAACCATCTTGACATGACCATGCCTCTCCAACAGACCCAAGAAGGACACGCTCGACCTGCAGTGCCTCCTCAACCTCTGATGACTCCACCCCAACCATCTCGACACGACCATGCCTCTCCAACAGGACCCTCCATGACTACACCTCAACCTTCGCTTCAGAAGCCCGCCTCATCGGTTCCCGTGGAGAAGACACCGAACGAACAAAAAAGTGTGACGCCATATCGGTTCCCGAGTCGTCTCACAGGAAGACGCGTAGTGGGCAAGTCGTTCAGGACAAATCGAAATCGAAGAATATTAAGGTGCTTCCGCCTCCTAACCCTAAGAAATACTCTTTCGAAAGTCCGTTGGCGACCACCACAGTATTAGCCTACGCTGGATTAGGTTGTCAGAGTTTGCATACCTGGTACTTGCACAAGACCAAAGAGAAAGGGTGTGCTGATGGAATCATCGTCAGATACACGGAGGAGTATTTCCTCCACGAGCCGGCCCCCTTCGTCTTGGGCTTCGATGACTTATTCGACCTATTCAACCTCAAAGCCCTCGATGCCTCACTTCTACGATGCTGGACACTGTAAGTGTGTACAATCAAGTTCTACATTCACGTAATACCAAATATAACAAATCATTGCTTATGTATAGATACATGATTAAAAATGACCGGCGATTGAAAGAACCGGTGGGTTTCCTCGACCCACACGTGGTCTCGAGCAAACCATCTTGCGCACGCATCCCACGCCGAGAAATACCTAACGACAGGATTGCTTGCTCAAAGCGACAAGGACTACATAATGGTGCCCTACAACGTAAGTAAGTGCTTCACTACTTGCTATACAAATTTCATTTGTACTTTATACGCAAAGACGAACTTAGGTTTAATGACTCAGCGACATATATGAGTAGGCACCACTGGATCCTTTTAGTCATTATACTAAAGAGGAACCAGGTACTATACCTTGATTCCCTAGTCAAAAAAAGCCACAACTTCACCCTTGTGCAAGGAGTACTCGACAGGTGTGCTCATTTCCTCCATACATAACTCTATTGTAGTCTTCCTTCGTTTGAAATGGCCGAGGTTAACTTTTTGGAAACATGTAGGTCGTTCATCTCCTATATTGCCGAGGGAGGGCTATACAAGGGAACGAACGCCACATTTAATCACAGGACGCAATTTCCGGTACGTGCTACAACCATGTTTTAGACATTTCGACTTCGTGTGCTAGTAGATTATTTTAGAAATAATAATAATAATAATAATAATACCAGAACAAATAAAAAAATACCACCTGAACAAAACGAAAGATGCTATTATAGTTGTTCAAGAGAATGAATCGAATTGTTTTGAAGGTTATTGTAACAGCCCCAGAATTAAGGAACAGTAATAATATGCTTTATGAACAGTAATGGAATGTTGTTCATAACATTACTGTTCATTATTGGAATTTGGATATGTTGTTACAAATTAAAACCTTTCCTTTTCTAGCCAAAAACCAAAACTTATTTGAAGTTTCAAAGGAAATACAAGTCAGTGCTTGTATTATGACTGGGGAGTATTTTTATTAAATCCTAGATCAATTATCTTGACCAAAATAATTTTTGTAGAATTTTTAGAAATTATTTTGACCTGGAAAAATAATTGACTTTAAATAAACCTATTTGGGTTAATGTGATTATTTATGTATTTTACAAAGTGAAACAGTGGGTTTTAGATTTTATTTGGGACATATATGATCCCAGTAGCATCTTTGCAAAGTTTCATATTTTTACAAATTTATTTGCTATTTTTAAAGTCCCAGTCAAACTTTTGAA
Source organism: Ampelocalamus luodianensis (assembly GCA_036346255.1). NCBI lineage: Eukaryota > Viridiplantae > Streptophyta > Magnoliopsida > Poales > Poaceae > Ampelocalamus > Ampelocalamus luodianensis. The sequence continues at coordinate 65,236,542 of CM070628.1, forward strand.
TCTTCAAAATGATTTAGTCAACTCTCCCGGCCTAACCTCGGTCCATGGCACTGTAGCGACCGGGCTAACCTGGTTCGAGTCCAAACCGGTGCGTCGGACCTTATCTGTCACGTCTCTACGTGCACCCTGTCCGCGGTGCTTGTGAGCCGTCGATTCCTTGATGAACGGCCGAGCTTCGCAAAGCCGCGCGGGCTATCCACGTACTCCGTGCGATTTTCACCGTTGGATCTTCATCCAACGGCATCCAGCTTTAGTTCAAAATCCTAACGCACCCCCAACTCGTGACCCTTGATTTCCAATCGAACGGGCCGGATTCATTGGGCCGTTCGGGCCATCCCGTAGAGCTCCTTCAATCCTGGCCGTAGGATCTTGATCGTGCGGCGCTCACCTTTTTGTGGCTAGACCATTTTCTTATGGTAAAGGTCAAATTAAACGTGAGCCGTTGGATTCTCAACAAGCGGGCCAGATCTAGTGGGTCGTTCGGGTCACCGAACGCCATAGTGAATCTGATCCCTTGGATCTAGATCGGGCGATCGAGAGAGGTGGTGACGTTCGGACCCCCCGAACTCCTCACTTGATCTCCACCGTTGATCTTAGATCCAACCGTGTCCTTCTGTTCTTTTTGAACTTAAAGGCGCGCAAATGTTGGTGACCGTCAGATTTTAATCCTACGGTGCCATTTCAAATCGCATGCGTTTAAGTCTAGTTTTGGTGTGGCCGTTGGATACAAATCGTACGGTCCACATAAAGGATAACGGTTCAGTCTCTTTTTGTTCATTTTATCGCCACCGTCCATTCCTAATCGGACGGTTGATATTCTTTTGAGCTTTCACGGGCGTGTGCTTGCTGCGGCTGACGGCGGGGCCCGCATGTCAGTGAGACCCCTCTCTTCTTCCTAACGCCTGTACATTGTCGCCGATCTTTGTTGCCGGAGAGGAGTGTCGCACCGCGATTTTGGCAAATAATATCTTGACATCTGGCACTGAAATGCCACCGCATCAGCTCTAGAGAGTTCCCGTTTGCTCCATTGGTTCAAACCCTATATAAACCCTAGCTTTTGGCTCACTGCCATTGTTGACCGAGAGAGCTTTCTTCGTCTTTTCTTTCCAGTGGAGTTTCCTTGCTCCCACTTCTTGCTTATTCCTTTTTGGTGCTTAATTCACTTGGTAATGTGAGTTTTGGGCATCATCTGTAGGTAAAACTGTGCTTTTGCTCTCTATCGACTTGAGCCTGTTGAAGCACCACTTCGGTGATTTCTTGCTCCGGTGAGCTATGCCTTCCATTCTTTCCATCTTAAGCTTCTTTATGATCACAAATAACTTCTGGAGCATTCACTTGTGCATAAGCAGCTCCAATCTTGCTATAATTGAAAAGTTTCTTTTATAACTTTTCGGTCTTTCATATCATCTTCAAGCTCTAGGGTTTCTAATATCATGCCTTCAGTTTAACTAGGTCTTAACCTATCCCTAGTAACATAAGTAGTTGTTCTTTTGATTCTTAATGCATTCTACTTAGCTTTATAGCCAAATCCTTCCCTATTAGCTATTGTCGGCCAAACTGACAACCTCTGTAATCTTGATGGTTTTCTGTAATCTGACCGATTAGGGTTTGTCTAGGGTATTATTTACTCTAAAGATCGTGTTAAGCTTCAATTTAGAATATTTTACTTAGTATATTTTTAATTCACCTAAAATCTGCAATCTACCATGTTTTCAATTCTTTTCAAAATCTGAAAACTGTAATTTTAACCTAAACTCTAATTCCTGTCAATTAAAGGCAGAAGGTGATAATATGGGTTATTATCTTTATTGGGGAAGATATAGCTTAAGCATATTGTTAATCATGCATTACCATCTTGATCATACATTTTCTCTTCATCTTTTACTTGTTGTCAGTTCTTGTGTTTATTGGATTTTATTGTTTCTTTTAGAATCTGGTTCTTCTGAAGTAATTGAGTCCAGCTCTGAACCATCAGCACCTGAACAAGAAGTGTATTATTACCAAGGCAAGCATCCTCTTTGCACCATGTTGAACCCAGATTTCCATACTTTAGATTTTCAAAACACAGTGATACTGTTGCATGCTAGATTCTTAAAATCTATTTGTGGTCTGTCAATATATAGTTATGACCTAACATTGTGGATTACCTTAAATTTTATCATACACTCAAAACTTAGAGTAGCGTTGTATACTACGACATTTAATTTCAGAAATTTGCTTAGCCATGCAGTCCATAGAACGTTATGATTTGGCAAAACTATCTTGTCAAACATGAGAGCAACAAATGAATTTCAGTCATTTTAACTCTTTGTCCAGTTTATTTAAACCAGAACTGAATTTAAATTTCAATTGATCTAGACAAGAGGATGCTAGTGGTGGTACCTTCGTGCACGAGATTGGGAAATGTGGTGGACATGTCTGGACCAATTAAGGACTGAACTCTGACTGTTCAATTCAAGCCCCAACGTACTTCCACACGCGGTGTATGGACACTGTTTGGGTTAAGTAAAGGGTTAATGCTATTGAGTTGGAAACAGGGGAGTAAGGACATGTGTATTGATCTTGTATGGCATAGATGCTTAAGTCTTCGGGTCGTGTCTTATGCCATGTGAGTTTTTATATCAGTATCAGATGTTCTTAGGAGGGTGAGGGCGTATATGTCTTCTACCACATGTACGTACCTTAAGGGTTCCGATTGCGATCTAGTATGTGTAGCGAACACAACCTGTATTTCTTTTGATTGGGTCGACATACCCGGCGCAACATGTGTGCCTCGGTTAAGCAGATGCTATCAGTCGTTGTTTAAGCGGGATTAGTTCACACATGGGTTGTCCAACTCAATAGTGTCAACTTGTTGAAAAATACCAAATCTTAGTTTCCCCGGTCGGCATACCAAAGGAAGTGTGTCATCATTCGGAGGCATCCGAAGGAAACAGGCTGACTAAGTCGTGTGGGTAAAGATGTACACCCCTGTAGGGTTAAAACTATTCGAATAGCCGTGTCCACGGTCATGGACGATAACTTGAGTTGATGTCACCTGTATAGAATTTTGATTTCAACTACTGTTTGGGTTCTTGTTCAGCATGAGGGAATTCACGCAATGCTTGTTTTAGTCCAATTTGATTTATTAGATTGCTTTATCAAAACTTAGCAATTGTAGGTTAAGATGTATTGCTTTATGCAAAATTGAACCATTATGCCTTCCTGTTGTAACCTTATGCATGTACAAATCCTAATCCTTTGTATAGGTTCTAACAAATACTTTCTTTTAGTAGTTTGTGTAAGTCTTGCTGAGTACCTTTCGTACTCAAGGTGCTATAACCTCTTGTTGCAGGTGAAGATGGTTATCTGTATGAGATGCCCGTTAGCGTCGATCAGGGTGACGCTAACGAGTGAAGCTATTTCTTTCCTCCACGCAATAGCCTGTGGGTGATGGGGCCATTGGTGGCTTTTGCCGTTTAATCTTTTGCTTCCGCTGTTAGACTTTGTTAGTGACCCTGAGTCACTTGATATTGTAGTACTAAACCGAATTGTAACTTTATGTTTAATTATATAAATGTATGCCTTGTATGTGTATGATGCAATGTTGTTTAAGGATATATGTGCAATGGTCACTGATCCTGGGAACCATTGTAAGACATATATCCGGGAATCCTAAATATTGGATTTGTTACTTGTTAAATTTATACTTCTAGCATGATCTTTAATAAAGGGGCAGAACTGTTCCTTAATTAAGAATTATGCTACAGTATAATTTTAATTAAGCACATTTCCAATATTCCGGGGTCCTCACAGCTATAGCGAAATGTCCTGATGGGTTGAATCGAGTTGTTTTGGACGTTGAATGGAATTGCTTCAAAGGTTGAATCGAGTTGTTCCAGGCATTGTATGGAATTGTTCCGAACGTAAGTTTGAAATGTTCCAATGGTTGAGTCGCATTGTTCTAAGCGTTCAATGGGATTGTTTCGTTGGTTCAATGAATTATTACGAGGGTTCAATCGAGTTATTCCAGGCTTCGAATGTAATTGTTTTGAATGTTAGTTGGAAATGTTCCGAGGGTTGAGTCGAGTTATCCTAGCGTGCAACGGATTTGTTCCGTAGGTTAGATGAAATTGTACCGATCTTCAATCGAGTTGTTCTATGCGTTGAAGGGAATTATTCCCAATTTTACTGGGGAGCAACAAAATGCACGTCAAGGATTGAAATTTTGAGGAGAAGATTAGATATCATGTTGTAATTAGCTCTAAAATTTTTCACAAAGAAACATAAATCACTTTTGGAGCATTTCCAACTATATGCCAAAGTTAAAAGTGTTTTACAAATATTTTTATAAATTAAGCTTTCGTTTTCACAAAAGAAACTTATTTTCAAGAAATTTCTTCAAAAAAAAAACAAATTGAGCAAATGATGAATTTTAAAGCATCAAATTTTATGTATGAGTCATTAATACTATTGTGGACCTATTCATGTGAATAATTATGTCTCATATGGCAAAACTTACTTAAGTGCTAGAAAGTGACCACTTAGATCAAGATTAGATTTTGGACGAGTTTCGAAATCAAATAACTTTTGCTAGGTTGGCATTTTGGAAATCTTGTGAATACCAAAAATATTTAGAACAACTAACTCTAGTATTTTTCTTTTGGTAAGGTTTTCAAATTCCTTTTAGAATAGATTTTACACAAAAGTTTAGTATATGCCAAAAACAAGATACTATGATCTATAATTTTGGCTAAAAACTCATTTTTACTTGAAATAGATTTTTCTTGAGCCAAAACCTTTGGAAAGCATTTGTACATATTTTGCAACTAGTTTTTCAAAAGATTATTAATAGTTATGAAATTTTTTACTTTTAGCTAAAAGGCTTAATTTTAAAAATCAATACTAGCACTTAATCAATTTGGGCATACTTAGGGATGTGGTATACATGATCATGACTTAGAACTCTCCCTTAATGTGTTACTTCCATCTTGCTCAAGATTTTATTAAGAAAGTTTTAGCATAAGAGCAAGAACACCATTTGTATAAGATTTTCATGAAATACAACCTACACAAGGAAAAAGGGCTAGATAATTCAATGTAGATACTTGTTACCGAGATAACATTAGTTTATGATATAGAGTGATCATCCTCAAGCTTGGCTCAAATTTTGCACGTGGTTGAATCCATTTCCTTATGTGTGAGCCAAACTTCCAATGTTTTTCCAAGTACTTATTAAGCATTTAAGCGTACTTTGGTACCCAATACTTGGTTGGGTCCATGCATGTTAGTCACAATAGATTTGGGCACCCAAATAACCCTAGCATGAATCTTTGGTGAACTAACAATTCTAGCAAACACATTGCTATTTTTATCCTTCCTAAGTAAATAATGATCAATATAGATAATAGACTTATGAGTGATATTTTTGGGACAATCCTTACTAAAATATCCATTTTTTTGGCAATTGTAGCAAGTTAAGCTTTTACTTTCCTTTTTTGTCTTCTTTTCTTGCTCATTCCCGGTTTGCCTCTTCTTTGATGACATTTGCCTATCATCCACTTGATTTGGGCACACCGAGGCAAAGTGGCCCTTATCATTGCAACCAAAGCACTTGTCGTTCTTCGTGTGTCTTGCATTGTGCCTTGTCTTGCTATTCTCCCTTTTCTTGAATATGAAACCAATTCCTCTCTTGTCATTCATCTTTTGTTGCTTACTTAATATTTCGTCAAGAGAGGCTTTCCCTTTATAGCACTTTTCCAAGTCAATTGTCAATTTTGTGACTTGGGCCTTGAGCTCATTATTTTCCTCTACAAAATTAGTCTCACAAGACATAGAGGAAATAGAAGTATCTATTTTGGAGCAACAAGGCATATCAAGCAAATCATCACAAGAAATGGATATGCTAGCCTTAGATGAGATGCAAGAGTTAGGAGCTACACAAGGCAAATCATCTATTAAATCACATGTTATGCCTATATCCACCTTAGACTTATTTAGATCATTTAGGAGGAGAGTTTCATATTTATATTTTAGAACATCATAATCATTTTGAAGTGAGACATACTCTTCCTTCAAAACTTTAAATTTAGATTTCTCCTTTCCTAAATATTTATTTAGCTCTTCAAGCATATCCATCAACTCATCATATGAAGGTTCATTATCATCATTTACCTCATTATTACCTTTTGTCATGAAGCATGCAGACATATCAAATAGTGATGGAGCCTCATTTGCATTTGAGAGATTTGATGGATCATCTTTTATAGTTAGCCCAATAAAATGTCTTCTTTTGTCATCCTTCTTTCTTGATGATAACTTGGACTCTTCTTCATCTTCCCCATCATAAGGACACTTTGAAGCAATGTGTCCCAATTTTTGATAATTATGTCACCTTAGAGTCTTGTGGTGCTTTGTATTTGAAGATGTGCTTGAATGCTTGTGTGAGTCGCGTCTATTCATAAGATCTTCCATTTTGTTCATGAGAGTGACCAATTCTTTGTCGGTGTCATCATCCTCCTCATCTTGATCCTCACCTTCACTTGAATCATATTTAGCTTTGAAAGCATAAATTCCTTTCCTTGAAGTTGGGGCCAACTCCTTGAGCTCATCTTTGTCATTCTTGTACATTTAATTTGTGAGGAGATTCCCCAAAAGAGCGGTAGGAGTCATCCTTAGCAATTCGGATGAATTGAGGAATAATGTCACCAAGGTCTCATATTTCTCCAGTAGAGCTCTAAGCATCTTGCACACAATATCAAGATCGGTTAAATCACAAGATAGGCCTTTGAGCCCATTTACTATGTTGATCATTCTAGAATACATCTCATTGATGCTCTCATGAGGCAACATGGTAAATAACTCATATTTGAGGTTCAACCTATGCAATTTAGCTTCCTTGACCGTGGAGGTTCCCTCATGAATTTCCATGAGAGTTGTCCAAACATCATGAGCATTTTCAAGATTGCTCACTCTATTGAACTCTTCCACACTCAAAGCACTATAGAGACCATTTAAAGCATGAGCATCGAGTTGCAAGTTTTGCTCTTCCCTTTGAGTAGGGTTTTGTGGATTAATTGGAATAGCAAAACCCGCATCAATAATTCTCCATAGGTTTAGGCTCATGGCCTTAATATAGATGGTCATTCTAATTTTCTAATGGGCATAATTTGAACTATCAAAGAAAGGTGTCTTACCAAGGTGCACTAAATCACTAGTCGTCATCCTTTACTCTCTAGACGATTAAGTCTAATAAACGAGAGACCAAGCTCTGATACCACTTGTAAGATCGAGGAGGCCGACTAGAGCAGGGTGAATAGGCGGTTTTAAAAATTCTTTTTGGCTAAAACCTTTTCTAATACGGAAGCTAATAACAATTCAGTTTTGCACAATTAAAGCCTAAATCAACTAATCTTTACTAAGTGCACCAACAATATAAGACTATTGAATGAAAGCAATCATACAAATATGAATAAGCAATTTTAATTCTATGAATGTAAATTGCAATAAAGTAAAGCACAAGAGATCAAACCACAATGACACGATGATGTTTTACCGTGGTGTTCGGAGACTTGCCGGTCTCCCCTAATCCACATTGAGGTAAGTCCAAACCAATTGGACCGACTCTATAAATTAAGCCAACACCTCTGAGGTAAGTCCAACCACTTGGACCGGTTCCAAAACAAACCAATACCTCGATCCACTCGGGGTTGCTCTTCCTCCACTCCGGAGATGGCGAGCATCAAGCCACTCACAACCGCCGGGCTTTCTCACAAGCTTCTTTGAGAAGATCACCGGATCACGACGCCTCCACGTCGTCTAGGTGTCGGCAAACATCAAGAGTAACAAGTCTAGGACACTCACTTGAACAACTCAAGTGTCTAAGATCAATGGATACACAATCCACTACCTAATGTAGCATATGTACTAGGATTTACCTCTCAAAGCTCACTAAGTGTAACACATGCATAAAAGAGAGGAGAGGGCTTGCTCTTTGCTCAAGGGAATGAATATGGCACCAGCAACTTCAGAAGCATCACCCACAACCGGTCAAGGTGGGTATTTATAGGCCACACACAAAAACTAGCCGTTGGGAGAAGGTTCTAAGAAAAAACAGGTGGTACCGCCGTTCATCAGGCGGTACTACCGCACCCAGCTCAATGGTCGAAATTAGTAGCAAAAGGTGCTCTGAACTAGCCGTTGCAAAAGCGACGCGGTACTACCGCCAAGGAACATGCGGTAGTTCCGCTCTCTGATAGTTCCACTCAAAGAACCCGGTATTGCCGCTTTTTAGGAGAGAAAAACATGCTGAAAGAGTCTCTCTGGAAAACACGTACCGCCAACAAAGGTTCAAAACTTTCGGTGCACGGTAGTTCCGCTCAAGGAATGCGGTCATATCGATTGGTCCTCGATCAAGTCTTCGACCACTGTCTACGACCAGTGTCTTCGACCACGTAGGTCTACGACCACACAGATCTAAGACCACTATTCTCGAACAGGTCTATGACAACTGTTCTATGACCACGAAGGTCTACGACCACTGTTCTCGAACAGGTCTACGACCATTGTTCCTCGAACAGGTCTACGACCACTATTCTACGACCACGAAGGTCTTCGACCACTGTTCCTCGAACAGGTCTACAACTACTGTTCTACGACTAGTGTCCACGACCACGAAGGTCTACGACTGCTGTTCTACAACCAGTGTCCACGACCACGAAGGTCTACGACCACTGTTCACAAACAGGTCTACGACCACTGATCTCGACCAGGTCCGGTCAGACCACGGTAGTACCACCAAGACAACGTTAGTACTATTGACTTTTCTGAGAAAGTCAGAAAACAGATTATGCACATTGCTACAACTCAATTTGTAAAACACATTTACCAATTGATGCAAGATGCACACAAGGAATGAAAACAAGATTCTCAACAAGTTGCAAAACACATTTGCCAACTTTTAGAATCAATGTCACAAGGAATTAGGTACATGGACTTAAACCATTTGTAAAACACATTCGCAAACTAAAGTCACATGCTACAAGGATTTAAACATGAGCCTCAACTATTTGCAAAACACATTCGCAAACATTGGCAACATGCTAACGAGAGCTAGAGTAAGCACAATGAGCTATCAACATATGACTAACTCAAGCTACTAGTCAAGTCCCCTCTTAATTGTACGACAACCTATTCTAGCAATCCGGTTTTTGAACCAAACACCGAGACTGGTAAAAGATTAAGAATACATCCTTAGCCCTAGCTAGTCATACCTTTGCCTTGAGCATCTTCTTGAAGCTTGATGACACACATCTTCACTTCAAGTTCGAGTTCTTGACTTGAATAGCATCAACACATGATGACATCTTTTACTTTGGGATATTGACTTGATGCTCATCAGCACATGACGACATCCTTCATCCCGAGTCTTGATATGCATCAACACATGATGCATCCTTCACTTTTCCCTCCATCAACACATGATGCATCCTTTACACCAAGCTCTTGACTTCGACATCATCAATACATGATGCATCTTTTACTCCAAGCTCTTGACTTCGATATCATCAACACATGATGATCTTGTTCACTTCGGGATCTTAACTTGAACATCATCAACACATAATGATTTCCTTTATCCCGATTCTTGACTTGACGACGATTAACTCATGATGTCATCCAAAGTCTCTATTACCCTAGAACATAACCTATTCATACAACTCATGGAAAAATTCAGTCCCACAATATGATTGTCATTAATTACCACAACATACTATTAACTCATAATGGTGGGACAAGATATTTCAATCTTTTTCTTTTTGATAATTGATGACAAATAATTAAATATAAAGAATGAGTATATATGAACTACACAAGTTTTATATACTCAGGGATATGTTTCAAAGTAGAGAACCTAAATATATGTGAAAAATAAATATGGATCAATACTAATGAAACCACAAAACATAGAGTGAACTCCCCCTAAATGTGTGCATACATGAATGTATCAGAAGAATATATGCACATATTCAAGTTAACCTTTTGGTAGAGTTCAACCTATATTTTGGATCCGAGGAATGCAACAAGATATAGTAATATGATGTCGAATGCATACCTCCATGATTATCACCTTTATATCCAACTGAGACTAAACAATAGGTATATCAAACAACAGAGTTAGTCTTACAAATAAATTTGTCATTAATCATCAAAATACGCTATTAACTCGTAATGGCGGGTCTAGATTCTTCAGCTACACATGGCGATGGATGACAACAAGTAGCCAAGGAAGATGACGTCTGAAACAACCCAAAAATTTAGGTTTTCAAAAGTTTTTGAACATTTGGCTTGAATTTGGTTTTCTTTCCCAATTCGGAAACTTCCTCACAAATCCCGCTTTCCCCTTCCGACTTTGCGCTTTCCTCAACCAAAGACGTTTTTCCCCAGGCATTTTCTTCCCCTGCTTCGTCCTCCCGTGCGTCACCAGTGCACCACCTTCATCGTCTTCGCTTCCGTCAGCTCCCCGCCACCTCCTGCGCCACCTCGCTTCGCCATCAATGCAGGCACGAACTGCGACGCCGCCATACCGCCACCTCGCCCCATCCGGCGCCGTTCACGCTCGGCCGTCCGCTTCGCTGCCACGCGCACTCTGCTTACCCACTGCTCCCACCACCTCCCGGGGGCTATAAAAGCCACCCCCGTGCACACCTTCACCTCCATCCCTAACCTCAGCACCCCCACTACCCCTATCCCCTCCAACACCGATCGAATTTGAAGAAATCCTCGACGGTCCTCTTTTCTTCCTCGGTGAGCAAACCTTAAATTCACCATCCCCGATCCGCCCCTTCCCTCCCAACTCCGTCTCTAGCACCACCCTGAAACTTTTCCCTAACATCTCCCACCCTATCCCCACCGCCACCTCGCTGGCACCTTGCACCACCACCGCGCCACTCACTGCCATCATTGCTAGCCCACCTCTGACCTCCCCAAGCACCAACTCCACCACCCTCGTGATCCCCTCCATCCACTGATGCTCTCGCGCCACTCACCCTGGTCGGAGCTTGGCCAGAGTGCCACCGCACTGTTCCCGTGCTTGGGCCATGTGCCTCCACTGCCGCCCGCCCTTTGTCGAACCATCTTCGGCCGGGCAAAACCCCAAAATGGGTTGCCTGCGCCTCCCTAATGCTATCGGCACCACCCGAAGCCACCGCCGACCACCGTCGTCGCCGTCCATTTTCCTACTCGGCTCCTGCGGAGAGCAAGCTCCAGCGTGCTTGAGCACGAGCTGGGCTGTGTGCTCTATGGGCCGTTATAACGATTTGCCTTCAAGCCCAACTAGATATTGGGCTTGGCCCAATACTATTTTTGACTCAGCCCAACACTGTGCAGCCCGTTACTATTCGTAATCCAGCCTATTAGCCCAAACACTGTTCAAACAAATTATTGTTCAGACCCATTACTGTTCTATTCATAAAACCCTAACCCATTATAAATAGTGTAAACCAATACTATTCATCGGGGCCAACACTATTCACCCAAAACCCTAATTCGACAAATATGTCCTTTTCGACCATCTCGAGCCCGTAAGTCCTATTCTTGACTCTGTTCGGCCTAATCAAGTCTCCAATAAATTCTATCCGCCACACCACCTTTCTTTTCAATTCTTTTCGATTTTATTTTTACTTGCATGTTGTTCCCAGCTTACTCCTTGTCAAGCCTGGATATTTTATTTGGTTTAATTTATATCGTGTTAGATCTTGACTTTGACGACCAAGCTCCGAAGAACACCTACTAAGACGAGTTAATAGAAGACTTTGTGCAAGGAGGTAAGTCGCATTCCTTTGATCATTTTGAGCATATATTTTATGTAATTATATTATTACTTTCATTACCATATTTAAACCAATTACTTTAATATTCAAATAATACTTTTGAATGACATACTGATTAGATATATCCTATCACCCCACATACAAGCCCTCTTATTCTTTGTAGGCCATATTCACCTTGACAAGTTTAGGTTACATAAAATGATAACTAGATATTTAGCTTTGTCACCAAAATGTGTTCTTAAATTTTGAAAAAGAGTATTGGCTAATCGCTAATAGTTTTGGTGGAGAGTTGAGACCAAAAGGTTGGACAACCCAATAGACTTGATAAAAGTGAGTCAAAGGTAAGATCTGGAGGTGGACAGCCATGAGTTGGTGTTGGTCCATCGCCTCACTGTAAGACAGGTAAGGATAAGAACCTTGTGCCAAGTAACAGACACAGAAATCGCTCAACCATAGATTTGGTCATTCCAACCTGGCTTAGTATACTACTCTTCTGATTGAATATCTACAGGGTGAACACCTGCTTTTGTGTGATAGAGCAGCCACGGTTTTGGGGGTGGGACTGGAGTGGGCCTGAAGGGACACTCACTGGTCTACACAACGGTATAGACCTGTCAGCATCAGGCTGTGAGTTCCACTATTGGTCGGTGGTCTCCCAATGGTTGTATGGACCATGAACCTACCGGGTAGAGACTAAAAAGAGTGAGCAGTGAAAAGGTTTTATTATCTCTACTTAGTCGCACGCTAACATGTTGCGTGTTTATGATCTGACAGTATGAGCTTGAGATATCTTGTGGATAAAGTTGGGCAACTCTGCAGAGTATAATTAAAGGTATTCGAATACGCCGTGCTTCTGGTTAATGAAGCTGTGTTCATGGGTGATTCCAGTACATGAGGCATAAGTAGAGATTTTGAGGTATTAAGATGGTAATTGCAATTGTTGAGTGAACCTCTGATGTTATATCTATTATTTTTTTTATTGTTTTAAAGATAAACTGCTTTAAACTCAAAATGCATCCACATATGCCTGATATGGTAAGCCCTAAACAATCCTTTGAATTCCTAGCATGTAATTATTTAGCTTTTTCATGTGGCTTGCTGAGTACGGTTGTATACTCATTCTTGCAATATCAACTACAGAGGAAACTTAGGAAAATACTTAGGGTCTTAATAAAGAAGGTTTTGGTGGACCTCCAGATGGCAATGATTACTGTTAATAGGTCTCAACGGCGCTTAAGTGTGCCTGTGGTTTTGAAGTTCTTTTGTCATGTATTATATTAACTTTGGGCTTGGATGCCCATGTCAGTGTTAAAACTGGTTGTTGAGCTTATCCTTATGTAATAAAATTTTGGTTTTTACTGTAATCGAAAGCTTGCTTGTGATGCTTCTTACTTCACAACGGTACATCTTGGCCGGTTGTGAAGAGTTTGACGGTCCCAAAAATGGCGGCGTTACAACGTCGATGGATTGCCTATGGAACTTTGGTTTACTGGGATAGCGCTAATCTAGGGACCTGTTTGGAATGGCCGTGGCTTTCCTGAAAAGCGCTTCCGTGTCTTTGCAGGCTAAACTACGCGGGTCGAATGATCGGGTTGAAAAGGTTTGGTGTTTGGCTATCTAACTTTTAGGTAGGCTGGCTGCAGCTTCTGAGATAGGAATTGTCTGAGATGCCCCTAAGGACTGTAACGGCTTGTTTGATGCTGTGTAACGCAATTAACAACATTTAACGCAATTAAAGATGATTATTATAATAAACAATTATTACATAAATAATTATTGTAACAAATAATTATTATAAACAATTGTGACAATAAATAATTATTAAATACAATTATTACAATATGTAATTATTAAAAAAACAATGGGAAGTGGCCTATGGGAATTGGGAAGTAATCTGCACGAACAAATGCAATAATCTCAACCTTTGTTTCAGAACCTACATGTGCAATAATCTGGATGAAGAAATGCTAGACACCAGCAAAATTCAATCTTTCTATGAGATCCTAGGAGACATGTATGTATAAGCTGAGAAGGAAAGAAGGTCGTGTAAAATTGACTATTGAGTAGTGTCAGATTGGTGAATGGATGTGGTCGAATCCAGATTAAGCATTTATGGTTCTTTAATTTCTGAAAATTTGTATTGCACCTTGACCACCTGTTACATACATGCAAACAACACCTGTTTTCAGTCCTGACATTCATTAGATTTGAGAGGGAAAATTGCAAACTCAAATGTGAAAGATCCGGCTATATATTGTTTCAGTGGGACAACTTAGTCACAAAATTCAGTCAATAACAAACTGCAAAAGCACATGAACCTGACACTATTCCTGGTTTGATGATAAAAAGACAAAACATTCAAGAACACTGAAAGGCTATTCAGTTGTGTAATCTTCCAAACTTGTTATAATCCCATTTCCCAAATTCTTAGCCAACATAAAGATGAAAAAAAAACAAGACCAGTAGCACTGATAAAAATCAGTAACTGATACACGGATTCTTCCATTCAAACATCATTCAGTACACACAGTCTGCAAATCATTCATCTGTCCGTTCATCTACAAATTCAGAGACAATGAGAACATGCGTACATTCAGAGATTATGCATTCATTCATTCATTCAGACAAATTACACGACTTCCAGTCGTGCCTTCAGTCACCTCGGAAGCTAGTTACAGATGGAAGCCTCAAAGGATTGTCAGCACTTGTTCCAGGATCACACAAAAGCTGGACACATGACAGCTTATAGTACGTAACAAGAAGAGAGTATTAACAATATTTCCCCACAATGCCATCACAGAGAGGCCAGGAGAATGAAATAGACCTTATCTCTACGAAAGTCATCTTGAGAAGACTTGCTAGCATTGGTGTTATCAGTATCCATGGAGTCTCCACAAGAAGCCTACACTTGTCTGTCTTCTTTATGTGAAGGCAATCAATGTATGTCTGAATGAAGTAGGAAATTGTTGACAACACTTCAGCACAACATTTAAAGTTTTTTGCTGATAAGGAAATCATAGATAACAAATAGGATAACATTCTATATCCTATTTGTGAAGTCATGATCAATTGATTTTGATCCATTTACTAGAAATCAATGGTACATTCATATATCTCAGCAAATAAAGATGATCAGCAATTCAACATGCAAGAAGAATAAACATACACATGGGTTCATTTCTCCTAGTATTACCACATATATGCAGTCACATTCTTTTCTATCTATATTTTTTTCTTTTACACTAGCAAACATCCATCCTACTTCATCATAACAAGAAAAGGTGGAAAAAGCTAAGGTATACACAATTAACCATTGCAACAATAACTTAATGCTCTCTCTATAACCAAAGAGTGCATAACATATACATCATTAAATTAGCTCCCACTTTCTCATTTATCACATGGCACTCAAATGGTATACTTTGTCAATTATCACATGGAACTCACCAGTTCACTTCCATAGTATTGCACAATGTTTTGGTGTGAGAGTTGTCTAAGCATATCTATTTCTTGTCAATACAAGAATGATAACAAGTTACTAAACCAAATCAACACGATATATGTTGCACAACATCTCAGAAAAGTGCATGCTAAAGGTGTAAAATCAATACAATTGCTGCTGATAGATATGCAACTTATCAATTAAAAAGGGCAAGCAAATGACCTAATTCAATTGTCCAAGGTGTTCTTTCGAATTTGAATCATCCAAAATAACTTGTGTATAATTTGAATGATCCAAAATAACTTGTTTATAATTTGAACCATCCAAAATAATTCATACAAAATCCATTGGTTTTCACCAACTCATCTGTCTATCAGCCTACTCAATACCAAACTGAACTGATAAGCTCTAACCTACAACATAGATTGGACAAAATTCTAGAAAAAAATCATAAAAGAATTCTAGGATCATGAGGAGGACGTCGTCGGTGGTGCCGGTGTAGTAGAGCCAGTAGACGACGGAGGACAGGAAGTGGTGGGAGGAGGCGTCATCGGCGGAAATGAGGAGGACGTCTGAGGGGCGGACGACTACGGTGTCAAAGGCCCACTAGTTGGTGGAGGGCACCAAGGGGTCGGGTGCCACTGGAGGGCTCAGCACAAGCTGTCGGGAGAGTTGGCGAGGGCGACGCGCATGCCAGAGTGGTACCCGAGGAGGCGCTTGACGACGGGGGAGACAACGCTGCAGAGGAGGAGGCCGCGGGTTGCTGGGCTGGGGCGTGGCAGTGGAGAGGGGAGGCGAGGAGAAGTGGAGGGTGGCTCGGGAGGAGGGGGGGCGTGGGCGGCTGGGAGGAGGAGGAGAAGGACGAGGCGCCACTCGGGGGAGAAGGAGAAGAAGGGGGCGGGGCCACACCGCTAGGGGAGAGGAGGAGGGCAACTGCGGGTGTGATCCAGATCCGGATCCGGATCCGCGGGAGGGCACCGGGGAGGAGGAGGAGGCGGGCGGGCGGGGAGGAGGAGGAGGGCGCTGGTAGGGAGGAGGTTGGCGGGGGGAGGGGGAGGGAGAGGAGGAGAAGGAGGTTGGGGGAGGAGGGGCTCAGCGGGCGAGCGGGCGTCCCCAAACTTCGGGGGTAATTACGGAACGGAGGTTGCGGGAAGCTGCGGAAGTTCTCCACGGGTGGCTTTCGTGCGTTGAGATTGGAAACGGCTTCGGCAAAAAGTGGATACGAAAAGTTGACCATTTGGAACCACTTTCGATTTTTTCGACGAAAGCTAACAACTGAAACCGTTCCAAATAGAGCCTAGATCAAATAGCTGAGCAAGCCACTGCATGCGCGGTTTACAGGCCTTTGACCTTTGTAACATGCCAACACGATCTACTCGCACCGCTATATCTACGTAAAATTTTCACCCCGGCTTTTGTGTTTTCCCCAGCTCCGCCACGCTCGCCGTGAAATCCAAATCGCGGTCATATCATTGCTTTCGACGCAGTATACACCGGTCTAGCTGTGTGAAGGCTGCCATCCGCCCGACGCCGAGTGTGCGCGAGATCCACCAGACAAAGCGCACAATCCCACCGTCAACTCGCGGCTCCCCCTCCCGGCCTCTTCGCGTGGCGGACGACGAGCCACCGATACTCACCGAAAAGCCCCGCATTAAAACAGTGGCGCGCACTGTTTTGCACGCGCGCGCAGGCGCAGCTCGCGTCCCCCTGCCGTCCCTCGCCGCGCGGCTCCGTGCGCGCCCACGTCGCTGACGCGCGGGGCCTCCGTTCGCAGTGGCCCGCGTGTCGGCGGGGCGAGGCGGAGGTGGAGGGCCGGGAGCGCGGCCACGCGGCGCGGCTCGCCACCTTTGGATACCCGCGGCCAACGCATGGCCTCGTGCGTCGAGACGTAGGTGGATCACCGGCCGTCCGATGTGATAGGGGTGGACGGCTGGGGAGGAGCCCCGATCCTCACGGCTGAACTGGAGTCCCTCTCGCTCTCGGTATCAATATGGCAAACTGGATCTCAGCAGGGGAAAAAAAACACTGTGCTTTTGCATACAAGTCTACCTCTCTTGCGAAATATTGTAGATCACCCACTGTCTTTGTTATGTTCACATGAAGATCCATCAATCTCTCATTCTCTCTGAGAGTCTAGATATATATAGCCGGCCCTGGCTAGTTTAAACTGGCATGGGTTGTCAATGCTTATAACCATGGGATGGTTCTTTGTTTAGTGCAAACCATGAAATGATTCTAGTAGGTTATAGCATGACATCAAGGGCGGAGATGGGCTTCGGGCCGGTTGGGCAACGGCCCGAGGCCCAGAGAAAATAGTAGTGAGATTTTTTAGTATTTATATAAAAAAAAATAGAGTACACAATGGTCAGGCCCGACTTTTACCAGCCGACCTAAGGCTGTCCCCAGCTGACCAGCCCACTCCCAAACCAGCCCAGGCGCCCAGCGGAGCGGCCGTGTGAGGGACCAACGCCAAGGGGCACCCCTAGCTAGCCGCCTTCGGTCTCTTCCCCAAACCCCAGTTCGGCTTCGGTAGTTCCCCGAGGCAGCGAGGCCTGAGCGATCCTCCTCGGCTCCTCCTCTCCGCGGTTGGCCGCCCTGGCGCCCCCCTGCCTCCTCTTCGCCGCGGTGCCGCCCAGCGCTCTGCTCCGCCGCAACACCGCCCCCACCGCCTCCTCTCCATGGCTCCACGCCTCCACCGCCCAGTGCTGCACCGCCCCCACTGCCTCCTCTCCTCACCCAGAGCCCGGAGGTCGGTGCCGTCCCCTGACTCCTCTCCACGGCTCCACCGCCCAGCACCCCAGTGCCGCCCTCCCCCCAGTGGCCATCACCTCTTGCCCCTGCGCAGCTGCCGCCTGCCCTGCTCCACCCCCAGCACGACAACCCTCCTCAGCTCCTGCTCCACCCACCTCAGCGCAGCGCCAGCACGCCTCAGCCCCAGAGCCCCTGCCGGCCTGCCTTGCTCTAGTGCTCCATGCCTCCACCCCCCAGTGCGGCAGCGCCCTCCTCAACTCCTGCTCCGCCCTCCTTAGCTCCTCTCCTCACCGTCGGCGCCGGCTCCCGGTGAGTTCGAAACTTCGAATCTTTAATCTTCGATGTGTTACACACTTAAGACGTTGGCATTGGCTTGTATGGGTTTATTAGTTGTGACTTATGATTTATGAAGTTATGAGCATGACTGTGTCTGTATGACAGTACGAGTGCTAGTGTATGTCTATTAACTGCCTATTCAAATTTTAGTGTATGTCACTTAAAACTCCTATTGTTGATGAAAATATGATAGGCTCAAATGAACCAAATCTTTGTTAATTAAGCAAAAATTACCTTGTGCTAGTGGTATGTTATATTCTTTTTTTTTTGGCTATATTTTATCTATTTTGTCGTATCGTTAAATATGGAATTCAAATTTTATTTCGAGTGTGCATTTGTGTTCTAATTTTGTTATGCCCCAGTGTTGATAGTATTTGATGTTAGTTATAGGCTTATAGCTCCTTAGTTTTAGGTCCGAGCCTCTGTGAAATCCTGGCTCCGCCATTGCATGACATGGTATGATAGTAATGGCAAACAAAAATACAAGGCTACTGGGTTTGAAATTTTTTTTGTAGAGGGCTGATATGCAAACAAGAAAGCACATGTAGTATATATGAGCAACCATAGGGTGTTAATTTGTAAAACGACCTTGTGGCGTTCTGGAACAAAGAGATTGGCCATGTCTAGTAGTACTCCCAAGCAAGCGAAGAAAAGAAACAGTACGAGAGCAATCAGAGAGGAGACACAGAAACCTGCAGACGATTAATAAATCTCTCCCGGACAAGTGTAGAAGGGAAGAATGCAAGATCAGACGAGGAGCTCGCCGCCTTCCAGCAGCGAGAGGTCGTCCAGCTCCGCGCCACAGACGGATTCCAAGGAAGGCACGTACGCATGCATCTATGCACCATGCACCTAGCTAGTTTGGATTTTCTCCGTGATCTTAATTTTTCTTGTTTTTATTCCATTTGTTTTGATTCAGAGCTCAGCTCTTCATGCATGCCTTCTTAGTTTGTTCTCTGTTTGTTCACCCGGTGTTATAAAAAGATGTATATTATTCCTCTTTTTTTCTAGCTTTTTTCTTGTCTTGCAAAAGATGTTTGTTTTTTCTTTGCAAATGAAGTGAGAGTTATCTTGTGTCCTGCATGCATGCGAGACTAGCTAGCCGCTTGGTTTGAAGTCTGAACCGCGCGCAGGGATGGACAGCGACGAGGAGATAGGGAGGGTGCCGGATTTCGGGATGGAGCAGGGAGGGCCATCGACGTCGGGAGGGGAGCAGGCGGCGGCCGGGACGTCGTCTGAGCCCGCCCAGTCGTCGTCCGCGGCGCAGGCCAGCGCGCGCCGCCGCGGCCGCAGCCCGGCTGACAAGGAGCACCGGCGCCTCAAAAGGTGTAGTGGGCTTTCGACTCCGCTAATTCGTACGTAACTCGTACTAACTAGTATCGTGCTAATGTTGCTGGGTGCTGGCCGGTGCATGTGCATGGTAGCTTGCTCGATCGACCTTCCATAGTGTAGTAGTATAACTAGTAATTATTTTAGAAAAGTATAACTAATAATCAAGATCTTAAACTCTTCTAAAATTCTTGACAAAATATGAGAGCTAATTTTCAACATTTAAACCGTTCGTAACAAGATGATATGATGATTAATGCTAGCGGGTATAATTTATAGTTATGCTGAGCGAATCTATGTTTGCGGAGAAATGTCAAATGGGCCCGCCGGCTCCCACTTGAACCTCTTGGGTGGGGAGTGCAACTACCAGGGATTACATTGTAGAAAATAATCAAGACTTGGTCTGCGGGCCGAGTCATTTGTTTTGTGTTGAGTTGTGGCTGGTTTGGCCGAGTCTCAAGGGTGAACGTGCATACCTTGATCATGGGATGGCACCTTCGGTTGAGGCCAGGTTGTTAGTTGTTTTGTTAGTTAGTTTAAGTCCAAGGGAGATCATTATCTGTATGTTGTATCGCATAGAAGAAACACAAAGAAAATTGCCCCAACTGTGTGCATGCATCGCTTCAACATTGTCACGTGAGTTTGTGTGTGTTCTTGCCTTGTTCGTTTGTTCTTGTGTGAGTGTGATCCAGGGTTAATACTAACACGTGGTATCAGAGCCTGAACGCACAAGGACATGTCGAAGGATGTCGACATGAGTGGAGGCAGTGGCAGGGAGCTGCCGGCCGTGTTGCTGATCGTGGAGAGGACGGCGGCCAGGGAGGGCTCTGTCTCACTCTAGTACCCCATGCTTTTGATTTCGAGGAACAATTACGCAGCGTGGGCCATCAAAATGAAGGTCTACATGGAGGCACAGGGCGTTTGGGACGCCATCGAGCCGGCGGCCTATGTGGCCATAGAACTCAGGAGAGATAAGATGGCATTGGCGGCCATTTATCAAGGTATTCCTGAGGACACACTGCTCTTGATTGCCAAGAAAAAGACGGCGAAGGAAGCGTGGGATAATATGAAAAACGTGCATCTCGGGTCGGACCAAGTGAAGAACGCAAGGGTACAAACCTTGAAGACAGAGTTTGAGGCCCTTTGGATGAAAGACAATGACAACATCGACGACTTCGCCATGAAGCTTACTGCCGTTGTGAACAAGGTCCGCTCCCTAGGTGACAGAATGGAGGAGGCGTACGTGATAAGGAAGCTGCTCTGAGTGGTGCCGGGCAGGTTTCTGCAGGTCGTTTCAACAATCAAATAGTTTGGAGACATTGACAACATGTCACTGGAGTAGGCAATTGGGCAACTCAAAGCCCATGAGGAGCGCATCGGCATTCTTGGTGACGCTGATGGCTTGCACCTGCTTCTCACTCAGGAGGAGTGGAAAGCGAAGATGAAGAAAGGGGGAGGTGAATCCTCCTCAGACACCAAGACGCATGGTGGCAGCAACGGCCGTGGCGGTGGCCGAGGACGCGGTCGAGACCACGGTGGAGTGGCAATGCACCACATCAGGATGGTGATGGTGTCCGTGGCACATCCGGGGGCGCGACAAAAGCAAGGTGACATTCTTTAACTGTGACATCTTTGGCCATTATGCATCCGAGTGTCACAGGCCGCGCCGCAACCGTGAGGAAGCCAACTTGACTCGAGAGCAGGAGGACGAGTTGGCACTGTTGATGGCCATATGAGAGGAGGAGTTGCACAACCTAGCACTATTGAATGAAGATGAAGTTGCACCGACATTGAGCACGGGTAGCACCAAGTCAAGCCTGTGGTATCTCGACAATGGCACGAGTAACCACATGACTGGTGAGAAGTCCAAATTCAAGGAACTTGATGAGAAGATATGCAGACAGGTGCAGTCCGGAGATGGTTCCATGGTCCATATTAAAGGAAAAGGGTCCTGCTGCTCAAGTGCAAAAACGGTGAGCAACGTTTGCTCTCCGAGGTATACTTCATTCCAAGTCTTCAAAGTAACATCATAAGTCTCAGGCAGTTGGCCGAAGAAGGTAATGAAGTAGTGTTGCATGGTGCTTTCTTGTGGGTGTATGACAGGAACGATGTGCTGCTGATCAAGTTCGAGCGTTCATGCAACCGGCTATACACGGTGAACCTTGAGACTTGCAAGCCGGTTTGCATAGCTGTGAGTCTTGTGGAAGCAGTGTAGTTGTGGCATGTACGGCTCGGTCACCTGAACTTTCAAGCATTGAAGTCCCTGGCAGAGAAGGAGATGGTAGTAGGACTGCCAAAGATTGATCATCCAACGCAGTTGTGCGACAGCTGCATGATCGTGAAGCAGACACGGCTACTGTTCCCTAATCGAGCCGTGTACCGTGTGGATCAACCACTCCAACCGATGCACACTGATCTGTGTGGACCGATCATGCCACAAACCAGTGCTGGTAACCAATATTTCATGTTCTTGGTTGATGATTTTAGTAGGATGATGTGGATCCATGTTATAAAGTCCAAGAGTGATGCTTTTGCTGTGTTCAAAAAGTTTCGAGCTTTGGTGGAGAATAAGAGTGAACACAAGTTAAAGGCGCTGAGAACTAACCAGGGAGGAGAGTTTCTGTCCTGTCAATTTGCGGCATTGTGCGATGAAGATGGTGTAGCCGGCACCTCACAGCTCCATATGCTCCACAGTAGAATGGGGTTGTTGAGAGAAGAAACCGCACGGTGTTGGAAATGGCTTAGAGTCTGCTTAAGTCCATGATGCTACTCGGGAGACTGTGGGGAGCGGCTGTCCGGCATGTGGTGTATATCCTGAATCATGTGCCGACTAGAGCTCTCAATGACAAAACCCCATATGAAGCTTGGATGGGCAGGAAACCAAACCTGGAACACCTGAGAGTATCCGTGTGTGTGGGGCACATCAAGATACCAAGCACCCACACCATGAAGTTAGATTATCGGAGCAAGCTCATGATTCATTTGGAAGTGGGCGAAGGGTGCAAGGCCTATCGCATGTATGATCCTAGCACTGGGAAGGTGCATGTTAGTAGGGATGTGCACTTTGAAGAGCAAAGGAGGTGGGAGTGGGGCGAGACCGCAACTCACAATGAGCAAGCATGGTTTATGTTCACAGTTGATGATGTTGCAGGTGAACACAATGGCGAGCTGGAGCAGTCAGGTGGGGAGGAACAGGTGCATGTTCCACCCTCACCTACACACTCACCAGGAAGCATTACATCACCTGCGACACCCATTTCTCCCACGATGCCCACCTCGGCAACTTCTTTGTCTATGCTCTCCGGGTCACCTATGACGCCAAACACTGGTGCGGCTGGCACTGGTGATGGTGCGATGTCACTAAGTGGAGGAGAACTACATTGTCTTCCGAAGAAGCCCTGAGGAAGAACTGATCTCTGCATGAGATATATGCAGAGACAGAGGAGACACACCGCGATCCAGAGGAGCTATATTTCCTCGCTGCCGAAGAACCTAGTTCTTATTGTTAGGCAGCTAGAGAAAGAGAGTGGGAAGAGGCAATGCAGCAAGAACTCCAGACCATTGAAAAGAACAATACATGGCACTTAACTGAGCTACCACCCGAGTATAAACCCATTGGTGTCAAGTAGGTTTACAAGTTAAAGAAGAATATTGAGGGCAATGTCATCAAGCACAAGGCGAGGCTCGTGGCAAAGGGGTATGTCTAGCAGAAAGGCATCGATTATGAAGAAGTGTTTGCCCCTGTAACAAGGTTGGAGACTGTGAGGTTACTGCTTGCTCTCGCTACTTAATGAGGATGGCCAATTCACCATCTTGATGTCAAGTCAACCTTCTTGAATGGGAACCTAGAAGAAGAAGTGTATGTATGCCAGCCCGAAGGTTTTGTGCTAAAAGGATGAGAGCACTTGGTGTAAAAATTCTCCAAGGCTCTGTATGGACTACGATATGCACATAGGGCATGGAACATTCGGCTGGATCACAGCTTGAGGAACCTCGATTTCAGCATATGTCCATAAGAGCAAGCGGTATACAAGAGGTCGGTAGGTGACGGGACATTGGTTGTTGGTGTTTATGTTGATGATTTTATCGTCACAGGCACCAATTCAAATGAGATCTTCCAATTCAAGCACCAAATGATGAATGAATTTGAAATGAGTGACCTAGGGTTACTCTCTTACTACCTTGGCATTGAGGTTGAACAAAAGAAAGACTGCATCTTTCTGAACTAAAGCTCTTATGCAAATAAGATCCTTCAACGGGGTGGTATGGCTGATTGCACTGCATCCAAGTATCCCATGGATCCCAAGTTGAAATTAGACAAAGATGAGGAAGGAACAAAATTGAATTCTATAGAATTCAAAAGTGTGGTTGGCAACTTAAGGTATTTACTCCACACTCACCTTGATCTATCATATGTTGTTGGCATAGTGAGTAGATACATGGAAAAGCTGAGAATATCCCACCTGCAAGCAGTCAAGAAAATTTTGAGGTATATAAAAGGTACACTCAATTTTGGCTTGATATACACAAGGGGAAGAGAATATTAGTTAACTGGCTACAGTGATAGCAATCTTGCTGGCGATTTGGATGACAGAAAGAGCACAAGTGGAGTGTTGTTCTATTTCTTCATAAATGTGGTGACATGGTGTTCACAAAAAAATAGAAGAGTGTTGCTCTCTCCTCATGTGAAGCTGAATTCATGGCTACCACAATGGCAGCTTGCCAGGGCATATGGCTCAGAGGTTTACTTTGTGAGTTAACGGTCTATAACCAGAACCATTCAGGCTTTATGTGGACAACAAGTCAGCCATTGCATTGATGAAGAACCTTGTGTTTCACGAGAGAAGCAAACACATTGACACAAGGTATCATTTTATTTGTGAATGTGTTGAGGAAGGGCTGATCATTTTTGAACACATCATCACATATGAACAACGTGCTGACATTTTAACCAAGGCGCTCGGGAGAGTCAAATTCAATGAGATGCGCAAGCTGCTTGGTGTTCAAAATCTTGAAGATCCAAGTCTGGATTAGGGGGTGAGTGTAGAAAATAATCAAGACATGGTCTGTGGGCCGAGTCACTTGTTTTGTGTTGAGTTGTTGTTGGTTTGGCCGAGTCTCAATGGTGAACGTGCATGCCTTGATCATGGGATGGCACCTTCGGTTGAGGCCAGGTTGTTAGTTGTTTTGTTAGTTAGTTTAAGTCCAAGGGAGATCATTATCTGTATGTGGTATCGCATAGAAGAAACACAAAGAAAATTGCCCCAACTGTGTGTATCGCTTCCACATTGTCGCGTGAGTTTGTGTGTTCTTGCCTTCTTCGTTTGTTCTTGTGTGAGTGTGATCCAAGGTTGATACACACACACACACACACACACACACACACACACATATATATATATATATAGGCATCATGCTTTATTCCAACTAGTCGAATTTATAGTTCAATCTTCTATCTATTATATTATTAAAATGGTAGAAAAAGAAGTCACCATGTTTGCTTTCAAAGACTAGAAATTACCACGTTAATCGATAGAAAAAGTGAGAGATCTACATCATTGATCATGGTAGGACCATATAATAATGGTTCATATTAGTATTACATATATAGAGTTCTAAATCGAATAACAACTCAATCATATGTAAGAATACATCCAGAGTCTTATTTCCTAACTAAGAAGGATCTCTATCTTTGGGCATGTGACAAGAAAAATTAAAGAAGTCATGCGCCAGGAGGCAACGATCCAAATAGTAGCTCACCGTGTTGCGTGGCCGAATGTGACACATTCTGGCTTTCTTGGCCTCCACCTCTCGCGACGGACTCTCTTCTCTTGCTTCGATCGAATGGAAGCACAACTCAAGGGTAGGCTCTAGTTGGCCTCTCGACGTTGCTCCTGTAGCTGCATGCATGGCTGCCACATGCCCGTCACTCCAGCTGCATGGCACCGATTAGCTTTGTTGATGAAGGTCATGCTATGAGGCGATGGGATCCAACAATGCGGCCTCGACAAGTCTACGGGATCCAGCGGCGGTGGGTGCGATAGCCATGAAGGGTAACGGGCTTACAACGAGGCAACCTCAACGACGATCTGATTTAATTTGGTGCTAATAATGTGATTTCTTCCCTATTAATCATAAATGTTGCTCTAATCTAGTGTGTGGTCACTACTTCCTCCCACGAGGCATTTGATTTTGAGTGCATCACGTGTGGAACGCTGTGTTGGGATAAGGACACATGAGGGGCAGCGAGGTGTATGTCGGGACCCGAAAATACATCTCAGGAACCCTCTGTGTATTCTGAACTAGTCCCAGATCAGTAGCTAGCTCACACAAGAAAACAGTGATGAAATACCATCCATTTATTTGATTTAACTAAAAAAATCTCAAAGTATCAAATAATAATAATAACTGGACCTTATGGTCAACGTTTACTTAACTTGCCACGCAGGGCTAAAGAAACAAATGAACTCTTGCAGCGGAACGAAACTCTTCAAATGGCCAATCAACATGCCCACAGGCAATCGAGTGGAGAAACGCATCCTAATCCGCAAAACCTTCATGGTCTTCCTGGTAGAACTCGGAGTTCCCTGGTTCTTCTGTGGAGATTTAAACAACATAGGGCGCAAAGCCATGAGTACTTTGAATGTACTTAGCAAGACGTGGGAAAATGTATGCAAATAGTATTCATGCAGGGCTTGAACAATGGTTAGTTGTATGGCTCTTTTGCAGAAAACAGTATTTACGATAAATACAATAAATAGATTGAAATGCTGAATTGAAACAATAATAAGTAAATAAACAATTTCTTTGAAACAACCAGTGAACTTCCCATTCACTCCCAACCAAACCAACGATAAGTGAATTCCCCATTCACCAATCGACACAAACCACCAAGTGAATGACCTATTCACCAAACGAACATTATATTCATAAGTGAACTTCTCATCCACACTTCGACACATTTTTGAAGAAACTCTATCTCCCATGTGAAATCCCCAGGCACGTCCATAACCGCGGACACGGCTATTCGAATAGTTTTACACTCTGCAGAGGTTGTACAGCTTGACCCACAAGAGATAGATCAACTTATAATGTCCGTTTAACACACTTCCGAGGTGTGCGACTAAGTGATCATCACAAGGCTTTTACAAAGCTCCTTCTTAACCCAGTTCTGTACGCTAAGATTTCAACACTGAATGTCTTTTCGACCAGACAGGGGCCCCCTCTTGCGCCACCGTGAGAATACGTTTTCCACGACTCACACTTCACATGACAGAACCGAAATTAAGACATTGCTAATTAATCAGCCAGGTTCGTCCCATACCAGACATGTGGTTGTACGGTTAAGACCCAGTTCAATGGCGCACAAGATTAAGTCCTTGATAAGTTACTCAGGCGAGACTACCACAAACCCACAACATGTTCAATCCACATCCCCACTATCCACCAACCACTTGCCCGAGCGAAAACCATTTCGTTTAACCAAAACCAATGACTAACCCCGTCATGGTACACAAATTTTAGCAAGAGTGGCTCACCACCACGGTTCCATGTTTCATTAAGTCAAGATTTAACATTATGACACATGTGATGACAAACCCATCGTAACTAAGCTGAACTAAGCATATGTACGATACCCATGTTGGCAATATAAATATGTCCAACTAAAATTACCCATGCTAAGGTGACAAAGGATTCATGGCATTCAAATAATCAATGGAGGCATAATGACAACAGGTAATAACTAATCCCAGAGCAATTTATATAAAGATAGCATGCAATTGTATAAAATAATATACTTTTGAAATCGTGGGTTCAATATGATCAAAGGACCACGACTTGTCTGGGAATAAATCCTGGGATTGATCTTGATCTTGGTATGCTACTCCTTGCTCAAAGCTTCCCGAAGTATCGATGTCTACTCGCAAACAAGCAAATAAACTAAATAAATAAATAACAGAGAGAAAAAAAACTCCAAAAATTAAATAAAAATCTCAGATAAATATATCTTGAATTTATATAAATTTAGGAATTTGAATGGACTCAATCGGAGTTCGGATGCAAAAGATATGGGCTCTAGAAGATTGAAATCTAAAGAAAAACCCTAAATTGAATTTTCAGATTATCCCAAATTATTTTCCTATTGGAAATTCCGGAATATGATGTCGGCTGACGTCAGCACGACTGTTCGGACGGGACGAAAACAATCTGACGGCTGGGTCCCACTTGGAAGTGATATGGGTGCACATGGACCATGTCTACCGAGGGTTTGGATCAGGGCTGAGGCTGATGTGGCGTGTGGTGCGTATGTGGCTCCGACCTAGATGCCGTGTAGATGACGCGTGGACGACACGTCGGCTGAGGTGGTGACGCGACTACTGAGCTGGCTGGACATGGTGGTTTGGACGCCGATGAGGGCCTCTGTACCGGCCGACAACGGCGAACCGAGGCACGGCGGCAGCAATGAGTGTAAGCAGCAGATAGGGCTCTCTATTGCGGACCTGATGGTAGCCTTCTTAGCACGGGAGATCGACGGTGGTGGCCGGAATCGGCACTAGAGCGGAGGACGATGAGTCGGTTTTATCGGGATTGACCACCGCAAACTTCGGGTCGAGGGAGGGGTTCCTGGGGTAGCTGCTGCGACGAGGAATCCGATGGCGTAGTCCTCGGGGCGCAACCGACGTGGCGCGGATTTTGGAGATTGGAGCTTCGGCCTCAAAACCCTAAACGCTCAATTGCGCCGGCTCTAGAGTTCTTGGGGCGAAAGGGAGATGGGATTCGGGATCAGCAATCAAGTGCGCACCCGAGGGTACCCTTTATACCCAAGGATCGTGCCGGATTTGGAAAGCCCCAAATGAGTCCGAGATGGATACGCGAAAGACTTGGAGATAGAAAAGGTTACGGGATAAGATTTTGAGAGATACGGCTTACGTGATAGAGTCTGATGCGGTTACGCAGGATTTTTATGGTTGGAATCGAAGTTGTTGGACGGAGCTTCAAAAGGCGGCCATGGCATTGTCGGGGCGAGCTCGGGCGAGGAAGGGAGCTGGAGGAGGACGAAGGGGTACGGGTCCACCGGTCAGAGGGAGCGCAGCGGAAGCGGTGCGGGTAGGCTGCGACTGAAGCAAAGGCCACGCGGGCTGGGCCAGAGGGAGAAGGAAATGGGTCAAGGCCTTAAGGATTGAGCCCAAAGCTATTATCTGATATTTTAATTACTTTTATTTTTAGAAAATAGCAGAAAAGATAAATAACAAATAGCAAATAGCAAATGCACTCGGAAAAATTCTAGAAAATTCTAGAAAATATATCCAAGTACATAGAACCCAAATAAAATAATTTTGATAATAGTTGATGTTGACATTAATCATATTAAACTGTTTTTGAATTTTGAAAATTCATATTAAGCTTTTAACTTTAGCAAAAAAAAATCCAAATGGTTCTTTTTCTTTTAAAACTTCAAAACATACCAAATTTTGGGATGTTACAGTGTAGCAAGGGCGTGCTTGAAATCTTCAAGGATTGACCGAAGCTGATGACACACTATGGTTGCTCTGGTTTGACGTTTTGTTTGTCCTAGAACACAATTAGAAGCAACACAAATCGTGTAGATCCATCACTCTCAATGGAAAAGAGAACTGCAAGCAGGAGTAGCAACTTAGAGAAGAAACCCACGTAACCGCATTTGAGGAAGGCCGTGTAAGTTAGAGCAAGAAGCATGGTGACAGAAGAGGCAGCTTGATGTCCGGCTAACCATAGTTGACAGGGAGGCTAAGAAGACATGGAAGGAATCGAATAACAAGAACATAGGGGTACGTACATAGGATCTCACTCGCTCTGATAAAGGTTCAGTAAAATATTACACACTTTTGCAGGTGTGATTACATGTGGAACTTAGCTGAGATAATGGCATGGAGATGTAGTTTGGTTTCCTCAACATTCATCATCAAGCAATCGCAATAATAAAGAAACACGCTTTATGCCGTGTATGAAGCAAGACAAGAAAGGCGCGAGATATATAAGAATGAAAGAGGCATCAATGAATATTTTTTGGTAATTGGGAATATTCACAAACCATTTTTAGTCAATGATGTTCAATTCCTTCAAAAATCAACATATTTGAGCGTTCTTACTCTTTCCTTAATATATAATGACTCCAATTGAGTTGTCAGTTTTACAATAGTAATTATAGAAGTATCAAACAATGATATAGGGCTATTGGACCATCTCCTTTACTTTAAAAAAAAATACAAATTATGTCTTCTATAGATAAATTCAACAACGGATCTAAACCTTTGTAATCTGGACCAATTGCTAATGTGGGATTTGTTAGTTTCCTAGAAGGAAGATTCTTAGATAGATTTGATCTTAACTATATTTGTTAGGATTTTTATAAGAAAAACTGCTACGGAGGTTAGCTGCGTAATTGTGCAACTCTCAAGGACTATAAATTCACACGTTCCATCGGTGTAAAAAGAAAAAAGATCGACACCATCAATTGCGCAGGATCCATATTATAACAGTCTAGATTAAAAAACAGTTAATGTCAAATACCATCTAGAAATAATTAAAATTTGGAACAAAAAATGAAATAAAATTAGCAATTTGATTTCCATATGAATGCCCAAGTAAATTTCCTAAATAAATATAATTTAGAATAAAAATTGAATAAAAATTAGCAATTGGATTTGTATACAAATTCTAATAAAAATAACTGAAATTCCGATGAAAAATAAAATGAACCTATAATTTAATTTCGATATAAATTCCAAATTAAAATCCCTAAATAGTTATATTTTGGCATAAAAATTAAAGAAAAATCACCTATATACGAATTGCAACAAAAAATGTAATTCAAAATAAAAAATGAAATTTGATTTCCATAAGAATTTCAAAGTAAAATCCCTAAATAACTAAAATTAGGAACAAATTAAATAAAATTAGCAATTTGATTTGCATACAAACTCAAATAAAAAATAACAGAAATTTTGAGTAAAAATAAAAGTTAAAATGAGTATAACACAAATGGTTTTGGAGGAGATCATGAAAGAGTGTAATTGCAAGAAAACATTCACCCACAGGGAAGCGAAGAGACGAGGTGGCGATGGCGGGGATGAGGACAATGTCTTGCTGGTCACCTTAGACGTTCGACGATGACAATGTCGTGCTACTTGCCGAAGTTGTTGAAGAGAGAGGCTAGAGTTGAAGGAGCCAAGGGTCACGACAACAAGTGATGAGCGTCAGCATTGTTAAAGAAGTGAGTGGCCAAAGAAGGTCAATGATGGGGAAGCTCTGGCAGAGAGGAGATTAAGCTTTGCATTTAAGACGAGATATAGACGATATGGGGCCATTGGGTAACTAGAAGCGTGCCATCGCTGGCGAGGGGCACGACATTAGACAATGACTAAAGCAGACATACCGACATCAGTGAATATGGGAGATCACTGTAGTTAGTGAGGAAGCCACAACGTTGAGTTGGCCAACGTTGAAGAAGATGAGCAACCGCCACAGGAGAAGCATGCATCCATACGAATAGAAGCACGGGCGTATGAAAGCAAAGGAGCAAAGAGCTCAAAGCAGAGATGACACGGTCATAGGGAATAGGTTTAGGACTACCGAAGAGAGCGTGATGGGTGTCCCTGTCAAGGATCAGAGATAGTTGCACATGTATGGGTGTTGATGTCGCAATGGTTAGTATTAAGCAATAAATGGAGAGAGGTAGAAGATAGCTATGAGGTATATCATTGTATTGGAAGGGGTAGGAGTTGAGTGGGGTCGATCAAAATTGGGCTTCCCATTGGAGGTTTTAGCAAAAAAAGTTGTGGTAGCGAGAAGAGATAGAAGACACACGGTTCGGTGGGTCAGCCGACGTGTGAGGAAAGATAAGTTCAACATAGGTCACCCATTGTGCAATGGTGTATGCGTAAAAATGGTATTCTAATCAACGTATTGCTTGATATTAAATAGAGGTACACGTGCATGCATATATTTTGGAAAAAGTAACTAATGGAGGAAAAAATACGAGCATGCAGCTGCATGATCCATGCATGATGGAGAGTAGTTACGTTTCTAAGAATCTCAATAACTTATTATGCACAATGATTTTCTTCCATCAAAGCTCATACTTCAATTACGTTTTTCAAGTTGTATTTTTCTTCAAACTTATATTGTCATTTCCAATGATTATGATGTCTTAAAAATCTTAATAGTCTACAAGATTCATAAATTTATTGTCAAGCATCTAAGTTATGTCATTTTATACTATAAACTTTGAACAAATCCAGTCACGCGAATGCACGGGTCAACCTGCTAGTTAGCTACTAATACATATGTTTTATTTGAAAAATTAATTGTATCTGCTATACAAGTATACAACTCTAATGCTTATGATTGAAAATAGAGTTGTATTTATCATACGACTATATAACGATTTTAATATATATCTGATTGATCTATACACACTATTATGATTGGACCACCAAAATAAGTCGTGTAATTTTTTTCTTCGATTAATGTGGGAATTGTTATCCCTTAAGATCGTATGTGGTGGCTTCTTTTTCTATCATTTTGATAGTACAATAGATTATAACTTGATATTTGTGCTAGCTAGATCCGATATGTATTTTACTTATTCATTGAAAAGAAATACATTCTTCAATTTGAGATGAGTGTCATTTAATTCATAGGTGTAACAACCTTGGGTTGGATTTGAATCTCCCTATAGTTGGATGGCCATACCCATGCA
The DNA here is from genome assembly GCA_036346255.1 of Ampelocalamus luodianensis. Lineage (NCBI taxonomy): Eukaryota > Viridiplantae > Streptophyta > Magnoliopsida > Poales > Poaceae > Ampelocalamus > Ampelocalamus luodianensis. The sequence goes on from CM070628.1 coordinate 65,268,952, forward strand.
TTTTAGAGATGAATTGAAATTATTAATACTTGGATGCAAATACAATTCAAGCAATTATTAGATACACTACAACACCCCTGTATCCTGAGCCACTTTCAGGTGACTCAGGAGGCGCACACTAGCGACCGCGCAAGATCCCCTGACCACCGCTTCCCCCCTCTCCGCCACCTCCTTCTTGTTGGTGTGGTAGCGACAGCGCCCCCTCCCCCCTTTCCGGTTTCCTCTCTCCCTGCTCACCCCCTTCGCTTCTGGATCTGGAGGTTTTTGCCAGTTCTTCTTCGCCGTTGGCCTAGGATCTCAGCGGATCTCAGCGGATCCAGAGTCCCCCGTCATTCCTTCTTCGAATCCGCATCCAATGGAGGCGGCAACTGGGACGAGTGGCGCGCAGCCTCCTCGAAGCCCTAGATCACGACCCAAGCTGAAAAGGCAGAGGTGCACCAGCCACTGCCCTATCGTGACCAGTGTGCCCAGTGCCTCTGGGGCACGTCTCTGAGTTCTGCTTCCCCATGGTCGCCGTCGGCCCTGGCTCTCCGTGCCCCGTTGTGATCGGTGGGGCGAGGTTTTCTGCCACCACGAGGACCTTGCTGTCGGGCCCGGGGCCTCGCGTTGTCCCGGCGGTCGGCGACAGTGGTGTGTCCACCGGGAGGAACCAAAGGAGGGGTGTTTTGGGTGGGCTGCCGACGCCGGGGACCTTGATGTCGGATCTGGCGATGCGTCGACTGGGAAGGCTGCTGATCTGGACGAGAGCTCACTTGGTTCCATCGGATCTGACGAAGAGGAGAGGAGCTCCATGCCGTGTATTTTCTGTTGCTGCTTCCAGACACGACATCTTCAAGCCGGTGATGACGCCGATGCTCTCCAGATGCCACCGACCCTCCATCTGTCGTCGACCCCCATGCATATCTCACCATCCTCTTCCCCTCCAGATACGCTAACGCTCACTGCCACCTGAGAGCCTAACTCTCCACTGGAGCCGAAGCCTTCCCGTCATCCCTCTTCCGCTCTGGATTCACCGTTTGTCGTCCTTGCCTGCTATTGGAGAAGTCACACCGTGCTGTTGTCAAAGGCCAGTCGTTGAAGAGGCCCAAAGAGTTTGGGTGCTTGTTTGTTGGGTCACTGCACTGAGGTGCAGGCTGACAGTTGTTGATGTCCCATGTAGAACAACTAATCTGGACCTAGAGGCAGGCCACCGATGACATCCCTGTGAGAGGAGGAGAGAAGATGGAGGTGTCATCTCTCTTCTACGTGCTGTCCACCGTTGTCGTCGAGCGAAGGGGTCACTCCCCTTGCCTATTACATTTTGATGGCTTGAAGGTCGTCTTATTAGGGTGGGGTGCTTGTCGTGGTTCTTCAATTGTGGTGGAGCTTTGGTTCTCTATGCCTTTCCTTCTACTATTTTGTCTCAAGCACTATGCGATGGTGAACCTCTACATGGCTAACTTGATTACTAAAAACTTCAGTGTGCTAGGTGGTAGGGGCGTCGTCCTTCCTTTGGCTACTGTGTGTGGCTTGGGTGCGTAAGAGTTGACCGGAGTCCACTGTGGCTAGTTGGTGTTTGCCCTAGCCTGTGTGTTAGGTTGCTCACCCAGGTGTCCAGAGGGGTTCCTTCCCTATTTGTGGTGTTTCCCTCGTTGGGATTGGTGGTTGTATATTTTGTTTTCTCTGTTTTCTCCTACTTTATTAAGATAATGGGCAACTCTCCTGCCTTTTGTTTCAAAAAAAATTGTCATATACATTCCATACAAGTAGTATTTCACCCAAGTCAGATTTGAATGTCAATATCCATTGGACATTTCTATAATTATGTTGGTCCCGAAAGTTAATTTTTTATGTTATATTAGCACATAGTTCCTCTTTTCAAAAAGTATTACATAGTATATACTCTCTCTGTTCAAGAATATCTTACGTTTTGGACATCGACATGGTCTCCAACATACAACTTTGATCATTATATTTTATATGAATATGTTCATAAAATAATATAAAACTATTATATTATGAAAATATTTTCATGACTAATTTAATGATACCATTTTCACATGATGAATATAAATAGTTTTTTTAATACTAGTGATCAAAATTAAGAATATTTGATTGCATGCTTTCTAAAACATCATAGAGACACTACTAGAAAGCACGTATTCCCTTGCGGTTAAAAATTGTCAGGAAAATGGAAAAAAACGCCAGGTTTAAATTTCCTAATGGGTAACCGTCAGGCAAAACCTCTCAGCTCTAGCTGGAAAGGAAAATTAAATTTGGCTGATAGCTACCCATTAGGAAAATTTAACGTGACAGAATTACACATCAGGCAAAAAAGGATTTTCCTGACACGTATCATTGTCAATAAAATTACCTTGGCCCGTCAGGAAAATACATCTCATTGACTGTTCTATCATTGTCAAGAAAATCAAAGCTGACGGTTTTTACCTGTCAGGAAAATGTATTTTATTGATTGTTCTATTACTGTCAATAAAATTATAACTAACGATTTTTACCCGTCAGTAAAATATATTTCATTGATTGTTCTGTTACTGTTAAGAAAATAAAACTTGATGGTTTTGACCCATCAGCAAAATTTATTTCCATGACTTGCCACTAGGAAAGTACGCCTGACGGTTTGTACCTGTCAGAAAAATTCATGTATGTTGCGACCAAGCTTCCCAATCATATGGGTGCACCAACTTACCAGATGTTGAGTGACTATGTGACCGCATTAGTTTTGCTATCTCCTCATGTGCATGCAACCTTTGTAGTCTATGTATAATGGGGAGGTACCTAATACTTTACGTGGGACTTTATTATGGCCTACCTCGTAGCGAGAGGTGTCACATAAGTCACACTTGTCATTATGCTCACTATCTTTCCAGTAAAGCATTCAGTTATTATAACACACATCAATTTTCACATATGGCATTTTGAGACCCTCTAACAACTTTTTTGAACAGTAGAAGTCCTCAGACAACTTAGACTCTGGAGGCGAAAGTTCATGAACTATCTGTAATACATCGTCATAGTGTGCAATTGATATATTGTACTGTGACTTCATAGCTATCAAATGAGCGATAGCAGACAGACTTGAGTGTGTTGTGTTCTCATGGACTAGTTCATCAACGCTAGCGACCATTCTGTAGAAAGCCTGGGCAGAGGTCGTTGGCTCCCCATCAATTGCCAATGGATGGTCACCGCCTACGTCAATCAACATATTGTCCATCCGATTACATTCATTGATTTCCTCGTGATCTATTGAAGGGTCATGTTCATCATGTGTTGTCCATGTTTGATAGTTTGCCCTAAACCCATATTTACTCAAGTGCAACTCTACAGTATGTCTGTTGTGCCTAAAATAGTTCCTGCACATTGCATATGGACACTTGATGGTGTCACCTACAACTATTCTAGGATTAGAGAATGCATGATCTAAGAACTGTGTAGTTTGTTCAATCCATTCATTTGAGGAGCTTTACCATGTTGCTAGCCAATATACATCCATTCATGGTATACCATGAAATAGTTCTGTGTGTGACAACATGAATATATCAGTTATAAAATTATATTTATTAAAACTAGGTATGTTGCATCTGCATTGTAGGAATATCCTATAGTGTCAGGCCCAATTTAAGATGAAACCACCAAGGCATATTGCAATTTATTAGACAAGATTCTATACTATGACCTAGTTGACTAAGCAATATCAATCTTATTCTCATAACTACCATATTAGAGCATTTGCACAGAATTAAAATTTTAGCAATCAACAGAAGAGTAGACAGGAGCTTACCAATAATAGTTGTTAGCAAAATAAGATAGCCTCAGTATGAAGAGCTTGATCCTTCCGTCTTTAGTTCCTAAATCTGCTATGGAACGAGGCTTTCTACCTTTGATCAAATTGTTGGTTGTCTATTTGCTAGTTGTCTGCAGTGAACTAAGATTTCACATTAATCTCGGCTATAAACTCAACAGCTTCTAGTTACCGACAACTACTGAATAACCAGCTTGGTGCTACCTGATGAAACAATTAAACAATCCAAAACACTAAGACCGATGTAAGTACAACATGTCAAGGACAAATAGATGACAACTCATCTATTTTTCACCAATGTTGTTGAAACAGTGAAAAGACAAATGGGCATCACATACAACTGTTATCAGTTTTTGTTCGTTGATGGATAAACATCTGCACACTTGCCACACCACTTTGCAATGTGAATCCTCGTACATCATTGTATACTATAGTTGCATTACATCTAACCAAATTACCACTCAGACTATGTAGTAGCACAAACAAATAATGAAGAGGGAGAGAGAGCAAAGCAGGGGGAAGATGTGTGGGAGAGAGTGCTTACCAGGTGGAGAACAAAGTTGGGGTCAGGTACGCGATGGTGGCAGATCTAGGAGAAGGAGACGAGCTCAGGCAGCCTTTGGTGGATGGCGGTCGCTGGCGAGGATATGGCGTACATGGCAGGGTGAGAAGGTATGGAATGCTGGGGAGGCTATGAATGCCACGGATCTTGCTGGATTTGGCAACGGCTCGACATTGCAGAGGTTGTGGGTGCAGGAGGAGGCAATTCTGGTTGGGGGTGCTCAAAGATTGGATGGGGGCGGCGGGGCAAAGCTAGGGCGACGGGGCGGAGCTAGGGAGGCGGGGCGGAGCTAGCTGGCATGAGGAAGATAGGGATTTGGGAGATATCGCGTGAGGAAGCTACATATTTGGGAGATATGGCGTCGAGGCATCTGTTTGGGGAGAAGAAGTGCATATCGGGATTTTGGGTATTTGCTCTATACTAAACCCAAACAATGTTTTCACGGTGAGCTATACACGTCAGGAAAATTGCCACTATTGGCGCAACACAGTAAATATTAGCACGGGAGCCAATTTTCCTCGCTCAATCATCCCCAAATGCACGAAAAGCAACAAACTATTGGCCTGACTGTGTGAACCAGTCAGAAAATTTAATTTTTCCTGATGGTTCTGTTTTAACCGTCAGAAAAATATGTTTTTTCTTATGGTTTCGGGTACTCATCGGAAAAAACATAATTTTACTAATATCGTTACAATTCCCATTAGTAAAATACAAATCTCACACGGCTTCTGCGGGCCCGTCAAAAAATATCGAGCCCGTAAAGGAATCCCTGTTTTCTAGTAGTGAGAGTAGTTTCTACTAACTCGCATCAACTTGACTCGCTACTATAAAAAGACTAATATTGGACGTCTCATCACAGACGGTTGACCAAAACCGCCTGTATTACATACAATCATAGACCGTTTTGGTTTAGAGAGACTGTCTATGTTACTGGCTGCGCTAAAAACCGTCTGTAAAGAGGTAATATCACAGACAATTCATATTGAAAACTGTCTATGAAGTATCACATATGGTTATAAACACGAATCGTCTGTGATAATTGTAGACTTCACAGACCGTTCATATTAAAAACCTTCTGTGATATTTGTTCGTCGCCCGATGAGTTTCTTCGTTGCTTCAATGACGCTTCGGCTCCCCGATGCGTCTTTTCGTCTCACGCGCCGAATTTATTCCTTGTTTTATAAAAAGGATCATCCACCATCGAAGATAATCATCATCCCCACATATAACTCTACTGTATATACTTCTAAAGCAGAAATATATGGCTCCCTCTTCTGTTTCCTTGTCGCCGGCATTGATGGTATACCTGGCCATACTGTACGAGCACCTCGCGGCCGTACATTGGCGAATGTGGTAGAAGGACACTGTTCCAACACCGTCCTCCCTCCTCCGTCCGAGGATTTACCAGAGCAGGTGGCGGCCACCTTCCGCCGTCTTGACATCCGCCTCCGCCGTGTCTTCCGAGTGATCTCCCACTTCCGGCGAGTTTACCGCGTCATCGACATGGTCCTCCACAACGACGTTGCACGTCTCCAGGAGGCTCACCGTCACTTGGACTGCTTAATGAGGCGCCAGGTGACCGAGTCAACCATGCCGAGACCCCTCAAGCAAGGGAAGAACGCCTATGGGCTCAATTCTTCTTGATTCAACAGTCCGAGGGTCTTTAGGGGACATTCGAACGAGCGCGTCAGTGGGTGGACGCATTTCGGGCTGATGGTCACGAACCGTCCGATGCCGCCGCCACCTACGAAGTTTTGAAGACGGAGATAGAAGCCTACCTCTGCAACTAGAAAAACTTTGTTTATTTAGATTTCTACTTTTTTTAATCTTTGTAAGAAGCGACTGGCCACGCTGTTTGGCTATATATATGTAAATTCCGAAAATGAAAAAAAAATGTAGTTTAGAGGTGATCGAATTACTATATTATATGTTGAACCGTCTGTGATATTCCTATATTAATAAGAGCCCACACGCTAGGGTTTGTGACCAAAACCGTCTGTATTACATGCAATCATAGACAATTTTGGTTTAGAGATCGTCTGTGTTACTAACTGCACTAAAAACTGTCTGTGAAGAGGTAATATCACAAACGGTTCATATTGAGAACAGTCTGTGAAGTATCACAAACAGTTCTGAACATGAACCGTCTGTGATATTTAGAACTATCACAGACAGCTTTCAACAAACAACCGTTTGTGATAATTAAATGTTTCGGCTCCCACGCGATGCGTCTCTTCGTCTCCTGCGCCGACGGGCGATATGATGCGTCTCTTCGTCTCACGCGCCGACGTTGCGTACGATGCGTCTCTTCAATGTTTTATAAGAATGATCATCGCGCGGCATGGTGATCAGTACGCATATGGTACGTATTGAATATGTTATACATATGTACGTACACGATGGTGAGCACGCGGAGCATGACTGCTAGGACCAAGCTGGCGAGGAGGTCGGCGATCGCCGTCCTAGCTCTTCCTGACGATGTCGTCGTCCACATCATCGGCCTCGTGGCCGCGAGCTCTCCTCAGGCCATGGCTAACCTCTGCAACCTACGAGCCACGTACGATCTGAACTGAATTTGACTAGCAACAATGACCTTAATTTGGCCTTTTAATTTTTCTCTTATAGAGCAATTAATTATTTTATTAAGATTTTGTCATACATCTTGAATTTTAGTTGCAAGGCCATGTACAAAGCGTCCAAGAAGCGCGTCATGGGGAGGTGCGTGGCATTGAGCGGGAGGAGACGATGAAGTGGCGGGACAACGAGCGCTACCTCACCGTTGTCAACCACCTGGCCAGCGCCGGCAACCCGGAGACCTGCTTCATCGTCGGCCTTGCGCTTGTCTTCGCGCCCTAAGACATGCAGCGTGGCCTCGTGTTCCTTGAACGGGCGGCCATCGCCGGCCACAAGGCCGCGGCCTACGTGCTTGCGCTCCTCCTCTACACGGCTGGCGAGACGCGCGACGTTGGGAAGCACTACATCAGGCAGATCGAGGGCGAGTCGGCCGGCGACGGGTGCGAGATGGCCAAGAGGATCAACCGGGAGTGCAAGCGGTGCCAGAGGCTCGCCGCGGACATGATCCAGGCGGCGGCGTGGGGGAAGATGGCCGGGCCGCTAGCTGGGTGTGGGTGCTGTCGGAGGATGGTCACCGGTGCACGAGCACTGGCTGCGGCGTGGAAAGGTGGGACGACTACACTGTCTTCTGCAGCGATGACTACAGGATTAGGCATAAGTATGCCAATTTCTTTGCAGAGGTGTTAAACTACTTGCCATAAAAAAAATTATCCTTCAGGTGGCTGAAATTTCTTTATCCATCATTCACATTTTCTCACTTTTAGATCAATATTCTATGGCTCAGATTGTCTCTTTCTAAAATAGACAAAAGTATTACAAAAAAATACAAAAAAAATTCACAGACAGTTCCATAATAGAACCGTCTATGATATTGCACATATCACGGACGGTTCTTTTATGGAACCATCTGTGACAAATATCACCGACGGTTCCATAATAGAACTGTCTGTGATATTCGTTTATTAATAACAGATCGCACGCTAGGGTTTGTGCCCTTACTCTCGCCTGTTCCCCTCTCCATCGCGCGCTAGGGTTCGGGACTTTGGGCTTCCGCATCACGCCTTCCCCGACCGCCGATTCGACCTCGCCGTGGCCGAATCGAGCTCGCCCCGCCATCTACGCCGCTGAATCGAGCTCGCCCCACCATCTCCCCTGTCGAATCGAGGTACGTCGCTCCCCTCTGCTCCCCCTCCCGCGTCGCCGCCCTCCCTCTCTGCTCCCCTCCCGCGCGGCCGCCCTCCCCTCTCTGCTCCCCCTCTCGCCGCAGCTCACCCTCCTCTGACTAATTTGTGATTTTTAAACTAATGAACTGAATACTGTGGAGGCTTGCTGATCTGCTTTGTGCTTTGTGATTTGTGATCAACTGATGAACTAAACTAATTTGCTTGTTGATCTGCTGTGTCTAATGTCTATATTTGTTGATGAATTGAATACTTGTTGATGACCTAAATACTGAATAAGTAAATATTGAACTATTGAACTGAACTGAATATACTGCTTGCTGAATACTAAATATTGAAGTATTGCTGAATACTGAATATTGAATATACTCCCTCGACGATATGGATGAGCCCTTTCCCTTCCCCTTGCTCAGTGATAAATCTTGAGAGCTATCGACTATGCTTATGTGATGTGCCTTGAGGGCTAATGTTTTGTGATTTTGGGGGATGATGATATGGCTGTGGGTTATGGGATGTGCTGATCTCTCTGTGAAATATCTAGTTCATGTGGGTGGTCCATTTTGAACAAGAAAAAAAATGAAGGAAAGGGCATGAGTAGGGTTAATCTTGTGCGGTCCACCTTTGCCAGGTCCGTCTTACCATTTCATTCCTGATCTCTTCTCTAAAAAGTCTCTAAGCAGTGGCTGCTTGTGCTTTTAAAACTGACATCATATATATATTGTTCGTAGTCCCTCAACCACTTTCGAGGGGTCGTCCACGCAGCATGACGAGGATGAGATAGCAGCTATGGGCAACTTCATCGACCCCATACAAGTTTAAGACGACATCCAGGTAATTGGATGTTCTGACGCTCTCTTGGCAACCATGCTTCTTAAACTTGCATGCGCTAGATGAAGTTGCTTGTGACTGTTGTCTCATCCTTCTCATACTGCGTGGACGATCGCCCAAAAGTGGTGAGGATTAACAACTATATATATATATATATATATATATATATATATATATATATATATATATATATATATATATATATATATGATGCGGTTTAAAAGGCACAAGCAGTCACTGCTTGGAGACTTTATAGAGAAAAGTCATCATAGACGGTTTCATCTACAAACCGTCTATGATAGGTAACTATCACAGACGGCTGTGATATATCCATAATCACAGACGGTTTCATCTACAAATTATCTGTGATAGTTAACTATCACATACGGTTCCGAGTTAATAACCGTCTGTGACAGTATGCATCACAAACGGTTTAAAAACCGTCTGTGATGACCTCATCATCACTGACCCATAGACTCAGACGGTTCACAAAACTGTGTATGATGACGTTTTTGAACCGTCTGAAGACATTTTCTGTAGTAGTGACTACATGAACCAACCACACGCATGTTCATGCATGCATGAATTAAGGTTGTTGTTAATTAAGTAGCAATTAATACGTAGATGCAACATTGCAAAGTAAACCGGTCACCGTCATGAAGTAACAATAATGAAAATAATTGTAAGATTTTTTTTTTTGTGCTAACTCAACTAACTATTCCAAACAACAATTTTGTTGTTGCTGCAAAATAATCTAGGTTGCTGAGGAACCGGGTGTCGGCGCAGCAGGCGAGGGAGAGGAAGAAGGCGTATATGAGTGAACTGGAGGCAAGGGTGAAGGACCTGGAGAAGAGGAACTCGGAGCTGGAGGAGAGGCTCTCCACACTGCAGAACGAGAACCAGATGCTTAGACAGGTATACACATTTCATAATTTGCATGCATGAAAATTATCATCTATATATGGACATGCAAAACTTTTGTAGCACTTCATAATAGACTAGTACATGTGCAGCTTAAATATGGAGTACCAGGCAGTATGGTAGTTCTTGACAATTCTCATCCCTGGTATATATATGAAGTTACGAACATGCAAGGGCTAGCTTACATGTATATAGCCGGGTAGCTACAAGCCTACAACTTGTATGTGTGGCGAATATATACTACTGTTCGGAAGAAGTAAACAATAGCTATTGTGAACTTATTAACGGGAGATGCATGCCTTGACAGTTTAATTTTCCTGTCTCCAGGTACTAAAGAACACCACTGTAAACAGAAGAGGTGGGCCAAGTGGCAGTGCCGGCGGAGACAGCCAATAGCTGTGATTTCATCTCGATGGAATTTGCTGCGTTTGGAAGAGAACAACGGAAGGACTGAAATGGCGGCAGCTGGCTCTCGATTGATTAATTTAGTATGTTCTTCAGTTTGATGAAGCTAGAAGTGCTAGAGAAAGAGAGTACTTCATGCATATATATATATATATATATATATATATATATATATATATATATATATATATATATATGATACTCATGAAAATCGTACTCCCGCTTCTCATATACCATTTAAATCGTATGGTAATATCTCTTTATCTATTTGAGTATACTCCAATAATGATTATAAGATACCTCAAAGTGAGTTCTATGAAAAATATTCATTAAAGTTCACTTTTTATTGTAATATTTGTGTATATACTTCTTTTTATATATGAAAAATTGTATATAATAAAAATAAAGGGCTCCTATGGAAATTTTTCAATCAAGTCGTGTTGGAGTATATTATAATTGATATTTAAGTATACTGAGAGTGATAAATAAGTATAATATATTCGTTTAAATGGTATATTTGAAGTGGGACTTGTCTTCAATCCGCTTTGGAACTTTTGTAGATGTACAAATAGTGTCGATCGATCTCTGCCTACAATTGACGGCTAGCCCTGCCAAAATGTAATGTGTAATCGATCCCGGCCGTCTACATGTAGACTACGTGTGGCACGAAGTTGGAGTAGTATGTATGTACTATGTACTAGTAGGAATGTGAATTCATTTTAGAACTACCATCGAATTTATTTTTATATGTTATCTGTGTGTATATATACGAGCAATAAGAACATAGGCTGCTTAATTTATTGACCACATTTTTGCCAAGGGCTTACTGGAAAGAACAGGTGCTGTTTCTCCTGATTGCTTAGCTCATTATAAGTTCATCCTTCGTAGCTGTGCTGTGCACTTGTCTGTTGTTGCCACAAGCTCTAGCGGCTACTACACAAAACTAATTTGTCTTACCGTGTTGGTTCTTTCACTGAGACTGCCTCGCAAACATCGTCAGAAGTACGGCACTTGTCACTTCCAGCAAGATATGTGGAACGGAATTATATAGGATTGGGTTAATTTGACACGATGGGGACAAAGGAATGAATGCCAGGAAACAAATTTATAAGGTCATGGATAATGAACTTACATCAGCTGTCTATAGTCTCTGTCACATAGAATTTAAACTGATATGGATGAAAGAGAATAAAGAAAGAGAAATATGATATCTACAATCATGTAGTGATTGTATCACTAGAATCAAAGAGACTATCCAATCATAATTCTTAGATTAATGAAAACATTAAAAGATTGTGTAATCTATAAGGATAAGTAAAAAAACAACTCATTATATGAGTTAACTTTAGTGTTGTCTACATATAACATAAAGAGTTGTTATAGACAGCAGCTGTATGTACCATTGTACACGCTCTAAAAGGCCTAAAGGGAAGAGAAAGACATCAATTCGCTATACACAAAAAAAAATGATCATTCACACTCAGATTTATTTGGTCTTAGCATCCAAACTAATGCTACTTCGGTTGTCATATGGACAGTTTTCTTTGGTCTTAGCATCCGAAACTTGTGCTACTGAGAATCTGAGATTATCTCCTATACGTCAATTGGTTTCCGGAGAGGAACTATACACAGCGTACGCTGAATTTTGCACCTGTTCGCCTCTGAGATGGACGGAGGGAGTCCAGAGATTGTGCCTGTAGACTCCCCGGACCCGGAGCCTGCATCTTCAGAAAGGTAACACAAACCAAAATGTTCTAGCTCTTGCTCTTCTACCAATTCCAACAATTCCACACCATTTCCATGTCAATTATTTAACTACTTTCTCAAATTAATACACGATAAATGAACATCATCGTGGTGCAAAATTTACTATGTAGAATCATGTTTTTTGTTTGGCGAGGTTGAGAAAAAGATTCGACAATTTGCCCTTGTTTCAATTCGCAGTGCTGATGACTGCGCTGAGCCTCTCAGCAGCAAGCTGCCCATACCGCCCGCCGAACTCGGCCTGTACCGCGCAGCCGTCGCGCTCCGGCTCGTCCTCCTCGCCCTCTTCTTCCAGTACCGTGTGACTCACCCGGTGCTCGATGCCTACGGGCTGTGGCTGACGTCCGTCGCGTGCGAGGTTTGGCTCGCCCTCTCATGGCTGACCGGTCAGCTCCCGAAGCTCTCTCCGACCAACCGCGTGACGTACCCCGACAGGCTAGCATCAAGGTACGTGTACGTTCTCTCTAACAGGATGCACGTATGGCATCTTCTCCTTGATGAATTACCATGTGAGGTTTGATTACCTCCGGAGGCGGACCGTGCCATGTGGCAAGGTCGGACGGCTCCCCTCCGGTCGGACCCTTTGCCTTGGCATGCATCGGCCACCGGCGAATATGTTGTGCCAAGGTAGACTAAGAACAGGACGATATCGTCCCTTTGTTGATTCGAGTCTGGCCAACCTAGTAGAAGCATTGATTGAAGGAAACAGTCTAGCTCCCATTCCTCTCACGCCCTGACGCCTCCTCCTCCACCTCCTAACCCTAGAGCAAGTTGGGATGGGCCTAAGGTGCGCGCGGCAGCTGATGGGCGACGACTGGAGCGGCAAGTCGGCGAGGTGAGGTGCCAATGCTACAATAGCTAAGGCTGGCAGGGGCACAGGATGGCAGCTGAGAGTAGAGGGCGTAGGCCATAACAGCGACTAGCGAAGGAGCCGAACAGGTGTGGCTTACGTTCAGTAGAATCTCTCTTGGTGTGATTCGTATTTAATTTGCCTGTTTCGCTAACTCGTTCCCAGATTTATGTGCTATAGTGTTAAAACATGGGTAATACGGTCTATCTGATCGATAATATGCCACATTGTCATTGTGCTAAGTGTGCAAATGTCATGATTGGTCACAGAAAATAATCAGAAAAATAAACAGTAGTAACTACGAGTAGAAATTAACTATTTGTATATGACTTAAAAGATGCTAACCACCTAACAAACAGTAAATGATATGCGGCGAAGCAGAGATGATCGTACTAAGATTTAATCCTGGTCCGTCACTTAATTCGTCTGTCCGTGTGTTGACTGTTGAGTCGGTCTGGCAGGTACGAGAAGGACGGCGAGCCGTCGCGGCTGGCGAGCGTCGACGTCTTCGTGAGCACGGCGGACGCCGCCAGGGAGCCGCCCCTCGCGACGGCGAACACCGTGCTGTCGGTCCTCGCGACGGACTACCCCGCGGACAGGGTCGCCTGCTACGTCTCCGACGACGGCTCCGACATGCTGGTCTTCGAGGCGCTCTTCGAGACGGCGGGCTTCGCGAGGAGGTGGGCCCCCTTCTGCAGGAAGCACGGCGTCGAGCCGAGGGCCCCCGAGTTCTACTTCGCGCGCGGGGTGGACTACCTCAGGGACAAGGTCGCGCCTTCCTTCGTCAAGGAGCGCCGCGCCATGAAGGTGATTAGTCTGATACTAGCTAGCATCAATAACACCGTGATCAGATTGTTAAGTGCCATAATTGTGATTGCAGAGAGAGTACGAGGAGTTTAAGGTGAGGATGAACTACCTCGCCGCGAAGGCGAAGAAGGTGCCGGAGGAAGGATGGCTTATGTCAGATGGCGCACCTTGGCCTGGGAACAATCCGAGAGATCATCCTGCAATGATACAGGTTAGAGCACCGTACCGTACCTCACATTCTAATGAAGTAATGATGCAGCATTAGTGCATTACATTGTACGTGTTAATTTTGGATTTGAGTATTTTTAGTCGATTCATCCGCAGGTTCTTTTGGGGCATTCCGGTGATCGCGACACCGAGGGGAACGAGCTCCCTCGGCTCTTCTACGTGTCGCGGGAGAAGAGACCGGGGTTTCAGCACCACAAGAAAGCCGGTGCGATGAACGCATTGGTACGTGCATACTTCCTGTCTAGAGATTGCATTTACTTGGAGGTTTGGAAGAGATCAGTTCATGAGTTTGCAATACTTTTCTGAATTGTTTTGGTCAGCTCCGGGTATCTGCTGTGCTGACAAATGGTTCGTACGTCCTCAATCTGGACTACGACCACTGCGTCAACAACAGCAGAGCTCTTAGGGAAGCAATGTGCTTCCTGATGGACCCGGGGGCAGGGAGCAGGACATGCTTCGTCCAGTTCCCTCTGCGGCTCGACGCCGACGACGACGGTTCAGACGACGATCGATACGCGAACCGCAACTCCGTCTTCTTCGATGTAAGATGATTAAGCTCACTTGCTCACTAGCTCACGATCTTTGCAACGCACCGATTCATCTGCTCTCACTAACTCTTGCCCTCGCAATGCTGCGGCTCAGATCGACATGAAATGCTTAGACGGCATCCAGGGCCCGGTCTACGTCGGGTCCGGATGCTGCTTCAACCGGAAGGCGCTGTACGGGTTCGAGCCGGCGGTGGCTGACGCCGACCAGGAGCCTCCGATCCATTATTATTGGAAGTGGTGTTGCTTCGGGAGGGGGAAGCGCGCGCTGAGGAGAAGCATGTCCGCCGTCCCCTTGCTGGACTCGGATGACTCCGACGAGCAGACCGAGGCGGGAAGAAGGCGGAGGCTGCGCTCGTACCGCGCCGCGTTGGAGCGGCACTTCGGACAGTCTCCGGTGTTCATCGCCTCGGCGTTCGCGGAGAGAGGGCGCGGCGTCCAGGAGCCCACGGCCGTGGCGGCCTCTCTCCTCAAGGAGGCCATCCACGTCGGCAGCTGCGCGTACGAGGAGCGGACAAGATGGGGCAAAGAGGTGGTTCTTCACCTGCAGCTTCAGAGAATCACACACACTCACGGATGTTGCTGTTCTCATGTAGATTGGGTGGATGTACAGCTCCCGCGGCGGCGGAGGCACCGTCGCTACGGGGTTCAGGATGCACGCGCGCGGGTGGGCGTCGGCGTACTGCGCGCCGGCGCGCCCCGCGTTCAGGAGCTACGCGCGGGCAAGCCCCTCGGACTTC
Source organism: Ampelocalamus luodianensis (assembly GCA_036346255.1). Classification (NCBI taxonomy): domain Eukaryota; kingdom Viridiplantae; phylum Streptophyta; class Magnoliopsida; order Poales; family Poaceae; genus Ampelocalamus; species Ampelocalamus luodianensis. Next base: position 65,284,156 of record CM070628.1, read on the forward strand.
CTCGCCGGAGCGTCGCGGCGGGCGGTGGCGGCGATGGGGATCCTGCTGAGCCGGCGGCACTGCCCCGTCTGGGCCGGCTGCGGCGGCGGGCGCCTGAAGCCCCTGCAGCGGCTGGGCTACGTGAACTGCGTCGCCTACCCGCTCTCCTCCCTCCCGTTGACCGTCTACTGCGCGCTCCCGGCGGTCTGCCTCCTCACCGGCAAGTTCATATTCCCGGACGACGTGAGCTACTACAACGGGGTCCTGCTCATCCTGCTTCTATCCTCGGCGGTCGCGTCGGTGGTGCTGGAGCTGAGGTGGAGCGGCGTGGCGCTGCGGGCGTGGTGGCGGGACGAGAAGCTCTGGGTGGTCATCGGCACGTCGGCCGCCATCGCCGCCGTGTTCCAGGGCATCCTCAGTGCGTGCACCGGGATCGACGTCGGCTTCTCGACGGACACGACGGCGTTGCCCAAACAGCCGGCTGAGGACGACGGCGAGGAGTCGATGGCAGCGCCGGAGACGAGGTCGGTGCGGTGGACGAAACTTCTGGTGCCGCCTGCGAGCGTGCTGCTGGCGAACCTTGCCGGCGTGGTGGTGGCGGTGTCGTACGGGGTGGACCACGGGCACCAGTCGTGGGGCCCGCTCGCCGGGAAGCTCGCGTTCGCCGGGTGGGTGGTGGCGCACCTGCAGGGGTTCCTCAGGGGGCTCCTTGCGCGGCGGGACCGGGCGCCGACCATCGCCATCCTCTGGTCGGTGCTCTTCGTCTCCGTCCTCTCGCTGCTCTGGGTCAACGTCGCGTCGTACTCGGCGCCGCCCACCACGCAGCAGACAATCTTTTGACAAAAACTCGAGATTTGTACACTGTGGGCCGTCCCCTTTCATCGTCGTCGTACATCATCGTCGGATGAAAGCGACATCTGGCACTGCAGTATACTGTAGAATTTTTTTTAGAAATAATATATTTTAAAAAAATATTTACAAAACTAGATCATCGCTCTAAAAAATTACAAAAATAGGTTCATGTCGCCAGTTCATCAGCGCGAGTTCTATCGCCGATTGAGCTGGCGGCAGAACACTGTCTGTGAGGCGAGTTCACGTCGCTAGTTCAAGCTGCGACAGAATCTATGAATTTTTAAATATAGCAAATAAACTTAAAAAATTACAAGATTTTTGTGGAGCATCCTGATAGAGTTTTCTTTCTTGTGTAATTTTTTCATAATTTTATACATTATACATTTGTCTCTAAAATTTATTTAAGTATACTATTTGTAGAATTTTAAAATATACCATATGAGGTCCAAAAATTATGAATTTTTTTTAACACTCATTACATAGTGTAATTGTTTCTGTAATTTTTTCCGAATTTTATATGCTCTGAAATTGTCTCTAAAATTCTGAATTTATGTTTCCGATACAGTGTACTTGATTGTATACTCTTATTTTTAGAGACAATTTCAGAGCATATAAAATTATGAAAAAAATACATAAACAATTACACTATGTAAGGGGCGTGCAAAAAAAAATTCATAATTTTTGAACCTAATCTGGTATATTTAAAAATTCTACAAAGAGTATACTTAAATGAATTTTAGAGACAAATGTATAATGTATAAAATTATAAAAAAAATTACACAAACAAGAAAACTCTATCAGGATGCTCCACAAAAAATTTTGTAATTTTTTGAGTTTATTTGCTATATTTAAAAATTCATAGATTCTGTGCTTGATTGAATGGCGGCAGAACTCCCCTCTGCAGGGTTCACTCGCCATTCAATGGCGATAGCAACCTGTCGCCAGATGAACTGACGACATGAGCCTATTTTTGCAATTTTTTGAGATGGTAACCTAGTTTTGTAATTTGTTTTAAAAAATATATTATTTCAAAAAAAAAATTGTATACTGTAACTGAGATTACTGTAGCAAAACATTATAGCATCAATGTAACAGCTGCTCAAGTCATTCTTATCGGATCGAACGGTTTAAATCCGTCGAATGTTACAATATTATTTACCCATAATATTCACAATGGAATGGCAGAGATGGCACAGTTTGCCGATCCTACCTGGGTTGGACCGTCGGGGGATCTATGATTTTGGAGATGGTTCCAGGAAGCGGCGGACTCAGACCATGGTAGGCCCTTGGTTTGGCACTGACTCACTGTAGATAAAATTTGTACGCCCACAAAACAGCAGCAATCAGGTCACACAACTTGCTATGCTGAAGTTGCAAATTTGCTGGGCTGTCTCGGCCTACTGAAAATAGAGGCTGAGGGTTTTCAACCCACCCCGGCCTAAAATTTCTTCTAGGCCCTTTTTGCTCACCTCTCCCGGTCCACTTGTTTGGATTATGTTTAGATTAGAGTAAATCCTAACTTAATTACAAACACACTTTGAACATCGGTCTCCAATACACATCTTTAATCATTAAAAATGGAAATACCACAGCTCATATATTTATAGCGTGCCGCACTCTTTTTAGCACCTTGTCTTCTATCCCACGAAACTGACGTGAAATTCCAACGTTTCAAACAAAAGCAAACGCGGGATGTGGTAGACTCGTAGTGGATCTTCTCTCGTCGAGGTTTTTGGGTCACGGGTCACGCGCTCCTCAGGCGACGTACGATGGTTCGCGAATCGCGATGTACCGTGTTTGCACTCTGGACCAAGTGCAGCAGCAGCAGCAGCCATTTTCCCCGAAATAGATTTAGACGCTACGGTGTCACCAGGTCGACGACACGCTTGCCGGAGCTAGCTCTCTTTTGGGCACGAGTAATTGACCCGTACGTACGTTTTCCCGAAATAGAGCCCAATAATTCACCTCGGACGACGCAGCGCAAGCTGCACCGCACTACAGTGCAAACGCAGCTTCTCGGAAAACTAGGGAACGAGATACGAGCGATATTCGTCCGAATACGTCAGGTGCGGGTGGAAAGTCTATTATGACTTTACTTATAAATAAGATAAAAGATAGGTAAGTTGTTGTATCTAGTAGGCATGATATATTTAGTTTTTTTTTTACTTCGACAACCAATGATTAGTTTCTCCGTATTCACTTTAATTACACTCCTATTGTCCAATGTTTTATGTAGGAGGTGCAAAATGAGCGGATATTTTTTGTCCGACTAAGCGACCGAAGACTCGCGGAGCGAATACAGGATGGAGAAATGATTATCCAATACTATTCGTGTCCGACTCTAAGAAAAAATACGAAATATAATATAGAGTAAATGATATCCATCCGTATCCGCTTCGATTGCATCCCTAACCGCACCAAGATTTTGCATTGCACAGCATGGCCCGTGGCTTCATTATTTGAATTCAGGCAAAACAGATGGGGCTCTTTCATATGAGCTAATTAAGTCCATTTGTTTTTTTTAAGTCTCGTTTGAAATACGGAAATTCGACAGGAATACGTGGAAAGAAAACAACCGTTCTAGCAAGATATGTGGCTTTGTATGAAATTCCAATAAGCACCTCGCGTTCAAAACGGGACCTATAGTGTGAAATTCTTATGTTTAAATGGTTTTGTTAAACAACATTTGACTGTTTTTTTGTCAAAATAGTCGAATTTTCATCCGTTCGATATGCTTTGATATTTGTATTTTTTTTCTCATATAATGAATTGAGTCCGTGTTTATAACGGGTTCACCACATTGTCGTATTTTGTTGGTATAGAATTTTATTTTATTTGTCTTTATTTTTGCTCAATCTCTCGAAGTATATGTTAAATTTTGAATCATGTGATGGGAATATGAATTATTAAGACTTTCGAGAATAATTACAGTGATCAAGAACAAAAATTACATAAATAATTTGACTATTTTGGGCTAATGAAGTTATGTATAATGAAGTTATAAATGAACTAAAATTTGACTATTTTGGGCTAAAAAAACAGCCGAATCTTATATAGAAGGATCCATGTTTAAAATGTAGCTTTACGGCGTTATTTGTTACGCGTTTATGATCTACTCTTGCCTGAAAAGTGTGTTACCGTCTAAATTCCCTTCATTCCATTTTCACACTTTATATTGTGACCGGTCACTAATATTGAGAAAGAATACTCCCAACATAAAATGCCGCTCATTATGGCAACTCCAATAGTGCTTTTATTTTTGTCTTTTAGCTATGTCACATCAACAAAATCTTACGTAGAGGAGAGAGGAGGAGGAGAGAGAGCACATGTCATCTCTTCCTAAGGGCATTTCTTATAGTGTATTTATTGTCGGCTCTTAGCTATGTCACGTCAATAAAATCCTATGTGGATGAGAGAGGGGGAGGAGAGAGAGTACATGTCGTCTCTTCTTGAAGAGACTGTTGTGTACGTGAAACAAGACATGATACATTAATCTACTTTAGATGACATGTAGGCCTGTTTCAAATAAAAATTATAAAATATAAATGTTAAAGAGTGTGTTAGAGACTATCTATTAGAGATGTTGTCTCTAAAGATGATGTAGCATATGTTAGAGACAATGTTATCTCTAACTATTGGAGATGCTCTAAAGAGACTGTCGTACACGCGAAACAAGACATGATACATTAATCTACTCTAATTGATATGTAGGCCTATTTCAAAGAAACATTATAAAATATAAATGTTAGAGAGTGTGCTAGAGACTATTTATTAGAAATGTTGTCTCTAAAGATGATGCAACATATGTTAAAGATAAGAACATCTATAACAGTTTGTTACTAAGACGAGAGAGAGAGTACTCAATCTAATAAAAAGAAACAAGTCTTTCAATGGATTGTTTCTTGAATTTGTGTCTAAGACTTTAATTGCTACAAATGTGTATGATTTTTTATGATCAATAATGAAATACAATTTTTATGGCTTGCATGTTTTAACTTATTTATCATATTAATAATAAAGTTGGACTGCACAAATAATCGGGTGAATATTTTGTTTTAAGATAGTGGGACCCACAAAACGCGTTTTTAGGTAACAAGTAAGTCTCCAATAGAGTATTTGGTTGTTTCTTGTGTCTTAGTTTTAACAATTTGATAGTTTCTTTATCTAGAAACAACATCACATTCTTTCCTCACCTTCTCTCCTCCACATCAGCTAAATGCTGATGTGGCAACCTCTTAATGTGCTGATGTGGACTGTTGTAAATGCTCTAAGGTTATCTCTAACTATTAAAGATGTTCTTAAGTGCTTTCGAAAGGTGGGAGTTGTGATTCGGTGATAATTCTGGATGATCATGCATAAAAGATGAGAATAAAGAGTGAAGTAAAACGTGTCTCCTCATTTTTAGCAATAGTTTGAAGAATCAGTTTACGCAAAATTATACACCATGTAAACCGAAATGGAGAGGTAGCATTACACAATACACTTATACACATAGCACGACCAAACAATGAGAAATGCTTCGCATACCATCTGTGTTGTATGACCCGCGTAAGACGATGTAGTCTCACCTGAGCAGCTTCTCTTGCGTGGGGCCAGATGATGGCTACCTCGCATCGTAGTACTATCGTACCGGAGAACGTCATATGTATAACATCACTCCCAAACAATTTGTACATGTATACACTCAAAAATCAAAATTGCGAGTTTTTGGCCTTGGCAACTTTTAGATGCGTATTTATATGAATGACCATCTCTGATTTTTTTACACAACTCCCCGGCCGCCACGTCGCCCTCTTCGCACGGGTGTCGTGAGGTGACGCCCCAGCTCGACACGTGTCCGACTGAAATTAGGGTTTAAACTTTAGCATTGTTCGTAAATGTTGTCTATAATATTACTCTATGTCATTTATAAACAGCACTAAGCATAGTTTCTATAATGTGTTGTCTTTTTATATATCTTTATAGACATATACAATATGTGTATATATGTATTATTATTATTCATATTACAGTATACCGCTACATAAGAATGCAACGTCTCCGTTCTTTACGCTCCTCGCGCCTCCGCATCATGTCTCCTCCACTTCTCCGTGAACTTTTACTCACATCCCCCGCCTCTGATGGGACGGGTACGCATCTCCCGAGTAGGCCTAGACCTGGCTTCCAGGTGTCGTTAAGCCAGTGGTGGGCCAACAACACGCCCCGCGCGGGAAACCCCAACACCGCGTCCACCAAAACCCCATGCACCGCCACCGCTCCACAATCGCACGCCTCCAACCCAGATCTGACGGCTACGAACACCCTCTCGCCCGTACACCAGGTTCACCCACTCCAACCACATGCTCTGTACTAATCACATCTCAACCATCCGACCCACGATCAGACGGCGCACATCGCGAATCGGTCCATAGACTCTACGCAGCGAGCTCCCCAATCACTAACCTCTGCATCCCACGATACACGCTTACAAGTACCCCGCACCGAGCTCTTCGCCTTCCTCCTCTTCACCTCTTCCCCTCCCCACTCCCTAAAAGTGTCGTAGGGTTTAGTGGTAGGATAGTAGTAGTTGGAGAGGTCACCAGATGGCGGCGGCGTCCAAGTTGTCGGATGGCGGCGGCGATCGGGACGCCAGCGAGTGGACCACCGTCTCTCGCTCCGGCCGCTCGGCCTACATCGCTCCGGCTCCTCCCTGCCGCGGCGGCGATCCGAAGCCGGCGACGACGGTGGGCGAAGTCGCGGACGGGGTGGCGGGGCTCGAGATCGGGGATGGGGCCCGGAGGCTGGACAAGTACGACATCCCGGTGGATGTGAGCGGCGAGGCGGTGCCCGCACCGGCGGAGGGATTCGAGGAGGCCGGCCTCGCGGAGGCCGTGCTCCGGAACGTGGCGAGGTGCGGGTACGAGAGCCCTACGCCGGTGCAGCGCTACTCGATGCCGATAGCGCTGGCCGGGAGGGACCTGATGGCGTGCGCGCAGACGGGGTCCGGGAAGACGGCCGCGTTCTGCCTCCCGGTGGTGAGCGGGATGGTGGCGGCGGCGGCGGCGGAAGGTGGAGGGGGAGGAAGCGGAGCGGATCGCCGTTACAGGGCGGCGTACGACCGCGCCGCGAGGCCACGCGCGCTCGTGCTCGCTCCCACCAGAGAGCTTGCAGCGCAGGTAAGGGGTTCGCTGTCCTTACTCTCTTTGATTCTCTTGCGCGGACGGGCGATGCCGAGTCCGAGTCGCTGTGCGGGCGAGCGCGCCCGTGCGTCTTGCAGATGTTTGTTTCTCGTGCGCGCGTGCGTTCCTGTTTCAGTGCGCGCAGTCGTGTTCCAGTAGCGTTGATGTCGCCGTGTCGGCGTTGGCGCCTGTGCGCTCCTGTGTTGTCTTGCCTGTGCGCGCGCCCGTTGTCGTGGGCGTGGCGTGCATGCCTGCGTTCGTGGTTGTGCTTATGCGGGTACACGCATACGAGGTCAGTGCGTCGCCTTGTTCATGTCTCTCCGTGCGCGCACTGTGCGGGCTCTGGGGCATGCCCGTCTGTGTGTGGCGGCGTGTGAGGGCGCATCCAACGCGCACGGTGCATGTGTGCGAGTTGGCACCCTCGGAATAGAGGATTGCATGGTTGCTCTCGGTTTGTCAGATATATTTGTTCCTTTTTACTTGAAATGTATTGCGCCTGAGCTGTCCTAGACTCTGTATGTTCCTTGTGATCGCCGCAGTGCATGTTTCCGTCGCTTAATTGCTTTTGCTCAGTGTATTTTTTGGATGTTGATTCGCTAAGATTGTCTTGTTGGCAAAACTTTGTGGTCTTTTTTTTTCATTGTTGGAGTAACAGTTAGTTTGCTATATCAATTTCAGTATGCTTTGCATGCTTGTACTGTCTTCAAATAATGTGGATTGCGTTTGTGTTTTTCATCCAACTTCTATTGGTTATGTTGTGGAGAACTAGCATGGATCGCTTGCCCTTTTAATTTTATTGGAGTTGCATATTTTGCGTTTGCATCTTGCACAATGGGCTGATTTTGTAAATTAATCTCAGTGCATTGTGCTTTATTATTCCTGATTGTGTGGCTGGGTGGATTGTGGTTGAATTGTGATTTGTGGAGGAGAAAATATATTTGTTGAGAATTTCAAATTCTTGCTTGCCTTCATCTGCATACTTTATTTGTGAACTGTGATCAGGTATCTACCCATGTTCTTATCGTTTTTACTTGAACAGTTTGACTTTCACAGTTGAGGATTTGAATCAAGTTATGGGTGGGCATCTGATTTCGATGGCAAACTAAAACTTGCGTGTTTGTTTGCCGCTGATGTGGAATTTTAAAGCAAGTTAGCAGCTTCTTTGTTTTGTTATCTATCCTAGCTTAGAAATGTATGATGCACAATTGGTACTTGGTAGTATTAGTATCCATTAATTGCAAATGTTTGGTGTTTCCTCTGTCTTCCTGTAACTAGCTTCTCGTTCCTCCCAAACACAATAAATCTGTTTGTGAAGTGAAGATGTTTCTGTTTAAAGGCCTTCTCTCTTGTTTTCGAAACAATTTCTGAGCAAGCGAGCATAACAACATATTGTTTTGCACTTTTGTGAACAAATCACAAATAACTTGTGCCAGCATTTTTTTTATTATTGAATCGGATTTGAGGGATTGTTTGTATTTATTATGTGGATCAAAATGCCTCTGTATACTTACTGAATCGCTTTAAATTTTGCATCATATTGCTCTGAAATACTTCTATAATGCTCCAATCAAATTTTGTAATGCAGGGAAATTTTCCTAACTACTAATTATTCTGTGGAACGTTGAGTATGCTGCTAATTCTATAATTGGTTTGCTATCCCTTTGGTCTGATCATGTATACATTTGTTCGTGTGTTAGTTGGTGTTCATTGGTGCATGAGTATGCACATGTGAATGCATGCTCCTGTGCCCTAGCCCCTAGGATAAGATTGTTTTCCACAACATCACTTTGTTCATTTGTAGTGTCAATATGTCATGCCTTTTATTGGAGTGATTTCAATGGTCTCTTTTATGTAAAATGTTATGTGAATGCAATGTTATCTGCATTTTTTATGTTGATATTTGGGCCTTTGGGCCTGGCGGCCTGCTTGGTGGTCTGTCATTTGACATATGTTTTTTCATTTACTTTTCCTATGCTTTCTTATGAATTCGTCTTCACAAGGGCATGAGAGGTGAAGGGATTTTGATTCATGTATGTTATTGTTACCTGTGGTAAGACTTATTTGCTAATGGTTTCATGTTTTAGATTTATGAGGAGGCCAAGAAGTTCTCTTACCAAACTGGACTCAGAGTTGTGGTTGCCTATGGTGGAACTCCAATGTATAACCAGGTGATTGTTGCTTGCATGCTTTCTTTTTTCTGCACTGCCTTTTGTTTCTTTGCCCAGGTGTGATGATTAGTTTAACTTGGCAAGTAGCTCAGATGTGCAGAAATGAGTTTTAATGTAGGAGTAGAAAAGATATCGGAGAATTTAAATCCCCAAATCCTATATTTGTCACGTTACCTGCAAATACTTGATGCAGCACTCAAAAGTAGCGTATGGGCTTTTGTTGCAAGAACACAGTATAGCTTTGATGGATTTTTATTTCATTTTTATGTTGTCTGTCTTTTTTGCATTGTCCATCTGACTAACTGCCTTTTCATGCTTGCTGGTTTTAGCTGCGTGATCTAGAGAGGGGCGTTGATATTCTTGTTGCTACACCTGGACGCCTTGTGGACATTGTTGAAAGATCAAGAGTCTCTCTTGAGGCAATCAAGTACCTGGTAATGGATGAGGCCGACAGGATGCTGGATATGGGTTTTGAGCCTCAGATAAGAAAGATAGTTAATAGGATGAATATGCCACAAAAGTCTGTGAGACAAACTATGCTTTTCAGTGCAACCTTTCCACCAGAAATACAGGTAATATAGATGTTTATACTTACTATCTTTGTATAAAGTAGGATCAAGAATGGAAAAGCTGAATGTTTTCATGTTTTCTGCAGCAACACAGCAACTTCTAACTTCCTCTAACATACATTGCCACAAAAATACTATGTTGTGAACTAGTACAACAAGGGGGTAAACATCCGTCAGATGGAGGTCAGACGGAGACGATTTGAAGTAGAACGATGCTAGGTGAAGGAGAGTACCGATTGAGAGAAGAATAGATCTAGAGTAGTTGGTCAAGGGAAGGACTACAGTTGGACTTTTGGGACTAGGAACTTGTTTATTCATCTTTGTTTGATTGATAATAGATACATGCTATCTCTTTTATAGGGATAACCTGACTTGACTTCTAAGAAACAATCTCTATTTATAAGAAAACATATCTCTACTAGATGGAATATATCTCTAAAGAAGTGAATCCAACTAACAAGGAAACTAACTATTCATATCTCTATTTTCCAACTATTAATGCCCCGGCGGGCATGGCATGAATAGTACTGCATGTACTATTTGCGCTCGCCAACGGTATTCCACACCCATGACAACTTCACCCTCCCTTCGCGATAGCTCGTCCTCGAGCTGTGGTGGAGGCCATGGCAGCGCCAAGGTTGGCTTTGGTGGCGTTACCCGTGGGGATGGCAATGGTGGAACCAACAGTAGCGCCGACACAGAGGACGACTGCAGCAGTAGGCGTCGTAGCACCATGACTGGCTCCGGTGGCGTTGCCCATGGGGATGGCAGTGGCGGAACCAACGTTGGCACCGACAACTCGACAACAGAGGCTGTGGTAGTTGGCTCTGATACCAATTGTTGTCATGAACCTTAGTTCATAATGGGGTAAATATCTGTCGGAGGGAGATCGGACGACGACGACTTGAGGTAGAATAGCGCTAGACGAAGAGGGCACCGATTGGGGGGAGAGATGGATCTAGAATAACCGGCCTAGGGGAGAGACCAAAGTTAGACTTGGGGACTTTGGAAATACTTCTTCATTGTTGATTGCTTGCTTAATGAAGATACAATGTTATCTTTTTTATAGAGATAACTTGAATTGACTCTTAAGAAAGAATCTCTAAATTATAGAAACAAACTAACTGAAGATAAGCTTCCAAACTAACCAAATCAATCTAATCTCTAACAAAGGAAACTATTTGCGGGCAAACAATGCATGCATGAACAGTGCATGCATGAACAGTACCACGCCCATGACATTACACTCCTCTCTGTGAAACAGCTCGTCCTCGAGCTGCAACATAGGGCGATAAACTCCTCTAATGGGGTGGACGAAATCTGTTGGAGCATCATTTTCAACGTCGTCTTCATCGACTCCATCAGGTTGTCTAGTAGGAATAGCTCAGCAGTAGAAGCTATGGTGTTGACTCTGATACCATTGTTATGAACCTTAGTTTATAACAGTATAAACACCGCTAGGAAGAAGGTCGGGTAGTGTTGGTTTGGTGGGATGCGAGATTAGGCTATAGACTGAGATGATAGAACCTTGGAAGGGAGACTAGACTTATTCATCTTTGCTTGATTGATAATGGATACAAGCTATCCTTTTTACATGGACGACTTGATTTGACCTTTAAAAATAATCTCTATTTATAAGGAAATATATCTCTATTAGATGGAATATATCTCTAAGGAAGTGAATCCAACTAACAAGGAAACTAACTATTTATATCTCTATTTTCCAACTATTAATGCCCCGGCGGGCATGGTATGAACAGTACACGGTTGCTACAACACTGCATGTACTATTCACACTCGACATACTAGCAAGTGGATAGCGCTTATATTTTATACTGCAGAAAGCATGTCATTCTTTATGTTGTGGTGATAAATTCTACCTCTCTCCAGAGGATTAATACATTGTTTTTTAAGATTTTTTTTGCTATTTACTACCATATTGTTGAAAACGATTAAATTGATATAGATTTGTCTGTGTTGGTTTAGATACATTTTACTAATATTCTACTTTCTTAATCTGATCTGATTTTCAGAGACTAGCTTCGGACTTTTTGTCAAATTACATATTTATCACTGTTGGGAGGGTGGGATCAAGTACCGACCTAATTATGCAAAAAGTTGAGTTTATCTCTGATGGGGAGAAAAGAGGCTATCTGCTAGATCTTTTACAAAAACAATCTGTCGGTGTGGCTAACAGAAAGGTATACAATTTGTTGCCATCTTAGATACAACAATCGGATTGGTTTGCTATTTCTTGCTTGAGGACTTAATCACCTGTTGGCTTGCATGTTTGTCTAGCTGCAGCAACCTCTTACATTGGTTTTTGTGGAGACGAAACGGGAGGCTGACTCATTGAGGTATTGGCTACACAGCAAAGGTTTCCCTGCAACAGCGATCCATGGTGACAGAACACAACAGGTGAAGACATTTGCCTGAACTCTAGTAGTTGCCTAACTGGTTCTTTAGCAGCAGTGTAACACTGCAATGACCATGCAATATATAAACAATTTGAGTCTGAAATATCTGCCATGCTGGTTTCATACCTCTTGTGGCCTCCATGGACCATGGCCACAGCTCCCAGCTTCATCTGGACCACCTGTTTTCATTTTCAACATTGAAAGCCTGAGACAAGATTGCGTTTTCATGAACATGATGAATTCTTGGTTGACAATTTCCTCCTGCCTCTCTTGATGCTGTATGACCTTTAATAATCACTGTTTTGGAGGTTAATAGTGATAACATAAGGTTCTGCTTGGAATATCTCTGCTAATGATTCAGTTATTTTTATCTACCTCTTGTCTTCGCTTGTTTCGTTTAGCTTAATAAAATAATAAGTAGTTTGTATTCATCATTGGAGTATTGATAAACGACTGTCTATATCTGCTATAGACATGTCCTACACAGATCCATACTAGTCATTGTCCCTATTACCATGCAATAGATTATGGGTTACATGGCACTCTTTTGGCATTCTCATAACAGTTTGATCAGCTTAGAGCAATAAATATTTTAAATTCCAGTTATGTTTTTTTTACTATAGACTGATTTGTATCTGCATGTTATTTGAAGGAGAGGGAGAGTGCACTGAAATCCTTCAAGACTGGCCTCACTCCTATCTTGGTCGCCACTGATGTAGCCTCAAGGGGTCTGGACGTCCCAAACGTTGCTCATGTGATCAACTACGATCTTCCCAAGAGCATAGAGGACTACGTCCACAGGATTGGAAGAACTGGGAGAGCTGGAAAGGCCGGATTCGCCACCGCCTTCTTCACCGAATCCGACCACCCCCTAGCAAAGGGCTTGCTGGAACTGATGACCGAGGCGAAACAAGATGTGCCTGACTGTCTCGTGCAGTACGCGGAGAGGCCATACTATGGAGGGTCAAGCTACGGTGGAAGAAACCGAAGGTCCAGTGGCGGTGGCAGCCGCAGGTTTGGCGGCAGAGATTATCGCCGCGATAGTGACTATTCTGGCAGCAGCAGCAGCTACTCTGGCGGCGGCGGTGGCAGCTACTCCAGTGGTGGGGGCTCATACAGATCAAGTGCTCCAAGTCCGCAATACTACCCTTCCTACCCCATGGGCACCGGGGACATCAGCGCCTCCGGCTGGGACTAGCCGGCGCCGGCGCGCGTAATCTCAGTGCACATACCGTATATGTTACCATGCTAAAATTAAATACGTAAGAACCAAAATGCGCCTGATCTAAGCTCGGTCTCTGCTGGCCCTTTTGCTTGGTGCACAGAGGTAAGAAAGTAGCAGAACGTTCTGTTGGGAAGTTGGCTGGGATTTCACATGGATGTGGTGGTGACATTCGGATGATCAGACTCCACAAGGCGCCTAAACTTGCTGGTTATGTTATTGTAAGCGGCGAATGACAATGCTATATCTACTATTTACGAAAATATTTAAGAAACAACCTCTTTTAATTATGGTACTCAATTTAATACGAGATGTCTGTTTTTTTTATTTAATGGTTCATATTAGTTATGATATAGTTCTACTATACTACCACTATATGCTACTGGTAGAATGTATTCTACCATGCATATTACTGCTTTGTTGCCTACCATCCTCTGCGTTCCTGTCGCAGAATTTGTAAGAACGTTTAGTATGGATAACGATCCAACAAGGTGATCTGGTGATGCAGTTCCAATTGTTGGTGCGTCTATTTCTGGGATGCCATTTGGAGAACCTTGAACTGAGCTTTATAGGAATAGCTGACATGTTCTCATGGCTAGGGAATGCATGTCGATCTGATTTGGCAAATGTTTTATAGGTTGAGATGCTGCTTGGCGCACCAAAAGATTCGAGTACCCCTGTGTCATACCTGATCTGCGTAAAAAGCAGTATCACTCACTTGCCGGAGCGAAGGAAGGGACACTGTCCAGTCGTCCGCCACATCCAAATGGTGTGGCGCGCGTGCTCAATGGCTCATTTCTCGTTTGGAATGTAGGGTTTTTACATAAAACTCATTGAAAATAGTTCAATTGCAGGAAATTTCGGCGTCCCGTTTTGTGGGTAGTGGTGCTGTGGCACAGTTGCGGCCTAGTGACCCCAATCCAATCAACACATAACGTGATAGCCACCCCAGCCCAACCGAGGCCATGTGGCACATAACCTACTAGCCAAGTGTGTTGTAACGGAAACACATACCACGTACCAAACAATTTTCATGTTTTTCTATTACATTCATCGTGGAAGCATACAAATAAATACCAAGTGGATGTCTCGCCATCATAGGCCCTGTTTGGTACAGCTCCGCTCCCAGTTTTTGCAATTCCAACTCCAACTTCACTCTTGGATCTACTCCTCTGAGAAATTGGAGCAGTCTGAGGAGGTGTTTGGTTAGAAAAGTAACTCTCACTCCATGAATGAGAATGATCTATATAAAAAGACGAGAGCACCCTTGGATTTGTGACTTGTATTTTTTTTTCAGATTTATTACTGTTCACATGGTATTTTCTTGAACTCCATATTATTTTAAAATTCGCACTTGGAGATTTTCTTGAATCATTTGCAATCGCAGCACGGGATAGACGAGGAGCTGCAGAAATGATGCGTGATAGATCCAACGCACAAACAACTTCCCCGGTTCTCTCAGTCATTGCGAATAGTTGGTCCTCGTGTTTGGAACGCAGAGAATGCACAGTTTGTCCAAAAGCAAACGACGACTTGCTTGTGCTATTTGATCTATTGGTTAATCGGACCTTGCTTGTGCTTTTCTAATTGCAGCATCATGTTTGGACTAGATTTTTGTGGGTATGCCACCAAGAAGGTTCACGCCATCCTTACCAAGAACGGATGTGAAGCATCATGTTTGGACCCGATCGGCTAAAGCATGTGTACACTTAGTTAATTTTGCATAAATATAAACGAGTATCATAGAGAAAAATCCATAAACTCAAACAGATGAAGTTCATAACAAAGGTTCTAATTCAATAAATATCATAACAAAAGTAGAATTGGTTACTGAACAATTCCAAGAATCTTATGCTAGCTAGGTCAGCAATTCAGAAGATATCTCAATATCTAGAATCACATCAAGCTCAAATATGTAGGCAAAAATTTTGGTTCAGTCACAACATGAATCATGAATGAATCAAACATGACATCTGAAAAGATAGCTCTCATTTACAGAACAATATAGACTAGCCAAGCCCAGGGTTCATCATAACTTCATACAATGTTACTGTCTACCACAGTGCAGAGTAACTAGTGTCAATTACAACCGGATCAATTGACTGGATTGATCACAAGCACAGGTGATATGATGCTGCAGCAAACGTCATCCAGACCAGGACCTAAGCCTAAATTCTACATAGCATTAAGCAGCACATGACTGCATAAACATCTAATTCACATTACATTAAACCATGGATTTCTACATGCCTGCTATCTTTTGATTCGCACATCTTGGGCTACCCATCTTCCTCATAACCTGCATTGCATAAATTAGTTCACATGATTAGAATAACCTAACCATTGAAATCACAAGTAAACATCGAATTCTAGATAGGCGTACCTCAAGTCATTTGAGTCCACTGAACCAGGGCTACTATCTAGGCCATGAGGGAGGAGCCGGGGAGAGAGGACCGGGCCGGGGAAGAAGTCGCCGTCGAGGAGGAGCCGGGGAGAGAGGCCGTGCACTGGGGTGGAGTCACCGGGGGGGGCGTCGGGTGGAGCCGCCGGGCGCCGGGGGGGAGAGGCCGCGAGCGTCGGGGTGGAGCCAGGGAGGGTGGACTCATCGGGGTGGAGTCACCGGGGGGAGAGGCCGCACACGTCGGGTGGAGGCGCCGGGGTGGACTCGCCCGCCGCCCTGGCGTCCCCTTGCTACGAACGGGGGAGGGGATGAAAGAAAGGTTGCGCAGGGGGAGAGGCCAGGTGCGAAGGGTTCAAGGGAGGCGAACAGATGGGGGCTGCGGGTTGGGGGCAGGGTATATGAGTGGCATATTGCGGGTAATTACTCTCAACTTCTAGGGGTATTTTGTTTTGTTGGTCCGCAGCTCCTTATTCGGAGCAAGGTTCTACCCGCTCCCAAAATTTGCACTACAGGCTACTCTACTCCCGGTTGCTCCAACTTCAAAAAATTTGTGGAGCAACCCCGTTTGGCACAGCTCCACAAACTCCAACTACGAAGCTAGGAGTTGGAGCTGTACCAAACAGGGCCATAATATATTTCACAACTACAATTCATAAATCTTTCTAAATGGGCACGTTTGGAAGAGTTTCTATTGAAAATTGTCATCAGAGACAGAAGACCAATATCTATGTTGGTGTAATGTAAAATAGATGAACACAAAAGAGGTAGGTGTTTCGCTCTATGTCTCAGAAAATTATGACCAAATCCAAAACTATTGTTCAAAACAAACATAAAGTAGGATCTATGATTGGACCAAATGCTGGTCATGCAACTCCACCATTAAGAACTGTACATTGCCAACGGTCAACCACTTGCACTAAACAATGAAAAGAATCCTCACAAAAAAATAAAATAACAACCAAGTATTTTTGGCATGCCAACTAAATGAGACAGGAAAGCAAAGTGACATTTGAATATTGCAGTTAACTTGCCCAATGAATTTCTTGAGCCCCTGATAAGGCTATGGAACTTCTTGAAGGTCTTGTGGAGCCGATATGGAAAGTGGATCACAAATGCTTTACTGTTCCCATTGACATCCATCTAGCTACAAAACAAACACCACCACCACCATGTCACACATTAGTGGCTCCTTTATGTTATCACAATAATTAGAAGGGGTGCCCCTATACGCATATCACTATTCAGATCAAGTCCAAATATTGCTTAGTTAAAAATCAACATTTTAGTATACACTGATCCAATTATCCTACTTCTACCGCCTTCTTCCAATTCATATTTACCCATTAAATTTAATCTACAGTCAGAACATAAACAAAAAAACATCATATACATTCAAGTTCAAGGCAGTCAACATAAAAGTAAATGGTCCAAAAAAATTAACCTGGCAACAATAAGCCAACAATCAGATTTCTAATTTCTTGCCACTAGATGAATAGCAGCACAACACTTAAAAGGCTAGGATTTTTGTTGCTTCCTTCCAGCCCTATAGAAATTCAAAAAACATGATGCATATTTTCAAATAATTGGTGTTACAGGTTTCACAAACTACTTCTGATGACAATAGTCTGGAGATGAAAGCCTTTAGGGCAAACAATCGTATTTGTGATTCCATATACAAAAAAGCATGTAAAGACACAACAGTTCAACATAACCTTACAAATAATCAAAACGTAAAGGTGGACACTTGGTATATTGAAACATCATGATCAACTATAATATTCTTATCTCAATTTGACATTTTTTTTACCTTCCTCAGAAGAACCTTATCAAGGTCTTGCTTGTCATTAGCAGTGATTTCATTCGCATACAACTACCTTAGGTAATTTCGGATACTGCATAGCAAGTTGACATCCCTATACTCGTGCATTGTAACATATTTTAAATAAATGATAACATAAGTTCTAAACTCTCAAAAACAAAATAATCTAATTTTCCCTTTAAACATAAGTAACTAGCTTTTTACTAAATACTTGAATTCTTGTGTGTTGCTACGACCTGCGCCATGCCTTCGGTGTCGGTGTAGAGCCCGACCGAGATTTGGTGTGGCACGTTTTGCCACCGTTGTTGATCTTAGCATATACCATGCCATTGGCTCTGCCATGCATCGCACTCACCGCTATGCTTGGCTTACACCACACCCTTGGTTCCGCCGCTACACCTAGCCAAGCTCCGTTAAATCTAGGATGTGGTGGAATCAACTATTCTTTAGAAACTCGGTTAGTCAAAGTTGATAAGGACATATCCTACTAAACAATCAAACTACATGCGGATGTAAACAAGGCCAAATGGTTAATTAAACAAATGTTTACCTTATCCCACTCAACCAAACTCACAGAAATGACCAACCTTGAACAGTGTGAGAAGGGAGCCAAGAATTCTGAAAATAGAAATGCGTAGATGCAAGGATTCAAGTTACAATAATAAAATCTATCACCAAAACCATAGTATAATCACACCATACTTAACATGTAATTAAGGCTCTAGTACCAATTCACGGTTCTGCGTCTACACTCTACAAGGGGAAATGCAAACCCACGGAAAAAGTACAATCTCATAAAACCATTATACCAACAGAATGAATATTTGAATTTGGAATCTAACTGAATCCCAGAAACATATCAAAATACAAATAAGCTTGCGTTTGTTTTAAAAAAATGTCACCCAAACAGAGAAATAACTCCTTTCAATTGTCTTGAGAACCAACAATGTCTCACATCAAGACCCATTCCACCTTGTTGACCGCCATCATCACACAGCTTCAACAAATTTTGACAAACAAATTATAGATTAGTTATAGATCAATCTATGTATAGGAAAATTGTCATTACCATTCTAAAGGGGGGAGGTTCTGGTTGTGACAGGTCTCAATCTATTATGGTCAAGTCACAATCTCTGAACAACACAACTACTGCGTTGACATGTGAAATAGATCCTACCAAGAGAACAAAGTCAAGAATAGAAACACAATCAATCAATTCGGCGATACCAATACCAACAACTCACATACCAAGAAAATGATCGAGACGTGGTCAAGCTCATAAACAGGCACACCAATGAACACCAGGATGTGGACACGGCTCACCACCATAGGTGGCGGCGGCGTACTTCTTGGCTGGGCGCTCGGTTAGACCCACCAGCTGCGGCCGCAGAGCGCTATTGTCACTCTCCCGAGGAAGGTACGAGCTAGCTGGGGGCGGCGACATCAAGTGTGGTGGGCCACAGGGGGAAGCTGGCCGGGGTATGGTGGGGACAACGTCTAGGGAGGAGGAGTTGGTCGTGTGCGGTAGCGAGTGCGACTTGCACTGTCTAGGGGAGGAGGAGGTGGCTGGGGTGGCCGTGAGGGCAACATGTGGCTTCTAGAGAAGGAGGAACTGGTAGGGGCGACAGGGAGGATGTGTTGGCCAGGTGCCGTGTGGATTGAGAAGGTAGGAGGTGGGTTGCCGTCTTGGAAGAAGGGAGAGGGAACGGTGGCAGAGACAATGTAGATATGGTTAGGGAATCAAAGGAGGATGGGAGTGGAGCAAGGTTTTCATGGCCTCATGGGGGTGATGCTGAGAGGGGCGTAGATGGTTGGGGGCGGGCATTTTTTTTAGAGTGGAGTGGGCAATTATGATGACTCAGTTGTCAGCGCGCATCGTTTGTGAGGTGGGAGGGTTGGGGAGAGAACAGACCACCACCAACTTGTATTTTTAAGTAGTAGAGATATCCAACAGCTACTACGGCCGCTAGCCCCTTATGCCTTGTTTGAGCCATTGGATCAAATGCCACTTTATCCGGCTAACAATTGTTCTACCTTCTCCCCTATTTTCTCTCCATCCTTTATCAAGTAACTTGCCAAAATCCTATTGTCGCCCCCTTTCTCATCCCTTGCACCTCTGCATCCATCAAATATATAAAAATAGGTTATTCATTCCCTCCTAGCTTCTCTTATGTGAATTAAAAAGGTTTTTTTTATATGCCACTACAAAATTCTCGGATTCATGATCTGCTACTACAAAACACATCTTCCCTTACATACATTGCATTTTTTAAATCTTACCATTTTACGCCACTATTGACCAAATTCCATCGATCAAAGCATGATAGAGCTGTGAAAAGACAATTTTGTCTGTTGTAATTTTCTTTTGGAAATTGCTAAGTAGCACTCGAGTGTTTTTTGTATAAAGGAATACTCTTTTTTGGTCCGTCCGATGTGCGTCGTCATTAGAAAGATACACGAGCCATGGGAGAAGACGAAAACGGGTTGACGTATGGGAAAAAATGGGAAAAAACGCCTACCACACCTTGAATACCACACCTTTTCTATTCCCCTCTCAGTGTCCTTCGCCATTTTCTAGAGGTGTCCTCCTCATTCCCCATCCATACTGTTCATGTATTTTGTTCATCTTTGTTTCTCTGCTCCCCCATCGTCGTTCGTGGAGCTCGTCAAGGGCCCCTCCAGACTCGAGAAGGTCGTGCTCCGCGGTGCGTGCAGCTGCTCCGTTGAGGTATCCGAATCAAACCCTCCCGTCCTCTCTATCTCTCTCTCCTTTATGTGTCGTGCGTGCGTGCATGAAGTTTGTGGGTTGGCGCATGCGTGCTCGTGATTCATTTTGATTTGCGTGCCATTTGCACAGATCCGATGGTCAACGAGGTTTTTGGTATTCGGATGTGTCATTTCGTCTGCTTTTATCCCCGTTTTGGTTGGATAATTAGTGGTGCATTGCTTGATCCGCGTGTTTGCAAACTAAGAATCTAGCGGGCTGAGATGTGGCTACGGTTTTAGCCGCTTAATTTTGTGTTAGAGGCGTAGTTTAGTGCGTGGAGGTGTTATTTATGATGGTTTTGCGACGCGATGCGTGATTAGAGTAGGTAGCACCTACTAGTTGTTAGATATTTTGGTCGCTTTTGATGTTTGATGGTGATTTGTTAGGTCGTTATTTAGTATGTTCGAAATGCTGCAATTTACTCTGTAGATTGCAGAAAGGTGGTACTGGAAGATTTGTTTAGTGATAATAACCATGTGTTTACTGTTTCCTAGATTTTTTATGTGAGTTTTTATGGTTGTTGATTCTTCCTGGGAGGGAGAGGGGGAGTACGCTGAGTTTGTGTACTCTAATCTGTAGTATAGAGAGTGGGAGAGGGATAGGGGAGTGGGATGGAGGAGGGAGGGAGGGAGAGAGATAGTGAGAGAGTAGGGAGAGAGATGGCTCCATGGCTATAGGGAGGCCTTTTTTCTGCCGTAATCAAGGTTTTAAGCGAGGGGAGAGTAAATGCCACACTGTGATTTTTTTGGTTGGTTGTGAATGCATAACAGAATGGAACAATGGGGAGAGGTGAGGAGAAGCATGGGTGATTATTTGTTATGAAACATTATGTTTTCTGTATGATCTATGCAATTGTGTTAAGATGTAACTTTGGAATAACATAGCTACCATGGCTTTTTTTGCATTGTTATATGTTTGGTTTTCTCACCTCTGTATAGTTTTCAGGAGAGCTCAAGGTGGAGGGGATTAAGAAAGCTGATCTCCTTTGTTAGTTAGTTTCTGATTGATTAAGTTTTTCTGTTTTTATATAGTTTTTTTACGTCGGTGTGGAGACAGGTTAGTGTGAAAAACTGGGGGGGGGGGCGGTGAGAGTCATGAACTAGCAGTGTAATGATCTAATAGAAGTACAATGAACTAGCAATGCAATGGTTAATTTCATAGGTGGGTAGTGAATAGATCTAAAATACCAGTGTTGATTGGTTAATTTCAAGAAGGTGTATTTTGTTTGTTGGAGTGGTGTTTGATCCGAGTTGTACTTGTTTTGAAATATTCAAGGTGATCAGTTACTTGAGGTTTTTTTTTAAGATGTCCTTGAGGGTCCTTTTTCATTTTTCAATTTTTTTTGTATACTTGATTATGATTATGACAACACGGGGGAATAGACATGTGTTAGGTGGGGGTTTTTTTTTTGTTTCTCCACATTTGTATTTTCGAGGAAACTAGGGTTCTCAAAAAAGCACCATCTTGAAATTTTTGAAATAGGGGGGTTGTAATTTTGTTGTAAAAAATTTACGTGCATTTATTTTCAATTTTACATAATATGGTATTTGTAAAAAAAACATTTTTATATCATATATAAAAATATTGTTACATAAAAAAAATGCCTTCGTAAAGTTTTCATGCCCTAGTGTGTAATGTATGAGTATTTTGGGCATGATCTACATACACTCTGCAACAAGCTTGTAAATGAAGTAAGGCATGCGCAGATGCACATCATTTCTTTGTGTTCTTTGTTTCATGAGATTTTTGACTTTTTCGAGTATGAGTCCTTTTTACTGTTTTCTTTGTTGTAGCATGCATGTGCTGTTATTTGTATTTCTAAAGAACTGAACAGGTAGGATGTGTTGTTGCTAGTACTCTTAACAGACATTAGAGCGGATGCCCTTGTAACACCCTGGCTATTCGGAAGCCAAGATGTGACTAAGATTTACAATCCAAAACTGAAACTACAATTATCTTATTTAAATCAACGACACATAAAAGCTAGATAACAATTAAATAATTCTACTCACAATTCTAACAAAGAAATTTCAGCAAGTTACTAAACTCAAAATCACAGTTTAAACATCGCCAGCACGGACATAAGCACCATGAATAAAATCCAACAAGTAATAAGCATCATCCATTAATTGAAACTATGAAAAGAACCAAAAGAGGTGCCACTAGGCCATTTATTACAATACTCAAGTCTCATTGAAGTAAAACAATGGAAATATTATTATGTGTTAGAGGTGTGTAGCAATGTGGTATGCAAATGTGAGCTAAACTTCCCCAAGAATGTCATCCTCGATGGTCACCTAAACAATAAACAAACAAGCATGAGTCCAAGACTCAGCAAATACAATTGAATATCATAGACAACATCGAATCAAAGATAATCATTCTCAATATATCGAATACATAAGAAAAATGCCACACTCTTGATGGAAGTATGAAAATAAAATCCACTTCTCTTCTGCATATACCGGTATAGCCAGTGATACACCCGTCCGTGTTCACTCAGGCACGTATGAAGAATATTTCATACGGGGATCTATTTGCCCATATTAGAATGATGGGACTTGCCCATATTGGAATGATGGGTCTTGCCCATATTGGAATGATGGGACTCTCAATACCCACTCCCGTAGGTGAGGCATGAATGATTGAAATGAAGGAATGAAGTGAATGCATTCTATCGTAATAACAATTTGCTATCACCAATGAACAGAAACATGTAAAGCACAAAAATATACATAATTCACAAGAAGTAATTATTTCATAAACATATAACCAGATGGAACATCATCCATAAGACAATCCAACTTGTACTTGTCTTTCTCTCTGTAGCACGTTGGGAGGGAAAGAAGGTGAAACCAACCCCAAGGTCACTCCACCTACAATAAATAATTTACTCAACACTAGCTTGACAACATAACAACAACGCTATTCGCAACGCACTTATTCGCACTCCCAAAGCTCATGGTTCAATTATTTAATCTATGTCGTATAACAAATAATTGGCAGAAAAAAACAGAACTGGACAATGATCCTTCTAAACTACATAACTCACTATCTATTAATCATAAAAATGCATACTCAGTTTCTATGGAAAGATAACAAAATTATATACAAAAACTTAGTTGGTGAAATCTCCAAATTCTGCCTTTAACTAAACATAACAGATAGATGAGAACTTACTGTCAGAGTTGACAGAAAAACTGGACAACAATAATAGAACAACTATAACATTCAATTGGTTGATCTAAAAATTGAGTTCTTTATCAATCTAGAAAGCTTAGAAAATTGCCTACAAAAGTCATGTTGGGAGACAACCCTAATTCGGCCATTAACAATTTCTTATATATTAGTTAACACGACTATTGTAATCTTAACAGGGTTCTGGATAGCAGGAATGAAATCATCATAACTTCCAAACTACAACTCTAAATAACGTGAACTCAGATCCTACTGAAACCTAATAACATTTCCCACAATTCTTTATGAGGCACTAACCTCTAATTTCGCCTTGAACTAGACGAAAACTGATGAACAACAAGACTACAAATTATCGATTCAATTGCAGCAGGAACAATGATTCGCTAATCGACAACAAACCATAGAAAATAATTGAACCAAATAGCGAGGAGTTGATATTTACCCTAGAAGACACGTGTGAAATCGCTGAAATTCCCGCGAGGTTCTCCTCTCCCCTTTCTTCTCCTTTTCCTTCACTTTTCTCCTTGGCCGACCACAATAGGAGAGCACTACCAAGAGGGAGGGGAATAGCAACAGAGTGCAAGGAGGAGGGTGTCTACTGTAGCAGGGTATTGTAGTGGCAGCGCTACTATAGCAGAGGCATGCTACAGTAGTGGGTTAGGGGAATAGCAATGGTGGTCGACCTCCCTCCCACCTCTTGGGCTTCGTGGACCAAAGGCCCGAGGCCCAAGTTCTCAAACTACTGTGAAAAAAAACCTTTTTAATCCTTCTAAAATTCTCTTTTAAGCAATTTCCTCCTTTAAAACATTTCGGCGTATTACAGCCCTTTTGTTGTCCATGTGGTTTTACTCGCTTTTTTCTTCAAACTGGTGATAGTCATGTTATCAATTTTGTGATGGCCAAATAACATCTCAGCATTTTATTTTATTATTATTAGATGAGAACAAGTTGGTACTTGATTTGTTCATGGGAGCACGATTCATACTTCAGTTTTTTTTATGGCATAGCCCTATGTATTTTTCATCGAATTTGATGCAAACTGTAATAAACCAAGACTGAAATTTGATGTAAAAAATTTACATACAATTATTTTCAATTTTACATAATATGGTATATGTAAAAACATTTTTATATCATATATAAAAATACCTTTTATGTAAAAAATGTTTCATAAAGTTTTCATGCCCTAGTGTGTAATGTATGAGTATTTGGGCATGATATGCATACAATATGCAACAGGATTGTTTTGAAACATTTTGTTTCTATCATCTATCTGTTAGATCTGTGATATTTTGTGTTAAGCTTTACCCCTGGATAATGTAGCTAGCATGACTTTTTTTTGCTGTGTTATATGATTGTTTAATTTTGGTTTTATTACATATGTATAGACATGTTTACTTTTCGGGAGAGCTCAAGGTGGAGGAATAAGAAAGCTGATCTACTTGCAGTAAGTTTCATATTGATTTTGTCTTTTCATATGTGTATTTTGTTTTACCCTTCCAATGTGATTGATTTTATCCTCTAGTGAATTTCATATGTGTATTTTGTTTGTTGGGGTGGTGTTTGATCTGAGTTGTACTAAATCTTCTATGTGATCAGTACCCCTGGTTTTTTTCAGTTATTTTTGAATTGATGAGTGAGAGGAGTGGTGTTTGATTCCATCCTGGGGTTACAAGGGGATGAACTGGTAAGTGAGATTTTTGGATTTGTAGTCGGTATATAGCTATGCTAAAAAGCTTAAGGTCTGCCCTGGTAACATATTTTTGCTCGTTCTTTGATCCACGGGTAGGTTTTCTGGTTTTTTGAATTGATGAGTGGTATAGAGTGTGGGAGAGGGATAGGGGAGTGGGAGGGAGGAGGGGAGGGAGAGAGCTATGAACCAGCAGATTTGGGAGGGAGGAGGGGAGAGGGAGAGAACTATGAACCATCGCTTTTTTATATGAGAGTGGTGTGAAAAAATCGAGGGCGGTTGAGATATATGAACCAGTAGTTCAACGAACTAATAGCAATGTAACGAATTAGCAGTTCAATGGTTAATTTCATTTTTTGTTTTTTTAATAGCAATGCAAAATGCTATGAAATTCTTACTAGGGGGGATGGGTAGTTCATATCTCTGGAATAGCTGATTGGCACTAGGTGGGTAGTGCAAAATTCATATTTGTATTTTGTTCGTTGGGGTGGTTTTTTATCCGAGTTGTACTCTTTTTGAAATATTTAGGTTGATCAGTTACTCGAGTTTTTTTTCTTTCAATTTTTTGTCTAATTGATGAGTGAGAGGAGTTTTGTTTTGACTCCAAAATGGGGTTACAGGGGGGAGGGAATGAACTGGTAAGTAAGCTTTGGATTTGTATTCGGTTTATATCTACGCTAAAAAAACATAAGGTATGTCCTGGTAACATATTTGATTTGTCTTAAACATGTTGTTCTACTACAAGCTAATCAACATAATCAAAGGTAAAAACATATGTTTTGTGTATTTAGTTTTGAACCCTACTTTTATTTTTGTATTGAAGGTAACATGTGTTTTTTGTATTATGTTTCTTGTACCTCTACATTTGTAGTCAGAAGGTATTTATTTTTTGTTTGCACAATCACCATCTTGAAAATTATGGATTCAAAGCATACAACATAACTAGCATATGACACTATTTTTACATGAAGCACAAATTAATTTTATACATTACAACATACGTAAAAATTGCCTTAATCTTATATAAAAAATACATATTCCAGGACTCACTTTACGAGGATGATAGCTCTTTCCATCAAAATCTAAAATATAACATTGTAAGGATATGTTTTTGCTTGTATCCTCCTTTATTTTTTTATTTATTAAGGCATAGTTTGGCCAGGGGGGTTGTATGCATATTTTTTTATAGGTACGTAATTTCAAGGTAACTTGGCAGGAATTTGTGAAGGAGACCCCTCCTGATTTCCTCGATCAATTCAAAATAGAGTTCCCCCATGTACCCAAGCAGTCTACCAGGTAAGTAATGTTTACATTATTATTTTTTGTCATGTTTAGATTATTATTTTTGTTTGTAGAGGTTCACCAAGTTTAAGTTATGTTTTTTGTTTCATCATTTTTGGTTTGCTTGAGTACTTCTGTTCTTCTTTTACATTTTTCCTGTTTAGGGTTCGGTACTTCTGTTACATTTTATTTATTTTTTCTTTCTCAGTTTTTAGTTGGTTGATGTTTGTTGTGCGAGGTATCAATTAATCATTTATATATCTGCAATGTAGTTTTTTCTTAGTGTGTATTAGTTAGCATTTTTTTGACGATATTTTTTTGCCACTGATTTAAGTACTAAGCAACATGCACATTGCCAGAAGCATCAAAAGAAGGTGGAGTTTCAAAATTGCTTGTAGCAACTACAACCTTTTGTTCTTGTCAAAACACATAGAGCTACTAGTGAAGTTATGCTACTTTTATATGTATGTCAGATTGCACGCTACTGATGTTGAAGCAAGCATATAGCTCTTTTTTTATATAAGTTTTTGTACTCAGTGATGTTGTGAGTTATGTCCTTTTTTACTTGGTGTTCGTAGCATATTTTTTCCTAGCGTTTTTTTATATATATACAAAATATGATTGTGTTTTTTTGACATGGGAATCAAGCTATTTTGTTACTGTTGCACGAATGGGTTTATAGGGTTTTTTATTTATGATAATGCCTCCAAAGTAGCCAAATTGTAGGCTACTCTAGACACTGTTTTGTATTACCTTTTTTTTTGTAATTTTTTTGTTTGTAGTCTACTATGTGGGCACCATTTTGTAGGAACAAGCAATGAAGTCTAGCCAGTTCTGATTTTTTAAGCAAAGTTATAGTTATAGGAGATAGAAACACATTCTCCCACCCCAAACCGCTCTTATTTCAGTGATTTCTTGGTCCCTTGACGCGTCATTGCCAGGTTCCTCGCTGTTACCATTCTTTTACCCCTGTTTCTTGCTTTCAATGAGCAACAAGAATTTATTTACGTCGGCAATTTTGTTAAGTGGTTTCGTGAGGTGGGGAAATGCTGAAATAAGCGAAGGAATATTTCCACTTCTTGACCGATCTTCCCCTGAAATCCCCCTCTCTTCCTCCCTTCCTCTTCCTTTCTTTCTCTTCTACTGTTGAATCCAGCATGTATCCATGCAAAACATGCAACAACCTTATCTAGTGCAAAGCAACAACAACAATGCAATTAGCAGGTGCTGGCGGTGCTCGGCAGGGAGGCTGGTGGCACGCTAGGAAGGCAGGGAAGGGGCGCGTAGGAGGGGGGAGGGGGTGGCGGCTAGGTCAAAGGCTGCCGCCCCCTCGGCTGTTTTAAGTCGCCGGCCCACCTTGGGCCAAGGCACCGTGGGCTGAAAAGCGTATGGCCCAGGTTTTGACAGAATTTCAGAAAACTCCTCTAATTAATTTTTGTTCTCACTCTAAAGCGTTTCGGAGTATTACTATCATAGGGTCAATTAAGATAATACAACAATGTAGTCATTTTTTTAGATTGAAGGCAATCATTCCTTAAGAGACTAGTAACAAGAGCAAATCATGAAAAAGATGTGGTACAAGCAAGACAACTAACTAAAATATTGAAAAGAAATTGTTTTCATATGTGAGGTGTTACTTGACTATATTGTATATTTTTTGGCATGGAGGTTGGAGTATATTTTAGACCATAAATTTGATCTAACAGAGAGGAACAAATGCACTTACCTGACTTATTTGCAAGGCAATCAATTGAGGGTGCAACATTATCTTTTTTTTTAATTCTTGTCATTAGATCCTACACAATATAGAGGCAAGTATGTATCATATGGTCAATTAAGATAATACAACTATGTAGTCATATTTTAGGATTGAAGGTAACCCTTCCTTATGAAACCAATAACATGAGAAAATATTAATTAAAAAGGCGTGGTATAAGCAAGACAACTAACTGAAGTATTGGAAAAAAAATTGTTTTGCATATGTGAGGTGTTACTTGACTATATTGCATATTGTATATTTACTGGCATGGAGGATGAAGTATATTTTAGACTATAAATTTTATCTAATCAAATTGGAACAAATGTTCTTACCTGACTCATTTGCAAGACAATCAATGGTGGGTGCACCAGTACCTGACTTTCCATTCTTGCCATCAGATCCTATACAATATAGAGACAAGTGTGTATCATATGGTCAATTAAGATAATACAACTATGTAGTCGTTTTTTAGGATTAGAGGCAACCCTTCCTTAAGAAACCAGTAACAGGAGCAAATATTAAATAAAAAGACATGGTACGAGCAAGACAACTAACTAAAGTATTGAACAATTTGTTTTGCATATGCGAGGTGTTACATAACCTATACATGATATCCATTCCAGACAAATAACATATGCCATCTAATTTAGTTCCAATTAATCCCAAAAGAAGACAAAAATATATTTAGACTATAGTTCAACATCTACGGTGGAATTTGATTAATACTCAAACCACTTAGATAAGAGAAATCTTAACTATAACAATCTTATTTTAGAAACATCAGCCAAAATGCAAATAAGTTCCCAAAAGTACCATGGTTGCAAGTATTCTTGGGCATATCCATCTCAGAGTCTGACTCCGACATATCAAGAATAGCAGGACTCTCGTGTGACCCACGACTGGGGTCCTTGAATTTTGATTTTCCGTTGTAATATGATCTTGTGTGGCGTGCCACTCCCTTGTTCACAATGTGATCTAAGTTTTTGAGCATCGTCATTCTCTCAAATCTCCGCTTTTTGACGATTTCTGGGCACTCTTCTGTTGTGCTTACTTCAGTAGAAGGCGGTGCATGTTCCTCTGCTTCTTTGGCTTTCTCATCCCTTTCTTCAATATGGTTGTTATCTTTACTATCGACTACAATCCCTTTCTTCACTATTGTCACCTCACCTATGGTCTTCTCGTCTAGTTTATGTGACATACCTTTTCAGTTTGTCAACCAGTAGAATGAGGCAAAGAGAGGGAGGGAGAAAGAAGAGAAAAAACTTTTGTGGCTTTGTGACCATTGGAGAGAAAGGAAAAGAGAGTGTATCTTTTGGGAAAATCGAAAATATTTTAGGACCAAATCTTTTTGTACATGGGACGAGGATAATCAAATCTTTTTACGTGGTTTTTAGAAATCGGGAGCAGACATCATCATTATCTTCTCCCGTATGGAGATATCCTAGCGTATCCTCACGGATAGGAGCGCGCAACGTCTATCCCTCGTAACTACAAAGATACCATTATGCACTTTGGCCCTAACTTCGCTAAAAATCGTAGCAATGTTTCATGTTTGCATTTTTACTATTTTTTTTAGCTGAATTTGCCTTTTACTCAATTTTTGGAAGATGCCCAGTCCCCACGTTGGCCCCCTAAAAAAAGCTTATGTTGGGCCGACCGGCCCGACCCACAAACCACAAGTCCACAGCACTTATTAATGGGCGCGGCCTCACCCGACCCATCACCGACACCAGTCCTGCCTGCACGGGCATCCGCTAGTCCGTTCCGTCCCGAGTGAGCTGAGAACCGCAAGCTGCAACTGCGCCGCGTCGGACTCGGACTCGAGTTGAACCCGAACTCCTCCTCCGCCTCCGTCCCATATAAGCCAGTAAGCCACCCACTCGATAAGGCTTTCCCCATCTCGCCGCCGGATTTGCCTTCTCTGTTCGTGCGATTTTCGCGTTCCGCTCCCCAGCTTCCGAGTAGCCACTGCTCGTCTTGCACGGCGTCGGTGGGTTGCCTCGGTTTTCGTGCTTGTTAGGGTTAGGGTTTCGTGTGGGGTGTGTTCGAGGGGAGGAGGGGGAGATGGAGGAGGTGACGGAGGGGGTCAACAACCTGGCCATAACGGAGACGCACAAGAAGAACCGGATCCAGGTCTCCAACACCAAGAAGCCGCTCTTCTTTACGTCAACCTCGCCAAGGTGAAGATTTTTCTTTTCGTGCTGTTTCTGGTTGCTGTTTTGCTCTTAGATTTTTGGGGGGTTTTGTGGGTTCTTGACCCAATAGCCTGTTCGGTTATTTTGACCGATTATTAGCCAAAAAAAAAGTATTTTTTCTTTCTTCTCTTGATGCTTGGATCCGTTGTGGGTTTTGGTCTAAAACCCTAAAGGGGGTATTATTCTATTTATTACTGCGCTATTTGTTTTTTAAGACTTATTTTTGAATTAGGATTTGATTTATGTTCTTTCCATTGTGGAATTTGCGGTTTGCTTCTCTGTATGGTTTTGTTGGGGGGCACCAAGGTTTATTCATCGTTGTGGTGTTTGTTTGGCCAATGAGTCAATGACCTGAAGCTAATGTTGTTGTGATGATTTGCAGAGGTACATGCAGCTGCATAATGACGTGGAGCTCTCGGCCCTCGGCATGGGTAAGCTCTTCTGCCCTTTATGATGATATCAACTGCAAGGTTATTAAGTCGTAAAGTTGAGTCGAGTCGCAAGAGGGCCGACTTGTGGACTTGTGGACTAGTCGGCCGACTAGTCGCGACTAGCCACTAGTCGGCAGACTAGGAAGTATTGTTGTGCTACTGCTACTGCCTAGTGCCTGCCTACTACTACTGCTATTACAAAGTACTAAGTCTACTACTAAAACAGAGAAGTAAGAGCATTACAGCAGAGTAGCACTAGCAGAGGCAGTGAGCAGCGCAAGCAATTAGCAGAGACGGCGCAGCGCAAGCAGCCAAGCAGAGGGTGCAACCAAGCAGAGGCAGAGCGCAAGCAGAGGGCGCAGCGCAAGCAGAGGCAGAGCGCAAGCAGGCAGAGGGCGCAAGCAGAGGGCGCAGCGCAAGCAGGCAGAGCTAGAGGAAGGAGAGGAGAGGAGAAAGGGGAGGAGGAGGGAGTGCTCACCAGTTCACCACGGCTGGGGAGGTCGACGGCAACTCGGGAAGTCGGGAGGGCCGAGGAGGAGGTGGCGTCGGTGTCGTGGACGTGGGTCGAAGACGACTCGGGAGGGCCGACGAGGTGGCGGCGGCGTGGTCGACAAGGGAGGCAGGGGAGGGCTGAGGAGGAGGCGACGGCGACGGCGGTGGCGTTGTGGCCAGGGCTGGCGATGGGCTAGGGTCCCCCTCTCTCGGCGGCGTCGTGGGGACTGGGGAGTGGGGACTGGGAGAGTCGTCGATTGGATCCGTATTCCCTTCCTCTCGTATTATCTCATTCTTGGCCGAGGTCGATCTTTGGGCCATTCGTGGCCGGGGCCGACGCCATTCGTTGGTCGAAGGCCGCATTTGGGCGACTAGTCGTCCGACTCGTGCTGGCCGACTAGTCGCGGTTAGTCGCCGACTAGTCGGCAAGTCGTACGACTAGCGCTGCTAGTCGAGTCGCTTGCACTAGTCGGTGCCAGTGTGCCGACTTGCCGACTAATCGACGATTAGTCGCGACTAGTCGTGCGACTTAATAACAATGATCAACTGTTGTTTTGGTACTAGTAATTAGTCATTGCTGTTGCGTTGCTGCAATGAAGCCATTGTACTCTTTAATTGCCTCGATCTTAGAACCGTTTACACGTCTACCTCATGATTTACTTTAGTTTGAGATGTGACCGCTACTGTCATCGATTGTTTGCAATGTCATGTTTGGTGACATAGTTTCCATATGGGAGGGTCAATCATTTGCCTGTGTCTAAACATACGTAATTTAGGATTTGTCACTGAGGACCCACGTGTCATACTCACCTGCTACCACATGTCATACTCATATGCAGTGGTAAATCTTAAAATTCACTCTTAAACAGTGGCAAATAATTAATTATCTCTTTCCATGTTTGTTTGTGGGGACTCGAATTTGTATTCGGACTATGTGTATTTTTGAGCTTACTCCTATGATCCGTAGCTAGCTCATACAGTACAGAAATTGATGAATATCATATCCATGCATGCGAATAAAGACAATAGTACATCATGGGCCAAGGGGGGCAAACACAAATGAAGTTTTGCAACGAAAAAGTTAAATAGTTGTGGTGACCCTCATGATATGCCCACAAGCAATCGACTAGCGTACACGATCTAGTACTTGCGTCATCATCATCTCCGGATGGGAGGGGGTTTCTGTTCACCGATTGACATCTTGGGGTACTGAATTCACATGTATGAGCAATCATGAGTACAAAGGTACTCAAAAAGCCCTCACCGCAAATGCAAATATATAGATGCAAGGCTTTCAAGGTAGGGGTTGTATGTTTATTTTAGCACAAAGCTAGTTTGCCCAAATACTAGTTATTTTTCAAACTTATAACTTAGCATGTTTAACTTTAAAACCAAAGTTTCTTTTGTGTGATCAGTTATTATCTCGACCATGTTTACCCAACATGATCACATCCCCGACGACCATGCTTAAATCAGCATGTCGCAGTTCCACCTATTATGTCCACCGACCATGCTTTAACTATCATGTTCCATCCTCAACGACCATGCTCTACCAGCATATCACAAAACACAACCACCATGCTCTACTAGCATGTCTCGAAACCCGGCAACCATGCCTTATCAGCAAGTCACCGTTCCCAACATATTTTAGTTCAAAATTTTAATTTAATAAAACTAACCAGTGGTGGCGAACTTCACATATTTGCCTATAACCGGGGCAAGACTATTCGAATAGTTTTAAAACACTCTTCAGAGGTTGTACAGTTTTACCCACAATATAGAATCAATCTTATCATGTTGGCCATGGCATGCTTCTTTGGGCATGCAACAGAGACGATCATAACAAAGTTGTTTCCAATATCTAGACTCGACACTGGAGTAGACCAGTGGGTAGCTCCCTCAACACTAGGACAATGTCTTTTCATCCGGACACCCCTAGAATGCCCTTTCGTTCGGACATTTTCAATGAGGAACCCTCTGTTGTTGGAGAGTCGCAGCTCTTCTCGAATGCTTAGTAACCAGGGGTGCGGGTTTTCATCCTGAGGTTAAATAAAGTAATTGGCCAGGCCCATTCCATACTTCTTTTTATTAAAGGGGTATCTCCCCCGATTTCAATTAATAAAACCAGCAACAGTATCATCTACAGTATACAGTACACAGCTACAGTACCATTCACAGTGCCCCAGCTACAATGCTATCTACAGTAGGCTACCCAGGGACTCAGCCGCGGGTGGGCTGGGTGGCTCAACTGCCCCCACGCCAACTGAGCCAAGCTCAGTTCCTGAATGATACACATGAATAGGACAGCTTAGTAGACTTGTGGTTGTACAGCTTAGTAGGTGTGAATGATACACATGAATCGGTCCTTAATCGACTCAGGTGATACAATCAACCGATCCCCTGCGTGCACATAGCACCGTTCTCAAACAACCTCTCGCCCAAGTCTCAACTATTTATGAATACATTTTCCTGTTTCCAGTGGTAAACCATGTCACCACATTACAGTTCAATGTATACAAGTTCTTGTTTTAGCAATGTTTATGTTCTATTCATGTTCAATTAGTAAGCAGTGTGTAAGCACAACCAATAGTCATGTTCATTTAATCAATGGGATATTTTACCCATGTAATAATTATCCTTAGGGTGACAAGATATAGTGGTGTCAATAATCAAGGAGGGGATTTATAATGATAATCAACTATGGTATAACTAAATATCAACATTTGATATAACATTTCATAAATAATAATAAGCATGCAAGTAATAATTTAAATTGAAATACTTTACATTTGGAAAGCAGATTCAACATTATCAGTGGTAATGACTTGCTTTGCTCAAAATGTGGATATTTCTTGGTCTTGGTCTTGACTTAAAGCAGTGATGAGGTCTTCGACGACGTTTGAATCTATTTAACGTGAAAACGACGACTTTAAATAAATGCTTATAACACAAATAAATTAAAATGAACTCCAAAAATTTTGATTTTGGTACTGTTGGAAAGATCTTGAATTTAAATTAATTTATAAACAAAAATCATTTGATTTGGATTTAAGATGAGAGAGAACAAACTCTCCAAAAGTTTGACTCGAGTGGCAATTCCAGAAAATTGGAAAATCCTGGTAGGTGGTCCCACTGGGATTTTATTTCTTTCAAATTTATTTTTATGTTAGAAATTCTAATATGATTGACAAGTGGTGTCCACCAGGGTTTTCTTTTTTCTTCTCTCTTTATTTTTAATCAGAAAAACCCGAATGCTGACAGGTGGGGCCATGGTCCATTGGACCAGGTCCACCTAACGGTTCACAAGGGTTGGGGCCCACCGGTCCATGACTAGTGGTCCACGGAATCGATGTACGAACCAACTCCTTAACCCTACGGTTTACTTTTAATCGTGCCGGACCCACTTGTCATACTCTAATCTAATTAACTAACTAATGTTACTAATCACCGGTTAACCCTAATGATGTCCACATGGTGGCCACGTCAGCACGCCACGTCATATCCTCCTCGTAACAGAGGAGAGCACGGGCGAGCTCCATGGGCGGCTCGGGTGGAGCTCGCCGCCGGCGAGGCGAGGCTCAGCTGGCAAACGGGGGGGCCAAAATGGAATACGGGCACTACGACAGACCTAAAGGTGGTGGCGCGTCGGGAGGTGACCTGAGGCGGCAGTACTACTATTACTACACTGCAACTACGCTACGAGCTACTAGCAGCTAAACTACGCGCGGGTGAGCTACTACGCGTTGCAGCAATACTACCTACAGCGGCGGTGTGCAAAAAGACGCACGGGGACGGACTAGCGGTGGCGGCCGGCAGCGAAGAAAATGACCCAACACAACGACAATGCTACAGAGGCCTGATGGCTACACGATCTAGCCTAAAAGGTTCACGGGAGCTAAGAACATGACATGACACGAAGAGAGGAGGAAGGTACTCACTGGAGACGAGAAGGGGAAGAAAGGGATTCGGTGGTGGCACGGTACCGACGGCGAGAACGTAGGGCTCCGGTGCTATGGTGCTCCAACTGGAAAAAGAAGGGAAGCATCAACAAGAAAACGATGTCGATGCCGAAGGGTATCACCTTCAAGGTCGAGGCTCACCAGGGTGGCAAGGAACAGGCGTCGACGGTGAGGACCGCGAAGGACCTGAGGCTCGGTTCCTTGTGTCTTCCCGGCGATTGAGCGAGAGAGAGTGAGGGAGTGAGGGCAAGCGGTAGATGAGAGTGAGGCGTGCATGGTGACACGCTCGGGAGGCAATTTATAGCGGCGGAGAGGCGAGAATGCGACGGCAATGTCGCGGCCATCTCGGTGAGAACTTGCGAATGCGTGCGAGTTAAGGGGCCAGCGACTGGCGGGTGATGGAACAAGGTCACAGTGGGGAGGGGGTGCGCTCGAGGCCTGCTAGCGCCAGGGCTCTCGAGTGCTTTGGTGTTAATGGTGAGCAGAGGAGAGGCGAGCGGGCAAGCTGGCGCGATGGGGAAGAAGAGAAACAGTGCCCTGACTGGTGGGGCACGGGGCCACCGTTAGCAGCTCAGCACGAGGGGGCGGGCTGAGGCGCGGAGTGGGCCGTGCTAGTAGAAGTGGTGAGGTACCACCGTACCAGGGGGAGTTAAAAACTTCCTCACAAGCCTGGGTTTTTGCGAAATGCCTGGAAACTGAGAAAGTTGTGATCAAACTCTCTTAATATTAATGGAAATCCGTTTTCCATTATTCCTAATGTGGGAGGACATTGTTATGAATCCGAATGGAAAGCCTTGTCATATACTTTGGAACATTCCGCTTGCTTGACCCCCCGAGATTATGTACCTGCTCCACCAAGGTTCAAAAAATCGGAACTAGGCGCCGCCTAGGCGCTAGTCGCTCGGCAGCGACCTCCCGCCGCGATTTCTTCAAAGTCGGCGGGCTAGGCGGGGAGGCCGCCTAGTCAGTCCTGGTCGGTCAAAGCCGGCCTGGGCGGAGCTCGGCGCGGCGGGCTTGGTCGAGCGCCGAGATGTTGGGCGGCGTCGAGTGGCCTGGGCAGCCGACGAGGTGGCGCTGGGCGTTGAGCCGACGGTCATTCCGGCCTCCCACGACACCGAATCGAGCTCGCCGCCGGGCGATCTCGCTTGTCCTGTCACCAATCGGCACTGGTAGCGCCTGAAGAAGCGTCGCAAGGAGGAAGACGAACTGGGATTTTGGTGGCTGGCGGAGGTGTTTCTGAAGGAGAACGAAAGGAAAGAGAGGAGAGAGAGGTGAGCTTCTGGGTTTCTGAAGGAGAACGAAAGGAAAGAGCGGAGCTTCGTAGACTGCTCCAGAAGATAGAGAGCTGCAGCTTTTAGAGTTGTTTAATACTCGTTGTCTTCTTTTTTTATTGAAAGTAGTAGCAGAGTAGCTAGGGACTCAGCAGCTAGCGCATAGTAGCCAGTGGCTTCCAGCTGGCTGCAGTGTTGTCTTCTTTTTTTATTTGAAAGTAGTAGCAGGGTAGGTACTCTCAGCAGCTAGCGTACAGTAGCTAGTATCACAGTAGCTAGTGGCTCTGCAGTAGATTTTTTTGTGCACAGAGCCTCTCCTTTGTTGCTAGTGGACCGCCCAGCCTCCGCCCAACCTCCGCCTAGGCGCCGCCTAGTCCACCTAGGTGCTAGGCCCTGGGCTACCGCCCGCCTAGCGCCTAGCGCTTTCTTGAACAATGTGCTCCACTTATGATAAAACCTCAAAATGATCTTAACTGTTTATGCATAATATTTTTAAACTGCTGAATCTCTTGTTTATCCTTTCAGCCATTGCCACTGTGGTGACTGTTGCTGAAATTCTGAAAAATAATGGCCTTGCTGTTGAAAAGAGTAAGATTCATGTTGCCTTGCATTTCTGTAATTCATCTTTGTATTTATTTCTTTAATTATTCAATCAAAATGGTTTGCAGAAATCATGACATCCACTGTTGATGTCAAAGACGATTCAAGGAGCCGACCTATGCAGAAGGCCAAGGTTAGATTTCTTCCCAATTCCCATGCACGATATGAAGTAGCAGTGTTTCAAAATTAGCAGGACAATGTTTTCTGATTCGTATGCTGTTATCATTGCCAGATTGAAATAGTGCTGGGCAAGACGGAGAACTTTGATGAGCTGATGGCAGCTGCTGCGGAGGAGAGGGAAGCCGCCGCCGCCGCCGCCGAGGCCGAGGAACAGAGCTAAATAAACTCTTTTGAGTTGGCTGTTGTAGTTTTATTTAGTACCCTGCTGCTAGGTTTTGTGTTTCGGCCAACAAGAGACAGATATTTGGTGTAATCAATCAAAAAGCTCTGCTTATTTGATTCGTTTGAATGGTAGCTTATGCATGGCTTGTTGGTCCATACGTTTAATTCGTTTTGACATTTGAGTGGTAACTTATGTTCATGTCGTGTTGCCGTGCTGGTGTGATTCCCATGTGTCTTGTTTGCCGTGTTTATGTTTTGTGCAAAGATACAGTTGGATTGGTAGTCTCACAAGTCACAACCCACATGTCACGCTGTCACGGGTTCTAGTCTCGGAAAATTGAAGTGAAAATTCATACAAATAGTCAATTGCACACAATATCTATTACACCTCGTTGGGCTCCCAATTATTGGCCCTGGAATTGTGGAATTAGAATTGAATTCAAGGATGTAGCTGTTTAGCTATCACCTAGAATTGAATTGATTTCAAGATACATAATAGAGCTAGAAGCAATTCTTAACCTACACCTGCCATTTATCTTAAATTCATTCTACAAAATTAAGTATTTGAAATTTCAAACTTGTGTTCACATCATAAAATTTTCACAAAATTAATTAAAATTTATTGAAGATGATTCAGTGTGTAGATAAGCTAATTTGTGCACATTAGCGAGCCTAGATACACAGGTGGCCCCATTGCCTCATGGACAATGATTTCGTAAAAAGTTCCAGATTTGGAATTTCAACCTTACGTTCACACTATAAATATTTCAATTTTTCACAAAATTGTCTAATTTTTTTTTGGAGATAACAATTTTTTTGAGATAATTTAGCGTTTAGAGAAGCTACTTTGTGCACATTTGGCAGGCCTATGTGCAAGGGTGGGCCCCATGGTCCTGTATAATTCCAAATAACATCCAAACAGATAAATTGGATTTCGAATTGGCTTAATTCAAATTCAAATTCATCTAGAATAGGATTTGGAATCCAATTGAATAAATTAATTTCAATGCTAGACAGCCAAACAACGTGTTATACTTCATTGCCGTGAAGGACGGTCAAGCTTATGTGATCGCGCTTCCGTTCCTCATAAAATACATGCAAAGTAGTGTGCTCAGGCAACCAAATAACAAGACTAGGTCATAGAACCAAACAAGAGTGGGGGTACCCGTCAGTCAGTTCTTCCTCCTAAAAACCCTAGCCATCATCAAACAAGCCTCCCTCTCCTCCTCCCTTCCTCCTCGCCGCCGCCGTCGGCGGTCGCCGGCTGGCTAGCGGCAGCGGCGGGGTTTCTTCTCTTCAGTGGTGGTGGTGGTGCCTGATCTGCATCGTGCTCCCGACGTCCGACGTTTATCCGCTGATTTCTAACGGTGTGGACTTTCGTCGGGATTGAATCTGGAGCCTTCTTCGCCGGCTTGTCTTCAGGCATGGCGATCTGGGGCCCTTCTCCGCCGGCTTCTTTCGGCGGCGCGGGTTCGTCGATGGCATGACGACGGATGTGGCACAGTGCAGATCCAGACTTGACGCAGTTGGTAGAGATCGCAATGGCTCGGTGGCGGTGGCTTGTGCGACGCTCGACCCCTCCCCAGTGGATGACTTTTAACCGACCGACGCGTGGGCTGCGGTGAATGTCGCATTCCTTTGGTGCTGACGGCGGTTGGCCGTTAGGGATGTTGCGGACGTCGTCTTGGCGATCTGGCCTTCATTGGTTGGATCTAGTGACGAGGTCGTGCTGTGGTATGGTCTTGGAGCGCTAGTATCTTCGATCCAGGGTGAAAACTCTTGATCTGGACTTCGTTGGTTGGATCCAGCAACAACATCGACCTGAGTGGCATTACCTTTTTGAAGGCGTTGCTTTGGAGAACCGGTACTCGAGCTCCGGAGTGAAAACTCCTGATCTGATCTATGTTGGTTGGATCCGACAATGACAACGTGAGTCGTATCCCTTCTTAGAGGCGTCGCTACGGAGACTGATACTGTAACATCCCAATTTTGGACTTGTGTTTCAAATGTAAGAAAATGAGTAGAAATTAAAACTTTTTCGTACATCATGTATTTCCTGTATGTACTAAACAATTACTGTACAAGAGTTATGGAAATACATAGTCACAAGTCTTTGATCCAAATCTTGATCCTTCAAAAACATTCTTGTTCCATCTTATGATAATCTCCTGGAAATATTTTTCCTAAATTATTGGGATGGTATGTGACCCCTCTGAAAAATTTCACAATTTTTAGAAATTGTTCGAATATTTTTAGAGGGCAGTCAAACCTGTTTGACTTTCAGTCAAACCTTGAACCAGTACCTTGTAGAATTTTTTGGAGAAAAATGCATAGCACAAAAACCTCTGAAAATTTTACACAAAGTCAATCTTTGAGTCAGCAAGCTCCTGTAAAATTTTCAGAATTTTTGGAGTTATTCTGCTACCTCAAATAAATCCTCTAAGTCTCAGTTCATATTTAAAACCTTAAATCTGGTTGCACTATTCCTCGGGTCCGAGTCAGACTCGGGCTCGATGTCAATTGATCCGGTCGAATCAACTAACCGCACCAGACCCTCGTTATAAGCCCCCATCCATTTCCAACCATTGGATCATGATCCAACCGTCCAGTTTGTGGGTGACATTCGGACTGTCCAACAGGGACCTTCAATCGTGGCCGTTCAATTTGAATCTAAGGGCTTAGGATCTTCTCTGTTGTTTTAAAAGCACTAGGGCTTTGTGATCTCAGTCGTCCGTGATGAATCCAACGGTCGTCAAACACCCAAGTATATCCTCTGGTCGTCTTCTACCTCGCGCCGTGCACTTCAACAGTAGGAGGTATGGCCTGTCACCTCGTGCACCCGTTAACGTCTCGCTGGTAGGGACAGTAGCGGCGTGGCAGTGCTTTCGGCTCAAAGCCGTGTCTCGCGCTGTTCCCGCCATTCCTAGCCCTGTCACGGTCCTGAGTCGCCATAGCTCATCTCGGGCCCCCCTTCCCTTGTGCCGTTGCTCACTGATCCCTTAATGCCCCCGAGGACCTCCTTTGGACCTCTTCCACTCACAAACACCTCCAGCTCATTTGTGTTGTGGTTGAGTCCAACCACAGCGAGCACTCCTCTCCGCAATTGATGCCTTGAGAGCTCCTTCGGTGATTGGGTGCTCCAGTGGTTCTAATCCGAATATTTTCCTATCCCTTGGAGCCCTCGTGCCTCCGATCGATTCCCCTAACTTGATTTTGGTTTCCCTTCACAGGAACTCCTTAATTTCAAGTTTGGAATCTTGGCGGCAGAGAGAGGATTTCATCGTCTCCAACTCCGGTGAGTATCTCCGTCCTAATACCTTGGTCCTGATCCACCTTTGGACCATCGCGATCCTATCCTCATCATTCTTTTTATCTCTGGCAGCCCCGAGCACCTTGTCGGTATCGTCTTCTCCGCCTCCGGCAAACTGCTCCGCCGTTAGCTCTTCTCCGACCTCCTCTGAACCTCCTCGGTGTCTTGGTGAGTTCTCTTTGTCCCCTTAGTGCTTAAGGACCAGCTAGTTTAGCTCAAGGTGAAGCTTTTCGCTGTTTTCGGATTTTGCCGAAAACCACCCTCCGCTCCTCTCCGGCTCGCCGGCGTTCTAAGCCAGCTCCGCCGTCGAGAGTGGTCCCAATAGGTTCGCATTAGTTTTGAGCACGTTTTGGTGGTCTTGGCTCGCGCCGCCGTGGTCTAGGTCGCCGGCGACGTGCCGGCGGGCTCAGTGCGTGGCTCTGTATCTTTGTCGCGATTTTGTCAAGTCATAGGACCTCCTCGAGTTGATTCTAGCCGTTTATGACCTCCCCAGGTTAGATTCGAGCCTTTGGCTCCCTTCCGAAAAACTTAAACCTCTGGACCTCCCCCTAGATGTAATCATAGCCGTTTAGATCACCTCCAAATTAGATCTATACCGCAGAGGGTTTCCGTGTAATTTCTAAGTCCCAAGACCTCCTAGAGTAATCTCACCGTTAAAGACCTCCTAGGTTTAGCTCTTAGCCATTAGATCCTGGTCTGCGAAAACTATAACCGCCAGGACCTTCCCTAGAGTTGATCCTAACCGTCTAGGACCACCCTGGTTAAATCCTAGCCGTTTAGATCTTTCCCCGTGCGCAAAAGACCTCCCTCGGTCATTTTGCAAAGACCACCATCGGGGTCCTCCTTGTAAAAAGCCAACCCTGGTCTTTTGCAAAGACAACCCCCGCTCAGGACCTCTTAGGATCTATCTCAACCGTTCACGACCTCCTCGGATCTAGATCTGAGCATTAGATCCCCTTTATAAAATCCTTAGTCTTAGGACCTCCCTCCGCGTCGATCTGGACCGTTCAGGACCTCCCTAGGCCAAATCTGAGCCGTCCAGATCTCCTCCCGTTTAAACACTATCGTTTAGGACCTCCCCGAGTAGATCTTGTCCATCCAAGACCTCCTCGGTTAAATCCCAACCGTTTAGGACCTCCCTCGTTTGATCTTGACCGCCCAGGACCTCCCTCGTTTGATCGTGTCCGTTAAAGACCTCCCTCTGGAGATCTAGACCGTTGAAGACCTCCTCCGTGAGATCTTAGCCGTCCAGACCTCCCTCCGTATGATTAGCCTTAGGACCTCCCCTAGTGCTCGGGACCGCCAGATCTTGATCTGACGGTCACAACCTCTGTTAGGCGCAAGGACCTCCTTTGCGTGCGCTGTGCATGCATTGGTCGTGGCCGTTGGATCTAATCTCAACAGCTCAGACCTCCCCAGTGCGGGAGGTGGTCTTTTGTGCGCTGTGCTTCGAGGTCCGCGGCCGGGCGATGAAGGATCGACGGCCCACGACCTCTCCTTTTCCTTCAGTTCGTTTGGACCTCCCGAGAGCTCGAATTTTCTAAGTCTTTTAATGTTTCAAATTTCAAAGGTGCATAACTTGATCATATTAACTCCTTTTTGAATGATTCCAGTTGTTGTAGCTCTGTTATAGAATGAAATTTATTTTGAGAATGAATTTGGGCACTGTTATGTAGCAGAAAATGATTTAAACTGCATTAGCTTGTTTAATATATAAGGTGGTCTAGAAATTCATTAAAAATGTGTAAAATACATAACTTCTTCTTTGTAAATCCTTGCTGAGCAAACTCAACTTGGTAAAATTTGTCTGTAGACGTGCTTTAATATGAACTAGGCCTTGTCTTTATTTATGTTCCTGAGAAATGATATATGCTAGTTTTAGAACTTAGAAAAATCATAACTAATTCATTATAACTCCAAATTGTGCAAACTCAGTTTTGCTGTTATTAGGATACTATTACCTACCTACCATAAAAATTTCAAGTTCCAGATCATTCTAGAAATTTTCACCATGAACAGTAACTGAAATTAATTTAATTAGCATTTTTCAGGCTGAGAGAACTTAGTTTAGCTATAACTTTTTCATGCTAAGTCCTAATGAAGTGATTCTTGTCTCTAAAATTGTCTAAAATCAACCCCTAGCTGCTGTAGAAATTTCATGGGATTTGAATGTTCTTTGCTGTTGAGTTCCTTTTGGTGTTCTTCGTTCTTATCGGTTTTTATCGCCTTTTCGCGTTAGGTTCCGAAGAATTTATTGAACCTGAGCACTCCCCTCTGCAGCAAGACCAATCCCAGCAAGGCAAGCAGTTTGATCATGTTAATCTCAGTATTTTAAGTATTTATGTTGATTACAAACTCTATGTATGCATTGCTACTTTGTGTTAAACTATTGTCGTTAGTTGACCTAGTAGATGCATTTCCTTAGCCAATGATTATTCTCTACTACCGTGAGCCTAGGTTATTGTTGTGATTTAGAGTTCGTGGATGAGCTCTTGTCACTTAGTAGTTGCGAATTAATTGCTTAGCCATGCTTAGCTTCCGGTAGAAATGGGCGGTTATCGACTTGTCGATAACCTTGATCACATAAAACTTATTATCACTTATGATTTCAGCTTTGTGCCATGTCTACTTATGAAAACTAAAACTGAAAACAAAATGATTTAGACTTGAGCACAATGGTAAGATGGTGTGATTTTGGGTGTGACTGGAATGGTGCCCGGGTAAACAAGGACCGAACATCTTGTTACACTAAACCAAGCATTTTAGCGTGCTAACCACACTAGAGGGTATGAGACCTCTCTTGACTTAGTACTTTGGCGTGTATTGGCTTCGGGTCACAAGGAGTCGCAGGAGGGATGGTGCTGGGAGCATTGTAGTGTCCGAAAGGCTTCCCCTGTGATGGCTGGTTGTCTTTCGGCTTGCAATGTAAGCGTATGGGTTCCGATCCATACGAGCGGCTCGTAGTCAATGCACAATATTGGAAAGCGTCTCGTAGGACTTAGCCGTGCCGGCATACCTTCGGAAGTGTGCTTTTGTGGCTTAAAGGCGGTCTGAAGTGTGGGTACATTGGTACACCCCTGCAGGGTTAAAACTATTCGAATAGCCTCGTCCTAGGTTATGGACACGCTTGGCAAGGTCTTTCAAGAGTTAGACTACAACCTTTTAATTAAAACTTGATGGGTGGTACGAATCAGGGATTCGTGCTATGATGTGGTGGCTATTGGGATAGTCACTTCTAGGTGGTTACTTGTATGTATCTT
Source organism: Ampelocalamus luodianensis (assembly GCA_036346255.1). Taxonomy (NCBI): domain Eukaryota; kingdom Viridiplantae; phylum Streptophyta; class Magnoliopsida; order Poales; family Poaceae; genus Ampelocalamus; species Ampelocalamus luodianensis. Next base: position 65,328,296 of record CM070628.1, read on the forward strand.
TATTTCGCTGTTATTTTGTCAACAAAACAGTTTTGTTAACTTGCTTTTGAATGTATTACATTATTGCAAATAAAGTTGGCTTTGTGCAAAATGAGACATACAACCTCCACCTAAATAAGCTTGCATGTAGTTTATGAATAGGTCTGCTATTCCACACGTCAGTCTTACGAGTACCTTTGTGTACTCAGTTATCTTGCTTAAATGTATTTGTTGCAGAGGAAGAAGGTGAGCTGGAGGGGCCTCACTTCTGTGAGTTGTGCTGTGGTGGCCTTAGAGGCGTCTAGCTTGGCGGCCCGGTCGGTTGCCTTGTGGGTTGTGTGGCTAACCAGTTGACTTTTGTTCTAGCCATCTTATGGCACCTTTTGCTTCCGCTGTCATTCTTGTATATTGTTCTATCTGGCCGGTCGGCTCTTTTGTAATAACTTTACTTTATGTATGTCGTTGTTGAACTTAGTGATGTATGTTGTATGAAAATGATGTGTAATTTTGTGATGATGTGCATATGCTGCAATTCTGGGAAACATATGTCCATCGAGGCTTAGAATGTTTAATTAGTAACGCTAGAACCATTTGGAGGTTAAGTGTTACTAGTTAAATATTTTGGGTCCTCACAGATACATCATCACCTCCTTGCTGCACAGTTGCTATTCACGTGTGGACAATCTCCTGATTGATCCCAGAAGCGGAGCTAGGTGGTCTTTTTTTTTAGGCTAACCTTTACATAACAATTTGCTTATCATTGTTGGTTTTTAGCCGTTTTTTGTTTTAAACTTTTAGCTGATTTTTGTGTAATAACTATGTGCATCTCTAGTTGGTACAGAGACCAGAAGTTATACTTCCATTATCTAAAAAAGAACCAAACAAGAGTGACAAAACTGCCTCCGCGCTATCAAGTCAGAATATAGTTTATGGATTTCAACTCAAAACACAGAACTAACCGAAGCCAAAACTTGATCTAACAGATATCTCAAATATCTTAGACCTAAATTTTTTATGAGTTGATCATCCGATTTTCATTTCTTGATAGAAACAAAAATTGGACTTAATCCTCCCGCCTCTTCTTCAACCAGTATCTTCAAGGACTCATCCCCCTTTCTTTGAAGGGCACATGCTTCACTCGTACTCACTCATCTTCTTCAACAAGTATCTTCTTGCAGGCCTCATAGCACATGAACGAGATCCCCGCCGCAGGCATCAGCTTGATGCAGCTCGGTCCAAGCCCCTTGTAAAGGCCGCCGATCCCTTCCTTCTCCATTATGCAATAGAGAGCATGGAACACATTCTTGTATACCTGCCTCCCGCCTACTGCTCCGACCTGCATTTGTTTGCGAGCCACCTCAAGGGGGAAGGTGGCGGTGCTCGAGATGGCACCCGCAGCTGAACCAATCAGGAGAGTTGCAATGTTGCTGATCTCCTCCTGCTTGAATGTCTTCCTGTAGAGCTTCTTCAGGGTGTCGTAGGCATAGTAATTGGTCGCAGCATATGGCACCACTCCTATCAGACTTGGTGTCAGACCACGGTAAAGCTCTGAGGGGCCTTCCTCTCGTAGAATCTTGACGAAAGCATGGAGGAAGTTGTCATAGACATCTTTCTGCAGAAACAAGTAGGAGTGAGGTGAGGTGCACAAAGAAACATTACCTCTCCAAGTTGTTGACAAAAGAGTTATATTCACCTCTATAGTCAATCGGGTTTTGATCAGTTCCAAAGGATATGCGCACAAGGTTGAGCTGACTCCAGCAAGCGCTCCAGCAACAAGCGACGGGGGGAAGGGGGTCTTAGGGGACTCGTCAGCCTTTGGACTCAAGAATTTCTTGGCTGTATCAAAAACAAATAGCTGCATTTTCGACAAAAAGATATCAGAAAAATTAAGATATTGCTATGTCTGTAGAGGTGAATCACAGTGTTTGATCACTTGTTACAAATCCTAGGTGCTTCTAACATCATGAAATTCATAAGCAGAAAAAAGAAATTCATAAGCAGAAAAAAGAAATGGGCACGGAATCTCACAACTAAAGTCAGTGTAAAGAGTATCTTTTCAGTTTCATTGCAACCAAATATATTTCTTTAGCAATATAAGACCACAAAATTGAAGCCTCTCAATAGTTGTCAACCGATGTTTCTATTGTAACATCTTATTCATGTTTTGCCATCTAAAGAGTGCCTAACAAAGCCTATATGACACCTGAATAGAAAGTGAGCTCAAAATATCAGAAGAAAAACAAGACCCCAAATATAAGAAAGCAAACAGTTGCAATTCAATCATAGACTAGGGAGTAAAACTAAGCAGAAACCGTCTAAACACAAGCTACAGGGTCAATAGTTTTAACCATAGTTACCAGATTCGCGGTTCGTTGGGTTCGCAATTCGGGTTTGAGGTACACCACTTCACACTAATAGGATTTGTCAGGGGATTCGCGAACCCAACGTTTCCGGTACGCCAACTCTAGTACGCACCATATTTTCTCTTTAGATAGTTGAAAATACTAAGCAGTCCACAAAGTTGTTGGGATAGTCCCACATCGGTTGTGGGAGGAGACAGAGCACGGTTTATAAGGGTGAGGGTGCACCCACCTATCATACTAGTCTTTTAGGGGAGATGGCCCAAGAACCCTTGGTTGTTGCCCTGTAGTTGGGCTTGCGGGTTAGCGGCCCAACGACCTGGAGCCGGGACGCTGGTTTAGCGGGCCCGGGATCGGACGCTGGATTAGTGGTCCGATGGCGCTGTCCAACAAGTGGTATCAGAGCCCAGGTATCCCGGATACATCTCAGACCTCATGGTTACCGGGGAGCACACCCGATGTGCGAGGGGGAGATTGTTGGAATAGTCCCACATCGGTTGTGGGAGGAGACAGAGCACGGTTTATAAGGGTGAGTGTGCACCCACCTATCAGGCTAGTCTTTTAGGGGGAGATAGCCCAAGAACTCTTGGTTGTTGCCCTGTAGTTGGGCTTGCGGGTTAGCGGCCCAACGACCTGGAGCCGGGATGCTGGTTTAGCGGGCCCGGGATTGGACGCTGGATTAGTGGTCCGATGGCGCTGTCCAACAAAAGTTTCATATGCAAAAGATCCTTACGTGGCTGTAGAAAAAGTGAAAAAGGAAAATTCAATAGGAAATGTCCACACCCCACTCATCCCACATGGCCCATCTTTCCCTAGACAACCAGGCAGCTGCCTCCCATCTATCCCCCCACACACACACACACACACAAAGCTCCTACCTCTCGTACTCGCCACAAGAAGATGGGGTATGAGAGAGAGTTCGCAACCGAACAGAGCCATCGACTTGGCTGCAAGCAGCAATGGCGATGATGGCTTTGGCGAGCAGCAACCACGGCGCGACAACGACAGCAGACACAGTTTCGGCAAGCAGCGAAGAAGATGAGCGACAGCAGCAGTAATAGCGACGATGGGAAGAAACAGATGTCTAGCTCTCCCTCTCCCCTTCATCTCCTCCCTTTCCTCACCACCTCGATTTTATGGGTTCGCCACTTTTTAACGAACCATATCGTGTTCCGCAACGAATCAGATCGCACGCGAACCCTGAATCAGGTTGCATGATCCCAGATCGGGATTGGAAGGTGGTTGCCGCGAATCTAGTAACTATGGTTTTGACTTGATAAGAGTCTCAAGACCACTAGATAGCAATATTAGAGCATAGATCCTTGTAGAGGATAGATATCGTATCAAAGATGAAACATCACTTGTAACTAAATGGAGGAAAATATCAACACACCAGTTAGGTGAACCCAAACTCTTTTCCAGAAAGTGCATTTACAACTTGCATACCCACTTTATTGATTGATAGCAGCCTGGGTGCTACATCAAATTGACTACAATGTGGCGCTGTCTCATTATTGGTACAGCTCCCCATCCACATGAAATTTGCTGCTTCTATTAGCGAAATGAAAGTTGTTATAGGATATTAGCTAACATAGCTCATCTTGTCCTAAGCATCCACCTACAATTAGCATCCAACTGAAGCATAGAAAACTGCACTATTTGTTCAAAATTGAGAGTGAAATTGAAACCCTGGTAAATTGGTTATCCAGCAAAGAACCTCTATTAGCATCAGAAATACAACAACAGACAATGGTTGCATCACATGATACATTTTAGCAACAGGATCTCTTGGACACTGCAAAGTAACATAAACCAAAAGTAATAATTTACCTCAATCGCCTTGCTTGGTGCAACACGGATAACATTGACAACATTTCCCCGGAACAGCCCCGTCCACCCCTCTGTCTTCATGATTGACTGGAACACCTCCGTCATTGAGTCCCCATTGCTCCCAACCATCAGATGAGTCCTAATAGTCTCCAGTGGTGCCACACAAGTCCTCGAGACAGCCCCCGCAATAGCTCCACTAACCAGCCGCCTCAAATGTGGATTCCCAATCTTAATTTTGAGCTTCAGCCCGCGCTTCTTAGCCTTCTTCATAGCCATCCCATCCACCACCTCCTCCTCCTCGACAGGCTCAGCAACACTCCCAACAACTTGATGCCTGACCGCCGAGGAGACATACTTTATGCAATGATCAGCAAACGGAATCTTGATTTCCTGCTCCCCCGGAGTGGGTGGCACTGCTGGAGCAGCCGTTGACACTTTGAGACCAACACTAGCAAACAGCCCACCATGAGGGGAGGCAGAGCCTTGTAAGCTTAAGGAGAAGCTCTTGTCTTCATGCAAATCCCAAGGGAACCGGAACTCCGGAAGTGGTGGGATAGACCAGCCCTGCTTCTTCTCCACGGCCAGAACGCCGTTCTTGCTCTTGGCTGCCATCGCCACCATCGTCGCCGCCATGGGTTAGAAAATGTTTCTTTTTGTCCTCAATCTACAGCGCACAATGGAGGTGGGTGGCTGCACTGCATGGACGGTCACAACAAGGATCATATTCTTAAGCCACCCATTCCAAACGTTGGACACCAAGAATACATCCTACCCTCCCCACCACCAATTACCACAATGAAAAGTGGTCAAGTTGCAACTTTTGATGGACTAATTAAAGATTTCCACTTCTTGACTATAAGCATGGGTAGATTCAGTGAGCCTAGGTTCTCCAGAAAATCCCAGATATTGGAAAAGCAAAACCTAAATATTATTTTAGAGTAAACAACACCCAACGCAGCGCCGGCGCGCGGCTAAAGCCTACGGCGGCGGTGCGTTGAGGCATTGTAGGACAGAATACCTCAAAGGTAGCAACCACTCCAGAATCCAAAGTAGACGTCCGTCTGTTCCTTCCCTTCACTTCGCCGTCTCCGCTCGGTGGTGGCGAGGCGGGATGGTGGAGGCCGGAGAAGGGGGGCGGCTGCCGGCTTCTGTTTCCCCCTCTTCCTGCTCACGAGTTGGTGCCGCCTTTCGCCCTTTTGTGAGGGAGAAGCCCAATCCCTTTTTGGGATTCCAAGGGCTTTTCGGCCTCGTCTCGTCTATATCCACGTCCATTTACCACGCTGCCCCTCACCTCACCTGTGCAAAGCTGAGCGCTGGGCCTGGGCCATTCCGCCATTGGCCCGGCGAGGCGTCGGCTGGTAGAGGGTATTTTCGTCAATTCGGGGAGGATTCCGAGCCGAGCCGCTCCAGTTCAGGCATGTTGGTGCTTTCGTTGGGCATTGGAGTTTGCCTGATAGGCTGTAGTGGGCCTAATCCAAGACGGCCCAGTAAATCAAGTATAACTATGAAATGGGCCGGAGGTCTATTGTCCGCCCGTTAGAATACTCAATGGTGTTTTGGTAAAGTGTGGTTTTGCCGGTGGTATGAGAGCAAATTGTCTCGTAATTAGGGAACTCCTTCGCTGATGAGTTCCCACAAAAGGGGGGAAAGAGTTTTGAAAGGAGTGAGGTGAAAATACTTAAGATATTCCGTCTAGTCATAAAAAAGAACCTGTTTTGAATCTAAAATACAACTTTGATCATTCATGTTATTGTAATGTATTAATAAAAACTAATAAGGATAATATTACGATATTACTTTTTGACACAAATTTATATGTATTATTTTCATATATGTTGTCAATATAAATACTCGTAAAGATATTAATAGCTAAAGTTAGTACCGTAGATGGCGTAACGTCGTATGGTCGCCGGCGCATCATCGGGTCGTCGACCGTTGACGCGTGTCTCGGACGGCGCAACTATATCATTTTCTTCTGTACGCGGATGGACAGGACCAATGGTCTAAGTCAACTACCGTGCGCGATGCCCCATTGAAACTGAACGGATCTGCGTATACCCGTCGCCCGCCAACCACCGCCTACATACGTGCGGCACGCGCACTGACAACATTTCCATGCCTACGTGTATGGCACGGGAAACATCCGATTACTCCACGTGGCAGTACGTATACATGGTTAATTCGCTCCTGGGTACGTATTTGATCAATGCGATTACTACTGTCTCGGTTCTCAAATAAATATCTGTTTTAGAATACGTGCATTTAACGTTTTAAAATTTTGACTATTAGTTCCTAGAAAACTATTTATATTTGTCACGAGAAATTTATACTAGTAGATTGGCCATCGAAAGTACGTCGACATTATTATTTTTTATAATTTTTGATATCTTATATTTAGAAAATGTAATGATCAAAGGTGTATATTAAAGATTGTGTCGATGTTAAAAACGATAAATAAGAAATAATAAAGCCAGTATAAGAATGGATTAGGTTAGTTTAGTAACGTAAATTAATTAAAGCGGGCCATCTGTGGATCGATCCACTTGCTACCTTGGGCAATCCTAACTTCGTTTGGAAAAATACCCTTACTGCTTGTGTAAGCGTCACACGAGCGCTGCGAACCAGTCAAAACGCGATAGATTTTATTATCGATTAACAGTAGCGTAGTACTACAAGTGCGCGCGGAATTTATGGCAGTATTGGCACCATTTGAACTTGTATTTATAGAAGTAGCCATCTTTAATTTTTTTTTTATATATAAAAATAGCCACATATCATACGGCCGTCGTGCGATAGCCCTTCTTCGGCCGCCACGTACCACTCTTCGCATGGCCGCCGTGTGACAACGCACCACCGGCCGCGCATGTGCCACTGCAGTATTTTTTTCTTTTCTCTCTCTTTTTTTTAAAAAATTATTTATGTATTATTTTTGTAAGAATTTTTAAATATAGAAAATAAGCTCTAAAAATTATAGTTTTTTTTGTGGAGCCTCCTAACCCCATGTACTTGTTTGTATAATTTTTTGAAAATTTTATCCTTACTATTTGTAGGAATTTTTGAGAAAAATTCTGAAGTGATGAATTTTTTAAAAAAATTACACAAGCAAGTACACTGAGTCAGAGGCTCCACAAATAATTTCATAATTTTGAGCTTATTTTCTATATTTAAAAATTCCTAAATAAATTATACATAAATGATTTTTTTAAAAAAGAAAAAAGAAAAATTGCTATAGTGACACGTGGCGGCCGGTGGCACGTTGCCGCACGGAGAGTGGTACATGGCGGCCGAGGAAGGGCTGTCGCATGGTGGCCATGCGACATGTGGCTATTCTTGGAAAAAAAATTGGATACGGTTAGTTCTATAAATACGAGTTCAAATGGTACCAATACTACCAATGCTATGCGTGCGTGCGCATGTATGTATGTATGTATTTCGATCGCGCGCCGGCCGTGAGATGATATTTTAAAAAATGCTGTGGGATGAGAATGGCATGATGTGCACGCATGTGCACTAGAAGTGCAGTGTGCGGTGCCACGGGAGTAGCCGCTCGGCGTTCGCAACTCGGAGTGAAGACGGGCCAAAAATGGGTAGATATTGCTATTTTCGTATTATAATCCATATTTTTTCTCAGATTCATAGTGGGTATGAGGACAAATTCGGGTTATTCCGATACGGGCACGGGACTGATCAGAAACGGATAAAAATACATGGATAGTACGCGCATACATAGAGTAACATATGTTTGACCAAACTACCATATGAGTACATGAATATAATATCAAGTTATCAAGCATAATGACCACACTACATAAGTACTGACCAAACCATACATAACATGAGTACTGACCATTCATCATACATAACATCAATATATTATATAACATAAGTATTGACTAAACCATACTCTGGTGGGTTGTGGGTCACCCGGGGAGGTGATCGCGGGCCCATGGCGGCGATGGCGTGGTAGAGATTAGGGATGGAGGCGGCGGGGGGCTAGGAGTGGAGGAGGAGGGATTTCGCGAGGCCGATAGAGTATGGCGGATTTGGGTGGGGTGTTGGGTATGGACCAGCATGCCCAAAAGTTTCAAAAAAAACGTTAGGGGTCAACTCTTCCTCCATGGGCCATATCTCTGGTAGATTGGTACCTCATGAAAATTGTATCCTATCAAAGTCCACTCGCGCTCAGGCCCACCGCCTACTCTCCAGCCGAGCAAACCACTCCCAACACCTCTCCTATCCCTAGCTCCCCAACCCTAAATCCCTGGTGGCCTAATCCCTCACTCTCGCCTGATTCCCCATCAACAGCAGTGACTGGCGACAGGACCAGGCATCCAGGCAGTAGGAGGCACAACCTAGAAGCAGGTGCGTGGCAGGCAGCATGGCGTGGGTGCGAGGCATGGTAGCAGGAAGGCAGCGCGACGTGGGCATGCAGTGCGGTAGATAGGCAGAGGCACGAGCGCACGGCAACAGACGGCGTAGCACGCACCAGTGGTAGCAGCCTTAGCCCTCGGGATTTGTAAGTCCACCACGATTTGTTGATTGACTTGATTTCGAACCATTCCTCCCCAAAACCCTACATCCGCGATGACCCCCTGGCCCTCCCCTCCCCCTCCTCCATCGCCACCTCTCTGCCGCTGCCGCGGTCCACCACAGCATCAACCTCTTGTCCCTGCCGTTTGAGTACCCCTAGGCGCCCTATGGTTGGACCCGAAGCACAACGAGGTGATCCTTGCCTTACCATGGGCCTCCTCTAGGTGTCACGTTGCGGCCAAGGAGTGCAAGGTCGCACGGGTGCCAGCCATCTTCTTCGAGTGGGAGAACGCCCAGGAGGGCGGCAACAAGCGCCTCGTCTCTGTACAGTCCAAACAAATCCGCAAGCTCATCGACCACCTCAGGTGCTCCTTCTTCCTCTCCCGCCTCTTCCTCCTCCCGGTGCCTCTCCTTTGTCTCTCTTGGCCTCCGTCACAACGCACGCCACGTTGATGCCGCACCGGTAGTTGTCGGATATCAGGCTCAGAAATCATCCCGATATCCAACACTTGTCTCGATTGGATGGCCTCTTTATAAGGGTCACATACTTAATGGGTTAGACAAATTAGTTCAGACTGGATGGGTTCTTTATAAGGGAATGTGTGTGGGCTTTTGGGAAGAGAGTTGTATCACCCACCGAAGTCTGAAACCCTAGTTATCACCTCCTCGAAGACCTTGTTGTGTGTGTTGATGCTAGCACACTGACGCGCGGAGTTCCACTATACATGTGGATACCGTAGATGCAGTGGAAGATGGCAGAGTAGAGTCAGAACACGGGAGGGGATGAACTAGAGTTTGAGTTATAGAAAATGGGGAGACGCTGGATCCGTTTTGATTGAGATCCTGTAGCCGGAGTGGAAAAATTCCGGATTAAAAAAATACATAGTCAATCTTTCATGAACCAACAACTTAATCAATTCTCCCTGTTAATTGATTTGGACAGGATCGGACCTGCCGGCCCTTGCCGTGCATTAGACGTGTTTACCACGAAAGGAAGGTGGTTGTGCGATGACACGATAAACAAGCTAGACAGCACCATCAGCAGCAATCAAATCCACAATACTCTATTATACCGCACGCGTCAGCATCCGCAGCAGGCCGGTGCAATTGAGCGATCAAATCTCATCGCTTACGGCACACGCTGGCCTGAACTAACAAGCTTAAAATAAGAATTGAAGTCCACGTCTCGACCCGTCAGCAAGCGGCATCATTTGCAGGAGTCCAGCCCTGTTAAGTTATTTACATGGGAATTGAGCTGTTTCCTACGTTCTGTAACAGGTCTTACATGCATGGTTAAGCAAAACTAAAGGCATATTCGATAGTGCTTCGGTTATTTGAAGGCTACTTTCGAAATTTGATTAAACAAAAAATATTCTAAAATCTACGTAGCTAGAGATGAAAATAAGCTCAAAACTCACGAACCAGCTCGGCTCGTTAAGGACTCAATTTGAACTCAAGCCATAAACGAGCTGAGCTGAGCTGGTATTTCTGCTCGTTATTTTAACGAGCTGACTTGGAGTCGACTCGCGAGCAACTCGTTTAACTCGTTTATATTAGAACCTGTTAGACCATGGGTGTAGGTTGTGAATATTGTGATGATGAATAATTGACTTTTGGGTTGTATTGAAATTTGTGATTGTGAAAGTTTCGGTCGTGGTCGATAGCTACGACTAAGTGGTCAAAAGTTCTGAGTACCGAGTGGTCGGAAGCTACGGTCGTGATCCATGGTCGATGCTACAGTGTGTGGTCGATGGTCGAAGTCTACAATGCGTGGTCGATGGTCAAAGCTATTGTGCGTGGTCGATGGTTGAGTATTGTTCATTTCGAGTACTGCTGGTTTCGAGTATTGTTCGCCTCGACTACTGTTCATGGTTTTCGACCACACGTGGTCGTAGAAAGCTTCGACCATGACTGGTCTAGTCGAAGGAGGTTCGACTACACGGTTTAGTTTACTCGTGGTTGCCGTAAGCTTCTCAGTAGATAGTCGTAGGCTTCGAGGATGATCTGGTTCGTGTTTATTGATAGATGAGGGTGTGTTATGCGTGCGTGGACTGATATTGGTCAAGTTAGAGAACTTATGCCGGAAAAACATTCTTTGGTCTTTGCATGTGCGGGTTGGGCGTGGAGACGGTCATGGTCGATGATGAGGAGGACCAGGACTGGATGGGGAAATCCAAGGTTTAAGCGGTCAAGGATGTCACGAGGTGGTCGAGCTTACACTGGGGCACGTGGAGATCAAAGGTGGGTGCATGATGCGTGGAGAAGCTACGGGAGGTACGGTCCTGAAGGCTTCGACACGTGAGGAGTTATGGAAGGTGTTCATAACTGGAAGATTTAGAGATTTTGGAAAACTCGTGTTTGGAAGGGTTTCAGATCCCTTGATTTTCAGAAGCAGATAGGATTTTGTGTCTGTGTTTTTGATGACACGGTTTATAGCTCTAGCATATAAAAGAAGGAGATGTTAAGAATTATCTGAGGATTTTCGGAGGACGGTTTTTGCGAAAAAGCTTTTGGAGTTTTTGTGCTAGGGTTTGAGGGGTGCTGTTAGGGCACTTTGTAGCCACAAAACATGATTCAGAAATAAAAGGCTTAGATCTATTCCAAGGAAAAAGAGTCATCGCATGCGGCATGTTTTTCTGGACATTGTCTTCGACTCGTTCTCGTTCCAAGCAATGTGTGCCGTGTTGTTCACCCAATCTTTGCCAACAACATCGGCAGGTCATCCTCGGTAATTCAGAAAGAAATCACTACAATCATTCACCCCCCTTCGATTGCGGTATTCGATCCTACAAGCGGTATCATAGCGGGTTGCTATGGCGTTAGAGAGATATGTGAATCATCCCCCATGTTAGATGATACTGATTTTGCTTTTTAGAAGTGTCGTATGCAAGCTTATATTGAGACTCAAGGAGGTGATATTTGGAATAAGGTTTCTAGACCTTATGAGGTTTTTGTTACTGTTACTAATCCAAATAAAGCATATGTTGATTTAAATGCTCAAGCTCGTAACTTGTTGTTTCAAGGGATTTCTTGCAAAGAATTTGATCGTGTAGCTTATATTAATTCTGTCCACTTAAATGAAAAACTCTTTGCGATTATCATGAAGGAACCACTAAAATTAAGAAAGTGTGTAAAAATCTTTATAAAAAAGATTATTCTGATTTTGCTATAAAGCCTGATGAATCTATTGATAATCTTTTTGCTCGTTTTGAGAAAATATTGAGTAATTTGCATGGTGTTAATGTTATTCCTACTGATGAAGATAATGCAACTAAAATTTTGAGATCTTTAGGTTATGAGTGGTTGATGGTTGTCACAACTATCAATCAAACTGTCAATGTAGATACTTTAACCGTCGATAATCTTTTCTCTAGATTAAAAACCTACGAGATGGAAGCTTTGCCATCTAAGATTGATAAATATTCATCTTTAGCACTTGTGACTAACCCCGTGCAGGTTGTTTCGTCGAGTTCTTTTCTTGTATCTGCTTTATCTTCATTTTTAGAGGAACAATTCGAACAACTCCTTGAAGAAGATTTGGTGTTGATCTCCTCACGGGCATACAAGACACTCAACAACATGAGGATGAGGAAACGAAGTGGCGTGTCAAGTTCGATCGGGTGTTATGAGTGTGGCGAGCCAGGTCACATTAAGTCGGAGTGTCCCAAGCTAAAGGGAAATGTGATTAAGAAAGACAAGAATTACCGTCGTCGGCCATCCAAGAACAACAACATCAAGGGTGGCAATTCGTCGAAATTTTGCTGAAAAGGTTCTTTCGGCTATCGAGCATCTTGATCTGAGTGAGGAATATGAGAGTTGTGACGATGACAACCACGACAATGACGAAGCTAAAGGTAAGAAGAAGAACAACGATGACTTCACGGGCATGTGCTTCATAGTAAGAAACGACAACGACGACAGTGATCCTGATGAGGTAAGACCATCATATGATGAGCTTGAAGATGGTTTGATATTGAATTGAAAAAAGATAAAAAGAAACTAAAAGAAAATAATTGTTTTGTTGAAAGCTTAACTTCTAAAATTAATAGACTTAGAGCTTCTATTCCTGATAATGAATCATGTCAGTCTTGTCAAGTTTTACATTCTGAGTTGGAGACCGCTAGGTAATGAATGCATCAAACTTGGTTCAACTTAGGAATATAAATGCTAAATTTGATGATTTAAGGTTGGTATATGACTCTTGTAATGAATAGTTAAAACATGCAAATGATGAAATTGAAAAGCTTAAGTTTAGTTCTTCTACATGTTTAGAGTCAAGTATTTCAAATGCTTAAACTAAAACTTACTCTAATTGTGGATTGCTATAAGCTAGACTTAATGCATCTCAAGAAACAATTCAACAGATGCTTTATCATGAGATATATTCTTACTCTAACTATCCTAAACTTATCATAGAAATAGAAGCTTTGACTAAACAACTTAATGATTTTGTTAAAAAGGAAAGATTAGCTCAGTCTAGTGCTTCTAAGAATCTTGTGAATGAATATGTTAAATGCACAATTTGTCCCACTCTAGCTAAAGAAAATGAGTATCTTAAGGACACTTTAGAGAGATTTTCCTTTGATAAGAAAAATTTGAATATGATCCTAGACGAGTCAAAAGTGAGCGTTAAAAATCATGGTCTAGGATTTAATTTTGTTGAGCATGCCAAGAATAATCTTCCTAAGGTTGTTAAGCTTTTTGAACATGAAAAATTTGAAGTAAAATCTGAACCAAAATAAATTGTTTTTAAATCGGCTGATATTGCAAATGACTCATCCACCAAAGTGGGTGATGTAAAGGCAATAGATACGACTTCTCATCAAGTCAAGTATTAATGCGCTCATTGTGGTAGAGAGGGTCATTTGGTTCAATTTTGTTTTTGAAAAGCAAAGAAAGAAAAGAAAGACAGGTTAAGAAAGATTTCTCGTTCTGAAGTGGAGTTTGGTCAAACTCCTTACCATCACTTTGCTCCCTCTAAACAATTTTATGCAGGTTTGGGAGTTTTTGCGACAGGACCAGTCAGATCGATGTTTTTTCACGCAGTCAGACCAACTGGCAGTTAGACCGGCAATTCAACAGCGGTTGGATCGGCAGTGCCCAAAAGCTAAAAGTGTTTTGTCTCTGCCTGCTTTTGCTCCTATTTATCGTGTATCTCAGTACTGGTTACCTAAATCTTTATTCTCTAACCCTAGTACTAAGATACCGACGATTGTTCGAGCTTCGTAGGCTTATCGCAAGCGAAAGGAGAACATATGGTTCATTGACTCCGGTTGCTCTTGTCACATGACTGGAGACTCACGATGGTTCTTCTCCCTCACTCATGCCACCGGTGATGAGATGATTACTTTTGGGGATAATGCTCAAAGACGAGTTTTTGCAAGAGGTACTATGCGCATCAACGACCAATTCATTTTAAAAGACGTTGCTCTTTCCTAGTACTAAACCCAACAATGCAGTTATACAAGTAAATGACGCACCCGAAGACATCTTCTATGACTCTAATGATGATGAAAGGGTAACCCTGATTCACACTTCGACACACGTATCTACACCGATAGAGTCTACAACTAGTGGCTCTGCTCCTATCTCCAATGAGGTAGAGGCCACTACTGCTACACCTATGTCACCAACGACTCCATAGGCTCCTCTGCATATTCAACGATGTCATCCTCCTTAACAAATGATTGGTGAGTTAGATAAGACATTTCTTTGCAACAAGTATAACTCCGATGACTCATATGTTGATGTTGCTTTTATTTTCTCTTTTGAACCCCAAGATGTAAGTCACGCTTTATCTGATGAGTCTTGGATTAATGCTATGCATGAGGAATTAGAAAATTTTGAGCGTAATAAAGTCTGGACTTTAGTTTCTCCTCCTCATGGTCATAATGTTATTGGAACTAAATGAGTTTTTAAGAATAAACAAAGTAAGGATAGTGTTGATGTTCGAAATAAGGCTAGACTTGTGGCTCAAGGTTTTACTCAGGTAGAAGGTCTCGATTTTGGTGAAACTTTTGCACCTATTGCTCAATTAGAAGCCATTAGAATCCTTTTAGCATTTGCTGCATCTAAGGGTTTCAGGATGTATCAAATTGATGTTAAGAACACTTTTCTTAATGGCTATATTGAGGAAGAAGTTTATGTAAGACAACTGCTGGTTTTGACAATCCTAAATTTCCCGATCATGTCTACAAACTGTCCAAAGCTTTATATGATTTAAAATAAACACCTACAACATGGTATGATAGGCATAAATCATATTTTCTTAAAAATGACTTTCAAATGGGTAAGGTAGATAAAACATTGTTTACTCTCAAGCATTGCAATGATCTTTTACTCGTTTAGATTTATGTCGACGATATCATTTTTGGTGGTTCCTCTCATGCTCTTGTTTCTAAGTTTTCAGATACTATGAGTAGGGAATTTGAGATGAGCATGATGGGAGAACTCACGTTCTTCCTAGGCTTTCAGATCAAGCAATCAAAGTTGGGTATTTTTGTTCATCAAACCAAGTACACCAAGGATCTCTTTCGTGATGAGGACATCAACCTTAAGGATGCAACCACTGCTTTGATCCACTGCATTGCATCCTCTACTACAACCACATCTTCTCCGATAGGACTTTCAGCTAGTGCACTGCCATATTCCCAAGTTAGATCGAGCTACGTCTACTCATACGAGCCAAACTTTGTCTACCTGCCATTGTTGGCCCATGGGCTTTGTAATAAATGGGCTGATTTGGCAGGTTTGGCCCATATGGTCAGCCAACTAGGGTTTTTTGGACTATTCATGTGGCACTATTCATGTGTGAATAGCACTCGCGGCCATCCTTCCTTCTCTTATACATAGTGGCCACCACCCCTCTAGTCGACGAGGTTTTTTAGATTAAAGTTTAGCCTTTGCTACTTTATACTTTGTCCTCTTATTCGGTGAGATCAACAGTGACATTGCTCTTCGGAACCACACTTATCAATACAATTTCAATTTGCTTATCTATCTTGTTCTTGTGTGCTTCTTCGTTGTATGCAGGAGTTGATCTTTATGATCTGGTCATCCGAGTATTCATGCACGGTTGATAACGACTTGTCGAGCAGTTTAGCGATTGCGTGGTTTCAAGCCTTGCGAGTTCGTAGCCAGGATCGTGAGAGTTGAGCGACTACTATCAAACTTACCTTCTCATCGAAAGATTGGGTCAGAACAGGATCTTTGTGGTTCATCAAGTGGTATCAAAGCTACAATTGATAGGTGAGAGTTTCTAGTTTTCTAGTAGTAGATTCATTTTTCATACCTAGAGTCCAGAAAATTATTCAAAATAATAATAATTTGCATCTATCATCCATACCTCCCTCCTCCTGCAGCAACCTTTGAGCCTTTGCAATTTCTTCTTTTTAGTTTGCGTTGTTGAATTTTTGTTGCATCATCGAGTCATTGTTCTGGTTTCTGTCTAGATTGGTTTAGTTTAGAGTCTCTTGCAAGTCGTCTAGTGATGTTCTTCCTCCCTGCCGCGACCACCAACATCACCACCACTCCATGTTGCAGCCCCTTCCTCCCTGCCACGACCACCAACTTCACCACCACCACCCCATGCCTCAGCCCCATCAACCCCTTCCACCACCACAGAGCTGTCGCGATAACACTTCGCTGCTGCACCCTGCCGCATCCACCAGAATCGCTGTCGCCGCTACCTCAAACGCTATCGTGGCAATCACCACTTCCTGCTACCGCGACAGTTGATCGCATCCTGCCGCGCTATCATCTTGCTGCCGCAACAACTGATCAAGTCTGTCGCCGCTGCAGTTTGGCTACCACAACAACCGATCAAGCCTACTATCGCTGCCGCACGCCACCGCGGCAACCAATCATCACTACCTCCCTCCTCCTGCAGCAACCGAGGCCACCGCTCCTGCCGTGGGAACTAAAGCAGCCACCTTGGCTCCTACTGCCGCCGCTTAAGAGGAGGAGAAAACTCTAGGACCGTTTGGGTTTCGGGAAGGAGGGTTTGTGATGAACCACGGAGGTCCTGATTTTGGCCCGATCTTTCAATGAGAAGATAAGTTCGGTAGAAGTCGCTCGACTCTCACGATCCTGGCTACGAACTCGCAAGGCTCAAAACCACGCAATCGCTGAACTGCTCGACCAGTTGTTATCAACCGTGCACAAATACCCGGATGACCTGACCACGAAGGTCAATTCGCATACACCGAAGAAGCACGCAAGAACAAGATAAATAAGCAATCTGAAATTGCGAATAGGAATTGAATGTATTGATAAGTGGGGTTTCGAAGAACAATGTGGCTGTTGATCTTGCCGACCAAGAGGACAAAGAATAAAGTAGCAAAGCTAAACTTCTATCAACAAAACCCAAAGAACTAAAGGGGATGGCGGCCACTATGTATAGGAGGAAGAGGGAGGGGCGGTAGTACTGTTCATGCGTGAACAGTAACTATGTGAACAGTATGAGCCCTAGGGTTTCTATCTGAATTACAAGACCTGCGGCCCAAATAGGTAACATAGCACCTTCTTTTAATGATTACGGTGCGCACAGAAGGAATTTAGAGGTGAGGCCAGATCCATTTGAAAGAGAACGAGATAAGATTTCAATCAAGTACTCATGGACCTCAAACAAAGTTCGTATGCGAAAGTTATACATGTTTGAAGTTAGGGTTATCTCCGGAGGCCGAACTGGATTCAAGAACGTGTCCAACTTGAACTCTTACTTGGCATGGGCACAAAGTGACGTGGAAACCTTCCTTGTACCATGACGTGGAGTAGCGCTTGTATCCGGAGGGTTGATATCCTCATCATCCTCTCCTTCTTGCATTTGAGTCGTCCTCGACTCAAGCTCATCCTCTAATTCCAAGAAAAGCTTCAAAACTTATAGCAACGTATGCTCATCTTCCTACAAAATGTTAGCAACGGCAGGTGACAAAAAAAATAGAGAAAACTTTGCAAATTAAAGGTGAGTGTGCATACATCAAATCAGTAAAGGTATATTTTCTCACAACATTCAGTTTATAACTCGAATTGATACTATAAGTGAAGTATATAGTAGAGTTATTCATCGGCCTGTGAATGGGGAGTACAACAATTGAATTCAAAGTGCACAAGTCATTCATATAATTAGATTTCAATTGAGCAATAGCAAATTCATTTAGCAAGGGTGAAAAAAAGTTGTAAGTTATTCTATACTTCAACATCATTATGCAGATTGTTAATACTAGATGGTGCAATAAGAGATGAACACATAGGGATTGAATGATCACTAAATTTTATTTTCATCTCATAATGAATAAGATTCAGCATACAAGAATTGTTATTCAAAATAGCAAGCTTCAATTCATCCATGTGTTCACAAGTTATGCATATTCGATATACAAGAAATTGATTGTCTACACTATAATCTCCAATTAATTTAAAATAGTAGGTTTAGGTGCTAGAAAAAAATTTAGAGATGAAATTTCAAAAACTTTCTCCATAGCACATTCCAAACTAACGGGCTCATTATGCATGATATAGCACAATGCCCCAACAGGGGATATTCTATCAAGTACTTCCTTATGTGTAATTAATTAAATATGTGCAAAATTATGAGAAGTCCGATCATCACATGGTTCGTTCAAGGCAACACAAGGAAAATCAAAAGACTGCACTACAACAGGTATATACTCACAAGGTTCTCTATGTCTTGCTGTAGCACCAAATCAGTACCTTTGTCATTGTCATCCTCATCAGATACTGTAGGTACCTCAAACTTCTCCTCTAATGACGAAAGATGCACCAGATCATCGTTCATCTCTTCAAGCGTCTCAGCGGTATCTGGAGATGAAGTAGGAGCCAAAACAATGTCAGCATTTTTAGTTACCTTAGGTCGCACCTCGCTTGTGACCATGGGTGGTGGGGGTACAAAACGACGTTGCAATTTCTTCTTCATCTGCTCCCATGTGTACATGAAGTGGTACTCGAGATTCGACCACCAATGTTGAACATCACCGATCAGCACCGTCCTTGCCATGCTCATCTTCTCATAAGGATCAAGGTCCTGTCTTTCAAAGTAGCTTTCCAACATAGTAACCTGTCACAACCCCATTTTGTATATATGGTAATTATATGCATTTCATGAGCATACATGTTGTTTTTGGAGCATATGCATAAACGATTGCACTCGAATTATTCAAAACAAATGAAAACCCACATCTTAAAATGCAACTCCAAAAGAAAACTGGAATTAATGCTTGTAAACATCTTTGGAAAATAAATTATTCAAATACTATAATAATTATCATGAATTAATATGGTTTTTGTCAAATTTTAAAACTCATCTTGACATGGATAAAAATCTATGTTCAATTCATAAATAGCATCTAAAAAGAATTTTAAATAAAGCAATTAAGGTATGAACAATGGGTTTATAAAATTCATATGGGTTCTATAGAATCTCAGTATCCTCTATGAAACATTTAAGAATTTTACAAATTTTATTTCTATTTTTAAACCTCTAGTCAAACTAGAAACTTTTGAATTCAAACCGGTCAACTAATCAGACCTAACCCTAACCCCTTCGGACTGTAGCGGCTCGAGCCAACTCATTTGACTTGACTGGACCGAACCCTCTCACGCATCGACCCAACCGTGCCACTTCCCTTCACCCTACTAACCGGCCAAGCGGTGCCTTGCCACGACTGCCCCTACATGCGCGCCAGCTCGCCACCGCCGCTCTTGTGCCCATGCCGTCGCCCACCTTCGGCCACTCCGCCCATCGCCTTGAAAAGGCCAGTCCGAGGCTCCCTTGCCCCCTTTCCATTCCTCTCTTCCTCCTTTCTCTGCTGCACGTCAAGGGGCCGAGCGCACCGAGCACTACCTTCGACCGCCGCACCGCCTCCACACTTTTCCGGCCGCTCCGGTGAGATCCGACCACCCACGATCGTGTCACAGAGTGCCTTCAACCACAAAGAGCCAAACTCCTCCGTCAATTTGGAGAATCTCTCACCGAGGAGCCGCGCACGGGTGTTCTTCCCCGGTCCCGGCCAAAATCGCTACCGTGGCCAATACTCCATCTCCGACGAACCTCCCTCCGATTCTCCTCTCTGTGAGCATCATATGGCTTCCCATTACCTCCCCAACCACTCACCCACTCTCTCTTTTTCCCCAGGTCGCCGCCGTCAAGAGCTTCATCGCGTCGGCCGTAGTCACCGTCGCCAGCCCTCCTCGATGCTTCCCTGTCGTGGCCGACCGCACCGATGAGTTCACTGAGCCATACTCGTGCCCATGCTCCCCTCAATTTCCACCCCCTCCTTCTCCAGCGTTGCCGCGCCATGTCTCCTCCACGGCCGGCCGGTGCTCGCTCTGCCACCTCTCTTAGCTCCATTGACCCTCTAGCATTCCATTTTGCGCCTCACCGCCGTCTCGCCACCACTCCATCGCCGGTGATGACCCACACCTGAGTTCCCTATGCTGGCCTCCCTGTTTCTGTTCTCTGTATTTGAGTCTCTCTCTGTTATACAAGTGACATTAGAACTTTTGATGACTGTTAAATCACTTAAGAAGATTTTTTTTAGCAAATGAATCATTGAATTGGTAAGCTTAGCTAGCAACCACTCTTAGTTGTATGAATGAACAGAGAAGAGGTTTAAAAGAAAACTTGGATTGTCAATATAACCTTCTTGTATAACCTGTGTCTTGTGCTGTCAAATTTTGAAAATGTCATTGTTAGGGCAGTAGTTAGATATGTTATTGAGTCATTTAGTCAGTTGAGCCTTGATCTACTAGTAGTAGTCAAATATGAAAATCAAGTATGGAGATGAATACTTTGAAACCATCAGAGAGCAACCAAATCTGAAAAACCCAATATAGTTGCAAAGTTTCAGAAACCAGCAGAAAAAGGAAGTGGTTTGGGAGAAAATCTGTATGGTCAGTGGGGAAACCATTTGCAAACTCAGTTTTTTTTTATGCTAACAAATATTGTACATGTCCACTAAGTCACTCAATGGAAATAGTTAATCTGAAACTTGAAATCTGAATAAAGTGGCACTTTAGTTTTGATGGTTATTCTGTTGTAGGTGTCTGAATAGTAAATGAAAAGAAAACAATACTATAAATAATGGGGAAATATATACCATAACAAAACCTTTAGCAGGGTGTTGTTAGATAAATTGGCATTTATCTAACAACACCCACCAAATCTGAAAAGAACCTTTATAGATGTGAACTTTTAGAAAACCAACAGAGAGTAACATACCCTTTAGAAAAGAGGTTTAAGAAGAGAAGGGATTAGGAGAAGATCTGACTTGTTAGTAGAACCCACTTGTAGATCAAAGCATCTTTTGCTAGCAAATCTTAGTTATGTCAATTAGGTCACTCTAGTTAGCTAATCTGAAGTGAGTTTAAAGGAAGTCTAGTTGTAGCATTTCTGTCTAGGGAGAAATCTTGTTGTTGATAGTATTTGAACAGTAAGCTGAATGTAATCAGATTGGTCAATAGTCTTATAACATTGTTAATGCAGTAGTTAGAGTTAGTCTTAAATCAATTAGTCTTTTGGACAATTAGTTTTCAGAAGCAACTTAATTTGAAAGCCAATATGGTTCTAAATGTTTAGAAATCAGCAGAGAAACCTCCAAATCCATTTTATGTGTTTATGCAGAGAAGGTCTCTTGATGCAAACTTGCTTTTGGGAGTAGACTTCCACTTAGCTTTTAGACAACATCAAATTGCTGTTTAGCTAAACCTTTCTTGCTTAATAGAATTGCTAAGAAGTTAGAGGATAAGTTAAAACAAGATAAGTGAGCTAAAGCCTTGTCTAATGCAAAGATCAGAAAGCTTAATAGGTTAATCATGCCATTAGCAATTAATCCTAAGAGGGCAAGAACTATATGAGAAGCAAGATTGGAATGCATTTAACAGTGAGATAGATAACACAAATTGGGAAAGTAAATAAAGATTAGGAAATCATTAGTATGCAGTTTGAATAAAATCATAGGATCGTGCTCCCTGTTGATCATCCAAAATAAATTGTTTACAACTTGAGGTTTGGTTAAGTTTCACAAACTCATAACTAATTCATTTAAAAACCAAATTGTGTGAAACAAATTGTGTTGGTTTTCTTTTCTAGTGTACATTCACATGGCTTAGATGTGAAACATATTACTATTACAGAAAATTTTGAATTAGAATTAATTTTAGAAAAGGGTTGTTGTTACATTAGAAATTGAATTAAAACATCCATAAGAAATTCATATGAACTCCAATTAAACTAAAATTTTCACCTAAATGCAATTAAACTCATAATCTCACTACTGTATAAATCTTATGCATTTTTTAGTACTTTGGATTTTCTCAGTGTTTTTGATGTTTATTCGATAATTGCCCTCTTTAGATTCCGAGTGCCAGACGTAAGCGAATACGTAACTGAGAGTGAACAAGTGGACCTCCAAACAAGGCAAGCATCCTCTTGCATCATCTTCATCCCAGTGTTTGGACTTTAGTATTTTAAATTGCAATAATAATTGCTTGCATACTATTTTTGCCATATATTTTAATTTGTGAGTTTAGATTAGTTATATCCTAATACTTATGGTTTATCCTTAATCATTCCATACAGTTGAGCTTAAGTTGGATATATTGTGATCGTACTTATGCTTTGTCTAAATGCTTAGCCATGCAAGTCATTAGATACGTTAGTTCAGTTGACGGGCTTATCTCGTCAATCAAGGGAAACATTGAACATTTTATATTTCTAAGTTTTGTTCAGATCTTGAATCTGATGCTTTGGTATAAATTTTGATCTTTGAAACATGATTTGGATCTGGATAAGTGGTGGATAGTGTGGGTGCCTTCGTGCACGAGAATTAGGTATGTGGTCATCTTGTCCGGATCATTAAGGACCGAAGCTTTTGGGCGGTTACTCCAAGTATCAATCGTACTTCCACATGCGGTATTATGGGCGCCGCTTGGTTAAGTAAGGGGGTGATGTTATTGAGTTGGAAAACAGGTGGATAAGGATATATGTGTTTGGTCTCGTACCTATATCATATGTTCTTAAGGGTAAGGACGCATGTGTATGATCATGTTGTTCTTAAGGGCTCCGACTGCAATCTATTATGTGTAGTGAGCACAACTTTAATTTCTATCATTTAATTTCGGTCGATTGGGTCGGCATTCCCGATACAACTTGCGTGCCCCGGTTAGCAGGTTCTATCAGAAACTTGTACTAAGCGGGATCAGGTCCCGCATGGGTGATTCAACTCAATAATGTCAACTTGCTGAAAAATACCGAGTCTTGATTTACCCGGCCAACATACCAAAGGAAGTGTGCCGTTATTCATAAGGCTACGGGCTAGTCAAGTCGTGTGGGTAAAGATGTACACCCCTGTAGGGTTAAAACTATTCGAATAGCCATGTCCACGGTTACGGATGACTTGGTTTTAATTGTCACCATTGTAGGCTGGAAATTTAAAACTTGATATGGGAACAATTTGGTATCGACATGACCGGTTTGTCATGTATTGATAGTTTATCAAAGTGGGTTTGCCACTTTGGTATTGTTTGATATATGTATATCTATTTATCACTCAAAACCCTTGTAATCCAAAAATTTGGTTTACTTAATGGCTTTTGGAAAACTAGAATATGTAGGAACAAACTGGTTGCTTTATGCAAAACTTATGCCATTATAACCATTCTTTGGACAGACTTATCATGTATAATCTCATATCCTTTGTATAGTACCTCCCATACACTTTCTTTTATTAGTTTGTGTAAGTCTTGCGAGTACCTTTTGTACTCAGGTGCTTTGACCACTTGTTGCAGGAGAGAATGTCATACAAATCGGTTTTAACTATCGCTTCTGTCTTGGGCGATAGCAGCAAACGCAACGGCTTTAACTCCAGTTGGTTGCTTGTGGGTTTTGGGCATGCCAACTTGGTAATTTACCTTTATTTTCATGTTTTCTCCCGCTGCAATTTATTGTCTTATGATCAGATTTTGCCGGTTGGCCCTCATATGAAAATCGGGCCATTAGGTCCTATTTGTTGAGATTGAAATACTAATGCTTATAATACTTTTTTATGTTTGACCATGGTTATGATCCATGTTGTTTGGATATGTACATGTTAGTCACTGATCCTTGGGAACTAACATGAGATGCGTATCCAGGAATCTTGAAATTGGTTTCGTTTCATGTTTAGGGTTGTGCCTTCTGCGCAATTACTTGACTTGAAATGGATTCGATTTCGGGGTCCCCACATAACCCATAGAAAGTAGTCCAATGACATACTCTTAGTGGTGAGTGGCAATATGTATGCAGGTAGTTGTTTCCCTTTGAGTTCAAATCTGCCTGCGATGACATCGTAATCTACCAATTTCAACCAACCTGTCATTGTTAGTAGAAAATAAGGAACAAATCACAATGACCTAGTAGTTCATAGGAACATATATACTTTTGATTTGTTCCTTGTTTTCTACTAACAATGGCAAGTTCATATGGATCTACACATGGTGGAAACAACAACGACCACTCTTTGGCGCATACTCATGAGGGATCTCTCACACCTCGCACGAGATAGCTTGTGTGGCACATTGAGCACTCACTCGGAGAGAGCGTTCACAATGCCTTGGATAAGATCAACGACAACCTCGCAGTGCTCCACACACGCGTTGCGCTCCTCTTGTTGAAACCAGGACCCATGATCGTCAGCCAAGAGTGAAGGACCCTTCTTCTCACCGCACACCACCTCCTGCTCGCCGCACACCACCTACTGCTCGCTCTTGGGTAGAGGAGGTGGAAGAAGAAGAAGAAATGAACAACTACACTGCTGATGCGGAAATTGATTGATTCAATGTTCACAATGATCGCAACCATCGTCGATTTAGTCACAATCGTCAAGGTATGGGAAGAAATCAACGTGAGGTACGCAACCATAATGATGCATTTGGTAAAATTAAATTCATTATGCCTCCTTTTGCTGAAAAATATGATCATGATACTTATCTCACATGGGAGCTTACCGTGGAACAAAAATTGCTTGTCATGAATTTTCTAAAGATAAGAAAGTTAGGGCTGCTACTAGTGAGTTTTTGATTTTGCATCTATTTAGTGAAGTGAATATGGTCGTACTCATCAGGACATACCTAGAACATGGAATAATTTGAAGAGAGCAATGAGACATAGATTTGTACCTTCATATTATTATCATGATTTGCTTAGTAAATTGCAACGCTTAAGACAAAGTAGTAGTTTTGTAGAGGATTATTATCAAGAATTGCAAACTGGTTTGTTGCGTTGTGGTTTAGATGAAACTAAAGATGCTAAGATGGCTAGTTTAAACTGTGAAATTAAGAACATACTTGATTATAAAGAATACAATTCTATCACTCGTTTATTTCATCTTGTTTGCAAAGCAGAAAGAGAAGTGTAAGGTCGACAATCTCACTCTAGGGGCAATATTGGAGGATCTTTTGCAGGTCGGTCAATGCAGCAACAACACATGGAACCTTCCTCTAGGTCTCGCCGTGATGCACCCTCCTCAAGCCATGCGCTCCTGCTGCTCTTTCTACTCCTGCACATGTCCTTGAGGCAAACAAATCAGTAAAGGTACAAGTTCCCACAAAAAGTGCTTCTTCTGTTGCTTCGATAGGACGATCCAGAGATGTACAATGTCACCATTGCAAAGGATTTGGGAACTTGATGCGCGATTGTCCAAGTCAGTGAGCTTTACTTATCAAGGACAATGGTGAGTACACTTCAGCTAGAGATATTGAGGAAGAACATATTTTGGTTGCAACTAACAATGCAGGTGATGACATTGAGGAAGAACACACAAGGCCATGAGGCATCTGACAAGTACCAAAGCCTAGTTGTCCAGCGTGTGCTAAGTGCTCAAATGGAGCTTGCTGAACAAAATCAACACCATACCCTATTTTGATCTAAGTTCGTCATCAAGGAACGTTCCTGTAGAGCCATCATCGATGGCGGAAGTTGCAACAACCTTGCTAGTACAGACATGGTCGAGAAGCTTGGTTTGACCACAACTTAACACCCTCATCCTTACTACATTCAATGGCTGAATTCTTGTGGTAAGTTGAAGGTGACTAAACTTGTACGTGTATATTTTTCTATTGGATCATATCATGATTATATTGATTACGATGCTGTACTTATGCAAGCATGCTCATTATTATTAGGTATACCTTGGTAATATGATAGATATACTGAACATCATGGTAGATCTAATCATTATACTTTCACATGTAAAGAAACGAAAATCACTTTGCTTCCCATATCTCCTGCTACTATTTTAAAGAATGAATTAGAAAGAACTAAGAGAACAAGTAAGGAGAAGACAAAAGATGATCATAAGATTATAGCTCCAAGTTAAATTAAGTTGAAAGCTCATGTTATGTTAGCTACAAAATCTGATTGCTATACTATGATTTGCAAAGAATCTTTGTGTCCATTAGAAGATATGCATGTTTTTTTTTGCCTCCTGTTGCTACTAACATTTTGCAGGAAATGGATGATTTGGAGACAACGATTGAGTCGAGAACGACTCAAATTAAAGAAAGGGAGGATGATGAGGACATCAACCTTAAGGATGCAACCACTGCTTCAACCCGCTGCACTGGTTGCATCCTTAAGTGGGCAGAATTAGTATGAGCTACACGATTAAATTCTTTGCGAGAAATCCCTTGAAACAACAAGTTACGAGCTGGAGCATTTAAATCAACATCTATTTTATTTAGATTAGTAACAGTAACAGGAACCACATACGGTCTCGAAACCTTATTCCAAACATCATTACCTTGCACCTCAATGTAAGCTTGCATACAACACTTCTAAAAGGCAAAACCAATACCATCTAGCATGGAGGGATGATTCACATACATCTCTGACACCATAGCAACCTTGCTCTGATACCACTTGTAGGATCGTTAATGACAATCGGAGGGGGTGAATGATTATAATCCGTAGTGGAAGCTTTTTACTTAAATCCACTGTCTTGTGATTGTTCAACCTGTCAACACAGTAAAAACACAAAAACAAAAGACATGAAAAGGGGAATATTCTTCCTAGTACTATAGCAAACTTCATGTGTATTGTAGTAAATAGTACAATAGATTGTACCTACAACATAGGTTACTGTAGCAGATTAAAAAAATGAAGACGTCGCTTTTGGTCATTCTTCTCTCTCCTGGAAAATCAACAATGCTGCTTTGATTTGCTTTTGCTTCTCCTGTGCACAAGCTTGTTGTTTTCTTCAGTACATCAATCCAAGTGAATGATCACATGTTGGCAAGGGAGTCACAATGTGCTGCTGCCGGTGGACCAAAAACCCAGACAAGACACGCATTGACGAGGGATGGTGAGACGCTCACGCGATGCTCTAGTTGTACACTGATCGAGAATCAAAGATGTCACTGCACTGATGCGGACGCGCAAAACCACGTGATGAGAATAGGGGAGTGCCTTGCGCACGAGACCGCGTGATGCTCTGCTGCGTCGTGGCATGTCGAACGAGGCGAGAAGAGAGGCAACTGTGCGACAGAGATTGAAGCAACACCACACAGATGACGTCGCAAGGTACACCAAACGCCAACGCGAGAGATCGGTGATGACCTGTCGGCACCCTGATCAAGAAAACAAGACGTCATCGCTACCGAAAAACTTTTCGTTCGGAGTAGATGTAATATTTTATTGCTGGATCATGTTTGTGGCTACAAAGTGTTCTCCG
Source organism: Ampelocalamus luodianensis (assembly GCA_036346255.1). NCBI lineage: Eukaryota > Viridiplantae > Streptophyta > Magnoliopsida > Poales > Poaceae > Ampelocalamus > Ampelocalamus luodianensis. The sequence continues at coordinate 65,355,720 of CM070628.1, forward strand.
AGCACCCCTTAATCCCTAGGACGAAAATTGCATCTATAAAGCCCCCAGGTTAGCACCTAACCTCATATGTATTTATAGCCTAGGGCCCAAACCATGATCTTATCTTTAATACTATGTGTTCCAATCCAATTCCAACAAATAAGAGACCTGAAACCCTTATGTAACACACACGGGTTTTTCCAATTTATGTCACGTGTCGTAGCCTCCGAACCGCACCTCCGTAGCTCCAACACGCATAATCCATCTTTGATCTCAACGCGCCCCCAACTCAAGTCCGACCGTCTCCTCCAGTATCCTCGACCCTCTAGACCATGACTTCGCACCAAGCCACCTCCCGGTCACCGCGTAGACCACGATCGCCTCCGAGTTACTCTGCACATGCAGAGACCAAAACATCATCTTTTTCTCGGCACAAGTTTTTTCCAACTTGACCGACATAAGTCCACACACACTACACACCTCAAATAACATCATTACCCAACATTGTCAATTATTCATCAACTAAAATACCATAGACCTAGCCACATGGTCTAACAGTATGTTTCTTGTTGTAATCTTTTTATATTCACTCAATTTGGCATGTTATTAAAAAAAGGAGAAAGAGATAATTGAAAAGATGTATGCTTCAAGCATGTCATACATACATGTGTATATGTGTGTGTGTATATATATATATATGTATGTATGTATATGTATATATATATTATATATATATATATATATATGAAAAGAAAAAAAAGCTCAAACGAAAAGAAGTATGCTTCAAGCATGCCACATGCTTAAGAATTGGTTTTGGAGCAATAGGTTGTTACACGAGACTGCTAGCTCGTATAGATTTAAAGTTTGCTTCACTTTTAGGCTTTAACTTTTCCTCGTGATATCTCATTGTGCTCTTTATAATTGGTTTGATCATTGTTGAGATGCTTGTAATTAATTTAAATTGTTTAATTATTCTAAAGACTTATTTTGACATTGCTATATGGTATATAACTTTATATGATCCGGATAACTCTACTAAAAAAGATGGCTTGGTTACCTTATTAAATCAATTCGAAGTGACTTGGATAATCTATAAAGGTTCTTGATTTTGACTCTCCTTGCTCCTTTTTAGAATTATTATTTCTCTAAAGTTCTTGATGTTTACATTGCTAAAGGGGGAGAAAAATTAGAGATATTGAAAAAGTTGGAGAAATTTGCTTCTCTTGTGTTGAGGGCTAGTTTTTCTGTTGTGGTTTTGTGTTGAGGGTATTACTGCTTCTGTGGTTTGTCAAAATTCTTTGCTTTGCAGTTTTGAAACTTTCTTTTCACAAAATTTTCTTTTCTTTTAAAATTTAACACACATTTTTGAAGTATTGTCCACGTATTCATCAAGAGAGAGATTGTTAGATCATGGGGATATGTTGTGAATATTATGATGATGAATAATTGACTTTTGGGTTGCATTGCAATTTGCGTTTGTGAAAGTTTCAGTCGTGATCGATAGCTATGAGTAAGTGGTCCAAAGTTCTGAGTACCAAGTGGTCGAAAGCTACAGTGACTGGTCGAAAGCTACAATGCGTGGTCGATGGTCGAAAGCTACAGTGTGTGGTCGATGGTCGAAAGCTACAGAGCGTGGTCGATGGTCGAGTATTGTTCGTTTCGAGTACTGTTGGTTTCGAGTACTACTCGCTTTGACTACTGTTCATGGTTTTCGACTACACGTGGTCGTAGAAAGCTTCGACCACGACTGGTCTAGTTGAAGGAGGTTCAACTACACGGTTTAGTTTACTCGTGGTTGCCGTAAGCATCTCGGTAGATAGTCGTAGGCTTCGATGATGATCTGGTTTGTGTTTATCGATAGATGAGGGTGTGTTATGCGTGTGTGGACTGATATTGGTCAAATTGGAGAACTTGCACCGGAAAAATGTTCTTTGGTCTTTACATGTGCAGGTTGGGCGTGGAGACGGTCATGGTCGATGATGAGGAGGACCGGGACTGGATGCGGAAATCCAAGGTTTAGGCGGTCAAGGATGTCACGAGGTGGTCGAGCTTACACTGGAGCACGTGGAGATCAAAGGTGGATGCATGATATGTGGAGAAGCTACGGGAGGTGCGGTCATGAAGGCTTCGATGTGTGAGGAGTTATGGAAGGTGTTCATAACTGAAAGGTTTAGAGATTTTGGAAAACTCGTGTTTGGAAGGGTTTCGGGTCCCTTGATTTTTGGAAGCAGATATGATTTTGTGTCCATTTTGTTGAGGACACGTTTAGGGCTCTAGCATATAAAAGGGGAGAGGTTAAGAATTAACCGAGGATTTTCAGAGGATGACTTTTGTGAAAATGCTTTTGGAGTTTTCATGCTAGGGTTTGAGGGGTGCTGTTAGGGCACTTTGTAGCCACATAACATGATTCAGAAATAAAGGCTCAGATCTATTCCAAGGAAAACTAGTCATCGCAGGCGGCGTGTTTTTGGGCATCGTCTTTGACTCGTTCTCGTTCCAAGTAGTGCGTGCCGTGTCGTTCACTCGATCGTTGCCAACAACATCAGCAAGTCATCCTCGGTAATTCGGAAAGAAATTAGTAAAATCATTCACCCCCCTTTGATTGTGGTATTCGATCCTACAGAACCCAACCCAACAAGCCTCCCACCTCCCGAGCTTGGCATCCCCCCTCCGCTCTGGCCTCTGCCTGGCCTCCCCCTCCGGCCTCCACTTGACGCCCTCCCCTCGCATTTGGCCTCCACCCGGGGCCCTCCCCTGGCCTCCGCCCGATGCCCTTCCCCTCCGCCCTTCGCTTGGCGCCCTCCTCCACTCTTGACACCACCCGGCATCCTCCCCCTCACCCTTCGCATTCAGCGTCCGGCCGGTTGCCCTCCCCCTCCGCCCTCCTCTCGGTGTCCTCCTCCTCTGCTCCAACCACCACCCGACACCCCCTCCCTTCGTGTCCAACATCCAGCCCATTGACCTTCCCCTCCCTGTCCAGCCTGGTGCCCTCCCCTCTGCGTCAGACATCCTCTTGGCGCCCTCCTACGCTCCCGAGCCAAATGAGTCAAACAAGCCAACTCACGAGTTTATAGCGAGTTGAGCCAGCCGAGCTTGCTCGTTATCCACCCCTATCTGTAGTAGGCCATGAGTCCACAAGAAAATAAGGTCTCGTTTGAAATGAGGGAAAATTTTATTGTTTCTACGAAAAATGAATTGATTCCTATAAAATTCTTGAAAAACTTATGTGAAATTCATGCATTCCACATGCCCTAAATCGCGATGCTTATATTGTAAACCACACCTTACTCTTCTCAAATGTAGCTAGGTTTGGTTCATTAACCATCGGGTAGACCAACTAATCTTTATCTTTATTACTTAAAAAGACTCTACTAGTGGTGAATGATGCATTCTCCCTTTGTCCTTGCCAACCTCTCATCGCTGGGTGAATCGGCGCTGACATGTGGGCCTGCCCCCAAATTGCGCTATGTTTGTTGGCTTGCTCAAGAATCAAATGCAGGGTTGTACAATAGGCAGAAGGCGGCAGAGGTGGCGCTGTTCAAACAGGTGAAGGTGGCGGAGGCGCACAAGGTGCAGGCCGACACGTAGTTCTTCGAAAGGTAGATGAGGACGCGAAGCTGTACACAAAGTAGAGGGAGGCGAAGTACATGGCATCCATGCTCGGGGTGCTCGACGGCAACTACCACGCACTCAGGGACTACCTCATGATCGACGACGACATGTACTAGGTGATGGCGTGCACCAACGTCAGCACGGTCAGTGGCATGCAACCCAAGATAAGCATATGGAGCAACGGCAGCACGGACGGTGCCACAAATGGCGACGACAAGGTCTATGTAGGCATGCTACACCAAGTGGCCGGGGTGTACAAGATATTGTCGATGGTGCACAAGCAGACCGCCATGCTGCCGTCGATGTGGATGGGTGCACTGCCCAAGGACGGTGCCGCCAATTGATTGCCGTAGAATGCATTCGTTGTTGCCTATCTAGCTACTTATTCGCTAGGTAGTTTTGGTAGCTTATTGTCTTGTTATCCTAAGTTGTTAATTTAGGATTGTTAGGGCTTACGCTTTTGTTTAAGTGCATCCATCTGGTTTAATCAACTGTAATAATACCATATGTTTGTGCATTCGAGTTAGTATACATTTTCTGAACTCAAGATATGGTCTAAAACTTGTTTGTCAACTTGGTTTACTTATATCTGCATGAGTATGTATGGTTTGTTTAGATGTTTTTGCAAAACAATGCCAACTACGCTTGAACTGATGTTATGAGACAGATGAGTATGTCTAAATACGAGCTACATGGATTTTAATAAGACTATATGCAGATTTATTATCTTTGGCACGGTAGCACCACTGTCGTCCTCGTAGTCCTCAGTGCAACCCACCACAAGAGCCGTAGCGGTTGTTCTCGTCGCGAGAAGAAGGTGGTTGCGGCGGTAGTGGACACCAACAAACGACTAATGCAACACCGCCACTAAAGACCAACCTAAAGCGCCTTCTGTCGACGGAATTGGTCCACGTGGCCCTCGTACCAGGAACTCACTCTCCGTGCCCTTAGTGTGAGGTGGCGACCGTGGCCATGCGCGAGTTGGCCAGCCTTTCAATGGTTTGTGCATGATGCGGTCACTGTCGGCTTCCACTTGCCAATGGGACCAACCGATCACCCAGTCAAGAAGTCCCTTACCACCGCCGCCAGTAGTGGCGAGCCCCAACCATGTCCTAGTGTTCGTTGGCATGCCCATTTGTGAGCCCTAGCTGCGTCACGATCTTCTTCCTCTTTGTTTTTGAGTTATTGGCATTGGTATCACAGAGTTGATTGATTTGTGTTTCTTTTTTAATTTTGCTGTCTTGATGGTCCTGTGTATCTCATGGCATTGGAGTCGTTGTGATGCTTGGAGATTGAGTGAGACATTGTAGGATCTCAAGACGATTAAAAGCTCATTTGCAATTTGATCTGTTTCTTGGTAGCGGTTAGTTCCCAAATTCACGTATGGAAATATCACATTTCTCTGATTTCATTCTATTGGCAGAATGGTTTTACATGATCAAAATTTTCCTTTTACCCTTTAGAGTGTAGACACAACACCGTGAATTGGTACTACAGTCTTAGTTGGGTGTTTAGTATGGTGTGACTGTGTGATTATGATATGGTTTTGGTGAGAGTTTTATTTTTCTAACTTGAATCCTTGCAAATGCACAATTTTGTTTTCAAATTTCAAGGCTGGTCACTTTCCATGAGGCTGGTTGAGTGGGACCATGTGAACATTTGTTCAATGATTCATTCGATTGTGCTTCCATCCGCATACAAGTTTGGTTGCTAAGTGAGATCTGTCCTTATCAACTGTGACTGACTGAGTTTTTAGAGATTAGTTGATTCAACCACAGCATAAACATGCCAAGGATAGGCGAGACGGTGAAGGCGTGACATCTGCCATGGTGGAGCTCAACTGGGTGTATTGGCGGAGCCGAGGGCACAATGGTAGAGGTACGATGCGGGTCGGGGTGGATCTCAGCCAGGCACCATGGTGGAGCCGAGAGTGCCGGCGGCTCAAAGTGCCACCACAAATCTCGGCTGAACGCCACGGTAGACCCGAGGGCACAACTCATACGGCTCAACATGTATAGAATAATATACTCTTTTAAGTTGTAGCAACACACGGGCAATCAACCAACAATTTCTTACGTCTGTTGTGCTTGACTCGGTTTGAGTTTTGAATCTTGGAGACATGTCGTCCAAGAGCCTAGAGTCGTCGCATAGATTATCTCGTTGTCATGTCAGTATGCAGGTCAGCATTGGCCACATCTTGTCATTGGCCACATCAGTATGCAGGTCAGTATAGTTTTTTTATTTTAAGTGTATTTCATCAGGCTTTAGATTGGAATTCAAGTCCCAAGACCGACCCAAACTGAGTTGGGCTCGGGCCAGGCCGCCAGGCCGAGCCACCTATGAACAGGCCTACTCAAGAGAAACCAAAGCAGGAATGTCGCAGGCATGTGGAGCTTGAGCGCCGTGGCCGCCTCCCATTGGGCGGCCCGCCTGCCTCTCGTCGATCGGTGGGTGGATGGATCCGTACACGGTACAATGGCACGGTAGAACTGCAGCATATCAGGAGAGTCTATGGTTAAATACTTAAGTTGACACATTTTAAATTTATAACAACAAAAGAGTCACCGCTCGAACAAAATTGTTAAAATGGCACAAGTGTCTACACACTCCTAGTTCACGGAAGCCACTTGCCGCAAATAGGAGTGCGGCAGGTGGCTTGCCACGGACTAGGAGCGCAGTAGGGGACACGTGTTATCTGTCTATCCTACCGCGGTGCTAATTTATCATTTTGAATGCAGGAACTTTGTCCCTGATTGGTAGAGCTCCATATTCCTATTTTTCAGATTCTGCTCCTAATTCTCTGAGAATCCACTTCTCTGAGAATCTGGAGCTATCTGTTGAAAGCATTTAGCTGGTAGGTTAGCTCCAAAAACCATATGAAGGAGGATTATAGTCTAATAGACCATGTTACCTCTTGTTGTAATACTTCAATTATATTTGTGTCTTTCTCCTATGTATTTGTACACAAATTATAGAATTTTTCTCAAATTTGTTTAGACCATATTAATGTCTTTGTGTCTTTTTCCTATGTATTTGGACATATGCAACAATAGTGTTGTAAGACAGCCGGCCAGACATTGCTAGTCATTTCAAAGTTTCAATCGGCACAGACCTGAGCGTTGGCTGGAATTTTATTTAAGGTGATATATATGATGTTGTCTTCCTTCTTAAAAGGATCCAAAAGTCCTAGTAAGGCAGGTGGAAGAGATGCAAGCTTATCCATATGCGCACTTTGTACCGAAAGCTTTTTATCTCTTGCCCACAAGATGAATTGAAAGATTGTGTAGGAAGAAAATAACAAATGGCCCGGATTTGTGGATTTCACCTCGTTTACTAATCTTTACTTGAAATAGCACGAAAGACCTTCATGGCTACATACATTATTTGACAGCAGGTCCTGCACATAACAGAATCACAATATTCACCATCAAAATTCCATTTTTAGCTAACCATATATATATATATATATATACATACATATAACAAGAGAGAAACCTCATCAAACATCATCAATTCTCCAATCACAAATTCATCTAAATCAATCATCAATTACAGAAGCATGATTTAGCATCCTTCAATCACAAATTCACAGAAGCATGAAAAAAAAATCAATCACTGAATCAACAATCATAGAAGCTTGATAGCATCCTTCAACCACAAATTCATCCAAATCAATCATCAATCACAGAAGGATGATTTAGCATCCTTCAATCTCAAATTCGCAGTAGTTTGAAAAAAATTCATCAATCACTTATATCACAGAAGCATGAAAAAATTCATCAATCATTTACATCACAGGAAGGGGACTAAGGGAGGAGTAGGGAGGGTAAAGGGGTGCACCGGATGATGGCCTCTAGGGTTTTCGGCGTCAACGGTGGCGCACTCTGGGGACGGCGGCGGCGCAGTGGTGGACCGGCGGGGGTGCACCGGGGCCAACCTCTAGGGTTTCCAAGGTGGGCGGCGCTCGTGTGCTCGCGGCAGCGAAGTCCGGTGCCTGCGGTGGCGCAGTTGAGGACTGGAGTCGGGTAATCGAGGACCAGAGGTGGCGCAGTCGAGGCTCAAGGCAATTTTTCGCCTTGTTGCCTTGTCGCGAGAGCACCAGGAGGAAGCGAGGGGAAAGGCGAAGGGGTATGGGAGCAGGGGTCACGCGGTGGAATTTTCGGGGGTAGTTGGATGGCATTTGCGGGTAAATTCTTCAAACTTCAAGGGGTATTTTCGTTTCTGCAAGTTGGATTCTCACGAGAATCTGCAGGAAGGCTGCTCCTCGTTGCTAGTTCATTTTCGAGACACTTCTTGCGAGAATCAGAATCTAGTCGTTTTGAGAAGTTGGGTGTTTAGCACTGCTCCATGAGATTTGATTGAGAAACTGGGAGTAAGAGCTATACCAAATATGCCCTATATTTGCTATTTTGTTTAAAAAAGGAGCTAAATGAACAAAAAAAAAACTCACAGCCAGCCTATCTCATCAGCTTTTGTGTACGCAGCAGAGGAGAGGTGGTCCTCTCCTCTCCGCTCACCTCGCCCCAGCCTCAGCCCTCAGGTAGTGTGATCACCTCGCCTCAGGTAGTGTGATACGTTGTGGCCCTAGCTTCAGTGGTCATGTGTACACTAGCTATGGTACAACCGTACGAGCAACTTTTTTCCATTGCACATTTTTTTCTATCGATCCTGCTCCTGGTTTCCTAGAATTTTTGGCCGATACGGCCCGTGTGCTACCCGTATTTGCAGTTTTAACCATCGAAAATGTGTATTTGCAGAAATAGCAACACTGGTGCATGGCCACCATGTGCTAGTGCCGCCATCATGACACGTCACCCGCCAACACATTGTGGCCGTACGCCAGCAGCCGCCGGCGCGTTGCGGCCGTGCGCCAGCGGCCACCTCAACCCGGCCCCGCCACCTCAGCGCTGGCGTGCGGTGGCCATGCACCAGCGTCATGGGTGCATGGCCACCGCAAGCCAATTAGTTAGTTAGTTAATTAGGTTATGTTAATTAGATAATTAGTTAGGGTCTGAAATTTGAAGGAATTTAAAATATAGCAAATGATTTCAAAAATTATAAAAATTTTTGAGGCTTCTGACATCATGTACTTGCTTGTGTAAATTTTCTATTATTTTATTCATTCAGAATTTTTATCGCTATTTCGTGTAAGTGTCCTGTTCCTACGAATCAATAAATGTTCGTGCCATATGTTGATTGTCCAAAGATTTGAACGAGGCCCTCCCTCCATTTCCCACCGTCCCTCCTCCCTCCTCCGCACAACTGTCGCTTTGTCCAGAAATTCTAGCGCCAATGCTTACAGAATTCCCGACGCCAACGCTGTGACTCCTCCTCTGCTCGGCTATAAATACCAAACTCTGGCACTCGCTCTTCGCTCATATCAATTGCATTCCGATTCTCGTTCTTGCGCTCGTCGTTGAGAATTGAGAGAACGTAACATAATTAATTTTATTAGGAGGTTAACTGTTTTCTTGCTTCTCGTCGCTCGACCTTGATTTATTACTTCCCCCGAAGGGCTGATTGATTACTTCCTTCGAAGGGCAGGTAATTTGTGTTATGCTTTTGCTGTTATTACCGTAGTTGTAATTAGTCAGTCTTAGTCAGCTAGTCGTAATTAGTTAGTTGATTAGTAATGAATTAGTTTAGTGCTAATTAATTAGTCGTAATTAGTTTAGTAGTCATCATTACAACATATTAAGTAAGTGGAAATGAAGTACTGGTATTTTTTAGTGGTAATTAATCAACCGTAATTAGCTAGTTTAGAGGTAGTTAATTAGTCATAATTAGTTAGTTCACTAGTAATGAATTAGTTTAGTGGTAATTAATTAGTTGTAATTAGTTTAGTAGTCATCATTACGGCATATTGAATAAGTGGTAATGAATTAGTGTAGTGGTAATTAATCAGTCGTAATTAGTTAGTTTAGTGGTAATTAATTAGTCATAATTAGTTTGTTCACTAGTAATGAATTAGTTTAGTCGTAATTAGTTTAGTAGTCATCATTACAACATATTAAGTAAGTGGAAAGGAAGTATTGGTAATTTTGTAGTGGTAATTAATCAATCATAATTAGTTAGTTTAGATGTAATTAATTAGTCACAATTAGTTAGTTCACTAGTAATGAATTAGTTTAGTGGTAATTAATTAGTCATAATTAATTAGTGGTTGTTGTGGCTTTAGGTATTTTCGAACATGCAAGACTTGTTTGTGTTTTACGGTGATGGTCTCGTACGAGCCAGACACGATGGGCTGGACCTGTCGAGATGCCAGTTCAAGGTGGTCCGGGCGGAGGGGCTCCACGCGATGAATATTCACGAGCTACGAAGCTGCATCCGGAGGGAGTTCATCACGGAGCCAATGATGAAGAAAGTTATGATCGAGGCGATCACCTGCACGAATTATGTGTGGGAGCTCATAAAGGTGAATGGAAGCATTGCATGGAGGCAGTACATGGAGATTGTCTCCCAGCTCGAGGCGGCCATTCACGGGAAGCCTATGGTGTACGTCAAATTCATACATAGGGCATCGGGAAACCCTGATGATGCCTAGTCCTCTACAAGCGGCAGCGTGGCGAGCACTGAAAGCGACAACGGAATGTCTTGCCTCGGAGAAGTCCGTGCTAATTTTGTGCCAAATAAGGGGGTGGAAACATGGTGGTCGGCCCGCATCGACTGCCACGAGTATCTATCGGACGAGCCTCTCGGGTTGGAGTTCGACGAGGACACTGACCCAAGCTCGGATGTTACCAACGAGGACGCACACGAAGCCAGTGGTCCTTACGTGGCATCGAGACTTGATGATATCACGATGTGTTCGCTCGTACTGCCGCAAGAAGAAGGCTCCCAGTGGGGGTTTGAAGCCGACACCCTCTTAGTTGGGCAGTGCTTCCCGAACAAAGTGGCCGTGCAACAAGCTATAGCACGGTACACCCTGTCCATCAGCCGTGTGTACCGAGTACACCAGTCCAACCTAGGAAAGTATGCAGTGAAGTGCATAGTAAAAGGCTGCCTTGGCAAGGTCAGCGCTCACTGAGCAAAGATCTTCGGCTCAGTCTTCATGGTCAAGGAGCTGATTGACCACACTTGCGAGCTCAGCGAGCCCCTGCAGCAGCATCGGAACATGACTTCAGCATATGTTGCAAACCTCATCAAGCACCTAGTTGAGGCGGACGTGCCTATCTCCCCAAGATGATGATGTCAGAAGTCGTGAATCAGGTTGGCTATCCAGTTAGCTACAACAAGGTCCGACGAGCCAAGCAGAAGGTCATCGAGACTATGTACGGGACATACGAAGAGGTGTACAACCTTGTGTCGAGATTGCTTTACCATATTGCCGAATCAAACCCCAGCATGTACATAAACAATCTTTACTGTGAAGATGCTGGAAAAGGGCCCAACTGTTTCATACTAGACCAGGTGTTTTGGGCTTTCGCTCAGGCCATCAGGGGCTTCAAGTTTTGCCGTCCCATGTTAACGATGGATGGCACTTTCCTCACAGGGAAGTACAAGGGCACCATCCTCACTACGGTGGCGGCCGATGCGAATGACTAGCTTCTCCTGGTGGCATTTGCCATTGTGTAGAGTGAGAACACATCCAGATGGCTATGGTTCTTGGAGAATGTGAAGAGGGCGGTGGTGGGAGACCGGCCCAACGTTTGCCTAATACGGACCGCAATGTTGGGTTGTTGGCGGCCATAAACACCATGCAGCGTGGGACGGATCCATCTCACCAGTGGAACGACGTGCAATCCAGGTGGTGCATGAGGCATCTTGCATCTAACTTGTTCACGCGGTTCCGCAGTCAGGAACTCATGAAGATGTCCAAGGCATTGTGTCTGCAGAACCAGAGACGAAAGTTTGAGTCTATTTGGAGAGACCTCGAACACTGGACTACGAGACATACAAGGGAATCCACTCTAGAGGGGGAGCAACCCAGTAGCGCCATAAGCTTCTCCGAGTGGATTAACGGCCACGCTCCTGAATTAGAGAAATGGTCCCTCCTCTATGACACATACGGTGTGAGGTACGGGATTATGACAACCAACATGTCCGAGGTCTACAATAGCATCCTCAAAGGTGTACGCGGACTCCCTATCACCACGATCATCCAGGAGACATGGACTCGCACCGTTGGTTATTTCGTTAATAGAGCCACCGCAGCCAAGCGACAGATGGACGAAGGCAAGCAGTGGTCCGAGAACATGCAGAGACATATGGACTGGAAGATGGAGAAGGCCCGAATGCATGACATCCGGGTGATCGACAGCCTCAGGTGAAAGTACGAGATCAAGCTTCGATAGAAATATATCAACAGTCATGCTAGGGGGGAAAGAAAACAGGCATGCACCCTAGGTGATGTGGCGACATGCACCTGCAACAAGCCGAAGCTCCTCCATAAGCCATGCTCGTACGTGTACAAGGCATGTGTGCAAATGCAGCAGATGTCTACACTATACATCTCTGAGTACTACGATATGCAGCACCTATTCGGTACATGGAGTGGAGAGTTTCACTCGTATGGCTTAGAAATGAACTACAAGGATCTTTGGCCGGACATGGTGCAATGGGGTCCCAATAGGGACTTGAAGAGAATAGGGAAGGGGCGACAGTAGACGTAGCGCTTCCCAAATGACATGGATGCTAGTCAACGTACCAGTATTAGCTGCACAATCAAGTGCAGGATATGCAAGACCCCTAGGCACTCAATGAAGGATTGTCCCACCAGACCCAGCTCGTCCGGCCATCATTCAATGTCGTAATGTAAAGTTTTTCTGCCTTGTTTGTTATGTACAATGCAAAATTCTATGATACCCAGCTATAGACTCTTCATCAAACTTCTACGTGAGGATGTTGTAGAAGCGCAAGTGGCTTGCGCAGAAGAGGAAACATCTACAATACCCAAATTTTTCAATGAAAGATGCTTGAGTACCACCACATTTTTTGATCCCTCAATGTGTGTGGCGAGCTAGCGGAGATCATTCAGTCCACACACCTAGACACTGCCGCCCGAGCGTACTACACATGTGGGTACCACATCGTAAGTGTTTCTTTCGCACGCATCGATTTTCATCTCCCTATGTTGAATTCCTTAAATTTTGAACTTCATCCCCATGTAATGGCAGCCCGAGATACGCTGCCACTTCTTCTAGTGGATCGACGGTCCAGAGATGTATGATGGGGCATTCATTCAGCAGAAGTACATGCTGAACTACTCGGTGCGGGCCGAGAACTTTGTGCGGTGGAAACCTTACGTACCAGACCCTGTTGACGACATGAGTTATGAAGAATTTACATCCTTGTTACATTTTTCACTGTACGATGTACTTACATCATAGAATCGTAGGACATGGACGACTTCGACATACCAGCCCGACGTGGAGAGTCCCGCGACAAGGGCAAGGGAAAGGCTCATGCGATTGAGCGGCCACCTGGCGTATCACGGTCGTCAGGCGTAATCCATATGGACGACGTGAGTTATGAAGAATTTACATCCTTGTTACATTTTTCAATTTACGGTGTACTTACATCATTGAATCATAGGACATGGACAACTTCGACATACCAGCCGACGTGGAGAGTCCCGCGACAAGGGCAAGGGAAAGGCTCATGCGGCTGAGCCCGGCTGCCACAGTGTATCCAATCATCCGAGCATAATCCATATGGACGACGTGAGTTATGAAGAATTTATATCCTTGTTACGATTTTCACTATACGGTTCACTTACATCATAGAATCGCAGGACATGGACGACTTTGACACACCAGCCCGACATGGAGAGTCTGGCGACAAGGGGAAGGGGAAGGCTCCTTCGGCGAGGCGGCCGACGTCGAGCGTGTCGAGCGATCGGTGCACTCGTGATCGAAGATGTGAGTTATATACAATTTGCATCCTTGTTACATTTCTTATTGTACGATCCACTTACATCATGAAAACGCAGGACATGGACAACTTCTACACTCACCGCCACCGTGGGCAGCCCCGAGACAAGGGGCACTCGCTATGGCATCGCGGAGACAAGTAGCACACATCATTAAATTGGACACTCTTTGTCAAATTATTTAGACTTTGGTATATCACGTGTTATGCAATTATGTTTATGTATATTTGTATGCATATTTTATTTTGCTATATGTATACGCATGTCTTCGTTGTTACGTGTGTACTCCAGTGCCATATTGTATATTGTCGGGACCCAGGTAGCAAACCCGGGACCCTCTGTGCTTTTTCGAACTAGTCCCAGATCAGTAGCTAGCTCGCACAGTTTTCAACATACAACTCAAACCAAAGTTCCAAAAGAAAACAAAAACAAAAACTTGTGATCATCCTTTGGAAATAATTTATTCAAATACTAAAATAATTATTTTGAATAAACATAATTTTTCCCAAATTTTTAGAACTAAACTCAGCCCATAGAAAATTCAAACTTAAATTAATAACCTGTTGAAGGTTTGAATTAAAAATAAGCAAATAAATTATGAATAGCGGGGTTTCAAATTTTATATGGATACTAGGTTATCTCAGTAACCTTGAAATTTTTAAATTTTCAGAATTTATTTGCTATATTTTCTAGCCTGGTCAAAGTGGGAGATCTAAGATTTCAAATCAGTCAAACCCTAATCCTATTCCGAGCCTTACACTATTGCACCGACCCACGCCTTTGGACTCGGTCGAACAACCTAACCCACGCTTGGCTCGAGCCAACCTCGGCGCACCGTTCATTTTCAGGATCTCTCCTCCACGTGAACCCCGAACGCCACCGTCGCCATTGTCGTGGACACCCCACGTCCAACCTTATCTAGCCTTTCCTCCCCACTGGTAAGCCTCAGTGACCCCCCTTGTAGCTCAAGCATGCTTAGGTTAGCTCGAAAATGTGTCGTGTCGTTGCATGCGCGTTTGGCCGAAGTTCACCGCCGCTCTCCTCCAGCTAGCGCCGATTCAGGCCATCTCCGCTGCTGCAACCACCACCACCACTAGGTGCGCAATAGTATTAGGCACCCATCCCTACCCTTGGATCGCGCTGCCATGGCTAGGAATCGCTGGCGAGACTCCGGTGAAGCTAGAGCTTCGTTATCGGACGGCCGGGAAACACTGTAGCTAAGCCATTAGGGCTAATCACAGTCATTTAATAGTTAATGATTGGTTAGTTTGTTAATGGCTATCCTAAAAACTCTTTTGTATCACTTACAAGTGGGCCCGAGTGCTTTATTTGCACAGTAAGCACCACTGAGTACTTAGTAACCCCTCACACTAGACGTCCAAACGTTCTCTTCACTTTGGACTATCCATTTTGAGATCAACGTTCCTGATCTCTTGGAACGTTCGGACCACCCGAACGTTCTCATCTCTTTGCACCGTCCAATTTGATATCAACAGTCCTGATCATTTTGGCCGTTCGGACCGTCCGAACGTAACCTCTCGCTTGGACCGTCCGATTAGATCTCAACGATCCGAACGTTCTCCGCTCGGGATTGTTAAAAGGAAAATGACGCTATTCCCTGGACCTGCGGTTTAGTGACTGCGGCTAGGAAGCCATCGATATAAAAAGGTCTATATGCTTATATATTTTCCGAAATGCTTTATTGGTGTACTGAAAATTGCTTTAAACTTCAAAATTGCATAAGTAATTCATTTCAACTCCAAAATTGATGATTCAAATTTTGTTAGCTTCCTTTTTAAATGTACTTTATTATAAAAATGGTTTGAACCATGTTACTGTTCCATAAATTAGTGTTAACAAAATTACTTTAACGTTAGTATTATTGTTGTATTAAAAATTGGTTTAACTTGAAAAATATATAAGTATTTCTCTGTAACTCGGAATGGAGTGAAATCAATTTTGTTGGATTCCTCTATTAGTGTACTTTAATATAGAATAGGTTTTGACCATGTTATTGTCCCTGAAAATCTTATTTTTCATATGACTTGTGCACTACTTTCATAACTTTGAAAAATCATAAGAAATTCATTCTAACTCCAAATAAAGTGAACCAATTTTTGTTGTTCTCATAATGTCATGCTCTATCTACCATTAAATTTTCATGCTGACCAACGCTTTGGAAATTTTTGCATGAACAGTACCCAAGAGGGTATTTTTCAGCATTTATTCAAAAAGCTGATTTTGTTTTGGCTGTAACTTTTTCATGCAACATCCAAATCAAATGATTTTTGTTGCTAAATTAGTTTAAAATCATGCTCGGCCTTCTGTGTAAATTTCATAACTTTTGGATGGCTTTGAATTTTTGAATGTTTTCGACGTTTTTGTTCTTATTGGGTCTTTTTTATTATTTCGATAGGTTCCGACGAATCGATGCATGTTTACTTGTTCGTACAATGCATGTTTGTTTAATACATATCGACACATATAGCTTAATGCACGTGACACATCAATGAAATAACCCACTCAATAAAAGGCAACCATATTTTATAGCCCGCGGGGACAACACTCTGCCTCCTCAGCTTTCCAGCCGAAAAGATAAGACTCTCCAAAGTAGGACATGACAGCTCCCTGCAAAGTAAGACGTGACAATACTCGCCTCCTCAGCTTTCCAGACTGAAAAGACAAGACTCTGGAAAGCAGGACGTGATAGCTCCCTGTAAAGTAAGACGTGACAACACTCTGCCTCCTCGGCTTTTCAGACCGAAAAGACAAGACTCTGCAAAACGAGTGTATCCGGCCATGTTTTTTTTTACTATCCCCTAAAGGCATGTATGCTTACATGGTCCGGATGCTTGTGTCGCAGTATACCAGTAGTAGTAGTGACGAAGACTCAAGCAATTAGCCGAACCATCATGTCATGTGACCACGTGTAACGTGCTTCTGTCTTCGGACTCTAATGTAGTTCTGGTTTCGTGCCTCCGCTAATCCATTAAAGCAAGCCTATATTGCAAGTATGCCTCTTCTAGTGGATTCCAAGAATGAACCATTTGCACCGACATCGAATCCTCCATGTTGTAGGGTATCTTTATAATCACAACGAGCGTTCTCAGCCCCTTCAATTGCATTATGTATAAGCTTCATAAAGTAATTTGCTTTAACTCCACCATAGTGAAGTAATGTGATCAAGAACCATAGCGACAAAAAGTTTCCTAATTTTCTTAACTCATTTGCTATATTTTGAAATTATTACAAACAACGCTGAAACAACGATGAAACCTTGATTTCGAAGAAAAGAAAACCCTAATTTACAAACATCGGTGCACATATTTCTTAATGAATGTTTTTTTTTTATAAATCTCAGTGCCAATATTCATCCCTGAAACCCTAAATCGGTGAAACCCTAAATCGGCGAAACCCTAATTTACCGAAACCCTAGTCACATGATTTTTTTGAGTTCATTTTCTAAGTTTATTGATTAATACGAACAAGAAACTTATACGAAATAGCGATAACATTCTGAACGAATAAAATTATGAAAAATTTACACAAGCAAGTACACACGTAACAACCAAAATACGCGTACAAATATAGTGAAATAAAATCGCATAACACGCGATACTATATTGCTCACTCGTCTGAGCCACTACTCTCTACTTGTTGCCGCTGCGTCCATGTGCTCGGCCTTGTTTTGCGCCGAGCATGACCCGTGGAATACGTCCACCGGTCTGGAGAACGCGTGTCAGTTTGGAGGGGGTACGGAGACCATTGAGGCGGAGGTGGACCAGTAGACTGACTCTGGAGCTAAGTCTGGTAGGTGTACATGTCATCGTGATGAGCAATGCCGACCTAGGGGACATCTCCAAGGAATTCATCCACGACAGAGGCTAGAAAACCACTCTGGGGGTACAATGCCTGCAACTCCGGTTGCGCGGAGGAGCTCTGCCCTACGTACGGTGCGACAGTGAACCCGGAAGAGCTCTGCCCTGCATGCGGTGGGGTAGCAAACCCGGAGGAGCTTTTCCCTGTGAACGGCGGGGCAGCGAACCCGGAGGACCTCTACCCTGCATACGCTAGAAACCCTGGTTGCCATTGTCCGTACCCTGGCATCGTGTATTGCTCCCTGACAGGAGCTGGGAGGCCCATGTCCTCATCATTAGTCGACGTGAACTGGCCATCACCCCACGACCAATTGAAGGCTACAAGATGGAATGATGTTAGTACAAATAAACACTCTCGACGTAAACTAAGAACCCCGTACCTCTCGAATGTGTACTACAGATAACCTAGGGGAGTCTATTTACCGGGTCCAGACGATAGAAGTGATTCATCCCGATGGACCTACGGCGAGAGAACGACATGATGTTAGCGGAACGTAAGGCATAAACAAAAAAACTGAACGTAAATTTGTATATAGCGAGTTACCTCCACGGCGACTTAGCCCACGAATGACTGACAGGGAGCGCTGCAACGCCTGTCGGACTCGCTAGGTCATGGTGACCTAGCGGGTGAGCACGCCCCCCCCACTTCGTGCCCGATGCGCAGGACGTCATCCCTCGAACGACCGCAGCTCAAGTTCTTTATTATCTTCTTCATCTCCGCCGAGATGTGCTTCAAAACTTTTTTATATCTCGCTGGGGTTCTATTTGTGCTGCGGAGGGCATCCTCTGGTGCGCTCTGGACGCGCAGCGCCCGCTCCAACTGTAGTGACATACGTAACATATTTATTAACAAAAAGTACGAATGTCGTCAATGAAACGACCAGAGGTTATAAGTGTCTTACGATGTCGTACGTGCGGCGGAGGCTCTCTTGGTGCGTCAGATCTGTCACCTCCTCTGGGCGCTCTGGAGGAGGAATGGTGAGTCTTGTGTGCTTTCGTGGCACGTACCACTCCATGTACGCACCGTACGACTCAAGATCATACGGACGCTGCTCATTCCAAACATCCATGTGTGCCCTATTCATCTATACCGTAATCCACTGCTGCTGGTTCATTCGCCAGTCCTAAATATGCCTACCCACCCTCGATTGTCTGCATTTCCGAAAAGATACATGTTAGAAAAGAAGACGTAAGGACTGCAAAAATTACTCGAATGAAGTTTGAGTCACAGGTGTATGACTCGCTCGAGAGCTCTTTGTCAGGGGCATGGTGAGTGCAAACCAAGCGTCAGATACGTATTTGTGGCACGTAAGGCTCCATCATATGTGATAACACTAGGTGGCAGGTCGTCGTCCACAGAAATGCATCCAGGACGCATTGCACGGACAGCCCGTGCGGCGCTACCGTGAGTAGAAAATTAGGATACCATGGACACCAGATGATGTCGCTCTCGTGCAACGACTCGAACTCGTTGTGGTACAACGAGTAGCACCTCGCCGGTCTTCCGTTGGCCCAGCGCAGACGGGCAGTAGTCCACCGTAAGCCCATGGTGGGCGCATCTACATCGTCATGTAGGACAGGGTACGGGTGCGTCGCTATCTCGATGGTTGGCCGCCCAACAGGGAAGTGCTCCCAACTCCACAACCGCAGGAGCATGTAGCAGACAACCAGGTTGGTACCAACGGTATTGCGCCGCGAAGCATCACACAACCCCTGGTATGTAGCGCAAAGGACGGCTAATCCCCAATTGTACTGAAGCATCAGCCCAACCCGCGTCAACCAAAGACTTAGCGACGCGGATGAAGCTGGGGTTAAAAAAATCGCCCTTTGTGGTTGGAAACAGGACCCAACCAAAGAGCTAGAGAAGGTAAGTAACGAGGTGCATCCTAACGACCTCGTGAGGTGTGCACCCTGCAGGCATTTGCTGAACTACCTCAGCCAAACCCGGGGGATGCCACGTGCACCCTCCGGGAAAGGTTGGCCAAACCGCTACTCCAGCCTAGCCTTCCAGTCCGCACTCGGAGGGCCCGGAACAAGTGGCACACCTCGGATTGGGAGACCGGTCAAGAACGAGATGTCCTGCAGGCTGGCCGTCATCTCACCCCACCGAAAGTGGAAGGTGTGCATCTCGGGCCTCCACCGTCGACAAGTGCGGACAACAGGCTGGCGTCTAGGGTGAACTGGCGTCTGACGGAGACCATCCTCGCAAGGGGCAACAAGCCCGTGTCCTGGAGGACCGGGACGTAGCGATCGTCCAGTGCCTAGCAGTCCCTCCCTCCCCGAGGCGCCAGGGCGGAGGGCCATCCGCGTCAGCGGTGAGCCACAGCTTGCACCGGTGGTCCTCATCGTAGAATTGTTCTAGTAGCTCCGGTAGAGACATGACTAGCAACACATGGATATGGAGCATTAGTGATAATATGGCTAATGAACATAAAAGATTGTAAATTAATTGCAGAGTAGTTTTGCTGGGGTGATAAGCTAGCTTAATTAGATTATGCTCTTCTGTACTTCGGTGAATGCATTTCTTATTGTTAATTAAGAAATTAATGTACACTACTTAATTAATTAATTAATTACTACTAATAAACACTGTAAATTAAAAATTATGACCAAACTACCTATGAACGACGGCGGTTAATAATGTTGAAATGTCCCCAACAATATAATTGACAGAGCAAGAGAGCGAGCGAGCGAGAGCGAAATGAAATGAATGAGCGGAAGAGCGAGCAAGCGACTGCGATATGAAATGAACTAGCGGAAGAAGCGAGCGACTGCGAAATGAAATCGCACTTGCTCTCTCTAATTTATAGCCACTGCTCTCAAAGGGAATCCTTATCCCGTGCGCTAATTAAGCCATAAATGTCGGTGGACAAAAATTTGATGATGAAATAGGGAGGTGACGGGATAACGACTGATTGATACTTTTGGTGGAAAATTTAGGCAAATGAAGGGAGGGCCTCATTCAAATCTTTAGACAATCAACACATGGCATAGACATTTATTGATTCATAGGAATAATACACTTATATGAAATAGCGATAAAAATTCTGAATGAATAAAATAATAAAAAATTTACACAAGCAAGAATACGATGTCAAAAGCCTCCACAAAAAATTTCATATTTTTTTGAATTCATTTGTTGTATTTTAAAATTTCTTCAAATTTCAAACCCTAACTAATTATCTAATTAACTAACTACCTAATTGGCTGGTGAGGGGTGCCCATGTGCCCATAGCGCTGGCGCATGGCCACCGCGCACCAGCGCTGAGGTGGCGGGGCTAGGGGTGAGTGGTGGGGCCAGGGGCTGAGGTGGCGGGGCCGGGCTGCTGGCGCACGGCCACAACGCGCCGGCGGTTGCTGGCGCACGGCCGCAACGCGCCGGCGGTGACGTGTCGCGACGGCGTTGGCGCACGGTGCACCAACGTTGCTATTTCTGCAAATACATATTTTCGATGATTAAAACTGCAAATATAGATTACAAACGGGCCGTATCGGCCAAAAATTTGGTTTCCTCTGTAATACGATCGGTAGGTGAATAGTCGGAGAATGCTACGGCCTCAGACAATATGCATCCGATTCTTCTTTCGAAGATTCTGGCCGGAAGCATCTCTCCTTACAAATAAGATTACAACTTACTATATTTTATGAACACATAAAAGACTTACGGCAGGGTGGAGAAAAATACAAAACTGGAAACAAATACTCCCGTTTCTAGTCACTTAGTTCTTATAGAATCTTTTTCGCAACAACCTTGCGTCTTCAAGACAGTATCTTCAAACATATAAGGGTTTGTTTGGATACATTATGATCTAACTCGATTCCTTCAGGTTAACTCAAAATTTAAATTTAAATTCTTTCTAATCCAAATAGATTAGTTCTGATCCCCTTCTCAAAGTTTCTTTCTCACACTCTTCCTTGCATGCAATGCATGAATGCAACCACCTGTCGTATTCTTTAGAAGGAAAAAAATGTGCCGTACACTTTGGCAAAAGATGCAGCGGTACCACATGACAAGAATTCTCAAATGATCAGGATGCTGTCTTCTGTCAGTGTTGCTAATGGCACAAGATTCTAGGAGCAATTTTTTAAAAGCTGGAGTAAACTAGAGACCAAAGCATCCATCGATCGTCCATTTGTCAACTGCAAGGGCAGCTGGGGCTCCCATCCATTGAACTGTTGTGAAGGAGAGAAGAAACTTGTCCGATTGCTCTTGATCACTACAGTCTCTACTCCACGTGCTAAGCAACACTAGTCCATTCCTATTTTAGGAAACAGGACCGTTTCTACCTGGAACAAAATTGTACCATTATCTGTATTTCAGTTTCTATTTTTTTTTTCTCAAGGTATATTTCAGTTTCTGTTGGAGATGTTGCAATGCACTGCATTTCTACCCACATATGATGTCCATGGAGATAAAACCCCGCCTCTCTGTTTAAGAAGAAACAATTGGTTAATTGAGCTATTTTAAGACTCAAGTAACCCATCAATAACTGGATCAAACCAATAGATCGTTTGCAAGAGCCAGATTATAACTCAGGTGTAATACAGCTTGGACTAGCCAACGGTTTACAAAGCGAGTAAGTACTTCCTAACTAGTTGCCATATCCAAATCTGTCTATCTTTTTTAGATAATAGAAGAGCAAAAAGCTCTCCCGCCTCTGCATCTAGAATGCACACAACCTATTTTATTTAACGATTTAAAGTGCCAAAAGTACCAAAGATAGTTAACAGTGGTCTAAAGCCTTACAACCAAAGGACATCTGAAATTACATTCAGTCGTTACTAATCCTGTGACTAAACCGTTACCCATGGAAGTTTAAAATTTGCTTTGCCACAAACTCCAACCTGACGCTCCCAACCAACATAGCCGCCTTCTAGGTTGATTTCTATAGATTTGCCCAGGTACATAGCCAGTGCCCACTTGAGAAGAGAACCTGCAAGGGATTAGTGATAATTTTTTTAATCAAAAACAACCCCATTCTGACATAACCAAATAGACTAGCATAAGACACTTGCTCCCACTAGGAGTTGTGACTTTAAAATTTTTGGAATACCAACTAACTAATTTTCAAACATGTTTGCTATACTCATAGGAAGAGATAAATTAAACGCACATTGAACAACCCACCATACAGGATGTGTAAAGGGCATTCAATAAAAAGATGCTGAATTATTTTCTCTTTAATACAAAAACAACACTTTTTGCTTCTCCTCTAATTTCTTTTGAATATGTTATCTTTAATTAATAAAACCCCTCTCTTGAGATACCAAAGATTTTTTTACTTTTAATGGACCAAAATAAATCCCTAATGGGAGCTCGAGTATTTCCAAGTAGTGCCACATAGAAAGACTATACCGAGAAAAGTTCAGACTTATTCAAATTCCAATTGAAAACATCTTTTTGAGAGTTAAATTGCAAATTTGATATTTGCATAATTAACTCATTCCAAACATGTAACTTAGGCCCAATAATAGGTTGTCGAAAAGAAATATGCAAAGAATTCAATCCCAGAATTATTCTTTCTCCTCACTACGTTATAAAGAGTAGGATATTGATTTTTAGTGGAGACTCGCCTAACTAAATATTCTCCTAAAACCTGGTTTGCATTCCGTTTTTAACCTGGAATGAACCAAGGCGAAGAAATTGATCTTTAATTTTCATTAGACTTGACCAGAACTGGGAAGACTCAGGTTTGTTAACCACCTGTGAAAGACTCTTCTCACCCACATATTTTCTTATTAGCAAATATTGTCATACCGCTTCTTCATTAAGCAGCTTGAACAACTATTTCATTAATAAACCTTTGTTTTTAACATCTAAGTTTTGAATGCTTAAACCGCCTAGCTTTTAAGTGTGCACATTACACTCCATTTAGCTAGAGACGGATTGTAAATATAAACTGACAACTTAAGAAAAAGAAAATTGTTCACAAGAACAAGAACCTATCAAGATTCCAAAAAAAAGAAGAAGGAAATAAAGGCAGAAGTTGAGTTATACTACTACAAATTGGAACTATTCCATAGAGTACATTTTCCTGACGGCTGAACAAGGTATGTCCATCGCTTCTTCGACAGTTGTATATCACTCAAATCACTTTTTTTAAAAAAAAAGTGGGATGAACGGTTCATAGATCAAAACAAAACGGAAAGGCATTGCAGGTGTCGGCATCCAACTCCGCCGCATATATCTACCCATTATCTCCCTGGTTTGCTCTTCCTGATGCCATAATGACGTCCAAGAATCGTTGGTTTAGCCATGGCGATCATGGCCGTGAAACGGCTGGATTCTTGCGTTCACCAAATGGAAGGTAAAATGGAGTTGGGAATGGCTCATGGCTCAGGGTCAGGGGAGGGGAGGGACCCTGTTCTTACAAGTTCTTTTAACGACTCATGATAGAGAACTTTATGATCAACAGCAAGGCTTCCGGCAGGTGAATGGTGTTCTTCAGCCAACAATTAGTGCTAAGCCTAAGGATAGGATGAAGAGAAGTGTGTGCGGGAAACCGAAGGAGTTGTACTTTTTCTTGTAGAAAAAATGTCAGTGAAATTCTAGCATTCCAAACACTTCTTCAGCAAACCGAGTAGCTTTCTGCTTATCCCGTCTTTTTCTCTTATTTCCGAGTGCCTCCGCCGAGGCATGCTTAAGAAGCTTCATAGTGCAATCAGTTTTCAACTTTTCCAATTTCTGGTAGTAGAAATGAAAATCTTTGAACTGGTATAAACCATCTCTGTTACAAATTTACCGTGATGTTTGTTGTCTTTTTTTTTTTTTGAAAGGCAATGTTTGTTGTCTCGTTGACATGTGGATAGACTACAAGGGGGCGGATTCAAGATCTCCTAGCAAAGATTAATCGTTGGGGTTCCTTTTTATTTCAGAAACTGATTTTGACTTGTATTCTGAAGGAAAAAAACATAAACTGATTTTGTGATTTTGAGTCAGTAGAGCAACTGCTTGTGTGTGTTTTCCCCTGTATTCGGTTATACGTGAGGTAGATCATATTTGTTATGGTCAAAACCAGTAGTAATTAGGATGAGTTAATTCAGCTGCACTAAAAGATAAATGCAATGCTAAATCACTATTAGACCTTATTTGTTATTGTGATGACCCGATCCAAAATGAGTTGAATTGAACCTATGTGATGTGGTCTATTAATGTTTGTACATGAGTGTGGTGTTTAGTACCACCTTGCTAATCTAGCTTGAGAAACACCAACATATAAGTCCATTTGAGTTCAAACCACTAACCACCGGGTTAACCCTTTTACAGGAAGTAAGGACGAAAGCGTAAGCGGGGTTAGTGCATGTGCGTGGTTTTAGGGTGTGTTTGGATGGTGGTACAAAAGTGAATGGAATAGTTTGGTTCAAGAAATAAGGATGTTCAAGCGTTTGGTTAGTTGTATCGTATCAATTCATCCCGAACGACCTGGTTCAGGTTAGGGGAATATGCTCATTAGATGTTGTATCGTGCCGTTCAACAAAATCTGCTGAACCATGCCGTTCACTCTTGCTCTGTCGCCTCGACCCACGCCACGCTGTCGCTCCGGTGAAGCCCGGCCAGCACTCCCTCAACCTCCATGCTACCTCCCCCCTCTTCTTCTTCATCACCGGTGAGCTTCGGGCCTCGGGGGCACAAGGAGGAGTGTCGTGGGGAGGTAGTGCCATGGGGAGCCCCGAGCCAGAGGAGGAGCGCCATGGGGAGGAGCGTCGTGGGGAGCTAAAGCAAGAATCAGTGGAGAAGAAAGAGAATGGGAAAGAGAAGTGAAGAGAAAAGCAATGGGGAAGAAGAAGAATGGGGGATTTGATGAAAAGGGAGAGAGAAATAGAGAAGATTAGGTGAAAGGGGGATTAGAGTTAGGAGATTAGAAAATTTTGGGTATTATCTTATACAATCAATCAAACACAATTTCGTACCACTCAATCCCACCAGCCAAACAGACCGCTTGAACGATCCTATTCAGAACGATCCCATCTAGGACGATCCTATCCATACCATTAAACCACATCCCACCAACCAAGCGCACATTTATTCCGAGTGGGAGTGAGCCTGAGCTGATTTGGACCCTAGGACATTACAAATGATATCAGAGCTGATCCTCGCGGTTACACATGTGTGCGAGTCAGGGACGCGGGCATATCATAATGCGTATGGGCCCAAATGAGTGGACATACATTATGACTTATGTGTCGGATTGAACGCATAGACGTGTGCCAAGAGCGGGAGGTCATGTTCATTCCCCAGTCTGGGTATGTTGGTCCGACGAGAACATCAGGTTCTTTGAGGGTGTGTTGTGAAGACCCAACCCAAAACAAGTTGAATTGAGCCCATGTGTGTGTGCCAAGAGGGGGGGGGGTTTGGTCATTTCCCCAGTCTAGGTATGTTCATCAGGTTTTTTTAAGGGTGCGTGTGTGATAACCCGACCCAAAATGAGTTGAATTGAGCCCATGTGATATGGGCCATGAGTGTGTATTTAGTATCACCTTGCTAGTCTAACTTGAGAAGCACCAACATATAAGGTCACTTAGTACAAACTACTAACCCCAGGATAACCCTTTTACGAAGTGGGGACGAAAGTGTAAGCGAAGTTAGTGAGTGTGCATGGCTTATTCTGAGTAGGGGTGGACCTAGGCCAATTTGTACCCTGAGGCGTTACATCTATGGTCAAAATTAGAAGTAGTCAAAGCATCTAATGCAAGGTTTAAAAGGCCAGAAAATGCATTTACGTGTGGTGTACTATAACAACAAAGGATAAGGTAAAGTGATCGACGCAACGGTTCAAGAGAAAAGTCTACATCAAAAATTGGCAATTGCGGCAGGAAGACGTACAAATGTTGTCTTGCAAGTGCTTGCGAGCGACGTCACAACTCACGACAAACCTCAGGACCTTTTTAGTTATATACTGTGAAGCACGGGGTAGAATTCAACTTGGCCTTCACCGCCAACCGAACTAATCTATATAAACCAAGCATTCTCCGTCTACGATGAAAATTGAAAGATTTCGCACCAACACGACCCTATACTATACAATTGATTTAAGAGGGAAACCCAACACCTCACTCTACTCCACGACCAGATAGGAGAGAGCCTTTTCATCGGTCGCCATCCTGCCGTGCCGATAGGCCGACCCGACCCAACCCAACGCGACCGGCAGCGACGCACCAACCCCGTAAAACACACGGCTTTGCTCGTAGTTGTGCGCGTTTTGCCCACCACCTCTCGTGAGTCGTGAGGCCCCTGGGGTGAGAATGAGATAACAACAAGCTCACCACCCTCGCCACGCCGCAGCACCAACCCCAACTGTCGTCGGGCACATTTAATCCCGCACCACCACCGCGTCCCCCGCAATCAATCCCGCGACGCGATCCCGTCGCCGCCTCGCCGGAGCAGGAGGAGGAGGAGGACGAGGACGAGGACGAGGATGATGGAGACGAAGCCACCGTCGCCTGGGTCCGCCGCGGCGCACCACCACCGGCGGTGGGCGGCGCCGCTGCTCGCGTCCGTGCTGCTTTCCTCGCTCCTCATCTCCGCCTCCCTCTTCTTCTCCTCCTCCCGCGCGCTGCTCCTCTCCTTCTCGCCGCTCCCCGCCGCGGCCTCCTTCGAGCCGCTCTTCGTCGAGGCCAAGCTGCGCCAGCAGCAGATGCGGCCCGACCCCGCCCGCCCGCAGCGCGCCGTCCCGAGGATCGCCTACCTCGTCTCCGGCTCCGCCGGCGACGGCGCCGCGCTGCGCCGGACGCTCAGGGCGCTCTATCACCCGACCAACCGGTACGTGGTGCACCTCGACCTGGAGGCGCCGCCGACCGAGCGCTCCGAGCTCGCCGCCGCCGTGCGCTCTGACCCCGTCTACTCGCGGTTCCGGAACGTCAAGGTGGTCACCCGCGCCAACCTTGTCACCTACCGGGGCCCGACCATGGTTGCCAACACGCTGCACGCGGCGGCCATCCTGCTGCGCGAGGGCGGCGATTGGGACTGGTTCATCAACCTCTCCGCTTCTGACTACCCCGTCGTCACCCAGGACGGTAAGCACCGATGCGATCTACTCCACCCCAATTCCGCGATTGGATCGCACAAATACACGAGCTCCGATCCAAATTTCGCGTTTACATGGTCTCAAACCCGCGATCTTTCCGCAATGCAGTGTCGATTTGGGCGAAATCGATTCGAAGTTGGGTTCACTGGAGGCTACTGTGATTGGAATTTTCAAATTGGGGTTGGTTGTTGGGTGGAATTGTTGGGAGAAAAGATGCGATTTTTATACGCTTGCAGTTGCCAATTGGGGTATGCTGTGATATTTAGGTTAATTTATGCCAAGTTTCTTCCACTGGATTGGGAATTTGGTTAGATTTGATTACTTTTGCCCGTTCTAGGTGGTATCTGGGTAAGCCAAATCTTGGGTCGTGTTCCTTTCTTTAAATGGAGACTTCCATTGCTCTGTTCCCCTTTGCTTCGCCTGTCCTATTTCGATCTACTCCTGTATTGCTTCGCCTTTCCAATTTCATGGAGATAAATTGGGTTGTGCCAAATTTGGTATGTGCACCGTGCCCATCTTTCTTTCTTCTGAGGTGGTGGCCTTGCGGCTGCGCCTACTGGGATTATGATTAGGATTTGTCTTTGAGCAAACATATTTGTAACCAACTGGATTAAATGGGGTTCGGTTCATCTGATTTATCTTGCCTTGTTTGCAGATCTGTTGCATGTTCTCTCTGAGTTGCCAAGGCAGCTTAACTTCATTGAGCATACCAGTGACATTGGATGGAAGGAGTAAGCATGGAATTTTTCTGAAAGAGTTGTTATTTGTTCCTGCAAGTTGGACAGTGGCTAAATGTGTGTGTGTAGGTATCAGAGGGCAAAGCCTGTGATCATCGACCCTGGGCTATACAGCCTGCAGAAGTCCGATGTTTTCTGGATTACGGAGAAAAGGAGTGTCCCAACCGCTTTCAAGCTCTTCACTGGTAAATGCTTCCTCTTCCCTAATGCTACGATATAAGCTATCTTTTGTCCTGGTTCTTAGTTTTTCTTCATCCACGTGTATTTCCCAATTTCAGATGCTAATTACTGTGTGCATTCACAGTGCTGTGCTATGTTTATCATTTAGCTCTTTGTTCTTCCTGGAATCATTCTCTACTCAGTACTGATAGCTTTTCCTGTTGGTCTTTGCTGACTATGTTTGAGACATGAAAAAGGAAAACTTCTTTTCTTCTTTTTTCCCCTGACCTCTTTGAGTTAAGGTTTACTTTTTTTTTGGTTGAGCATGAGTCATGATATCGATACTTTTATGAACAGATGTTGTTTGAGGACCCGAGGTATTTAACTCGTAATACTTAACCTCCAAATAGTTCTAGTATTACCAATCAAATATCCTAAGCCTCGTTGGACATGTGCTTTCCAAAAATACAGTACACATACACTCTTACAAAATCATGCATCATTTCCGTACAAACTTATAGTGCCAAGCTTAGCAAAAGACATACAAAATATAGAGTAATTACACAAGGGGCCGACCGGCCAAATGACTCCAACAACAACATAACAGCGGAAGCAAAAGTGCCATAAGATGACGATAACAAAAGCCAACCGGTTTGCCAACTTTTCACAAGGCAACCGACCAGGCCGCCAGGCTAGTCATCCAGCGCGAAGTCTGTCTCACAAAAGCTAACCCCTTGGGGGTCAACCTCCTCTGCCACAATAAAGCAATGCAACTGAGTATAAAAATGTACTCGCAAGACTTACGAGTAACAAGCCTATACATAGCTACATGTAAGCTGAAACAAAGGAGATGGTCATAAGGTTCATTAGACGCATAAAACAATTTTTATTTGTAATAATGTAATAGATTGAAGGCAATTTATCAAATCTGTTTTTAATTGATAAAATAACAGAGAGACAGCAGTAAATAACATAAATAACAACCTATAAGTGGCTAACCCAATAGCTATCACAACATAGCACGAATTCCCCATTCGTACCACCCAAGTCAAGTTTTAGTGAAAAGATTGTAGTCTAATTCTTGCAAGACTTTACCAAGTATATCCATAACCTAGGACGAGGCTATTCGAATAGATTTAACCCTGCAGGAGTGTACTAATGTACCCACATGTCGGTCCGCCTTTTTGCCAAGCTATTTAGCACACTTCCTTTGGTGTGCCGGCACGGCTAAGTTCTACGAGACGTTTTCCAATATTATGTATTAACCACGAGTTGCCCGTATGGATAGAAACCCATACGTTGCATCGGAGTCATTGTAAAGCCGGGAGTCAACTACCCATAAAGGGCAAAGCAATCTGGACAACTACAATACCTCTCTCAGTGCGGAGAACCTAGAGAAGATTCCACTCATGTGCACCCAACACATAACACCATCCTCATTTTACCACAACACACACACACATCCTCCTGCGACTCGGAGCCAACACACGCGAAAGTACTAAGTCAAGAGAGGTCCTATATCCTTCTCATGTGGTTCTCACGCAAAAGTGTTTGGAGCTGTGACACAAGTAATTCGGTCCTTATTGACTCGGGCACCAACCATTCACACCCAAAAGCACACCATCTTATCATTGAGTCTAAGTCTAAAATATTTTATTTTCAGTTTTAGTTTCTCAAAGTAACAAAGCACAAGGTGCTGGACATAAAGTCATAATAAGTTTTTATGTGATCAAGGTTACCGATTAAGTCGATAACCGCTCAATTCTACCGTTCTAAGCATTTCTAAGCCACAACAACTCGTAAACTACAAGCTAAGTGATAAGGGTTCATCCAACAAACCCTAAATCACAGAGGACATAATCCTAGGCTCAGTAGTAGAGAATGAACATTTGCCTACAGATTATGCATCTAGAGGATCAACTAATCGAACAATAGTTTAACAGCAAAATAGAGCATGCATATATAGACTTTGCAAACAAGATATTAGACTTTGAAAATAATAGGAGTAATATGATCAAATAAAATTGGAACATTTGCTTGCCTTGCTGGAGATCACAATTTTGCTGCAGAGGATCACTCTCGTACTCAATAAATTCTTCGGAACCTATCGCAAGAACGAGAAAATCCAATAAGAACGACGAACACCCAAAAAGACTCAAAATTCAAAGTCAACTAAAATCCATGAAATTCACACAACAGGTAGAGCAAGATTTTAGATGAATTTAACAACAAGAATCAATCAATTTGGATAAAACATGCAAAAGTTATAGCCTAAACAATTTCAATCGGTTGGAAATTCCAATTAAATAGCTTTCTGTTACTGTTCATCGCACAAATTTCCAGAAGGTTTGAGAACATGAAAATTTTATGGTAGGTAGAGCATGGCATTCTAAGAACAACAAAAATTAGTTCATTTCATTTGGAGTTAAAATGAATTTCTTATGATTTTTCTAAGTTATGAAACTAGTGCATAACATTTTTTAGAGGCAAAGACAATATTAAAACCTATTCTACACTAAAGCATATTAACAAAGGAATCTAACACATTTTAGTTTACTTAATTTGGAGTTACAGAGAATTACTTATATATTTTACAAGTTTTAAGGAATTTCTAGAGTAATAATTAATGCTAAACAAGATAATATAACTAACACAAATATTTCTGGCACAGAACAAAGTGCAAACACATTTTTAGATCAAAGTTCAGTTAAATAGGGATTTAACAAAATTTGAACCATCTAAAAAGGAGTCAAAACGAAATGCTTACACACTTCTGAAAATTAAAGCAATTTACAGTTCACAAATAAAAGACAACCGGGTTTTCTTATTAACCATTGACGTGGAAAACTCTCGGCCGTTGAGATTGAATCGGACGGCGCAACCAAGTAAACACGTGGCCACGCGAAGGCTCAACGAGCTAGACGTCAGATCTAAATCGGACAGCTCAAAAGAAAGGAGAGGTTCGGAGGGCCCGAACGTTCCTTGCGATCTAGATTGCAGATCTGGAAATGGACGGTTGAAAATGAAGGCGCGTTCGGAAGGTCCGAACGTCCTACAAGATCTGGAGCGTAGATCTAAAGATGAACGGTCCAGAGTGAAAGGGGCTTTCAAGTGGTCCGAACGTCCCAAAAGATCTGAGACACAGATCTAAAAATGGACGGTCCACGATCTCCTACGTGCTACGCACGCACGCACAAGAGTTTAAGTGCGCGGGCCCACACGACAGTAGTTGTAGCCAGAGGGTGGTCTTTGCAAAAAGAACCATAGGGTGGTCTTTGCAAAAAGGTTAAGGAAGGTTCTGGCCTAAGGCCGAGAGGGTGGTCTTTGCAAAAACACAGAAGGTGGTCTTTGGGGTGGTATAAGGGGAGGTCTTTGGGGTGGTCTTTGCAAAAGACCAGGGTGGTCTTTGCAAAAACTAAGGGGGATGGTCGTGGCTTACGACAACGGAGTTGAACTCCAAAGCGGGGCTCACCGCCGGCAACTCCAGTCACGGTGGCGCAAACAAAAGCCAGGAATGAGTTCGCAATAACATTGCGCACCCAAGGAAAACACTTTCAACGGTTGAACCGGCCTAGAACGACGGCGAGCCGGAAAGGGCGATGGTGCTAAGCACGGTCAACACAACAAAAGCGAAAAAGCTCCGCATTGTCCAAAGAAGCGGGTGCCTAAGCATCTAGGAACTACGAAGAAGCTACCTGAGCACAGAGGAGGTTCAAAGGTGAATGGAGGAGCTCTGGCGACGACGACCAGCGCCGGCGCTGAGGAAGACAACGCGGAGAAGAAGGTCTGAGCAAAACGAAAGTGAAAGAAAGGTAAGGATAACTTCAATAGGCCTCATAGATGGTCCATGAGCATTTAATTGAAGAACAGATGTCCTTACCGGAGTTGGGAACGAAGGGTGTGAACTTCGGCCGCAACAAAACCGAACTCAAAATTAGACGATTCCTGTGAATGCAATCCAAGATTAAGTTAGGTGAAAAGATTAAGGCGATGAGAGGTACAAAGTGGTGCGAAAAGAAGGGTAAAAGAACCACTGGAGCGCTGGTGCTGAAGGAGGTCCTTGTCGGCCAACAATGGCGACAAAGGTGTTCTCTGAGGTTTGAGCTCAAAGAACAGAAAGGAAGCTAAGGGAACCAAAGTGGTGTTGTAAAGGAACACCAGGAGAAGCTCAAGGGCTTTTTAAAGCTGAAGGGCAACGACAAATGCGAAAAACGAAACTCACGGTGAACTTGGTTCACGCACTGCCATGGACGAACAGAAGCGATGGGAGCAGTTGAGGATGACGACCTTGAGGGCGAAAACATGCTGACGACATTAAATGCCAGGGACAAGGAGCCGTTGAAGGTGACGCACGAAGTTGACAAAGGGCTCTCTCCCACGTCCTGCTCAGGAGCTCGCGTGCGAGGAAGAAGATGATGACCAGGACCAACGAGGGTCCACCTGTCATCGAGAGAAAACAAAGTGGTTCGGTCAAAAGAACAGAACGCGTTAGGTCAAGACAAAGATTGAGTCAGGAGGTTTTGACGGCTGGATTAGAAATGGACGGCTCAGATTAAAAGTAACTTTCGGACGGTCCGAAGGTTCAAAGTAATCTTAGCGGTCCAATCTAAAATGAACGGCTCAGATTGAATCCCACCCTCGAGTGGCCCGAACGTTCATTTAGATCACGGCGGTTGAAAGGAGATCCAACGGTTGAAAAGAAACGTGCCCTTTAGAACGAGCCCGAGTACATTTAAGTGGTTGGGTTCAACCACGAGTCCGAGTCTTACTTAGACCCAAAAAGTACTTTGACTAAGGTTTGAGATAAAGGCTGGGACTTTGAAGAATTTTTAAATGGAGCAACACAACTCTAAAAATTCCAAAATTTTTACAGGAGGTTCCCAACTCCAGGATTGACTTTATATAAAATTTTCAAAAGTTTTTATGCAAAGCATTTTTCTCCAAAAATTTCTTAAGGTACTGATCTAGGGTTTGACCAAGAGTCAAAGTAGTTTGACTGGCCTCTTAAAATATTCAAACAATTTCTAAAAATTGTGAAATTTTCCAGAGGAGTTGCACAGCATCCCTAGATCAAGGAAAAATATTTCCAGAGGATGATCACAAGATTATCCAGAAAAGTTTTCAAAGAGTTAAGACTTAGGTTAAAAGAGACTTGTGATTTTGAATTTTCATAATTTTTTTACAAAATTTTTTCAGAACATTCAGATAACAACAAGATGCAAGAAAAGTTTTAATTTCTTCACTTTTTTTTTTACATTTGAAACACAAACCAAGATTTGGGATGTTACACGTTGCTTGTGTTTTACTAGTTCGGCTGTTGAGACATTCAGTGACTAGTTGAAAAATTAGTACTACTAGTGTAATGTTCGAACAATTAATGCGACTTGATGTAGGACTATGGTCTTCAACTTTTAATAACTTAATATGGAGTATACTATAAATCACTAGTACCTACTATTTCTGGGGACTCAAGTTAATGCATATTCTTGTCTATGAATGCTTGTTGCATCACCAGAATATCTTAGTATCAAGTGTCAGCAAATGATTAGCAATTAGTTAGAAAACAGATGGCACAAAGACTGCGATAGGATCGAGATCCTCCTCGCGCGCAAGGCGTAAGAGCGATGGGTCGGTGGAGCCCGATCCGCCGGCGCGCGCAGGCGCCGTGGTGATGAGGCGGGAGCGGCAGCAAAACAGAGGAAGCCTTGAGGCGGGTAAGATTATTACCTTGCTTGATCTTTATTCCAATATCGCTTAGGAATATATATATCCCATGCCCTAACAAACTTACTCGAATACGACGTTAAGAAAGGAAATACGAATTGAATACGGAAGGGATACACAATTCTTAAGGAATCTAATCTCTAAAGTGATCCTCACTGGGCAACTAGCACCTAATCTGCCAGTGAGGCTCAGCGCTGGCGGCCTCGGCGTTGGTAGTAGATGCCGGTCATAACATCTCTCCCCGCTCGAAAGCGGCTCGTCCTCGAGTGAACATCGGTAGAGCTCCTTGAAGTCCCGCGCGGCTCCGTGTTGCGTCCTCGGTGGGCAAGCCATGCCACTTGCGAGGGCGTGCTGTCTCCCGGCGCGATTGGGCACGCAGACGCGCTCGGGGTGGTCAACGATCGGCCGCCCTGCTGCCGGTGGCGGCGGTGGAGGCATGGTCGAGGATCGCCGAAACGGTTTGAGTAGTCCCACATGGAAAACGTCGTGGAAGCCGCTCCTCGGCGGTGGAGGCGTCGCCACGCCAACGCGTTCGATGCACAAACGGGCACGTGTAGCGTGGACCGAGCTTGCCCCTGGGGCGGTGATCCAGCGAGTGCGTCGGGCGGTGCAGCTTGGCATACTGCTGGGCCTGGAGAAGGTGCTGGCGAACCTCGGTCAGGAAGGCGTCGCGGTCATGTAGGAGGTATCTCGCCTCCGTCGGCGATTCCGGTTGTGTGTGGCAACAACGGCGTGGAGGTCGCCCATAGGCGACACGGAATGGCGTGGTGCGCGAGCGCCGATGGAACGATGTGTTGTAGCAGTACTCTGCCCATGGAAGCCAGTCAACCCATGCGCGAGGCCGGTCCCGATGGCGCAACGCGGGTACATGGCAATCACCTTGTTGACGATTTGGATGGCCGTGCATGCGGGGTGGAACGCCGTGCTCAGCGTAACAGACGCCGCCATCTTGAAGAGGTCGCGCCACATGTGATTGGTGAAGACCGGATCACGGTCGCGGCGATAGATGTGGGAAGCGTGTGGCCGAACGATGCCTCGAAGAAGCGCGCGGCCGTCTTGCCGCCGAGTACGGGTGGCTGAGGGCGATGAAGTGCGCGTACTTGGAGAAGCGGTCGACGACGGTCAGGATGACGGATTTCCCGTGGACCTTGGGAAGACCCTCGATGAAGTCCATCGAGATGTCTGCCCATACCTGGGATGGTATTTCGAGCGGCTGCAAGAGGCCTGCCGGTTGCAGGGTCGGTGTCTTGTTGCGTTGGCAGGTGATGCATGTGCGAACGAAATCCTGGACGAGCACCCTATCGCCCGGTATATAGAAATCCTCGCGCAGCGCTGGAGTGTCTTCGATTCCTCGTGGCGTTGCATGATGAGCGCGCAATCACCGTTGGCGTAAGTCGTTATGCGCCGAACGAAATACGCTGCCGTGGAGCAGAAGCCGCCATCGTGCGCCATGGGGACCGAGAGGCGTTCGGAGTTGTTGGCGTGGTTGGCTCGCCTCGGCGTCGACGTCGTCGTGGCGCGGATCTCGTCGAGAAGGCGAGCGAGGCCCGAGATGACGTGGAGTACCGCTGCGTGTCGGTGGGGGTATCGTGTCGCGGCGTGAGAGCGCGCGGCCACCGAGTTGAGGCGCCGGCGGTACTCAACCGCGGTCGAACTCCGAACAACTTGCCGATCCACCGTGCTAGGAACGGTGGAGAGCCGCGATCGAGAGGAACGGTGTAGTGGTTGGTGCGGACGAAAGCGCGCCCAGTACGTACGCCCGATCGCCGAACGGCTGGACTAGACCAATGAGCTCGCGCCGTAGGTCGCTTGTGGTGGCGCGCGAAAGGCCGATCAAAAGCGAGTCGGCGCCTTGGTGTAACACGGCGCCGAACCCCGTGCCCGAGGCGTCGCAGTCGACGACAAACTCCCTGTCGAAGTCCGGCATTTGCGCATCGGGCCCCGACGAGTGCACGCTTGAGTGCCGTGAAAGCCTCAGCGGCCTCCCGCGTCCAAGCGAAAGCTTCTTTGCGCAGATCGCCGATGGCGCGGCGATGGTACCAAGTCGGATGAACTTCCGAGTAGCTCGCCAACCCTGTGAAGCGCGCGCGCCGGCGAACAGGGCTCGGCAGCCGAGACGGCGGTCACCTTGTCGCTGTCCATGGCGACACCGTTGGCGGAGATGACGTGGCCGAGGTAGGCAACGGACGGTGCCCCGAAGGAACACTTCGTCCTTTTCAGGTAGAGGCCGTGGGCACGCAGAGCCGAAACGAGGCGACGCGTCTTTGCAGTGCTCGGACGGGACGAGTCAGAATCGAATATCGTCGAAGAAGACGAGCACGAACCTGCAGAGGAATGGCCGGAGGACATCATTCATGAGTGCCTGAAATGTCGGCGCGTTGGAGAGACCGAAGGGCATGACGAGAAACTCGAAGTGCCCGTGGTGGGTTCGGAACGCCGTCTTCTCGATGTCCCCTGGGCGCATCCGGACCTGATGATAGCCGGACCGTAAATCCAGCTTAGTGAAGAACTTGGCGCCATGGAGTTCGTCCAGGAGCTCATCGACAACCGGATCGGAATTTGTCCTTGGGCGTCTTGTCGTTCGGTGCCACGTAGTCGATCGCGTAATCGCCAGAACCGTCGGCTTCCGGACTAGCGGCCGTGGCGAAAATGGAGAGGTACTCGGTCGTATATGCCTTGCTCCATTGCGGTGCAGCGACGCCCACTCGTCCTTCCGAGCTGCGGGTAGCGGTAGGGCGACGACCACCGGTGCGTCTTGCGGGCGACGCAGAGTGGATCGCGGTGGTCGTGAAGGCGTCGCGTGGCGGCGGCCGGGCATGTCGAAGAGCACCTCATACTGCTGTAGTAGACGGTCGAGCAGCGGCTGCTGTGGAGAGCCGTTGATGGTGTGAAGCATCGGCTGCCCTATGTCGTCGCGAGGTGAGCCAATGCCCTTCCATAGGATGCGGCGGGCCCCCCTGGTGAAGGCCATGCAGAGGTCGTCGAAGTCCCATAGGATGGGGCCCAGTGTCCGGAGGTAGTCCACGCCGAGGACGAGGTCAAAGCCACCCAAATTGATGCCGAGGCAGTCGATGGAAAACTCCTCGTGTCCAATGCGCATGTCTACGTTGTGCGCCCGACCCTCGCACGCAACGCGGTCACCGTTGGCCACCGTGACTCGCAAGAAACTGTCGGACGTCACGAGACCAATGCGGCGCATCACGTCGGCGTTGATGAAGTTGTGGTCGAACCGCCGCTGGAGAGGCGAGGAGCCGGTGACCGTTGATGTAGGCGTGGAGGTGGAATGTCTCCTTGGTACGGATGCCGGCGATGGCGTGTAGAGACACGACCGGTTCTTCAACCCGCGTCTCCTCCGGAAACGCCGTGGCGCCCTCGTCGGCCCCCATGTCGTCGCTGAGATAGTCGGTGACCTCAAGGTAGAAACAGCGGCGCGCGGTGACCTCTCACGCACGGTTCGTCACGGTTGTACGACACCGACGACGGCGCTCGATCATCTCGGCCGTGTCAAGCGGCGGAACGGCCGTGGGGCGTGGTCGATGAGCGGCAGCGGTGTAGCGCGCTTGCGCCCACCGTCGTGCTGCGCAGCAGGCGCGTAGCGGCGTGTTCAACGTCATCTGCGGCGCGGGAAAGAGGCGAGTAGTCGCACGCGCTGTCGCCGATATGGAGGCGTAGCGCGGCGTTCGTAGGCTCGAGCTAGATGCATGGCCGTCTGCAGGTCCGGAGGCTCCTGGAGCTCGACGTCGACACGGATGTGCTCCGGAAGGCCCCCCACGAAGAGTTCCGCCTTTTGGACGGGAAGAAAATGTGTTGTATGGCACACCAGCGCGTTGAAGCGCTCCAGATAGTCCTGTACCGTGCCGTGGAAGGGTAAACGAGCAAGTTCAGCAAGGCGATTGCTGCGGATTGCCGGCCCGAACCGTTGATGGCACAAGTCTTTGAACCGCTCCCAAGACGGCATACCCTCATCCTGTTCCATGGCATAATACCAAGTCTGGGCAGCCCCCTTAAGGTGATATGACGCGAGCCATACCCGATCTGCGTCAGCGACACGCCACTTAAAATCGCCGCGATGATTGAGCGATTCGAGGATCTTCCTTGCCATCATAGGAGGAGAATTCGAGCTTGCTGAAACGGGGCACGCCAAACCCAGACGTCGCCCATTGCGAGCGGCGCGGCAGTAGTGAGTGAAAGCGGCGGCACTCGACGAGCTACTATGGCGGCAATGAGAAGGAGACACGGGAAAATTGATCTTGTGGATGGGAAGAGGCGGATGGCGCGATGGGTGATGGCGCGCGCATGGGAATGGTGGACGCCGTGGCGCAGGCGGCGACATCGCGCCGCACTCGCATCCCGAAGAAAACCCCAGGACATGGCGCCGGTCGATGCGGACGCCTGCTGGTGCTCCACGGACGCCAGACGGGTGGAGAGATTGGCTAGCTGCTGGGCGATGTCGGCCAGGGCCTTCGCAGTGGCGTCGGTGGCAGTCGGCGGCGGCACCGGCTGGAGCGTCTCCTTGTCATCGTCGCCCGGCATCGCTGATACCAAGTTGATAGGATCAGAGATCCTCCTCGCTGCGCAAGGCGTAAGGGCGACGCTGTGGTGGAGCCCGGTCCGCGCGGCGCAGGGGCGCCGTGGTGATGAGGCGGGAGCGGCAGGCAAAACAGAGGAAGCCCTTGAGGCCAGGTAAGATTATTACCTTGCTTGATCTTTATTCCAATACTGCTTAGGAATATATATATCCCATGTCCTAACAAACTTACTCGAATACGAACTGTTAAGAAAGGAAATATGAATTGAATACGGAAGGGGATACACAATTCTTAAGGAATCTAATCTCTAAAGTGATCCCCTCCCCTGGGCAACTAGCACCCTAACTGCCGTGAGGCCTAGCCGCTGGCTGGCCTCGGCGTTGGTAGTAGATGCCGGTCATAACACACACACTGTAGCATATATCCAGAAAAGGAAAATAACTGTTGTAGAAGACTAACAGTTGAGATGGCACTGGATAGCTCCATTGTGGTCCTCCAAGCGTACAACGATTGGGTTGCTTGCTAATTTGTACCAAATCTGCTTTAAAGAAACCAAGTCCAATATAATCATTATGTTTTTGCTCCACTCATGTCTTAAAAATGAAATACTGTTTTTCTTTATAGAGATAAACCGGCTTTGAGTCAAAGATGACACAAGTGATAGTTTTTTTTTTTCCATTCAGCAATTAGCAGCATGAACCAATTAATCATTTCAGAACATTTACTCTTTTATTCAGTAATCAAATGGCTATGTTTGCATGTGTTTTATCCTTTCTTTTGATATTGTCAAGACATAGGTATCAAAATTGAATATTGCAGTTGGGCTTGCTTCCTGGTTAGATAGACGGTAAATTTCGTTGATTCCGTGGGTGATTGGAAATTGCACTCTTTTAATGGCGAGGGACTCAGAAAAATTCATTAGAGAAAGCACAATATGTACTTTTGGTTGTTGCTTTTGAACCACTAGCAGAGGATCTTGTAAGAATAAGCATCACACGTAATGCACATTGGATTGGTTACTACTTGCTAGCACTGCCAATCCTCACCTTGGGAAGTTATCGGCTTGCATTGGTGAAGCTGACGTTCTGGCTTTTCTTTATCTAAAATCCTTACTGGTAGTGCAATACTCCCCCATTTTGCAAGTCATAGCTTACAAGTGACTAAGATTGTGTTTGCACATACCATATTTTACGCATGGCCTTAAGTCTTAACTATTATATTATGTTGCACATGATAATGAGGCAGATGCCATGCCTACTACTCGCGATTCCTGAAATCACCATGATATCTTAGTTTTTAGTGATGCTGAAAAATCAGAGTCCACTTGCTTCTTCAAACCTTATAAGCAACCAAATTGTTACTTCTGACCTCAGATTAGAGCTAATTGAAGTATCTCATCGTTGCACTACTAGTTATGTTACTTCTTTCTCGTTCCCATGGCATGACCAAGAATCACGCACTAGATTGTGGTTCTGGGAGAATGGGTTACATTGAGCATATATAATTTAGTCATTTCTTGCCCAACTTCATTGTTTTGCATGTAGTATTTGTATTTAGGGAGTATCTATTCATAAGGTGACTGAAATTTTCTTAAGCATAAATCATCTTTTTTATCCATTGAATCAATATCCAATCATATGATACATCAATCTCTACACAAATCTAATGGTCACAACAAATGACTTAAACTTAAGAAAATTTCAGACAACTTAAAAATAGCAAGACTGTTGTATTTATGTATTTTTTTTCACTTTGCACTTACTGAATGTGAACACATGCTTTTCTTTGTGTATCATGTTCCAGGCTCAGCGTGGATGATGCTTACTCATCAATTTATTGAATATTGCATATGGGGATGGGACAATCTTCCAAGGACAGTCCTGATGTATTATGCCAATTTTCTCTCTTCGCCAGAGGGCTACTTCCACACAGTCATCTGCAATGTCCCAGAGTTCCGAAACACCACAGTCAACCATGATCTACATTTCATTTCTTGGGACAACCCACCAAAGCAACATCCTCATTACCTCACCCTCGATGACTTTGATGGTATGGTTAACAGCAATGCTCCCTTTGCAAGGAAGTTTGGAAGAGATGATCCTGTGCTAGACAAGATTGACCAGGAACTATTGGGCCGTGAACCTGATGGATTTGTGGCTGGTGGATGGACAGATCTGTTGAATACCACAGTGAAAGGAAGACACTTCACTGTTGAGCGTGTACAAGATCTCCGCCCAGGGCCTGGTGCGGACAGACTAAAGAAACTCGTCACAGGCTTGCTCACCCAGGAAGGCTTTGATGACAAGCATTGCTTATGAAATTCCCAGTAAGATGATTCTGGGGTTGGTTACATGGTCAAAATTTGAGGGCGCATTAGCTAGATATTTCTACTAGCTGAAGAAGCAGCACATAGCGTCAAATCACATGAATGGAATGGTCAGATAGGTGCTCTTATAGACAACCGCTTGAGTTGAGTTACCGTACAGCACGAGACCATGGCCGTAGCAGGCGGAGATTATACATCACTAATAGCTCATTAGGTTATGTTAAGAGGATTATATCAGCCCAACCATTAATAATATCAGAATTTCCAGTTTCTCTGCGCTGCGGGTTGTCCAAGTTGGCCCATTCTTTGTTCAGAAACCACGGCACCCGATCTATTTGCCATCCAGTAGCGCATGAGATTTCGTTGTATTAACTTGTGGATTCTTCTGGGCAAACTGATACATTTTGATTGCATACATGTATTCTTTGATTTCTTCTCCTTTTCCACTGCTGAGTATAGCAAGTTGTTTGCCCTTTTTCCTTGCCCCTTTGTGGTATTTATGAATACTAGTGTTTATGCTGTGCAAATTTTTTGTTATAGGATAGATGGGATAGTGAATGCAGTTGAGGTTTGGAATATCTGATGTTTGCATTGTTTTCTGGATCGTTGAAACTGGGTGTCAATTATCAGACCTGACTTGACTAGTATCAAACTGGTGGAGTGCTAATCTAGATATGCTGCTTTCCCCCCACCATTTGTCTCTCTGGTTTGGTTAAGCATCTGATATGGTGTAAACAACATTGCGCATAGTCCTGATAACCATCAGTGGGTTGAATTGGAAGTTTAACTATGATCTGCACTTGATTGGGTATGTAGCAGCATTGCCATTTCAGGTAGGATTCAGTGCCCTTTATACATACTTTTAGCTGAACAAAACTTTATTTCAGTCACCAGACTGCGGTAAATTTCTTGTAGTACACTAATTTCTTGCACGCTGAATCACTGACATGTTCAATATGTTGTCCCTGTCCCTCTCTGTTTTATGTCAGCTTGACGAGCTTCTTGCCAATATTTTTTGCCGTGGAACAGCGCTGTGAAAGCCGACGGGACGTTCTCCAGCCCGTCGGAGATATCCTCGATCGCCTGGATTTTGCCCTGACGGATCCAATCTCCGATTATTCTGACGAACTGATCGAACCTTGTCAGGAAATCCCAGCCGAAGAAACCTCTAATGGTGATGCGCTTGTAGATCACCTCCATCAGGTCCGGCACGGCACGCCTCCCAGCGGTGTACTCGGAGAACACACCACAGACCGCAACACGGCCGTACGTGTTCATGTTGGCCAGCGCGGCCTCCAGCATCTCGCCGCCAACGTTCTCAAAGTTTATGTCAATTCCATCGGGGAAGTACCTGTCAGACGTTGCAAACGCATGTAACTCACATTTTAGCAGACTCTGAACACACGTTTTCATATGTGTTTGGGAAGAGCATGAACTGCAGAGTTGACCTCTTCAGTGCTGATTTCAGATCAGGCTCCTCCTTGTAATTAAAAGCGTCGTCAAACCCCAGCTTATCTTTCAGCATGTCTACCTGTGAATAGATTTATGGATTTTATGACTAGAGTGGTAGTTGAAAATAAGGGTGCGTTTGGTTTGTTGAATGAGGCTGAACAGGATGATTCCATTTGGGAAATGGAGTGGTTCACGTGTTTGGTTCAAGGAATGGAACCAAATGGTTCAGTACCAACTCATTCCATTTGGAGAAATATTCTGCTTAGATGCTATATCAAAGCATTTCAAGAAAAATACCGAATCACATGGAACCAAATGGTTCAGGTTTTGCTTGATGACGTGGCAGTCACTATTCGTTTAATTTACGAGCTTCAAATAACCATATTTCCTAAACCGATTATCTGATTTGCGATCCAATTGAACTGTTGTGTTCCTTGTCATTTAATCAACATAACAAGACCACTTTTGATATATTTTAGTGCAAAAAATATCATACGGGTCCCACATGTCATAACATCCCAAAGTTTAGTGCAATCCAAATACAATCTCTTTCGTCAAACCAAACACCATCTTGAACCATCCTATCCCACCAACCAAACAAAATCATGTATCATCCTATCCCACCAACCAAATACTATACTTGTATCATCTCATCCAAGACGATCCCATCCTACCTGTACCATCATATCCCATTCAACCTCATACCACCAACCAAACGCACCCTAAGACTCTGTACCCATCCTACAAACTGCACTTGTATTAATTTTACAGGCAGAAGAAGAAAAAAAAACGAAAGTGACCATTTATATCCCTGATTTTCATTCCTTATACCATACCCAAATGTTTTATACTTACCTTGGCCTTGCTGCCGGCGCACCCGACGACGTAGCAGCCGGCGAGCTTGGCGAACTGGCCGACGAGGCTGCCGACGGAGCCCGCCGCCGCCGACACGAACACCTTGTCCCCCCTCTCTGCGGCTTGCACACCTCGTAGAACCCGCCGTACGCCGTCATCCCGCTCGTCCCTGCAGCTCAGCCGCACGCACACACGGCAACACTCAGGAACTCCACAAATAACCACGAGAAAAATACTCCAGGAGGACGTGATAGGTCACCTAGCACGCTGAGGTGGTAGGACAAGGGGAAGCCGGAGGTCTCGATCTTGGACATGAGCATGCCTGGAGCCGGCCGGAACAGGGTGCAGTCCTCCCACGCGAGCATGCCGACCACCACGTCGCCTTTCATGTACTCCGCGCTCGCCGAAGCCATCACCTCGCCGGCTCCGTACGCTGCAATCCTCTTCACAATGATAAGCAGAAAAGTCTGTGGGTACTGGATCTACATGACTCGATTTATACGGTACAGAAAACTCTGCACAGTTTGGCTTTCAGGATAGGAGAGTGAGATGGGCGGTTCGTCGGTGGTTACCTCGCCGGGCACGATGGAGTCGACGGCGAGGTGGGACGCACTGCGCCGCTTCATGCGGTTGAGCTGGTAGGGGTCGACGGACAGGTACAGGTTCCTGACCAGGACCTCGCCGGACTCCGGCGTCCATCTCACCGGCGCCGCCTTCACCTCGAAGTCGGCCTCCGATGGGAGCCCCTCGAATTGGTGCCTGATGGCGACGTATCGGCTCTCGACCTCCATCGATGGCCACACACTAAATCGGCACGAAAAATGTGTGGATTGTAGAGAAGAACAAGACTAGCGACCAGTCACTGCTGCTCGGCAAGAAAGTGGTGGTAGAATAAGACTGGCTTGGTCGGCGATAATATATGTATGCCGTTCATTAGGTCTGGTGGTGGTCAGATGGTATGGCTTAGTATCTTGACCCGTGAGTTAAACGAGTCATGCTGTGTCGGTTCACGTGCTGGTAAGACATGTCAAATACGGTCTATTGGTATTTCGTGTCATGTCGGTT
This sequence comes from Ampelocalamus luodianensis, assembly GCA_036346255.1. Taxonomy (NCBI): domain Eukaryota; kingdom Viridiplantae; phylum Streptophyta; class Magnoliopsida; order Poales; family Poaceae; genus Ampelocalamus; species Ampelocalamus luodianensis. The sequence goes on from CM070628.1 coordinate 65,399,935, forward strand.
CGAGACTGTTTGGCCTATCGAAAAAGTCCAACACACTTAGCTTGTTATGCTCGAAAATAACAAATCTTAAAAATCAAAAAAATATGTAGAATTCGAAAATAGATATAAAAATTATAAAAAAAGAGATTAACATATTAAAAATATAATAAAGAGTTTTATTAATGTTCAAATGACTACCTCGTTAAAACATTTGCCAAGTAAAAACTCAACATGAGAAAACTTTGACAAAAGAAAAACAGTACAACCTACAGCTCTACATACATCCTTGTTCTAAATGTCGTTGTCTAGGTATAAATTTTCGAACACATCCAACAACTCTGGATTTTTCACAGAGTGTTGTGTTCGTGAATCAGTTTGTTCCTCGTTCTTCACAGTTAGAAGTATCTCCACTATCTCACTTGTGAGACGTGTTTTTCTCTTCTCCAATATTATTCCAGAAAGACTGAAAGCAGACTCGGAGGAAACCGTCAAGACAACAATAGTTAACACATCACGTGCACGTATAAATAGCATGGAATATATTAACTTATGGATGTGACACCATTGCAAAATTTCGAAGCCTTCTAAGTTGAAATCCACCGCATCATTATCCAGATAAGCGGATAGTTCCCCACTCCTTAGGTGAGAGGTTGATCTTGATTGAGAAGGTGCCGTTGTAGAAGAAGAAGACCTGGACCTAGAGGAAGAGTTTGCACCCCAGACTTGCCCCCATAGATTTGTCTTGTTACTTGAGCTGGGTGCTAGTGGAGATCGTTGTAAGCGGATTCCCTATAACTTATTTTTATACCTTTGGAAAACCTCATGTAATCGAGAACGAACATCTGCAAAATAGTTAGAATAGTATAGTCCTATAGCATCACTAAGAAGATAAAAAAACATTAGCAAATCCGTCAATTTTTACTCTAGGATATAAAATAAATGCAAATACATATAGGAAAGGGATTTCTCTCCAATATTTAAGATATTTACTTTTCATAGCAACAATAGCATCTCGTAAAACTGTGCTATTTTTATAGTTTTTCAATTGACTAGCAATTGTAAAATATTATGCACAATAATATGAGATGTTGGATAATAAACAACGGACAAAGCAACAGTGACCTCATAATTTTTTTTCTAAAAACTAAAGTATCTTCTCAACAACGAACCAATATTTCTCAGTCAATAGTTGTCGACAATTGAGTCACCGATCTTACGAAATTAAAAAGAGAAAAATAACAAATAGTTCTTGGGAGGAAATGAGACTGCTCTTTATTGCTATGAACTGGATCCTTTACAGGGGTGCTCTTGACAAGACGGTGGACTAATCCTAATTACACTGAGCGTAATACTTGCTATGCTGTTAAACAGACTTGAAACATAAATCTAATGCTGATTGCCATGCTCCAATTTGATTGAATGCCTTGATCTTTTGCTCCATCCTTAAATAATCATTGAAAGGGTAACAGTTACTCCTGGAGAAGATGCCTGTTGGGAAGGGTCGCGACTGATCGGAGCAAGGTGGCGATTGATGTATCAACTGCTCGACGGTTGAGTGCTCGTGAGACACTCAACCGTATGGTGGTTGTTGTCCGTGTCTTAGGACCATAAAACGTCGCGTGGTATGGAATTAGGGCTGGAAAAATAGCTCGGGGCTCGCGAGCCAGCTCGGCTCGAATCAGGCTCGGCGGCTCGGCTCGGGCTCGTAAGATTTTCGAGCCGAGCTGAGCCCAACTTCTGGCTCGCAAGATTTTCGAGCCAGGCTCGAGCCCGCTCGTCCCGAACGCTGCTCGCTCGATCTTATTACCCCTTCGCCCCCAAATGCTCGGTCTTCAGTCTTCACTCACTCCACCGACACCTCCGGGCCTTCCTCCCTCGGTCCCTCCTCCTCCTAGTCCCGCCGGCCACCACCTCCGGCCCCGCATCCTCCCTCCGGCTCCAAGGCTCCAAGCCGCCGCCCCGTCCTCCCCAATCCCCATGGTCTTCCGCGCCGCCGCCCTCCTCCCAGAACCACGCCCCTGCCCCTCCTCCCAGATCCACACCTCCGCCCCAGTCCTCCGTCCTGGTCCCCCGTCCTCCGAGTCCACGCCTCCGCAGCTCCGCTCAGGTCCTCCACGGCCACATCGTCACCCCGCCGCCAGATTCAAGGTTGCAGGCTTGCGGGGAGGAGGAAGCTTCCCTCCCCAAGAGGCCGAGACCACCTCCGATGGCCATCGCCGCCGCAAACGGGGGTTCCGGAGCCCCCCGATCGAGGAGGAGGAGCCGCGCGGTGCGGGGACGACGGCGTCTGCGGAGGATGCGACCAGCAGCTGCGGCAGTAGCACGCGGGAGAGTTGACTGGCGCAGACGCGAAGATGGAGCCATGCCGACATGGGGGCGCTCATCTGGATGCGGCGGTGCGCCGCCGCAAGGCCCGCAATGGATCCTGGTGTGGTGGTCCGGTCGGATCCTCGGCCAAGAATGAAGAATCGTTGACGAATTTGTTATAATTTGTGTTATTGTTCATTCCTATGTTGGTTTTCACTTCGATTGGTACTACTAGCAGTAGTAGGGAAGATGCCTGCAATGTATTTGTGTTTATGCCACGCCAAAACAACATATGTCAAAAAGCTCGCGAGCCGTCACGAGCTGGCTCGAGCCAATATTCAAGCTGAGCCAAGCTAGGTTTTCAGCTCGTTTTAGAAACGAGCCGAGCCGAGCCACTATTAGGGCCGAGCCTGAGCGAGCTTGGCTCGAGCCGGCTCGGCTCGGCTCGTTTCCAGCCCTATATGGAATAAATATGACATGTGTTCTATTCATCACACAGTAAGGAATATACTTGGAGTTAAATCCTGATGCCAGTTCATTACTTCTACGAGCAGTTATCTGGTCAGGGACTAGGTACAAGACCTCTTCTGACCAGGGTACCCACGATGTAACCTCTGGAATCCTTACGACCACTGAGGTCGTTAGCCTTATGGGGGTTACAACCACGAAGACATATAGTCTTTTATTATGTATTAAAGTAATAGATAGAGATTTTAATTCTCATCAATAGTACACTACTGTCAGTGTTATGATAGTGTGTTTGAATAAAAACAGAAAAATACTCTTATATGGTAAAAAAACTCTTAAGCATAAAGTAAGTAGAGTTCCATCTTACCGGTATGTCCAAACTAAACTTTCTTGGACGTACACCCATCGTCTTGCAGAAGTTCTTATATTCTGCTATTCTTACATTAGAATTATTAAAGTAAGATATCGCATCGTGAAAAGCTTTAATATACGAAGTCAATCTCTTCAAACCGTATTTGACTATAAGGTTAATAATATGACAAGCGCATCGCTAATGTAGCAAGAAGAAATCAGCGTATGTACTCAACACTGGAGTAAGAATATCCGTAGCCCTAGAGTTCGAAGCGACATTGTCTAAAGTAATTGAGAATATTTTGTTGTAAGACCAAAGTGTTTCACAACTTTGGTAATACAGTCCACAATATTCTCACCCTGTGTGCTACATCAATTAATTTGAAACCTATAATTCTTTTCTCTATTACCCAGTTGTCATTAACATAATGAGCAACTACACTAAGATAATCATCTCTAGCTCGACCACTCCATATGTCTGAGGTCAGGGTTATCGAAAATGTGCACGTACTAAATAGTTCCTTTAATTTATCACGACATTCATTGTAGTATTTTTAGTAGATCCCTAGTTGTTGTCTGTCTAGAAACGGTAGAAAATCTAGGATTATGTGCAATCCTAATGTAAGTTTAGAAAACAGTAGACTCTCCAAAGCAAATCCTCAGAAGCAATTAAAAGACAGAGAGATTGACGGGCTACCTCAGGATCGTAGTTCCAGCTACGTATCATACCGTCGAGATTGTAATGTAGCTGCTTTTGCCTCATCACCAATCCTTACTTGGCCTTACATCTTGTAGCATGTCTAAGCAAGTGCCCCGTTCCACCTGAAGACTTTGCAGACAATTCATGATGACAAATTTTACAAACAACATATGGTACCTGATTTCTTTGTGCATGTGGCTTAGTTGTTTTGCCGAAACTCTCCCAGACTCCCGATGTACACGGCATCAACCTCTTTGCTCTGGTGGTCGTCGATGAAGATGTTGTCGTGGAGCCTGATGACGAAACTCCGCCTTGCCCTTCTGGTAATAACTCTGGTTGGTTTGAGGCAACGCAGCCTCCATGGATGCAACTTCCTCTAGTGAAAGTCCGTAATCATCAAGAGCAAAACTATCGTAATTTTTCATAACGAAAACTACAAAATCGAAACAACACTATTATTATTTTCATCTTAGCATAAAAATAATAACAATAAAAAATATGCAAAAAACAGTATTGTACCTCTTTTGCTGACTTGCTGTCGGATTTTGCATTTTCCAAAAGTTGGCACAATTTTTTTAGAATTTGCGAAATTATCTCACAACGAATTTAAATTTGCACCACATAATTTGAAAGAGAGATTGAGAAATGGATGGATGCTGAATAGGGGTATGGTTGCTATTTATAGAAAATATTTTGGAAAATTTTTAATTTTTTTTGCCATTTTTAAAGTCCCAAATAATAAAAAATGATTGGATTTTTAAAAAAATCCAAACGTTATAGGCTAAACAAGCTGTGCAATGTCGTGCTGGGCACGACCCACCGTGCCTAAATGGCCCCAACGACCATTTTTGCCCGGGTCGTGCCGTGCCAGGCATGGCCCATCGTGCTTGGCTGGCCCACCTGCCCCCTCCCCGTGCGCCACGCAGCCACTATACCTCGCCCCTTCGCTTGCCGTGCCCACCTGCCGCACACGGCACGCGCCCCTACGGCCTGCTGCACTGCCGCCGCCGCCTCCCTCGGCACCGGCCATCACCCGACCATCTCCTCCCTCCGCGCCGGCCCCCGCCCCGCCGCCTCCCCCCATGGCTCCTTGCCTCCTCCCTTCGTGCCGACCACCGTCTCCCCCACCCTCCCTCTTCTCCCTACGCGTCGGCCCCCTCCCCGGTGCCTCCCCATGTGGCTCCTCCCTCCGCGCCGGCCCCCGCCCCGCCACCTCCTCCTGGCTTCTCCCTCTGCGCTGACCGCCGCCACCCCTTGCTCCTCCCTCTGCACCGACTGCCAACTCCCCCTAGCTCCCTCTTCTCCCTCCTCCCCGATGGCTCCTCACTCTTCTCTTCTCCCTCTGGCTCCGCGCCCCGCCGCCTCCATGCCGGTCCGACGCCGGCGTCCGCACCGGTATCCTCCTCCTCACCGTGCCACTGCCGCCCTCTACCTTCCCTCTACGCGGGCCACATAGGCTGTGTTGGCCTAACATGCTAGGGGGAGGGGTGGGGTGGGGGCAGCCCAATAACGAGATCTGATAGAAGATCTCCAGAGGCGGCAATACCATCAGATGATTCGATACTCGTCTCGTAATCGAAACCGGCATCCATTTCGACGTCTGCATAATCGGCCAAGTCGAACCAGTTCTCCTCGTTCCACTCTCCTGCCATGAAAGCATCAAAGAGAAAAGAAAGAACTGTTGACAAGGAATTATCAGAAGATCCCCACGGTCGACGCCAACTGTCACTGTTTTAGAACCGATCTTACGTAAAGATTATTTGATTCGGGGGGTCACCACAATTGATCACGCAGACAGAAAAGACACGGGGATTTTTATACAGGTTCGGGCCTTCTCCAGAGAGAATAACAACCCTACTCCTGTGTGTATTGTATTGGGTATCCTGATTACAATCAGTGGAAAGACTTGCGCTAATACTGTTATTGATTCTCTCCCGAAAAGTCCTCCTTCATTCTCTCTAAAAGATGTCTTTTTATAGTATGCAGAGAGGTAGTCGTTCCAGGTCAGGAGGCACCCCATTATTTCGTAATAATGGCAGTAATCACCGGAGTAGTAACCTCCCCATGACCGGAGTAGTAACCTCCCCACGTTGCCTGACGGTTATCAATCAGAGATAATAGTGAGTTATCTGTAGTTATTATGGAGAATAACTATGTACATTGACTGCTTAGGTCTCTTAGTTAATAGGAAAACCCACAGGTGAGTGGACCTAGTTAACTGTGGAGAAGCCGTGGCAAGACTGGTCGTAAAGGGACTTACGACCAGGGGGTAGTCGTAGAAAAGCTTACGACTGGACACTGGTCGTAGAAAGACTTACGACCGAAAGTAATCGTATGAGAACTTACAATTACGTAGTAGTCGTAGAAAGACTTACGACTAGGGGATGGTCGTAGAAGGACTTACGACCACATGGTTGACTTCTCCCTTACCACCATAAGGGGTATACTTAATAACTGTGTGACGTTATATTTACCCATAATACTAAATTACAGACAAATAGTAAAATGGGGATTATTAGATCCTCGTCAAGCACGCTTGTTCGGCATCAACTGGTAGTTAGGACCGAAGTCCTCCCTTCTTTCCAGGAGAAGGTCTTGCTTCCGAGACCCCGGTTGGACTGGTCCCTCGGCGTCTGCCATGATATGTTACTCTATGACGGAGAAGGTTCTTCTTCCTATGGTTTGGAGGGTCGAGTGGTTCTTCTTCCGACTTTCGAGTGTGGGCGTGCATTTTATAGCCCGTGGGGGAGGCTTATAAAGCGGGTAATGTGTTAGCTTGCAGATCACAAGACCAGACGTGACAGCTCCCTGCAAAGTAAGATGTGACAACACTCTGCCTCCTCAGCTTTTCAGACTGAAAAGACAAGACTCTGCAAAGTAGGACGTGACAGCTCCCTGCAAAGTAAGACATAACAACACTCTGCCTCCTCAGTTTTTCAGACCGAAAAGACATGACTCTGCAAGCCTATATTGCAAGTATACCTCTTCTAGTGGATTCCCAACATAAAGAAATTTGCACTGACATCAAATCCTCCATGTTGTAGGATATCTTCATAATCACAACGAGCGTTCTCAGCCCCTTCAATTGCATTATGTATAAGCTTCATAAAGTAATTTGCTTTAACGCGTGTCGGTTCGGAGGGGTACGGAGATCGTTGAGGCGGAGGTGGACCAGTAGAATGACTCTAGAGCAGAGTCTAGTAGGCATACATGTCATCGTGATGAGTCATAGCGACGTGGGGGACACCTCCGATGCACTTTTTTTTTATACATTCCAAGTCACATTAAACTATGAAACCTAAAATTGAAATTTTCGCAATCTAAATCATAAATTTTTGAGATAATACCAGAACATATATAAAATTGCCGAAATATTACACAATCAAGTCCGCTGTGTGAGGACCATTCAAAATAAAATTCATAATTTTTGGAGCTCATTTTCTACGTTTATTGATTCATACGAATATGACACTTATACGAAATAGCGATAACAGTTCTGAATGGATAAAATTATGAAAAATTTACACAAGCAAGTACACAGTATTGAGAGACTCCACAAAAAATTTCATATTTTTTAAAACTAATTTGCTATAATTTAAAATTCCTTCGAATTTCAGCCTAAAAATTTAAAACTCTAACTAACCTAACCCTAACCCTAACTCACTAATTAACCTAATTAACTAACTAACCTAACTAGCTAACTATGTGTGCGTGCGTGCACTGTGTGTGGCGATGGTGGCCATGCGCCGGCGGTGACATGGCGGGCGGGGCGGGCGGCGGGGCTAACGTGGCGGGCGCTGGCGCACGGTGGCTGTGCGCCAGCGGCAGGTGTCAGAAGCACGCACGTTGGCGCACGGCCGTTGTGCGTGAGCGGTGCCATATCTTCAAATACGTGTGGGCGATTGTCATATCTGCAAATACAGAGCGAAAAACAGCCGTATCTACCAAAAATTCCTGTTTTGCATGTACATGCCTGCCATATTCACGTGTTTTTGCGCGCACGCATCTCGTGGGATTAGAGAGCAGAAGCAGAACACAGCGGCGTGAGACATGGCGACCAGGTCTTCCGCCATGTCGACTCCGGGACGGCAGCACGCTCGCCGGTGGCCACGACGGCGACGAGCAGCACGGACCTGCCGACTTCATCAAAGGTCATCTCCATCGACTCGCTGCTCACCAGGAGGCTGCGGTTTTCTTGTGGGATTTATTCCAGGGTTCACGGTTGAATCAATGAAATTGAGGGGGATTTGGACGCTGTGTACTATCAATGTGAGCAGAAGAATTGTTTGGAAATGCCATCGGTCGTGTGATTTGGTGATTTCGATTGGGGAATTTGTGGGATTTTTTTGGGAAGACGGGGAATTGGGAATTTGGTACTTACTAGGCTGGTTTGATGAATGTAGTAGAACATCTCAAGCCGCCCTTGCCGCCGCGACGAACCGGTTCCCCTGCAGCGTGCCACCCTTCGATGAAGCTGGACGGCCCTCTTCTGCTGGAGCCTCGCGCGCGCGAAGCGGCACGACTGCTGTGTTTCTCCCGTGCGGAGAGGACGAGGGATGCTGACTCGCTCTTGCTCGTGGGCCAACTTCATTCCCTGGTGCAATCTGCGATACATGGTAAAAAAAACCTAGTGTAAAGTGAGAATATGAGCAGGCCCTGTTGTTTTGTGACAAAATGGTAACATTACCTGGTCTAGAGAGAAATCTACTCGTAAAACAACGTAACACGGTTGGAGTAGCCACTAGTTAGCCTGCCAATTGCTTTGACATGGATCTGAGTTCTTAATTTACAATCTATCGGTGATTCGGTCCGCATGGGTTGTCAAAGATGGTCCACAAAACCAACACGTTCGTTTTGGATTATTGCAGGATCCAAATATGCAAATCTAGACCCTCCTCTGTGTATAATGCACTAGTTTAGGATCACGCTAGTGCACATGGTGTCAACATAGATGAATATCATTCCACAGAAAACGAATATAAGAATAGACAACTAATTTGATTAATAAATAACGGTTGCGACCTTATGATCGAGTTTACACTTATTAAGCCACGCAGAGCTAACACTAAATAAAGAGACAACAGTGGAACAGAAACAATTTCAGCGGAAACTTATCGACTTGCCACAGGCAACCGACTGGGATCAAGACCTAGCGATCACCCTCTTTGTAAAACTCCTCATCGAAAGCAGGCGAAGACTCTCCACTTCAACTGAATGATTGCGGCAAAAATGAGTACTCTGAGTACTTAATAAGTTACACCACATAATGTAATTATAGATGATGGTTTATTCTAAAGGAAATAGCTTCTATGGTTATTTTGCGAAAAGCGACACTTGCAATTGAATACAACAATAGATTGAAAGCGTAATTTAAAATGAATAAACAATACTAGTTTAATAGTTATTTTCACAAAAAAACACGAAGCATAAACAATTTCTTTCACGCAGCCACATTAATTCCAAATCACACAGTTGTCCCTTCCTAATAGTTTTTATAAAAATCTACCCTCGTGTGAAATCCCCGAGCATGTCCATGACTGCGGATGCGGCTATTCGAATAGATTTATTAACATTCTGCAGAAGTTTGTACACTTCACCCACAAGATATAACCAGTGTAGTTAGCATCAATCATAACAAAACCTTTTCGAAACTTCATCTTAACAACTGAACCTCCCAATATGTTTTACCGTCGTACCAACTCTAATGAAGTGCTTTGGTCTGACGCACATCGTTGGACCTGGAGACGGTGAACCGCTTATAAATGTGAATCGTTACACATACATAATCACACCTCCACCCCTGGCACACAACTTAACATATCTGCCTGAGTAATCAATGTCAAGACTCCGTAGCTTACTAAGTTAGGTCTGTCCCATAGCAGGTATGTGGTCGTACAGCTATGGTCCAGTTCAATGGTGCACAAAGTTAAGTCCTTAATTGACCAAGGCGAGACTGCCACTTACTACCAACTATCACATTCATATTTTTTTTTTCAAGCGTACATAACTCCATCATATCACAATTCCATTCACTTACTTTGGTCTAAATCTTTTCCCACCCTGTTGATTAAGTGCAACACATGCTATCAACGAGTAATAACAAACTGCACACAACTTTTCATAAAGTATTTCATATTCATTTAGTCAAGTTTAGTTTTGCAAACTCAAAATGATATCAATAACCGTTGCATGGCTAAGCAGACTATTTGTGTCTAACCAACCCACGTTAGTGCTGTGATAATACCAACTAATAATTATCCAATTAGGGTGACAAAAGATTAGGGTAGTACAATAAGCAAGGTGGATATAATCTAATAGGTGTATAGCTAATCTCAAAGTATTTAAAGAATTAAATACTTGAAATGACATGCAATAATTTGAATCAAAATAATTTTAAAAAACTGGGTTCAACATTGTCAAAGGTACAACTTGCCTTGAAACAAGTCTTGGTACTAGTCTTGAGCTTGATCAACTTCTCCTTTCTCAAAAGCTCTCGAAGTATCAACGTCTACTCACAAACGAAAGCAAAACCCAAATAAATACAAAATAGGGAAATAAATAAACTCTAAAAATTAAATAAAAATCTCAGAAAGGTAGGGTTTAAATTTAAATGAATTTAGAAACTTGAATGAGTTCAATCGGAGTTTGTATGAGGAAGAATAAGCTCTCAAAAGATTTAAATCTAAGAAAAAGAGAAAGAAAATACTATTTCAAATTTTCTTTCTAAAGGAAATCCTAAAATATTGCATCAGCATGACGTCAACAATAAATTTTGGAATTAAAATAAAAATCCAAAAAATAAGGAATAGAGGCTGACAGGTAGGACCCATGGTCTATGGACCGAGTCTATAGCTCTAGTCTACTGGTCTATGGCTTACGGCGCATGGAACAGTGAACCTAACATGTGGGGTCCACATATTCGAGGTTAGGTTTACCATGGACCAAATCCATGTGGACTATTTCTTATGCGCTTGCGGGTGGGTGATGACACGACGCTGACGTGGCGGACACGTGGCTGACACGGCCTCCACGTCAGCTTGACGGTGGTGTGGCTCGAGTTCCAATGGTCGCCGACGTTCTGGGCCACGACAGAGCTAAAGGTGACTTGCATTAGGTAGCTGGTGCTCGAACTCAATGCACACATGGCGACCGGAGGTGATCAGAGGCGAGATCTAAGCGGCGGCTAGGGATCAGGCTCGACAGCGAAGGGGCTAGGGCGGCGCTCCGGCGATGTTAAGGTGACGTCATGTAGATCATACCCTTGTGTTGCCGGCGGTGGTGATGATGACACCCGGGGTGCACTAACGGTGGAGGAACATGGCGACGAAGGCTTCGACGGTGGCTTTGCTTCTCCGAGCGATTCCGGCGGTGGTGGTGCGGTTGGGATGAGGAGGCCGAGGGCTACCTCGCCCTCTATAGCGGGGCGACCGGGAGAGTCCTAGGTGCGAACACCAAGAAATCTGATCGGCGGCGGAGTCCAAGTCGTAATTGAGACAGATATGATGAACAGTAACCCAGTGGAACCCACATGTTAGCGAGAGTGGCTAGGGTGTGTTGGCGACATGCACGACAAGTGTGCGGTCGACAGGTGGGATCGGGCATGGGCGAGCGGGTGGGAGAGAGAAAGCGGGCTGCGGGTGAGAATAGGCCAGAAGCAGGAATTTTTGGACTAGGAAAGAGGAAATCGGCCCGAAGGATTTTCCTGATATTTAAATAGTTTTTACATTTTAGAAATACCAAAAAATCCAAATGGCAAATTAAAAATAGCAAATAAACTCGAAAAAATTCTAGAAAATTCTGAAAAATATTCCCAACCACAAAGAAGTCAAATAAAATAGTTTTGGAATTAATTGATGTTCAGATTAGCCACATTAAATTGTTTTAACATTTTGAAGTCCCATTTAAGCTTTATTAAATCCAAATAAAATTTGATGGATTTTCCAAGGGACCAAACTACTCAAAAAGGTTTTGAAACTTGGAAAATTGGGATGTTACAATTATTCCGAGGTATTGTGTTCCTTTGAGGGAAGGATTACAATGTCGATACAATTCTAAATAATCAAAGACAATTTTTTATATTTTCTGCAGTTCGTAACATCAATTCATTAAAAATAAAAAAGAATATCAAAGTCAATATTAAATTTAGACTAGAGAACAATTATATGCAATTAAAGAAAATAGGCCTTAGGGCTTCAAATCACTTGCATCACTAAGCAACATAGAAGGGCATAAAGGATATAATCTGCCTATTTGAAACTACTTTTGCTATAACCTTCGTGTTGATGTAGGCGACACACCCTAATAACATCTCCCTCCACGACACACATACGGAGAATCTATTATCCGTGCAGTCAAGCTTCCATGACCGTCATACATGTACATAGAAATTAAGGTATTTTACTGGACCAACGCATCAAGCATGGTGATTACATTGTAGTTCCTCCAATGAGTCGTTTCCAAAGCAGAGAACCATGTCATGTCATCCACATAGACTATATCTTCCATCCTTCATGTGTCTCAATGTGCATCCGGAACCTTATGTGTACAATAGCACTAGTCCCTCAGTTAGTAGCTAGTACACATAGTACATCGATGGCAACATGCACATATCTCACAATAAGCAAAGCTATTATAATATATTAAATAATACATAAATAGAACTTATGGTCACTGACTTATAGCACGAGCTGATCATGCCAAACACTTTAAAAGATTAGTGGTGGAAACAAAAATAGGAACAAAATCTAAATGGAATCCTCATGATATACTCACAGACAATCGATTAGGGCTTGTGACCTAGTTCTCATACACTTTGCCTTCCAAACCTCCTTGATATGTGCAAGTGCATGCATGGTCTTCTTTTTCACGAACTGAAATAGTAGTATTGAGCAAGAGTGAGTACAAAGGTACTCAACAAGTCACCATACAAAAGTGCAATTATAATAGATGTTTGGCTGATCAAGGAGGTTCTTTTATTTGCCAAAAGCCACATTTCAAATAGATTAGATAGAAGGCCTGGGATCTAGCATTTTAATGAAGTTGGTTGTAATGAAATTGAGTGATTGTCACTTAATACTAGCGAAGCTTTCATCCACCTACTAGTAGATAATGGTTCAAGAAGGTTCCATCCACCGACGACCATATGCTATATCATTTTCTAGGCTCTATCTACTCAATAATATTCATTGTGTTCTAGCCAGGCCATGACAAAATTCAGGGTTCTATCCACCGACATTTTTATCGCACCAATACATTGTTTTTATAAAAAAATTTGGGAGACTAACCAAGTGAGTTCTTATGCATCGCCTATGTGGTGGGCATGATTATTTTAAAAAAAATCACTCTACAAAGATCGTACACTTAACACACTACCGTAGGCATATGACTAAGATGATCATCACAAGTCCTTTACAATGCACTATCCCCGATGCAATTCCGCTAGTATGTCGACCTATTACATAACAATCAATTATACTTAACCCTAATTAAGTCTACACTTAATTGCTAATTAATCTTCGTGGGGGTCTACAAGCCAGTGCCAATTCCTTTTATTTTCATTTTTATAATAAACATGGGTCCATATCAAAGTGTAATCAATTAGACCCCACTCTTTAGATAAAAATTTAGGATTTGCCTAAGTGTTTTTTTGATGGGCAAGTTGGTCATTTCACCTGTCCATCCCCCTTCCCTTCCTCTTCCCTCTCAGTTTCACTCACCTCACTGGCGATGAGCGTCTTGTAGCAGAGCGTGAGCTCGTCGGAGGCGAACCACATGTTTGAACATGTTGAAGGGCGAGTAGTGCCACCGGGTGAGCGCGTCTGCGAAGTAGAAGTTCGGGTGAGCACGTCGGCGAAGTAGAAGTCCGGGTGAGCGCATCAGCGCAGTAGAAGTCCATGTACTCTGCAGGATCTCCAGTGGTAGTAGTGTGGACCTTGGCGAACTCTACGACAGTGAGCCCTAGATCCGCTGCCACGGCGCGGGAGTAGGGGTGGAGGGACTTGAGGATGGGAGCAGAGCAAGAGGCGTCTGTTGGTGCTCACTTCATCACTTCATGCATGAACATTATTATATTATATGTGAAATCATGATAGTTGTTGTTATAAATAATATGTTCATCTATTCAAGAGGCCCAAGGGGCAATATATATAGGGAGTACAAAAGGGGTTGCCATATACAGATAAGGAAATACAATAGTCCTATTCTAACACCCCTCTCAAACTCATGGTGGATCACACACACTGAGTTTGGAGAGAAAATACAAATGTTGTGCCCTAGTCTGTGGCTTCGTGAAGAAATCAGCAACCTGTAACTCGGATGGCACAAACTGTAAAGCAAGTACTCCCTCCTGCACCTGTGAGCGAGTGAATGAAGCATCTACACCAATGTGCTTGGTGAGCTCATGCTTCACTGGGTCTCGGGCAATACTGATCGCACCTATACTGTCAGATAAAAGAGTCGAGGTCTCATCACAGCACTCCTAAATCGCAAGTAGCCACCTCGACCAAATGTCGCTGTTGTCACGCTGCCATAGCTCTCAACTCGGCCTTTGCACTCGAGCGGAAGCTGCGATGCGCTTCTTAGTCTTCGGGCAATCGGGAGGAGCCAAGAAAAGCGAGTAAGCGAGTAAAGAGAACGGCGATCGGAAGAATCACTAGCCAGTCGCATCGGATGCGCTGAAGGCGTAGTGAGGTGGAGCTAGGGAAAAACAAGCGGCGAGAGATGGTCCGCGCAAGTAGCGAAGAACACGAAGAAGGTGATCGTAGTGAAGATGGGTATGACAAGCCATGAACTGACTCAAGATATGAACAGCATAAGCAATATCAGGACGAGTGCTCACAAGGTACACCAAACTCCCAACAAGATCACGATATCGAGTAGGATCCTCAAGATGATCGCCAACAGTGACACGAAGCTGGAGGGATAGCTCTATGGGAGTCTCGGTGCAGTGTCGGTCGGACTGGACCGATCAAGAAGATCCTGGATATACTTCTGCTGGGAGAGGTAGTAGCCCTCAGGCATGGAAGAGACCTCAATCCCAAGGAAGTATGTAAGAGAACTAAGATCAGTCATCAAAAATTTCTCACTGAGGTGCTTCTTCACATATGTGATGAAGGAGGAATCATCACCAGTGATGAGCATGTCATCAACATCTGAAGAAGCGATGTCCTACCCGAGATGAGGTATGGACAAAAGAGTAGGATCGTGGGAGGCGGCGGTGAAACCGGCAGCAGTAATCACCGAGGTAAAATCGCAAACCGGCACGAGGAGCTGTTTGAGGCCATAAAACACGACGAAGGCGACAAACATGCCCATCGAACGCAGAATACCCGGTGGTGGTGCATGTAGACCTCCTCATGCAAAACACCATTAAGAAAGGCATTCTTAACATCAAGTGAGAGATAGACCACCGTGACGAAGCAACCGCAACAAGAGTGCGAGCAGTGGTCATATGGGCAACATGGGCAAAAGTCTCGTCATAGTCACGACCGTACTGCTGCTGAAAACCGCGAGCCACAAGACGAGCCTTGTAGCGCTCGATAGTACCATCAGACCGGGTCTTAATCTTGTACACCCACTTGCGTGATCGGACGAGCATGCAGTGTCGATACAATATCCCAAGTCTCCGTACGTCGAAGAGCATCAAGCTCCTCTGCCATAGCGAGCTGCCACTCAGAATGAGGAGCAACCTCATGATAAGAATTAGGCTCAGTGACAGAGAGAGCATGAGCTATCGGAGCAAATCCAAGACGATTAGGAGGTCGAAGGGATGTCCGGTCACAAGGGCGTAACGAGGAGCATCATCGGGAGGATCGGATGTGGGTGTCGGCAATATACCGGAGAGGAGGCGGTAAGGACAAGGGCGTGCAGAGTAGTGAATACCGAGAAACGAGGCGTGGTGGTGCAAGAACAAGAGGCGGTCTTTGCGGGAGGCGATGCGAGGCGGAGGTCTGAAGGAACCACCGGGACGGACGGGGAAGGCGTGATAGTGGAGAAATGGGTGAAGAGTCAGAAAGAGACAACCACGAAATGGACTCAACGGTGAAAACAGGAGGAGCCGAATCTCGATAGAAGAAAGGTCGAGATTCGTCAAAGACAACGTCTCGTGAAACCTTGATCCGTCGAGCAGAAGGATCCCAGCAGCGATAACCCTTATGCTCAGAACTATAACCAAGAAACACACACTCAACTGACTGGGCTGACAGTTTAGTGCGCTCACGAGGCTGCAACAGAACAAAACAAGTACAACCAAAAACACGAAGGTGAGTGTACTGGGGGGCTTGAGAGTAGAGACGCTCTATAGGAGTGACACCCTTAAGAGCGGTGGAAGGTCGCATATTGATGAGATATACACCAGTAAAGCGATCTCACCAGAGCGTGGTGGGCGTGAGAGGCAAAGAGAAGAGTGCGGCGGTCTCAATCGGATAGCGATGTTTGCGCTCGGCAACCCCATTCGAGCATGGGCACCGGGACAAGAAGGCGGTAAGAGTGCCTGCTCGTAAAGAAACTTTCTAAAAGCGCGAGCGATGCTCGCGGCGAGAATCACGTGAAAATGCGGATGGGAGAATCAAGCGAGTACGAACCATCGTTGCAAAGCTACGATAGATCACAAGAAGCCGACCTCGATTAGACATAGGAAAATCCATGTAAGCGGGAATAATCATCAATGAAGATCACATAAAGTTTATACCCGCCTTTAGAGATAATAGGCGCAGTCCCCATACATCCGAATGAACTAAGTCAAAGGGCAGAAAACAAGGACTCACTAGAATGATAAGGAAGTTGTAGCCGCTGCCCGACTTACAACCCCGACAAAACATGGTCGTGTCATGATAACACGTCCAAGAACACCCTTACGAACTAATGAAGAAAGACAGGACCCACACAAATGACCTAAGCGGTGATGCCATCTGCGCAAAAACTCTGGAGGTGGTGGCGGCGATGGCGGTGGAAGTAGTCTTAGAGGTGATAGGAGCAAGCGAAGTGGACGGAAGGTGGAGGCGATCAAGAATGTAGAGACCTGGCGATCTCTATGCGCGGCGGTCCCTGGGCACCGTCCACATGCAGCCGGTCTGAACAAAGCAGAGTGAGAGTCAAACCAACCCTACTGCCGAGATCGGTGGTGACCCACCAGAGAAGCTGCATGGTAAGTCGGGAACATGAGAAAGCAGTGGAGCAGAAAAATCGATGGACAAAGAGTGCCACGACGGTGACGGACAAAGGAGTACCGTCGGTTATGCGAGCAGAATAGGAAAAACAGGAGGTCCAAGCGGCGTGAGAGATGTGGAGTCGGTGTCATGTGGAAAGAGGCACGAATCCGAACCCAAGAAGTACTGGAGGAGCGTTTGAGCTAGGCGGCGAGAACTCTTGAAATGTGAGAGAGCTGCTGAAGTAGAGCCTGGCAAAATTGCTGAACAGAGTCACCTCGCTGAGAAGGTCCTGACATGCTGGTCTGTCCTCCCGTCGAGGAAGGGCCTCCCTGCCCCCCCTTTGATCGTCCACGCGTCTTGTTCTGCTTTTTTCGCACCGCACAACGCTGGTAGTCGTGCCCGAAGTTCTTGCAATAATTGCACTGAACCCCAGTTGGTGCAAAAGCGAGAGCAAATGCACAAGCGAGAAGATCCTGTAGTCGAAGCAGAAACCGGCGGTGTAGTCGAAGCAGAAGGGGTAGCAAGCACAGTCGGAACAAACTGGGCTGCTAACCCGCGGCGAAGCTCCTCAGCACGAAGAGTCGAAAGAGCCTCGGTAACTGTCGGTCGTGGTGGCGGCTCGATGGTGAGCCCCGACGAGCTCAAACTCGGGCGCAGACGGCACACAAAATCATAAAGCGGCGATCACGATCCGCCGCACTTTATGACACTCCGACGAGCGGAGAAGCGAGCTCGTCCGGTGGCGCCGTAGGCGGCGAGGGCTCGGAAGAAGTCGTCGGCGGAGGAGTCGTCTGGCGGCGTCTCAACTCACGCCGGGCGAAAGAAGCGAGCATCGCTGCTCTGCTGGTATCGCTCGCGCAAGTACTCCCAGATCTGACGAGTGGCACGCAGACCAACAATATCTGGCTGGATGGAGTCGTCGACGCTGACCACCAGGATGGCTCGAACACGGGCCTCGTCAGCACACCAGCGCTCAAAAGCGTCTATGGCATACTGAAAGGCCTCATCAGCAGCATCAGCAGCGGCGGCGGCGACCTCTGCCTCCGTCTTGGCAGCCTCATCTTCTGTAGAAGGTGCAGAAGTAGGCTGTCTGAGAGGAGGCTGAACCGGCGACGGCGGACAAGCTCGAGCACCAGTGACATGTCCCCAGAGGCGGAGACCATCGATGGTGATCTCCATGAGCGAAGACCACAACCTGTAGTTTGTCCTATTAAACTTGGTTCCTGAGAATGGGATCGCAGCTGATGGAACGGAAGCCATTGGTAGGCGGCGCTGGACGGCGCGACGACCAAGGCAACGAAGTCTAACAGGTGGCGCTGGGCGGCGCGGCGGTTAGAACAACGTACTGTTTTTGTTTTGTTTTTTCTCTTTGTTTTGTTTTTTTTTAACGGCTCACGAAGGAAAAACGGCCTGTTAAGGCCTCACGGCCCGGGCGAAGGAAACCGAAGCGCTAGGTTTCCTTCGTGAGTGGCGGCGGCGGCGGCGGCCAACCAACAAGTGGCGACGGCGTCGGCGGCCGACCAACGAGCGGCGGCGCGACCGAAGCAGCGGAGGCGGCCTCGCGTCGGGTTCGGCAGCGGCGTCGCGGCGGCAGCGGCGGCCAACAGCAGCGGCGGCGGTTCGCTGCGGGTAGCCTTGCTGCGGCGGGACGACGACGGGCTCGGGGTGGCCGCGGCAGATCCAGTGGCGGCCGACGGATCCGGCGGCGGGAAGGCCTCGGATCGGCCGACCAACGAGCGGAGGAGGCGGCCTCGCGTCGGGTTCCCGGTAGGCGGTGGCAGCCAACAAGTGGCGGCGTCGGGTTCCTTTGCCGGGTAGCGTTGCTGCGGCGGGACGACGACGATCCAGTGGCGGCCGACGGATCCGGCGGCGGGAAGACCTCGGATCGGCAATGATGCTTGCGTCGGACGACCGGGAACACGGGCAGCGGCGACGGCAGCGGAAGCGGAAGGAGAGCTAGGTTAGAGACCTAGCTCTGATACCATGTTATAAATAATATGTTCATCTATTCAAGAGGCTCAAGGGGCAATATATATAGGGAGTACAAAAATGAGTTACCATATACAGATAAGGAAATACAATAGTCCTATTCTAACAGTTGTGTCATTTGTTTGCTAAACCTAACAAATATCGGAGATGTCTCGTGTTTTCACGTGTGGTGCAGAGAACCATGGAAAACATGCAAAAAGAGAGAATTGGAAGAATTGGAAGTTCCTGGGTAAAAGAAAGAGAGAAAAGGAGAAATGCCGAACTTTGGAAATTGAAACTACCATGAATCACAAATTTGGGAAGAGTACAACACGGAGGCTCTAGTCCCACCTTCCAGAGGTCGTGCCGTAAGGCGGCCAACCCAGCACTACTCCCCACATTGTCGAAGCCAACAAGGATTCCTCTCCAACCACACCTATATATTCTGATCATGGTTCCACGGACCAGAACACGCCGGATTTCACCGAGAACCATAGATTCTAGAGAAGAATGTCGAAGCTGACAAAAATAGAAGATGTCGAGAAGAAGAGGAAACCGAGGAGGTGTTGTTGTATGAAGCAGAAGGCGGCGCCACCCCGACACGCATGGGCGCCGCCCTGTTCTTTCCCACTTCTCCGCCATCAATCTCCTACGTGTTCTTCATGTTCGGTAGGGGGTAATCCCTGTTCTTCCCTCGAGTTGTCGTGATTTTGCTATGTAAAAGATGCTTTGATATATGTTTATACTTACTTATGCTTGACTTGTCTATTTGATGTCATGCTTAAGATTTCAATTGGTAATGAACATATGTAATTATGAATTGTTTAGCTCTAGACGTGAACACGGTGTTTAGATCTAGCAAACCGATCTATATCAAACAATGCATTGTTTGTTGGATGCTGATTGCCCTCACTCGTGATAGGAGACTGTCATGCCTGCTGAGTATGCTGGGTCTGCTGGTTCTGATAATGAGAAGGATGGAAAAGCAAGGAGAGTGGGCCAAAGGAAGCGCCAGCCCAGTCGGAGGTTTGTGTCGGATGAATGGGCTAACTAGCCTTAGGCCTTACCGGGAATAGTAGATTGAAGGTTATGCAAACTTATTGTCGGTAGTACTTATAGCCTCAGCCTGCGTGCTGGAGAGGGCATGAAATGAATTGTAAAGACAGAATATCCCTTCCTACCTGCTTCCTTCTACCCTCTTCTTCCTCCCCCAAGAACATCTCTCTTTCTCTACCTATTTCCCAAACTTTCTTATACTGATTTGTGATATAGTATACAAGAGGGAACATAACAACTGGTATCAGAGCCTCGCCGATTCTCGGTGCTAGGCAATCTGGAGAAAGCAAGGTATAAAACGAGAGCCCAAGAAAAGACGATGGCCATGGAGCAGGAGATCGCCGCCCTCACTCGAGCGATTCAAGCACAAAGTCTCACGATCCAGGCCACAGTGGATTAGTGGCGGAGATCAAGCCAGTGGTGCTGGAACTGAAAGAGTGGAAGCCTACAATGGTAATCGCAGTGAACGATCTGCGAAATGAGGTTGGAGAACTACGGGACCAAGTCAAGCAAATGGCGGAAGAACCGATCTCAGGATCCAAAACTGCGGGATTGCCCCCGTTGTTGCCAATTCCGGAACATCTGAAACATAATGAACCAAAGGAAGAGTGCGATCATGGTCAAGGGGTAAACGCTCATCGCGCATGGGTACCAAACCGGGGTAAGTCCTTGGGAAACTTCACACCAGAGATATCTCTGAACAATGATATAGGAGAGGGAATGCATAGGTCCTCTGGGGGATATCATCATCATCCTTTGCCCCCGAAGTTGGATTTTCCTCAATTTGATGGAGAAAATCCCCGAGCGTGGAGGCTGAAATGTGAAGTTTATTTTCGGATTTGTGCTACACGTCCCGAACTCTGGGTTAGCATAGCCACAATGCATTTTGAGGGAAATGCAGTTCTATGGTTGCAGTCGACTAATGCCCATAATGAGTGTTCTGGTTGGGAAGAGTTTGCTGATAATGTTTGCGTGCGTTTTGGCCGAGAAGAATTTCAGCAACAACTCCGTCAGTTTAACAGACTCAAACAGACTGGGACAGTAGCTGAGTTTGCTGAGAAATTCAACACATGCATGCATAACCTGATCGCTCATCACGCCTGGGATCCAATGTTTTTCGTTACCCAGTTCACTGACGGATTGCGCAGTGAAGTCAGAGCCGCTGTTCTTTTGCATCAGCCTAAGAATTTGGATACTGCGGTTTCCCTTGCTTGTTTACAGGAAGAGGCATTGGACTCTATGAGGCGAGATACACGTCGACTGGAGTATTTGACTGGGGACGATCTCAAACAAGGACAACATTGCCCTTACCTGCACCACCAGGGAGGTCATCTAACTTTGTTAGTAACCGAGCGGATGATAAAAGAGGTGTTGAGAGTGCTCGAGCAAATGGGTCTGAGGACAGAGTTACAGCTCTCAGAGCATACCGACGAGCCAAGGGCTTGTGCCATACGTGTGGGGAAAAATGGAGTCGGGAACACAAATGTGGTCCAACAGTGCAACTTCATGTAGTCCAAGAACTGTGGGATTTAGTTCAAGGTTCAAAATCAGAAGTGGCATCTTCAGAAGCTGGAAGTGTGCATGAGGATGAGGTGTTAGCTATCTCCATAGCAATAGCAGGGGACACAGAGACACCGAGGACAGTAAAACTCAAAGGGTTGGTCCAAGGAATAGAGGTTAATATCTTGGTGGATTCTGGGAGTACTCATAGTTTCATAAATGAAAATCTAGCAGGGAAACTTGTAGGAGAACAGAAATCACTTAAATTGCTTAAGGTAAAAATCGCTGATGGGGGAATCTTAACCTGTAAAGGAGAGTTTCCGGATTGTCGATGGCAAGTACAAGGAATGGAGTTCTTGACAACACTGAAGGTGTTAGCTCTTGGTGGCTATGACCTGATCATAGGAATGGATTGGTTAGAGCAAAACAGCCCAATGACCATACATTGGCGCAAGAAGACTCTGGCCTTCCTGTATCAAGGAAGACGAATTTTGTTAAGAGGTATGAAGACTGATGCTCCACAATGCATATCGATGACACCTCAATTGGTACAAATGCCTGAAGAAACTGAATCTCCGTTACATATAGTAGCTATTGAACAAGTTCCAGTGCCTGACACGGTTCACCGACTGTTGTCGACCTTTGCTGAGATCTTTGAGGAACCCACCGGTTTGCCGCCTCAACGAGAGTTCGATCATTCGATTCCTCTAATTCCCGGTGCCCAACCAGTTAATATCAGACCTTACCGTTACCGGCCGGCGCAAAAGGATGAAATAGAACGGCAAGTTTCTGAAATGCTCAGACAGGGGACTATCCGTCCCAGTGTCAGCTCCTTCGCATCACCAGTAATTCTTGTACCAAAAAAGGATAAAACATGGAGATTCTGTGTAGACTATCGCCATTTGAATGCAATTACAGTAAAGAATCGTTATCCCTTACCAATTATTGAGGAGTTGCTAGATGAGTTAGCCGGCTCGAAATGGTTCACTAGCTTAGATCTGAGGGCAGGTTATCACCAGATTCGTATGAATACAAGAGATGAACACAAGACTGCCTTCAAGACCCATCATGGGCACTACGAGTTCAAGGTCATGCCATATGGCCTTACCAATGCACCGGCGACCTTCCAAGGGCTGATGAATACAATTTTGGGTCCATTGTTGCGCCGAGGAGTTTTGGTATTCATTGACGATATCCTGGTATATAGTCAAACCTTGGAGGATCATGTGTCAATGCTACAGCAAGTAATGCAAATTCTGACACATAATCGGCTGAAGCTCAAAAGATCCAAATGCTCATTTGCTCAAAACCAGCTGAAGTACTTGGGTCATGTTATCAGCTCTGCAGGAGTGGCTACTGACCCAACCAATATCGCAGCAGTTCAAAATTGGCCAACGCCAAGAAATGTCAAGCAAGTAAGAGGGTTTTTGGGTTTGGCGGGCTATTACCGCTGGTTTGTCCGAAACTTTGGAATCATTAGTCGCCCACTTACTGATCTACTGAGGAAGAATACTGTGTTTTCCTGGACACCAGACAAGGAGGTTTCATTTCGAGCATTACAAGAAGCTTTGATTTCAACGCCGGTGTTGGCGTTACCAGATTTCACGAAAGAATTTGAAGTGGAAACCGATGCTTCCGATAAGGGGATCGGTGCAGTCCTTATGCAAAACAAACATCCGGTCGCTTACTTGAGTAAGTCTTTAGGCCCAAGGACACAAAGTTTTTCCACCTATGAAAAGGAGGGTCTAGCAATCCTGTTAGCAGTAGAACAGTGGAGAGCTTACTTGCAATCAGGAGAATTTGTTATTCGAACGGACCAACGAAGCTTGGCACACCTTGGTGATCAGAGGCTGACAACAATTTGGCAACATAAAATCATGACTAAACTTCTTGGCTTACAATATCGGATTGTTTACAAAACTGGTGCCACTAACAAAGCAGCGGACGCCCTGTCAAGAAGAGAAAAGGCCGACACAGGGGAGATTACGGCAATCTCCACTGTCATACCAGACTGGATGGAAGCCATTGCAAGTGGGTACCAACAGGATCCCCATACTAGTAAGTTGCTGCAGAACCTTATGATTTCAGGTGATAGTGGGTCTAAGTTTCAGTTAACCAATGGCATCATCAAACTTGGCGACAGAGTTTGGGTGGGAGACAATACAACAGTGCAGAAAAATATATTGGAAGCACTGCACTCTAGTGCTATTGGGGGACATTCTGGAGTTCAAGTGACTTATCATCGAATTAGGAAATTGTTTGCTTGGCCGGGACTCAAACAAGATGTGAAGAAATTCGTTGATCAGTGCTCCATATGCAAACAAGCAAAAGCTGAACATGTGCGATATCCTGGCTTGCTTCAGCCGCTTCCTGTACCTGATCATGCGTGGCAGATTATCTCAATGGATTTTATCGAAGGATTGCCGCGATCGTCCGGATTCAATTGTATAATGGTAGTGGTGGACAAGTTCTCAAAGTACTCTCATTTCCTTGCTATGGCACATCCATTTACAGCATTTCAAGTGGCCAAATTGTTTATGCAACAAGTGTTCAGACTACATGGACTACCTCAATCCATTATTTCTGACCGGGATCGAGTGTTTACCAGCTTGCTATGGAAAGAGTTATTTCGAGCAGCTCAAACACAATTGCGAATGAGCTCCGCATATCACCCGCAGACGGATGGACAAACTGAACGGGTCAATCCATGCGTGGAAGCTTATTTGCGTTGCTTTGTCCATCAGAGGCGGACCCAGGATTTATCGGATGGGTGTTCAGAGTTAATAAAATATTGTTCAATAGAAAAATTAAATGTTCATAATAGCAAATATCAAAGTACAAATTTTTTATATTAGAGACAACACCACAAAGAATTTAGAGAAATTACAAAATAATTAAGACAAAATTGTTGAATTTGGGAATTTAGGATTTGGGACCGAGGAATAGGAATACACATGTGCTGCTATCGACGTGTGCGGCCTACCTCGCAGGCCCCAGCGGCCCAGTTAGGTCCCACTCGATGCTCGTTTTCTTGGCGCTTACCTTCTATCCAACGCGCTGCCGGCGAGGTCAAACTGGAGCCCAGAGCTCACCCCCGTCTTCTTGGTTGGCCCCAAATCGCATTGCCTCGTGGAGTCGTGCGCTAGCGCCGCCTAATAGCCTTGAGTGAGAGGTTATGACTTGGTTTGAGGGGGAGGGTGTCTCCGAATAGGCTGAAAACTATTTGGTTGGTGGATTAAGCCGCACTAATTGAGGCAAATTGGAGTGAACTAAAATCTATTGGGTATAAATGTGAAGTATTTAATTTAATTATCAATATATATATACATAATATATCTACTCAATGCAAAGTATTTTGAAAAAAAAAAGAAGAATGGGTGTTCAAGTGAACACCCATGACCCCTCTTGGGGCCGCCCCTGTTGTCCATGCTTGCCCAAGCAAGTGGTTCAATTGGTTAGCACTAGCCGAATACTGGTATAACACGGCATTACACTCCACCCTGGGTAAAACTCCCTTTGAAGTATTGTATGGTTACAGCCCAAGGCATTTCGGCATCAAAACAACTGCTGTCTGTCGTCATACAGAATTGTCGGATTGGCTTCAAGAGAGAAAACTTATGACAGGTCTACTCAAACAACATCTCAATAGGGCTAATCAGCTTATGAAGGCTCGAGCAGATACGAAGAGATCGCATAGATCGTTTCAAGAAGGAGATTGGGTGTATTTGAAGCTTCAGCCCTATATTCAAAGTTCAGTCGCTGTTCGAGTTAACCGCAAATTAGCATTTCGCTATTTTGGCCCTTTTCAAGTGGAGAAGAAAATTGGTCAAGTGGCTTACAAGCTCAAACTGCCAGCAACATCAACCATCCACCCGGTCATTCATGTGTCTCAACTCAAAAAAGCAATACACCCTTCGGTGACAGTACACGCTGAACTCCCCAGCTTAGCTGAAGACTTGCAAATTCCAATTAGGGTGTTACAACAAAGATTCCATGACAAGGGAGCTACATCAACTACTCAAGTGAAGGTGCTGTGGTCAGGATCAGTGGCTCCATCGTCAACTTGGGAGGACCTGGAAGAGTTACACACTCGCTTTCCATATGCCCCAGCTTGGGGACAAGCTGTTCCTGAAGGGGGGAAGAATGTCATGCCTGCTGAGTATGCTGGGTCTGCTGGTTCTGATAATGAGAAGGATGGAAAAGCAAGGAGAGTGGGCCAAAGGAAGCGCCAGCCCAGTCGGAGGTTTGTGTCGGATGAATGGGCTAACTAGCCTTAGGCCTTACCGGGAATAGTAGATTGAAGGTTATGCAAACTTATTGTCGGTGCGTGCTGGAGAGGGCATGAAATGAATTGTAAAGACAGAATATCCCTTCCTACCTGCTTCCTTCTACCCTCTTCTTCCTCCCCCAAGAACATCTCTCTTTCTCTACCTATTTCCCAAACTTTCTTATACTGATTTGTGATATAGTATACAAGAGGGAACATAACAGAGACATAAGGCGAAAATGCCAACTAAGCATAAGTGCGTAGATCAATTCGTTATTTCCATGCAAGTGAACCTAACCTAGGGGAGGAATCCATTATCTATGGATAATATTTCAATAATTCTTGATTCCCGGTAATCAATCTAATTTTCAACACCTTAATTAGCCTTTCAAATTGTTAGTAGTGATAGCCGCCCTTAGTTGTGATTTCATCTATTCCTTGATACCATGGAATACTCCTAGCTGAAAAGCTACAATTGAGTTGTGCGCTTGTAATATTTATTTATTGCATGTATTTAACATCAGGAGTGTCCGAAGAACTTGCAGAAGAACACGCTGTCGGCGTGACGTCAGAAGCCTGGGGGAGTGATGCCACTGATACCTTGGGCTACAGGGAGGCAACAGATCAACGTGAGCTGGGACGGGTGATCGGGTGGTGAAGATGAGGTGGTCAAGGTCACAGTTCGGGAACACAGGGGTGTCTCCTATAAGGTTCTGCATCCACCCCTCGAAGTCGAAGTCCACGGCGGCGGCGAGGTCGGAGAACATCGCGTCGGTGGCGGATGCCCTGAACTCATTGGAGAAGAAGTGCTCTACGGGGGGGCATGCTGTGGAGTGATACACCTAAAAAGCGTATCATTTTTCCAGTGTGTATTGCATATATTTCACTGGATTTATCATATACATGCTTGGGTTACCTCCAATCAACTTCACATTGTACAAGAAATGAGTTTATTGTATATATCTGCAGGATCAGAGGGAATCTTGCACTTTAAAGAACTAAAACAAAATGTTATCGCCAATAGAAAGGAAACCAGACTCGAAGAACACGACCTGACGTTCGACCAGCGCTCCCGTACCGGTGTCCAGACGCTTTGCCACATCAAACGTGAGAATGAAGGGTGGAATTCGACCTCCTGGCGACGCAAAACCTTTTACAGTGCAGAAACCCTAGGAGACCTGTATCTAAAGGAGCCAGATCCCATCTACAAAGGAGAGGACGCCACCATATCACCATCACATCCAGAACACCATCTCCACGGCTCCACCATATTCCACCATAGTTCCTCATCCATTTTAGGTTTCTACGATTGTATTCATTCATCCTGATGATTCGGAGTACAAGCAATACTGTGAATCATTATATACCTAATGTTCAGATTGTTACTAGCATGTTTTAATTTATTATTTCTCTGTTCTGGATCACATTGCCATGCGTGTGTAGTCCACCAAGGGCTAAGGGTTGTAGGTAGCCTTGTAGGGGCAGAAATTAGGGGGGGATTTACTTATCCCATGCATGAAGCAGTGTCCTTTATGCATATTTTTTGCTGAACAAAATAACTTCATTTCACTCTCCAGACTGCAGTAAATTTCTGGAAGTAATCTAATTTCTTGCAGGCTGAATCACCAGCGTTCAATAGCGTGTCCCTGTCCCTGGTTCTATTCTGTCAGCTTAACGAGCTTCTTGCCAATATTTTCGCCACGGAACAGCGCTGTGAAAGCCGACGGGACGCTCTCCAGCCCATCGGAGATGTCATTGATCGCCTTGATTTTGCCTTGACGGATCCAATCTCCCATGATCCCGACGAACTCGTCGAACCTCGTCACGAAATCCCAGGCGAGGAACCCTCTGATGGTGATGCGCTTGTAGATCATCTCCAGCAGGTCTGGCACGGCGCGCTTCCCGGTACCGGTGTACTCGGAGATCACGCCGCAGAGGGCGACCCGGCCGTACGTGTTCATGTTGGCCAGCGCGGCCTCCAGCATCTCGCCGCCGACATTCTCGAAGTATATGTCGATTCCGTCGGGAAAGTACCTGTCAGATGTTAGAAACGCATGGAAATCACATGTTAGCACTCTGGAAAAATGTTTCACTTGTGTTGACCAGAGCATGTACCGCAGAGCTGACCTCTTCAGTGCTGATTTCAGGTCAGGCTCCTCCTTGTAGTTGAAGGCGTCGTCAAATCCCAGCTTATCTTTCAGCAGGTCTACCTGTGAATTGGTTTATGAATTGTATGATTAGAATATTGTTGATTTCACTGCTCTAAATTTTCTTAAATTGAGTGGTAGATAATAAGAACCTGTCCCAATCCTACTAACTTTAAAAGCTGAAAGATGCTTTTTTTTAAAAAAAGTTGCCGAAAGGTAGATGAGGTGACCATGTATGT
The DNA here is from genome assembly GCA_036346255.1 of Ampelocalamus luodianensis. Taxonomy (NCBI): domain Eukaryota; kingdom Viridiplantae; phylum Streptophyta; class Magnoliopsida; order Poales; family Poaceae; genus Ampelocalamus; species Ampelocalamus luodianensis. Next base: position 65,428,065 of record CM070628.1, read on the forward strand.
CCCTTCTTTTCTTTCTTTGTACCAACCGAAATTAGCTAGCCATTGACTCCTTGTCCAAATGTCCAATACTATCTATCTATGTACAGAGTGTGGACATCTACACCTATCTGCACCTACATCCACTATCCTCTCCCTTCATTTTGCTCCGAGATTTGGGCCACTTCTCTCTCTCCTCCGTTGCTCTCTCTCTCTCTCAATTCGCCGCTCACGCCCGCACGCCGCAAACCGCATCCATGCTGCCGTTGTTGCCGCGGCGAAAACCTCTTGAAACCCCGAGGATTCCGGCGGCGCAAGGTTCCCAGTGATAGGCAAGGTTTCCAGCGGCAGGCGCGGGCGGCGCGAGAGTGGAGAGAGGGAGGGACTAAGAGGATTGAGAGGGGAGAGGGGAGAGGGGAGAAGCACGAATCTCAGAGCAACATGGACGACCTGGATGGTCAATGTAGGTGCATGCGCATGTATCTTTGCATTTTCTATGTATATAAACTCTTTCTGCTCGAAATTATACAAAAAAAAAATAGTGTGCCTGGGAATCTTATGTTTTATGTTAGCACCTTGGCCTTGCTGCCGGCGCACCCGACGACATAGCAGCCGGCGAGCTTGGCGAGCTGTCCGACGAGACTGCCGACGGAGCCTGACGCTGCCGAGACGAACACCTTCTCCCCTTCCTTGGGGTTGCACACCTCGTAGAACCCGCCGTACGCCGTCATCCCGCTCGTTCCTGCAGCTCGCCACACGCGCACACGGGCCAACGCTCAGAAACTCCACAAATAACCACGAGAAAAAAAATACAGTGCAACTGTTTGTGTGTCCAGTAGGACTGGAGTGCGACTAGTCACCTAGCACGCCGAGGTGGTAGGACAAGGGGAAGCCAGAGGTATCGATCTTGGACATGAGCATGCCGGGAGCCGGCCGGAACAGGGTGTAGTCCTCCCACGCGAGCACGCCGGCCACCACGTCGCCTTCCTTGTACTCCGCGGTCGCCGACGCCAACACCTCGCCGGCTCCGTACGCAGCAATCCTCTTCAAAAAGAAAAGCAGAAAGTATCAATACACATATGGTTCAAGCTCTGTACGGGTACATACCCTGCGAGGAGAACGAGAGATGGGCGGCTCGTCGGGACTTACCTCGCCTGGCACGATACCGTCGACGGCGAGGTGGGACGCGCTGCCTCGCTTCATCCGGTTGAGCTGGTAGGGGTCGATGGACACGTACAGGTTCCTGACCAGGACCTCGCCGGAGTCCGGCGCCCATCTCACCGGCGCCGCCTTCACCTCGAAGTCGGCCTCCGACGGGAACCCCTCGACGTGGTGCCTGATGGCAACGTACCGGCTCTCGACCTCCATTGATCGACGGCCACTCTGAATCGGCAAGAACAATGCGTGGATTGCAGAATGACAAGACTAGCTGTCAGTCACAGGCTGCTACGCAAGAACAAGTGAGGAATATATAATGCACGTTGTAGTATAAGCCTGACTTGGTCGGGGAATAATATATTGATGCCGTTCGTTAGATTCAACGACGAGGACAAGGAGACAGAGCTAAGTTAGATTCCGTGAGAGGGGTTTAGGCATAGATGCTCTCCTAAGCAATTCGGACGTAGTCTCCAAGATAGAAACCACGCCGGCCCAAAATGGACATTGCCTACGTTCTATGTGTTTGACAGGTGACTTATATACTAACCTACCAACTTGGAGAGGTATGTTAAAATTAGAATTCCTACTTTCTTTTAAAGGGAGACTAGTGAGACACTATATAAAGCCATGTGATGGCCATAGGGATCCAAACAAGCAAGCCACAAACCAAGTAAGATGAACCCATCCAAAGTAGAGGGCACAAGAGGATTAGATACTATGTTATTTTTTTAGCACTACATTCTTGCAGGACAAGGATCCGATGGTCCTAAAAGATTCGAGATGGCTGTGAGAGGGCGACAATCCCTTGTACTATTTTGAGGTCGTGCTTAAGAAATCTGCAGTCATATTCACCCAATCTTTCTCTCTCATTGTGGTTGTTTCCTCGCCGTTATTTCGATTCTCTCTACGATATTCATCTACTTTCCTCTTGATACCGTGCACGCTCCTATTGTATCTAACAAACTCTAATCCGATCTGGGGGTGCTGCGTATAAGGAGGCGTATAAAAGTATAACACTATATAGAATTTCGATCACTCTTATCACAAATGTAGTAAAATCTAGTGGACAAGTGTTGTCCTTGATGAGATAGTTTTCAAGTGTATTTTTTATACGAGTAATCTATGTTTCCTTATTTTTATAATTTTTGTGTGTGTGGAGTTATTTTTTTCTCGACGAGGTGCAATAAGTGAATTATTATTTTTTGCGATGCATTAGTTGGTGAGATGTTTATTTACAAGGTGACTTATGGTTTCTTAGGTGTAAGTCACATTTCGAACATTACCGTAAAGTTAGCGAAAAATCGGGCAATTTACAAATAGCAAACATTAGTTGGTCATCTGTAAGGCTTAACAACAAGAGGTCAGTAGCTCAAATTCTGAAAAATCTATAAATAAAACCACAACCATGCAAGTAATTAGTAGGACTCGAACAATGCCCTTTAGCCATGACACACATAACACACGGTCGTTGGACTAGCTACTTGATAGCTTGCCATAACACACGGTTGAACAATGCCCTTTAGTAATAAAACTAGCTCACGTGCCTTTAAAAAAGGTAACGCAACACCCTTTGGCTTCATCAGTAGGCGGCGCCGGCCGTAACACATGATTTGTCCAAAGATGGTCCACAATACATCGGGAAAACCACTGCTCCATAGAAGAGCATGTACAATGGGATTATGTTAGCTGTCTATAGCTTCTGTCATATAGGATTTTTGCTGATATGAATGAAAGAGAATGAAGAGAGAAAAAGATGTTGTCTACAATCATGTAGTCGATTGTAGCACCAGAAACAAGAAAAACATGAAAAAAAATTGTGTTATCTATAATCTTGTAGCCGACTGTATCACCACAATCATTGTATAAGTTGTCTTTAGTGCTGTCTACAGGTAACATAGAGAGTTGCTATAGACAGTTACATACCCTAATGTTTTACCGACGTGTATTGTTTGATTCAAACAACCTATCAATATTATAAATCTAATACAAAACATGTGAAACATCGAAAATGTATTGTCTTTTTAGTTAATTACAAGTAAATGACACCAGAGTTGACTAGTATTACAGTGCAGCTAGCCTAACTATCTTCTTGCCGATGTTGTCACCACGGAACAGCGACACAAAAGCTGACGGGATGTTCTCCAGCCCGTCGGAGATGTCCTCGACGGCCTGGACCTTTCCCTGCTGGATCCACCCGCCGATCACTCCCTTGTACTCGCAGAGCTTGTCCGCGTAGTCGGACATGATGAACCCCTGGATCTTGATGCGCCGGTATATCACGTCTGTTATCGCGATCGCCGTGCGGCCACCGCCGGCGTCCGTGTACTCCGTGATGGCGCCACAGGCGGCGACCCGGCCGTGCGCATTCATGTTGGTGACGGCGGCGTGCAGCATCTCGCCGCCGACGTGGTCGAAGTATATGTCGATGCCGTCGGGGAAGTACCTGTCGTTGTATCACGTCATGATGCACGTGCGCAACCATGTTAACAGTTTAGCCCAGGGTGGTCAGTGTTTTGCGAAGAGGTAAAGTCGAAGTGATTAACCTTTTTAGTGCAGATTTCAGGTCATTCTCTTCCTTGTAATTGAAAGCTTCATCAAACCCCAGCTTATCTTTGAGCAGGTCCACCTGTAAATGGATTACAGAGTCAGTGGAATTCTGGCCAGACATAGGGGGAGACACGTAGCACTAATACGACATGACATGGATGTCGTGACACCAAAACGTATAGCATAATGGAATATATGGTAACACAACTATGTATGCATGCATGCAACAAATATGAGAGTAATTTTTTACAAACTACGGCTTAGTTATCAAAACTGAAGGAACAATAGATTTAAGGATCAATTTCGCATAATACAGATTTTATAAATTTAGGAAAAATACCATTTTTCAACCTTCAATTATCATCCGAGTCCGATTTTCAACTTCAACTCCAAAATCATCTAAAACGCAACCGCCAACTCTTAAAACCGTTAATTTTGCCCCTTTGGCCCTTCCCACCCAATTTCATGCCACGTGTCTGCCACGTGTGTGCCACATCATCTAACAAATCATAAAATAAAATAAAAATGATGGGCCCACATGCCATTCCCTTCCCCCATCTTCTTCCTCCTCTCTCTTCTCCTCTGTTTCGATCACGTCCCCTGGTGCCTCCGCTGTCCGTCGATGACCTACACTGTAGATTAAGAGACACATGAGTCATGAGGTCGCACGCGTCCTCCAACTCAGAGAAGAAGTAGAACACTCGGATGGCATCCACGTACATCCAATCGGCATCGAAGAAGAGCTGGATGGCGATGAGGCTAGAGAGGCGGACATTCTTGAAGGTGGAGGAGCCCATGGCGTAGAAGTGGGCGATGTTGTCGCCGACGCTGTCCCCAATGAGGAAGCAGTGGGAGGCGTCGAGCGAGACGTCTGCGGGGTGGTTCTTCGTCGAGGAAGCGTAGGGCAGCAAAGCCATCGGCGTAGGGCGCGGGGAAGTGGTGCTCCGGGGAGTGTCGGTAGTCGACCGAGAGCACGGCCGTGGAGGCATACCTCGCGATGCGGCAGCAAGCCCCGTCATCGGCGTCGCAGGAGCTCTCCGAGTGGAAGAGGCGCTCGCGGAGGCAGAGTTCCCAGTCGACGGCAACTTCACGGCACAACGAGGAGATGTCGGGGACGCGCGGGTCCAGGAGGGACAGCACGCGGCGGTGAAAGCATGGAGAGGAACTGAGGAGGAGGAGGCGGTGGTGGGCGGCATGATGGAGGCATGGAGAGGGGGGAGGAGATGATGGGGACACACGAGTCCAGGATGGAGGGGGAGGAGGCGGTGGGGGCGACGCGGTGGAGGCATGGAGGGGGAGGGAGACAGGGAGGGACGAGGCAGTGTGGTGGAGGCTTGGAGAGGGGAGAGAAAGACCGAAAAGGGAGAAGGAAGGAGGAGGAAGAACTAACATGTGAGTCCCACCCTACTCAGCGAAAACCACCACCACGTCAGTAAAAACCGAAGGTGGGAAGGGTCGAATGGTGAAAAAAGAACTATTTTGACAGTTGGAGGTTGAAAATCGGACTCGGACGATAGTTGGAGGTTGAAAAATGAACTTTTCCTAAAATTTAGTATCAACAAACTACATGTTTAAGCCAAGGATGTCACATGTAACAACCCTGACATAGAAGGTCCACAGGGAGATTATTGGTGCAACCCTTGGTGTCACCAGTCACCCTTAGCCTTAGGGTGTGGGTGTGGGTGTGGCGGTCACCTTGGAGTCGATCGTCACCACGGGTGTGACGACTGCTTTGGAGGTGACTGTCACCCTCAGCCCCTGCTCGGGTTGGACCCCCAATCTAGGGGTGTAGGCCGCCTCCAACAAGTATCCTAGTAGTTGTGACAACTTAGCTGTACTTTTTTACAATTTACTCCAAATATAATAATATTTTTAACTAGTCTACCTCCTACCCCTTTTCTATGGGTCAAATCTCACTTCCCACATTGGTCAACACCTGGTCAAAGCAAACTCATCACGACATCGCCTACACTTTGGTCAACCCCCACCGCTCACTTTCCCCACTCCCATGTCGCTCTCCAATCACCCTTTTTCGTGCCTAGACAAGGTAGTAACTCTTCTACAAAGCAAATCCATACTTTTGAGTAGTAATCCCATGTTGATATTGTCAAACATATTCAACAATGAGGGCCTGTTTCGAACGCAGGAATTGAAAACAAAGGAATGAAAAAAAACACAGGAATAAGATGAAGTGTAGAGTGAAAACATGCGATTTCAAAAGGAAAAAATCCATTTTCAACCTTCAACTATCTCCTGAGTCCGATTTTCAACCTCAAACTCCAAAACCGTCTAAAACACACCCTCGTATTCTCGAAACCGTTTGCCCCCTTTATAACATCCCATTTTTGGGATGGCTTTTGCTTTAGTTTTGGTTTTCGTTGATCTTCCTGTTGTCGGTTTTGTAAAGAGGTTTTCAAAAGTTTTATTTGAGTTCAAAGGTTTTATCTCAAAAACCCTCTTCGATTTTGAATTTTAAATTGTAAGTTTTAAGTCAATACTCAATTTCCAGTTTGGTTTGGATTCAATTTGCCAATTCAAAATCCTCCCAAAGTTCAAAATCTCTGAGACTCCTTCCCCACGCCGGGCTCGGCCCATTTTCCTTTTGGGGCTCAAGCCCATCTTCCCCTGGCCCCTGCCACTCTTTTCCTCCCGGCTCAGCGCCGAGTCGCCCTGCAACACTCGTGCCTACTCTGTCGCACCCCCGTGCGCTCACTTGCTCCCCTGCCTGCTCTGTCCCGTCGCCTACCTGCCCTTGACTATCGGAGCCTGCCTCCGCTTTGTCCCGTCGAAGTTTTTCAGTGGTTCTCTCCTCCTTTCCCCAGGGCTATATAAGAGCCCGAGCAATCCCCCCTTCATCTCCTTTCCACCACACAACTCTCCATATCTCACTCTTGTTGCTGTGGTTTTCCCAAGCCCGAGATCCGAGTTCAAGCCGTCGCGCACCTCCTCTCGGTCCTCACCGCGCTAGTGCAGCCCCCTCTTTTCTACCCGCGTCATTTGTTTCCCAGAGATCCTTCAAGCAATCCTCTCACTCTTTTTTAGTTTTGTTTCATAGGAGCCGCTGCATTTCTGCTTCTCTTTCAGTCCCGGCTGACCCCTTCATCGTCCTCCTTCGCCTTCGACCGCGAGCTTCCCCGCCGCCGTTCGCCGCCTACTGACCTTCTCCGGTCTCTCTCTCAGTCCTGGTGAGTTTTCGTGCCCTATTCTCTTTCTTTGTCCTTTCGACCGCGTTGGGCGATTGAATCCTCCTTTTCTTTCGACCGTGTTGGGTAGTCGAATCCTCATTTTCTTTCGACCGCGTTGGGCAGTCAAATCATTCTTTCCTCTTTCGACCACGTTGAGTGGTCGAATTCTTTCCTTTTTCAACCACGTTGAGTAGTCAAATCCTTCTTTTCCTACGACCAATGTTGAGTAGTCGAATCATTGTTTTCCTTCGACCACTGTTGAGTAGTCGAAATCTTCTTTCCTTCGACCACTGTTGAGTAGTCGAATCCTGTTGGTGGTCGAAATCTCCTTCCGACTAGATGGTCGTATCCTTCCAACTAGATGGTCGTATCTTTCCGACCAGTTGGTCGACACCTCTTTCCGACCAGTTGGTCGAAAGCTTCTTTCGACGAAGTAGTCGAATCCTTCTTTCGACCAAGTCCTGTAGTCGAATCCTTCCTTTCGACCGCGTCATGTAGTCGGACCTCCTTCCGACTACGTGAAGTCGGATGAGTAGTACTCGAAAGCAAAGCTTCAGAAGCTCCTTTCTCTTCCGTTTTAACTTCAAAAATTATGAAATTTGTTTCTAAATTTGTCTAAATCCAAGATCTTACTTTTGGATCTGGTCTTATTTAATTTGGAGTTCATTTATTATTTTTTTAGTATTTAATTATTCTCCTTGCTTATTTGTGCCTTATTCCGGTTCGTTTGTTCGAGTAGAGTTTGAAGAAGCGGGAGATCCCCAGTTTGATCAAGCACGGGACTACCGAGACTCTCTTACCTTTAATCCAGACGAGTCAATACTTTGATCATATTGAGCTTACATTTTCCACAAACTATATTCCTTTGAATTACCAAAACTACATGCTCTAGTTCTTTAAGCAAATGTATGTTAACTCTTAAGGTAGTTAAATACCCAGTTGATGATTAATTAATTATTATACCATCCTTTGACAATTGAATCCATTATTCCATGTCACTTTAGTAACTATGTGGTAATTACTAGTCGTAGGTTATACTTAAGCGACACGCTAGTCATGCTTAAGTACCGGGGCATTAAAATGCCCCATTCACCATCTCTTAAAATCATGAATTGTTTTGGGGCAGTCGTGGGAGGTACATGATTGCAGTATTTGAGATAAATTGGTTTTCCTCCTCGAAACCCCAACTTCTATCACCACATCTGGGTGGATGGTATGATGGTGGGCGTGGATGTAGCGCGAGAATGGTGGGTATGTGGTTTGAACAACCCAGATGGCATTAAGGACTTAATCCGGTGATGACCTCCCATTGTAAAACATGTGCAACCACAAGTCTGCAAAGTGCAACTTGGCTTAGTAAAGTTGTCTAACCCTGAAAGTCATCTCGCATGGAGGGGATCAAGGTGGTGCAAGCGTGGACGTGTTTCAACTTGAATGGGACACCGTAGGAAGGTGAAGTTGCCAGCTGCGCTAGACGTTATGTTGGGGGCCAGCTGCACTAGATGTTGTGGTGAACATCCCGCACAACTTATGAGGGTATCCCATATGGGTGAGATGACGGAAGGGGTGAGATAATTTAAAAGGTTACTATGATGATCCCTTAACTATATGACCAAGGAATCATGTGGAGCAACGAGTTAATTGTCTCTTGTGGGTATAGTGTACAACCTCTGCAGAGTATAAATTGTTTGAACAGTCGTGCCTATGATCAAAGACGGACATGGGAACCTTACTAGAGTTAGTTCTATTTCAAAAACCTTTGTGGTTTGGATAAAAACTAGTTGGGCTGATGTAACCCAGACCTTGTTTTATTCCTAGGTGGTCGTACCCAATGTTATTCCCGGGTGGTCGTACCCAGTGCTGTTAATAGTGGTCGTAGCCACATTTCAAAATAAGCATGGGCGGAGGTAGCCTCTGCTATTATAATATTGCAATTACTCTCTTTAATAAAATAAAATTTGGTTAAAATGCTAAGTGATAGGATTTTCTAATTATAATATTGGAAAACATTGCTTTAACAAATAAAAGAACCCGAGCTACCATTGTTAAGCCTTACATGTTTATTATTGCCTCTTGTGTGTTGGCTCACGAGCACGGAAATTGTGCTCATTCTCGCTCTTTTCCCCGACCCTTCAGACCCTACGGATCTTGGAGATTATGCATTCTACGAGGACCAAGGTGTCGACAGACAAGGAGGATGAATACTAGTTTAGCCTCTAGTGGTCGTAGCTATTTTAGTCTCGCCCCCAGTCTAGCTGACTTCGTCGGTACCTACGTACGACCACTATTATCCAAGTCATTGGGTAATATCGATCGTACATGGGCCACCCCAGTCGCTTGCCTGTGGGGAGATGTGCTCTTCCTTCCCCCTTTTTCTTCCGCTATAGTTTCCGCTATTTTTGTGTAATGTAATCAATTTGGCCTGTTCGGCCCTTTTTGTAAAGTTCAACCCGATGTAGTCTATGTAAACTCTGATGTGTTAAATTAATGGATGGTTTCGCTTTCATCGTGTATGAATTGATTCAGTGATGTATTCTGTGATTGCTATCTACTGATCCAGGGAATAGCACAATGTTCTCACGGAGGATTTGGATTTGTAAAATCCGGGTCCGACACCCTTCGACCCTTCCCACCCGGTTTCATGTGATATGTCTACCACGTGTGTGCCACATCATCTAACAAATCAGAAAATAAAGAAAATGATGGGGCCCACATGTCAGTCCCTTCCCCATCTTCTTCTTCCTCTCTCTCTTCTCTCTCATTTCCTCTATTTCTCCAAGCCCCTTTTCCTGTCGCCCATGATGCCATTTGTGAGGCCCAAGAAGTCGGCCGAATCTGGCAGCCTCGACGCGGATGGTGACATGCCACGGTCAGCCGCGTCGAACAAGGAGTGCAACGGGTACTTGGCATCACTGTCAAGCTACATGTCAAGGGGGCTCTGGAAGGAGATGTAGTTGCTGTTGTGATCCTTCATCCCGAGAAGAGTGGTTGGTCCCGACGTGAGCTGGTGGTAGTTGTTGCTTGGCGCCACCGCCGTGGTGCTTGGGCTAGGGGACGCAGCGGTAGAAGGTGTAATGGCAATGTTGGACGGCGCCAGCAATGACATGGAGGGTGAGGGGAAGGGTGGAGATTTTGTGCGAAGGGGCGGAGGAGTTAGGGCGGGAGCGAGGCGGGGGTCACGCTAGCGGCGGCGTAGTAGAGGGAGGGGGAGGGGAGGGGAATAGGTGGTCAAAGCAGGAGTGGGTGGGCGCACCTCCGGCGAAGGGCGGGGAGGGGATGCCAATGAACTCCTGTACCAAGGCGCTAAAGTTGGAGGTGTCGGTGGTAAGCACTGCCGTCGTCATGAGCGACCTCGCCGGTGTCATTAGTTCCTGCGAGGTTTGTGGCGGCACGGTGAAGGCATGGAGAGGGAGGCGGAGGAGGAGGCAGTGGTGGTCGGCTTGGAGAGGGGCGGAGGGAGGCAGAGGGGGAGACAGTGGTGATCGGCTTGGAGAGGGGCGGAGGGAGGGGGAGGAGGAGGCAGTGGTGGTCGGCGGCGTGGCCCGGTCAGCGGTGGTAAGCTTGAGAGATGGGAGAGAGAGACAGACATAAAAAGGAGGAAGATGGGAGAAGGAGAATTGACATGTGGGCCCCACCCTATTCGGCGAAAACCACCGCCACGTCAGCAAAAATCACCTCCACATCAGCGAAAAACGGGGGTGGGAAGGGCCAAATGTTGAAAAAAGAATGGTTTTGAGAGTTAAAAAGTTGTGTTTTAGATGATTTTAGAGTTGGAGGTTGAAAATCGGACTCGAACCATAGTTGATGGGGGAAAATGGACATTTTCCATTTCAAAACATAGAAATGGAAAGAAAAAAAATTGGATCATAGAAAATTCCAAATCTACACAATTTCCAACGGAAGGTAGGAGAGAGAAAGAGGAGAGAGCAGTTGGGGAGGGCCACAAGATTCATTTCCTTTGGGTCGGACTCAGACCTGATGTTTTCATTCTTTTGAAAAGTACAAGCGATGCTCCTTTCCTGAGGAATGGAACACTGTTTTCCTTAGCTCCAAACGCACTGACACTAAAATTTTTCAAAGGATTGCAAAACTCCAAAATTCAAAAAAAAAAACTTTGATCCAACAGTATATTTGATCAAACAATCTTCAAGAGGGTACCTTTGCTTTGCTGCCTGCACATCCGACGACGTAGCAGCCGGCGAGCTTGGCAAACTGACCGACGAGGTTGCCGACGGAGCCCGCAGCCGTTGACACGAAGACCTTCTCCCCTTCCTTGGGCTTGCACACCTCGAATAACCCACTGAACGCGGTCATCCCGCTTGTTCCTACATCGCATGCAAACATATCACATACTATAATCAATATACCTTTATGAACATCTAGATCGTTTATACCAAAATGGTATAATAGGTAGATTTATCTTAAAAAATATGCTCAAAAGTGTTATTTCTATTAGATTTTTAAATATGTTATAATAAAAATTGGTGGTTAAAGTTATGTTTTAGATGCGTATTGATGTTTAGATGATACTTATCCGTGACCCGCACTAGTATCACACGTTATCCTAGCTCCAAGACGGAAGGGATGCAACGCCGACTACCGACTCCTCCAGGCCGGAGGAAGCCAAAGACAACGATGAGGGTGTTTACACGGTCACTCACCGAGTACACTGAGGTGGTAGGACAAGGGGAAATCGGAGCCCTCGACCTTGGAGACGAGCGTGCCATGAGTGCTCGGGTGGAACAGCGTGTACTCTTCCCACGCGAGCGCCCCGGCCACCACGTCGCCCTCCTTGTACGCCGCGCTCCCGGAGGCCACCACCTCGCCGACGCCGTTCGCCGCGATCCTCTTCATGAAACGTTGGAGCTCGCCAGCGGTCAGGAACAGTGTCATGCATGCGTTATATATGATCTAGCATACACCTGTGGTTTCCTGTAGCTAATCAGTCTATATTTAGTTACGTATATGCTTACTAACTTACCTCGCCGGGCATGATGGCGTGGATGACGAGGTGGGACGCGCTGCGCCGCTTCATGCGGTTGAGCTGGTAGGGGTCCACAGACAAGTACAGGTTCCTGACCAGGACCTCGCCGGAGGCCGGCGCCCACGCCACCGGCACCGCCTTCACCTCGAAGTCGGACTCCGACGGGGTGCCCTCGACGTGGTGCTTGACGGCGACGTACCGGTTCACCACCTCCATCGCCGGAGAGAGAGAGAGAGAGCGCTGTTGAATAGTCGCTATTTGTCTTGGCTGTGGCAGTGGGTGATGCGCGCGCGCAGGTGACAGCACGGGCCGAGTATTGGCTGTTGACGAACGATGCATCGGAACACTCACGGTCGCATCATTCACTCGTACGATGAGTGGAGCACGATTCGTCACTGGTCGCTAACGTGGTGCTAAACATATAGTGCATACAGTGCATATCAACGTGATATGTTATAACACAAAAAAAAAAACAATCAAAGAAACGATCAGTTTGTAGAGGCATAGCACACCTAACATTGGGTGCAAAGTCGTTCTCGGTGTTGGATTATTAATTCATTTTATTGAGGAGAACAAATACCATTTGAACACTGCTAATGAGCCCAATGAGCTGGTTATGTGCTAGATGGTCCATAGGGGCGGCTGTACTTTTCGTTCTAACTGGTTACTAGTGCTTTTCACTTTGTGATCGTGGCTCATTTCCGTCAGCAAAGAATTTTATCCTTTTTTTGGAACCGCATAAATAGAAGGATAGAGAAATCAATTGTTGGACGCTTTCTCATTTCATTCGAGAGGAACTGGATGAGAAGAAACCTTCCTCGAATTCCGTGGCTAAAAATATAAAAGGGCATGATTTCTGATAGGAACGGAATTCCACGCAGTACTTCATGGTTCAAGTTTTAGCAGGACAAAGTCGAATGCAATATAGAGATGGGCTATTGCTGTACTTTGTTGTATTGAAACATCTATAGAGCCCATTATTACCTGCATAAATAAATTTATGAAAGACTTAGGTAATATCAGCTGCTCATTTTGCAGGGAGGCTTGTTTGATATTCCCTTTGTTCAAAAATATAAGACGTTTTAGACATCGACAGTCTCCAACATGGAATTTTTTTGTCGAAATAATCTTTTTTTATTCGGAATTACAGAAATAATACCCCTTAATTTTTTTTTTACATAAATAACCTCATGTCGCCGTACGGTTGGGCGACTTGGTAACCAGAGTGCGACATATGTGATAATCGCCGAATAGCACGACGATTTTGTATTGTCGCTCAGTGGTTCGGCGATTTAATCCTTGTTGCTCAACCACCGAGCGACTTTGATAGTCACTCAACCACTGGGCGATTTTTAGCTCCTAACTGTACTTTTCACCAGATCCGATTGGAATAATTGTGTTATAATACGTATCACATTTCTCATGTATTACATTTAGCAAATCTTGTGGTATATTGGTCCTTTTGTAGGAAAGAAAATTGTAGTGTTAAGGTTGATTGGTTAGTTTGTTATTTTCGTAGAATATCAAGGATACGAAATTTGTCAGACTTGTAATAACATTTTATGATCGTCGTATATCGTTGTAGTACGCTAATTTTCTGAAGAATTTTATGAAGACGATTAATATAGTATTGAGTCATCAGTACGAAGGTAAGTGGTATTGCGATGTGCTAGAAAATTCATACACGGGGGAGAACTTTGGAGAAATAACGCAAGGATAACAACATGGCAGTTGATCCAACAAGGGGGGTTACATGGCACGCAAGCTACGGAAGCAAGGACGGTACACGCATGCCTTTAAGGAAATAGAAATACATGAGACATGTGGACGAAGAGGGTCGAACTACTACGTGGAACGTGACCATTTGCCCTTACGGCCTAGCTCGGCGTTGTACTCATCGCCTTGCGCCTTAGCTCTCGTCGCGATGGCCCTCTTCCGCTCCCTCTCGGCCTCCCGTCACCTGGCATGCTCGCGCTCCTGCTCCTCGCGTAGCGTGTCCCGCCTGTCCTTCTCAGCTTGCAACTCTGCGAGACGCCTTTCACGGTCCTCGTAGTCCTCCCTGGCCCAGCCCTTCCGTGTCAGAAGCATCCACATGTCGTATGGATGGATCTTGTCGTCGATCCACTGACTGAAGTCGCATAGGTGCAGTGGAGACTGCGGTGAGAAGAGAGACGTGGGTACGACGTAATGGGAAGAAAAATAGTAGTGTGCACTGAAATACGATTTCATTACGAGCTTCCTGTAGCTCTCCGTGTCAAACCTGCGATCGAGGTAGTCCGCGTCGTAGTTTTCGCAGCACCAATAGAACTGCCCAATGGTCCACTCGTCAGTTGATTTGACGCACTTGCAGGCGTCCCTACACCAGCAAAGGGGTGGCGCCACCCACATGGGGGGGCCTTTCGGAGGCCATTCAGCTGGCATAGGAGGGCCCTGCTCGACCCATAATCGTTGGGCGTATTGCGAGGAAGCATCCTTAGATCCATAAGCTCCGAAAAAGTTTGGGGTGTGTAAGGCTGCTGACTAAATGCATGATGGCGAGCACTGGTTTTGTGGGAAGACACCCAGTCCTTCAAGAGTTTGCGGATTTTCTCCCATTCCTTCTCCTTGTCCATCTTATGTAGGTAGTGTTGTGGAGTTCCTGGCCGAGTAGCATTGTATTTATAGTAGGAGTCATTCCTTCTCCTTGTCTCGTCTTGTCAGGTCGTGTCACAGCGCAAAGCTACCCCGTCTGGTCTTGTCACTGCGTAAAGCTGCCCCGTCTGATCTTGTCACTGCGCAAAGCTGCCCCGTCTGGTCTTGTGACCGCGTAAAGCTGGCCCGTCTGGTCTTCTCACTGCGTAAAGCTGCCCCGTCTGGTCTTGTCACTGGGCAAAGCTGCCCCGTCTGGTCTTGTCACTGCGCAAGGCTGCCCTGCCAGGTCTTGTCACTGTGTACAGCTGCCCCGTCTGGTCTTGTCACTGCGCAAAGCTGCCCCGTCTGGTCTTGTCACTGCTCAAAGCTGTCCCGTCTGACCTTGTCACTTTGCAAGGCTGCCCCGCCCCCTCCTGGTCTTGTCACTACGCAAGGCTGCCCTGTCTGGTCTTATCACTGCGCAAGGCTGTCTCCTTTGTTCTTGTCACTGCGCAAAGCTACCCGGTTTGGTCTTGTCACCGGGCAAAGCTACAAGCTAACACATTACCCGCTTTATTAACACGCCCCATGCTTCGAAACTAGGACCACTCCACCCTCCAAACCATGTAACACACCATCGTAGGAAGAAGAACCTTCTCCGTCATACAGTAACACATGATGGTAGACGCTCAGGGACCAGTCCAACCGGGGTCGCTGAAGCAAGAACTTCCCCTCGAAAGGAGGGAGGACTTCGGCCCAAACTACCAGTTGATGCCGAACAAGCGTGCTCAACTGGTATGGCCAAAATGCGGACATAGGGAGGACGCTGTCGTGCAGGTCCTAGATGGCCCTTTCGATGGCAGACGACGTTTCTTTCGATGCCCACACTCTGGGGTACAATTTGCTAATAGTTTGCTTTAGGTTACTCCTAATAGAGCCTCCATGTTAACCCTCGTGTCGGTGTTTTAGAACCGATCTTACGTAAAGATTGTTTGATTCGGGGGGTCTCCACAATTGATCACGCAGACGAAAGAGATACAGGGATTTTTATACAGGTTCGGACCTTCTCCAGTGAGAATAATAACCCTACTCCTGTGTATCTTGTATTGGGTATCTGGATTACAATCAGCTGAGGGTTTTACCAATTGTCTTCCAAAAAGGCCTCCCCTCTATCTCTAAAAGACACCTATTTATACTACGCAGTGGTGGCTGTTGTCGTTCCAGGCTCATTAGTCGCTCATTATTGCGCAATAATGAGAGTAATTACCGGAGTAGTAACCTCCCCATGCTGTCAAACGGTTATCAGTCAGAGATAGTGGGGCATTATCTATAGTTATGTCAAGCATAACTACGTATTTTGACTGCTTGGATTCTCATCATTAAATGGGCCTTCTGACGGGTGGACCCAGTTAGTCGTGAAGAATTCGTAGCAGACCTAGTCATAGTAGGACTTACGACTAGGGGGGTAGTCATAGGAAGACTTACGACTGGATACTGGTCGTAGAAAAACTTACGACCGGACGTAATCGTAGCAGGACTTACGATTACACCATAGTCGTAGAAATGCTTACGACTAGGGGGTAGTCGTAGAAGATCCTACGACTTCCTGATTTGTTCTTCCCTTATAATATTAAGGGGTATGCCATGTGACGTCATATTTCATGATTATGGAATAATAAAATGAGGATTATTTAGATCCTCGTCATCTAGCCCCCCCAGCTTCAAGTGAAAATAGCTTACTTGACCGAAGGGTCGTAGATGATCTTTTGACCACTAGGAGGTCGCGGGGAAAACGTTGAAGGAAAAACTCTTCAACACTCGCTTCTCTCGACCAAGAATATGCTTGATCGAGGTAATTTGTTAAGACCATTACGATTGCAAGATGTCGTAGAATATCTTACGACTTCGAAGCAGTCGTGGCCTTACGACCGGAAGGAAAACCTTTCTGATCGACTTTTCATTTGACCCGGGGGTCAAGATGGTAATTTCACATGAGGTGTGAAAAAAGGTGTCTCGGGACTTTCGATCGGGCAGGTAAAAGTCTGTCTGTCGAAACAATTCCCGAAGCGGTGGAGACTGTTGGGATTCCACGGTGTTTCGTTCCAGGTGTGTGGTTTATAAAACGGGACGTGGAGGTAAAACTTAGGGTTCTTACCCTTTCACCCAACAGTCTGTTGCTTTCTCGTCTCTTCCGCCGCCGGTGACTCCGTACTCTTTCTTGGAGCTTTCCCAAATCCAATTCTTCCCTCTTTGAGAAAATGGCCAGGATTGTCTCTGAGTGGGCTGAGTCGGAGATGGATGACGCGAAGATGACCGCTTTGGTTGCCGCCGAGAAGATCCCCGAGGGACTTCTCGTAAGGTGGATTGCGGCGAATGAGCAACATTGGCCGTCAGGAGAGGAAGGCCAAATTCCGGTTTTCCAGGCGTACTGTGAGTGCGGTCTCCGATTGCCTACTCACCCCTTCCTTACACTCATGCTCGAGCACTTTAGGGTGGAATTAGTGAACCTTGGTCCTAATTCCATCACAATGCTAAGCGTGTTCGTGTACCTGTGTGAGGCCTACCTGGGGATTCCGGCAGACCTCGAGCTTTTCCAGTACTACTACGGAATGGCTCGTCAAGCCGAAATCGCCGGTAGCTGTGGTCTGAAGCTCCATGACGACAAGTCGAAGGAGTACATTCAGATGTTTACCCGGTCGTCATGGCCGGGGTGGAAGAAGAGGTGGTTATACTGGGAGGTAACCAAGGAAGACAGCCTCTCATTCGCCGGAAAGGCCGCCGCGCGGTCTTCTTCCTGGGACTCAACTCCCAGTAATCTCGACCGGATAGCCCCCTACATTCAAGCTGTCAAAGACTTGAAGTCGGAGGGGCTCACCGTTGGCACGTGGTGAAGGACTTCATCACACGCCGAATCAGTCCTTTGAAGACAAGGATTCCTCCCATGTGGAGGTACTCAGGAAATGATGACCCAACCAGGGACTACAAGGATGGTGAGTAGAAAAACTTACTCTTTTGGCTTTGTCCTTGATTAATCCTGATTTAGTCTGTTTAATCGTGTTGTCCTTGCATTCAGATCTTCCGCAGGCGGAGGTTGACACGCGTGTCAGGCTAATCTGCGAGAAGCATCCGGCCAACACAATGGTCCTCAAATCCTTGCGGTTTTGACCACAGAGGAGAAAGAGGAGCGCCTAAGGGTAATCGAACGATTTTGCCTTTAGGCGTTTTTGTTGCCGTAAAATGATATACGACTAACGGGTTTGCCGTAGAAAAACTTACGACTAGATACTGATCGTAGAAAATCTTACGACCGAACGTAATCGTAAGATGACTTACGATTAGACAATGTCGTAGAAATACTTACGACTTTTGAGCTGGTCGTACTAGTGACCGGCTAGTGATCGTAGAAGATCTTACGACCACTTTCTCTCTTTTTAATTGAAAGTTGGCATGGAGAACCGCCAAGACGACGAGGAAGTCGACTTGGTGGTCATTGGGGCAACTGTGTGCAGCAGTCGTGAAGTCCTCCAACTAAGAAGCGTCGTGAAAGCCGCGACAAGGGGTTCGAGCTCGGCTCCTCCTGCTCCTTTTGCTAAATTTGCCGAACATATTGTGGCGAGAAGAAAAAGAGAAGAAGAGGTCCTTGCCCTTAAGCGCAAGGTCCCCAAGGTTAAGGTACCCTTCTTTTACGACAACAAGTTATTCGCAGTTTCAGCTTCTCGTGGCTTCATAAGACAACTAGAAAAGGAGAACTGGAAGGACTTCATGTCTTTTGTGAAGGAAACCGCTGCTCCGGTGGGATCTGAGGCCGAGGGGAACAGCGTTCTGAAGGTGGTCGAGACTAATCTCGACCACCCGGGAAGTCGGGAGGAGGTGACTCCTATCGTCCCGAGTGCATCTCGACCAGCGGTAGTCGAGAAGAGGTCGAAGAAATCTTCCGTCGGGAAGGTTGCTCCCAAGTTTCGAGTAAGGTCCAGCGCACAGAGGTATGTAAAAAACATAAGTGTAATAACTACTTACTGTTTGTTTTTTACGAGGGGACTTACTTCTGTGTTTTGTGAGCATAGCCCGACGTCTTCAGCTCCCAGGGACACTCCCATGGAGAATCCCGTTGTCACCCCTCCAACTGACGAGGGAGTGATCTGCAGAGTAGCCAAGATCGGCTACTATTCCCGCGAGAAGAATTTGCATTTCGCCGAGGTCGCTACGGATGCCGAGCATGTCGAAGTCGGTACAACAACCAAAGCTGTCGTAGTGGCTGCAGAGGAGGCGACAGAGGCCTCGAAAGGGATACCGGAGGTAGGTGGCAGCGAGAGTGCTGATCGCCGTGCCGGTAAGGAAATTGCCGAAGACATTCCTTCCGCCCTCCGGTGGTGTTCGATCCGCAGTCGAGGAAGAAGAGTATTTCAACTTTTGCTCTGATTTCTTTGGCCCTGACTCTATCGTAGGATCTTCTGCCTACCGCTCTCGCGACTGAGTTCCCCATCCCAGCAGCATTCCCAATTGTGGGGATGTCTTCGACAATGAGCGTCTCGATGGGGTCTGGTGGAAACGAGTCGAGGAGATGGATGGGCTGAAGGATCCATCACGAATAGTTTCCATGTTTGCTTGGTCAAACATGAATGTAAGTATGCATCGATACTTACTTATGGTTTTATCTCTTTCTCTTATCGTGTTTCTCTCTTGCAGAGAGCCGTGGAGCAAGTCACTATGATTTACGAATACAATCGGCAACTTGTCAAACTTCGACAAGAGAAAGTAGTACTCTGCGAGCAAGCAGAGAGGTGGTGAGTACCTGATTCTCGTAATCATTCTGATTACTTATTCGGTACTCGTAGAGGGTTGTCGTAGAAGACTTACGACTTGGTACTAGTCGTAGAAAGACTTACGACTAGGGGGTAGTCGTAGAATAACTTACGACCAATCATTGGCCGTAGAAAAGCTTATGACCACTTGTTTAAGTGTGCTCATGTCTACCCTTTGCCCTTTCAGGTTTAAGAGTGACGAAAGGACCCTGGCTGATTCACTCGACTTTGAAAAACCGAGTCGAAAAAGCTAAGGGATAAAGCCACCGACCTCCTGAAGAAGCTTCAGGAGGCTAACTCTGCAACCCAGCGGTTGCAGGAAAAAATAAACAGTACGTGTAATTACGACTACTTCTGATTTTGGTTTCCACCCCTCTTTTTTTAAACCTCTCATTCTTTTATAGAAAAAGAAGTCGAAAATAAGGCCCTTCAGGCCGAGGTGGGGGCTCTCCGGATCGAAGTCCAGGAGAAATCCTCAGTTGTCCGTGAAGTCTCCCGCATCGCGAAGGAGAAAGATCGGGAAATCGAGAACTTGGGTTCTCAATTAGCTTGGTAAGTAGAACTTTTACCTGCTATTGATTTGTTTTATCTTCTCATAGAATTGCTTCATCTAATCAATCCTTACACTTTCCAGATCGATTGATTGAAATAAAACAACTCCACGAGGCTTCGACTTATTCCCAGGAGGAGACAAAATCAATGAAGATCTATCTTCAAAATAATATCTCACTCCTGAACAATGTACTCGATGGGCTTCGTGCCGGGAGGATTGCTCCTCGCGATGACACGATGGCTGCTCATACGAGTGCCATTGGGGAACAGGTCGATACTCTGAACGAGTTGGTGTCTACTCTGAAGACCAATCAGAATGATTCGATAAGGGAAGCGGTCAAAGGAGTTGTGAGTTTTGTTTTAGCAAAACTCAAGGCCCGTGATCCTAACCTTAATCCTCATTCCGCTGAAGCCGACTTCGACTGCACCGAATCTGAAGCAGAGAAGCTGATCGAAGAGATGCAGTTGGTTGGCGAGAAGTTCGCAGAGGAGATGCAAATAGAATCTCCCCTAACAGAATAGTCTTGTAATACAAACTTGTAAAGACAAGTCTTTTTGGTGGTGATGTATAAATATATGGTCCTTTCTTTTTTCATGCAAATTATCTCGTGGAGTAGTTAGTAACTCGTAAGATAATGAAAAAGGAAGAAATAATCAGACCAGCTATGAGCAATTCCTCCTTTCTCCTTCATTTTCCCTGCGAATTATCTCGTAGAGTAGTTAGTAACTCGTAAGATGATAACTCGGAAAAGTTAAGACTAAGAAATGAAGTCATGTTTATAACTTTATCCTAGCCCCCGACTACTTACTTAGTTTATGAAAAATAAACTAAGAAAGTAGTAAAGAAAGGGTTTCTGAAAATAGAGAGGTTTGTTTAACTTATAGTTGGCGAGTATCGACTTTTTTGCACTAGTCGAAAGAGTGAAAACAGATCGACGCTAGGAAGTTTCCTCTAGTGGGCAGGACCACGTGCAGAGAAAAAAGGCTTCGACTAGGTGATGTTACCATCTCTGACCAGATTAATCAAATCAATAACAACAACTTGAGCAAAACAAACATCTAGAGGACCTTAAGAATTCATTCGACTGTTTTTCGTTATTTCCTGACAAAGTTGTCCTGGCTGCAAAAGTAGGAAACGGGACGACGCTAGGAAGTTCCTTCTAGTGTGCAAGACCACGTGCAGAGAGGAGAGGCTTCGACTAGGTGTGTTTCTTCCTCCGGCCAGTAAAAACCAATCAAGTTAATTGAAAAGAAGTCGAACGCATCTCAAAAAGTGCACTCTTCTTAGGTTATTTTTCAAAATAAATAAGCTAAGATGACATGAATTTGCTTAACAATTTTCGACCATGTTGCTGAGCCCAATGAACGTTGTACTGGTTGTTGTAGCAAAGAACAAAGTGACATTAGGAAGCTCCTTCCAGTGGGCAGGATCACATGCAGAGGGGAGAGACTTCGACTAAATGTGTTGTCCTTTTGTTGACCAGTATACAGGAGGAATGAGCGTGTGAAAATGGTCGAAAAGAAAAGCGAAATTCAGAAATAGACAAAAAAAGGTAGGGAGAACCTGATACTTTATTGTCGTAGAAGCTTACTACACATAAAATTTACGTAACTGGTCAATGTTCCAAGAGTTTGAGAGAACGCGGCCGTCCTCCATTGCAAGTCGTACCGATCCTGGACGTGTTACTTCGACCACAGTGTAAGGACCTTCCCACTTGGGGGAAAGTTTGTTCCGATTAGACTGGGATTGGATAAGCCTCAATACCAAGTCACCTTCAGCAAGGCTGCGAGGTTGGACCTTACTATCGTAGTATCTGCGTAGGGCTTGTTGGTAGACTGCGAAACGGATTAAAGCCTGGTCCCTCTTTTCCTCGAGCAGGTTAATGTCGTCCGCTCAAAGTTGTTCTTGAGTGGAGTCGTTAAACTTGTCGACTCGTGCTGACCTGATCTTTAGTTATGGCGGAAGCATGGCTTCGGCACCGAAAACTAGAAAGAAAGGTGTTTCTCCTGTAGCTCGGCTAGCTGTCGTACGAATTGCCCATAATACTGAAGGTAATTGCTATACCCAAGCCTCCGAGCGCTTAACAAGCTGATCGAAGACTCGGGTTTTGATTCCCTTCATTATCTGGCCATTTGCTCTCTCGACTGCCCCGTTGCTTTGGGGGTGGGCGACAGAAGCGTAACACAAACGAGTTCCCAACTCGTCGCAAAATTCCTGAAATTTTGCGCTTGTAAACTGTTTGCCGTTATCTGTGATAATTCGACTTGGTACTCCAAACCGAGTGATCACACATCTCATCATGAAACGTTTTGCTGCTTCCGTTGTTATCCCAGTCACAGGCTCAGCTTCTATCCATTTTGTGAACGTATCGATGGCCACAAAAAGGAACTCAAAACCTCCTGGAGCTCTGGGTAACGGTCCTAGGATATCAAGACCCCAGGTTGCAAAAGGCCAGGACAGAAGAATTGTTTGCAACGCCTGAGCTGGTTGGTGTATTTGCCAGCTATGAAACTGGCACTGTACACACTTTTTAACTAGCTCCCTAGCATCGTAGAGGGCTGTTGGCCAATAAAAACCTTGTCGAAAGGCTTTACCAACCAGTGTTCAGTAGGAAGCATGAGTTCCACAGATCCCTCCGTGTATGTCGTGAAGGAGTTTTAATCATTCGCTCTGCGGAACACATCGTATGAGCACCCCTTGGGTTCCTTGTTTATAGAGGACCCCTTCAACCAAAGTATACATTTTGGCCTTTCGGGATAATCGATCTGCTTCTGGATCGTCATCGTGTAGGGAACCCGTCTGAAGGTACTCGTAGATAGGCGCCATCTATGTATCTTCGTACTCAAGAGAGGTTGTTTCAATAGAGGGCATCTTTAGTTCCTCGACTATAGACGACCTTTGAAGCTGTTCCAAAAACACCCCTTTCGGTACCAGGGATCGGGAGGAAGCCAGGCGAGCCAGTTGGTCCGCGAAGAAATTATCCTTTCGGGGGATAAATTGTACCTCAAAGCCCAAAAAGTGCTTTTCTAGCTTGCGAACTTCCGATAGGTACCGGGACATGGTCGGATTAGAGCACTGGTACTCCTTTCCGACTTGATTCACGACTAGTTGAGAGTCTCCTCTTATGAGTAGTCGTCGAATCGAGAGCGCTTTCGCGGCTCGTATACCAGCTAGCAAACCTTCGTACTCTGCCACATTATTAGTGGCCTGAAAGTTTAATTGTATGACATACTTTAAGGTTTCTCCAGTAGGAGATTCCAGGACCACCCCAGCCCCCGAGCCACTTATCATAAGTGACCCGTCAAAGTACATCGATCCATCGGTCGGGAATCGTCTTGGGGATCTGAGCAGTTCAGATTTGTCCATTCGGCGACAAAGTGCGCCAAGATCCGGGATTTGCGGCCGTTCGGGACACGAAATGGATGTCGAACGCCCCAAGTTCGACTGACCACTTTGCCATGCGTCCCGCTGTTTCCCTATTCTGGAGGATCGCTCCCAAGGGAAACTCAGACGACACAGCTAGTTTATGCGCCTGAAAGTAATGCCGCAGTTTCCTCGAAGACATGAGGAGGGCATATAGAAGTTTTTGAACCTGAGGGTAACGCTCCTTAGGTCCGTGCAAAACCTCACTAACGTAGTATACTGGTCGTTGTATGTTTTCACGTTCTACGACCAGCACCGCGCTTACTGCCTGTGGCGTGGCAGCTAGGTAAATTAAGAGCGTCTCGTAAGATACCTCTTGACTTCCTCGAAGGCTAGGTTAGCCTCTTCTGATCACTCGAAACCTTCGTGTTTCCTTAGAAGTTTGAAGAAAGCAGTCCTTTTTCCCCCAGTCGTGCTATGAAATGACTTAACGCCGCCATGCATCCTGTGAGTTTCTGGACGTCTTTTTTCGTGGTCGGGGGGCGCATCTGAGTGATGGCTTTTATCTTTTCGGGATTTGCTTCGATTCCTCATGTAGAGACCAGGAATCCAAGTAATTTTCCTAAAGATACCCCGAACACACACTTCTCGGGATTCAGTTTCAAGTGGTGTTTTATGAGGTTGTCGAAAGTCTCTTGTAAGTCTGTGATATGGTTGAGTCGTTTGGTACTTTTTACGACTAGATCATCAACGTAGGCTTCTAAGTTTCGGCCTAATTGAGGAGCGAAAGTCGTTTGCATCAAACGTTGAAAAGAAGCTCCAGCATTTTTTAAGCCGAATGGCATTTTGACGTAGCAAAATATCCCAAACGGTGTAATAAATGCGGTCTTCTCTTCATCTTCTTGACACATACTAATCTGGTGGTAACCAGAGTATGCGTCTAGAAAACTCAACATCTCACATCTTGCCGTAGAGTCAACCAGCTGATCGATACGAGGTAAAGGGAAATCATCTTTTGGACAAGCTTTATTAAGATCAGTAAAGTCTACGCACATACGCCATTTGCCGTTAGACTTTAACACCATTACAGGGTTGGCCAACCACTCTGGGTGATTGACTTCTCTTATGAAGCCTGCTTTAAGCAACTTGTCCAATTCTGACCTAATAGCATCTCGTCGATCAGGGGAAAATCTCCATAACTTTTGCTTTATGGGTAGTTTATCAGGCCGAAAAGCTAGCATGTGCTCGATCACTTCCCTGGGGACTCCGGGCATGTCGGATGCTTGCCACGCGAAGACATCGGCGTTTGCCTGGAGGAAAGTGATGAGGGCGTCTTCCTACTTGGGGTCGGAAGAATCCCCAATGCGAACAGTCTTTAAGGGCTCCCCTGCGTCCAGAGGAACCTCTTTGACCTGGTCGTTCGACTTAGGTGCAGCTTTAGGCTTCGACTTGCTAGTCGAAGGTTGACTTTCATATCGAGTCGGTAGTTGTCCAACCATCTCGAGGGAGCGACGGTCGCAGGAGTGCGCCATCTTCTTGTCACAATATATCGTGATCACTCCTTTGGGACCTGACATCTTAAGACATTGATACCCATAATGAGTAGTTATTAAGAATTTTACCAAAGTAGGTCGTTCGAGTATGGCATTATACGCCGTATCGAAGTCGACCACGTCAAAGGAGACCTTCTCTATCCTGAAATTGCTTGGTGACCCAAACGTTAAAGGAAGAGAAACTTGACCAATTGGTTTGGCTGAAGACCCCGGTACAATTCCATGAAATGAATATCGTACCGGCCTTACCTTTGTCCTGGGTACCTGCATCTCGTCTATAGTACTCGTAAACAGTATGTTTAGCGAGCTTCCACCATCAACTAAAACTCGATTGACTCGACAATTGTTGATGGTGGGTTCGACCACTATCGGAAATCGACCTGGTCGAGTCGAAGGGATCGGGCAATCACCTTTCTCAAAAGTAATGGTGACTTCCGACCACTTCGGTAATTTATTGACAAGAGGGGAGTCGACTGTGTTTACCTCACGTTCAACAGCTTTCAACTGTCTTCGCGATTCGTATGCCGAAGATCCCCCATAGATGTGATCAATAGTGTGTTGTGGATCTTGGAACGGCATCTCCTCATCATCCGACTCTTACGTCCTTTGGTTTGACCTACTGTTCAAGAGTAGGAAGTGACCCTTGCGAGTAATAGTCTTGAGTTTCGTAGGAAAACTGCGGCGATTCTGAATCATGCCCTTCTTTTTATGAAAAGGACACCACAGGTTTGTCGTTTCTCCGATCTTGGCGTTTACCTTTACCTTGATCGGGATTTTGCTTGAGGGTTCACGTGGCTCCTTGTTGCTCACGGCTAGGACATCCTTAGAACCAGCAACTGGAGATTTGTGTCTTTTTGCCTTGTTCTTAGATTTCCTAGCCTTTTATCCTTTTTTCTTACCACTTTCGTCTGCTTCCTGGGGGATGTCATCTTTGCGATCGATAGTATTATTCCACTCGACTGCTTCAGCAGCAGTCGCATATCTATCGGCCATCTCAAAAAGTTCGGCGACGGTGGCAGGTGGATGTAAAGTGATGTCCTCTGTTATCCTACGCTATGGACTCCTGGAAAGCCACGATCACGGATGAGTCGAAACTTCCGAATAAATTTCAAACTGATTGGCGCTGATGAATTGGCGTAGTGTTTCATGGTCATTCTGCCTTATCCGGTGCAGGTCATCCTCCTTTCCTGGGCGGTTGTAAGTGCCCTGGAAATTTGCCAGCAAAATATCGCAAAGGTGTTGCCACGAGTAGATCGATTCGAATGGCTGGTTTAAAAGCCATGATCGTGCCGATTCTTCGAGCACAGTCGGAAGGTAATTCGCCATGACATGCTCTCCTCCTCCTGCAGCTCGGATAACTGTAGTGTAGATTTGGAGGAACTCGATGGGATTTTGAGTTCCATCGAATTTCTCCATATTCGCTGGTCGAAACCGAGGCGGTCAGCGAACCGCTCGAAGGTCGGGTGAGAACGTCCGACACCCCGAGATAACCTCTTGCCTCCTTCTTTGCAGAAAAGAAGGGTTAATGTCGTCGGGTGATCGAACTCGTCGATACCCAGCTATAGGAGGGCTAGACCTGTAACAGCCCTAACTTAGGGTTTGTATTTCAAATGTAAAATTTTGAGGAGAAATAAAAACTTTTGTTGTCTCTTCAAATCATTTGAAAGTTTCTACAATTTTCCCTAGCAATTTCCAATTTGTAGAATTTAATTCTTGTGATTGGAAATTGTTGATTATCAATTCTAGCCTTCAAACTTGTGATCATCCTCTGAAGCTATTTTTCCTAGCATCTTGATCATCCTATCTACCTCCTGAATTATTTCACAATTTTTAGATTTTGTTTGCTATTTCAAATGGCCAAGTCAACTCTGTTTGAAATCTGGTCAAACTCCTGTACAGCAGCTTGTGAATTTTCTCTAGAATAATGCAGTGCATAAAAGTTCTGGAAAAATTATACAAGGTTGTCCTCTGTCCTAGTAGCTACCATAAAAATTTCAGAAATTTTTGTAGCTCTGGGTCTACCTCTAAAATTCCCCAAACCTTCTCTGTCTTTTAAATCAAAATCTAAAAATCTTGTTCCTGCCCGAACCCAACTCGGGCTCGAGTCCGACCAGCGCCACTTGACTCGGTCGCGTCAACTAGCTGCACGTGCGCGAAGTCCAATTGATCGTGGCCGTCCGATGCAAATCGAGCGATCCACGTTGCGCGGCGCAATCGACTGTCGAATGCATACATCAATCTCGGCCGTCCATTTGGATCCAACGGCCGGCATCTTTCGATAGAGTCGAACCTCGCTCGCACACGCGCGCTATCGCCGTGGTGGTCCCCACTTGTCGCCGTCCTCGTCTTCTCCGCACCTCACCGGGCTCGCGGCGTGCGTGCATGCTTGCCACGCACCTGCGCGGCGCCACCTATTTGCCCTCGTGTTCGTCCGTAGAGCATCGCGAGCTTCATAACCTCACCGCACTCATTCGGTCATCGTTTCCTTCGCTCTCTCACCTTCTCGCCCAAATTTTCCTCGGCGGAGAAGAACTCGGCATAGCGCCGCTGCGTTCGAGCCGCTTCTTGAGCGATCGCCACGATCGTGTTCCTCTCGCCTCCGCCTCCATTTTGCCTATTCGGGTCCTTGGCGTCGGTGGATCACTGTGCGCGTATCGTCGTCTCGCCTCCGGCGATCTCGGCCCGCGAGCTTGCTAGCGTTACGGTGAGTCTCAAGCCTCGGCGTTTGGTTCCACTTGATCGCAATGCTCCACCGATGCTCACGGTGGGTTCGTTTGTCTTTGGTGCATCGTGGAAGCCGTGCGACCGATTTTCTCCGAGCTCGATGTTTCGCGCCGTGGTGATTCCGGCCGTCTCGGACCTCGCCGTCGCCATCATCTTGTGCTTATTGTTCACAGGATCAAGGCGGGCTGTGGCGCGCTTCCGAGTCTTCGAAGCCCGTAGCGTCTTCTCGCGGAGGCCGCATCTTCTTCTCGCCTCGTTCGCGCCACCGCCGGCATTTCCGTGACTCAGCGTCACCGTCATCGAAGTTCGCGAGGTCCTTGCGAACCGAAGGTACCACTCACTCGTCTTGAAACTCACCGGTTTGCTAGATCACTGCGGCCGCACCGCCGCGTGCAGTGCTCGCCGGTGAACCGCCGGTGAAGATTAGTTTAACTCTAATCATGTCTTCTTTGAGTCTCGATTTGTGGGCCCTCTCGGTAATCACGTTTAGAAATCGTTTAATCCAATCGTTATTTGTTCTGCAGGTCACCGCCATGTGGGCCCATCTTTGTCGATTGTTAGTTGTGTAGCACCGATAACGCGTTTTCTCGTTGGGAAACGTATTTCTTTGAGAGTAGGTTAAGTTTGCGTTGATATGTCAAAGGCGTATTCTTAGAATACGCCTTCGACGCCGCCGGCGTCGCGGGCTATTCTGGTCAACACTTTCGCGGGCCCGCCTGTCGTTGTCCGGGTTAGTTGGTGTCGGTAGGAAAGGGTATAAATGCTTTAGTATTTCGAAATGCTTTTACATTTGCCTTCGTTAAATCGTTTAAACTTGTAAAATGCATAACTAATTCAATTTTTATCCAAATTGCATGAAACCAGTGCTGTTATTTTTCATTTTAAATGTATTACTTACTAAAATTAGTTTCATCCATGTCTCTGTAGCAAAAATCTGTTATCTAATAAAATGATGTCTTATGTATCTTCTAAATTAGAAAATGCATATCTTTTCCAATAATTGTCCAAATTCAATGAACCAGTTTTGTAAAATTTCATTTTCAGTATACTAACTGTTAGGATAGGTTTTATACACTGTTTCTGTTTATGAAAAGTTGTTAAGTAACTAACTAGTGGCATGTTGTATTTTTAGCTTAGAAAATTCATAGAAAATTATTAGCATCTTAAAATGATTTGTTCTCTGTTTCTAAATTTTGTTATATCTTGTTTAGGCTGCTGTGTGAATTTTGGCATGAGTTGATGTTGTTGTATGCTTAAGTTTTGTCGGTGTTATTCGTCCTTATTTCTTTGTTGTGTTCGATCGTTAGGCTTCGATATTTGCGGCAACCCCGAGGACGATCCCCCGACTTATTGAGCAACAAAGAATGTGCAAGCGTTTGATCATGATTAATCCCAGTATTTTAAAGTTTAATATTTTGTTTCAATTTGTATGTATGCATCGCGTAATTTGTGTTAAAATGGTTAGTTAAATCCGTAGTTGCATATCACGTAGACAAAATATGGATCTCTACTACCGAGCCTAAGTTATTTGTCGTGATTAGAGATCATTGGATGATCTCTTGTCACTTAGTAGATTCGGGTCAACTTGCTTAGACATGCTTAGTATCGGTAGAATGGCGGTTATCGACTTTAGTCGGTAACCTTGATCACACAAAATTTACTATAACTTTATGTTTTAGCATTTCATTGTTTATCCGCAAAACTAAAAATGAAAACAAAAATGGTTTAGACTTGGGCACAATGGTAAGGCGGTGTGATCTGTTGGGTGTGGTGAAAGGTGCCCGAGTCAATTAAGGACCGAGTTACTTGCGCCACCGCATCTTGAGCATTTTGCGTGCTAACCACACTAGAGTATATGGGACCTCTCTTGACCTAGTACTTTGGCGTGTATTGGCTCCGGGTCGCAGGAGGTCGCGGGAGGATGGAGGTGGGAGCATGGTAGTTGTCCAAAAGCTTTATCGAGTGGGTAGTTGTCTTTTCGGCTTTACCATGTAGCGCATGGTGTTTCTA
The DNA here is from genome assembly GCA_036346255.1 of Ampelocalamus luodianensis. Taxonomy (NCBI): domain Eukaryota; kingdom Viridiplantae; phylum Streptophyta; class Magnoliopsida; order Poales; family Poaceae; genus Ampelocalamus; species Ampelocalamus luodianensis. The sequence goes on from CM070628.1 coordinate 65,457,530, forward strand.
CCCATACGAGCTGCTCGGGTTGATACACAATATTGGAAGCAGTCTCGTAGGACTTAGTCAGGCTTGCATACCTTGGAAGTGTGCTTTGGCTTAAAGGCGATCCGAAGTGTGGGTACATTGGTACACCTGCGCAGGTTTAAAACTATTCGAATAGCCTCGCCCTAGGTTATGGACACGCTCGGATACGCCCCAAGAACTAGACTCCAACATTTAAATTAAAACTTGATGGGTGGTGCGAATGCGGGATTCGTGCTATTGTTGTGGTGACTATTGGGATAGTCACTTCTAGGTTGTTTATCTTTCGCTTTTGTTATTATTATCCTTCATTGTTATTTCAATCTTAAAAATGAATTGCAAACTTGCCTTTAAAATCAGTATACCTTATGGCAAATGAAAATTGGCTTTATGCAAATAAAACATATGGCCTCCACTAGACAAGCCTGCATGTAGCATATGAACAGTCCGCTAGTTCACACGTCGATCTTAAGGTACAAAGACAATCTTTGTACTCGGTGCTTTGCTTAATGTTTTGTTGCGAGAGGAAGAAGGTGAGCCTCGGGGCCTCACTTCGTGAGTCTTTGCCGCCGCCGTGGGTGACGACTAGTCTTGGCGGTCGGTCGATGCCTTGTGGGTTGGAGGCACACCGATTGGCTTTGTTTATAGCCATCTTATGGCACTTTGCTTCACTGCGTTGTTGTCTATTTGTGTATCTTGTGGCCATGTCGGCCTATGTCCATAGTATTGTTACTATTTGTTTATCTTCCGTTTGTAGTGTGATGTTTGGACTCTATGTTTGGAATGGAGTTGATGCATACTTTTGTTGTGAGTGTGTATACCGCAGGAAGTATACATATCTCGAGGATCGATTTATTTGATTTGTGATGCTAGGACCGGTGGTTGGTTAAGCACTACAAACCAAATAAACTGGGTCCTCACAAAGTTGGTATCGAGCCATTTCGACCGTAGCAACCCAAGCATAGTCGTCTTTAGGATATTTTGAAAAGCTTAATTTCAAAGTATAAAAGGGTTTATGAAAACCTAGGCGATTCTCGATTTTACTCCTTACCTATCTTAGCCTTCTACTCTCATCTTACTCTAATTTGAGTTTAAAACTTGGCTTCTCTCCTTCCTTTCAAAAGATAGTTACTACTGGTAGAATCAGTCTTTGGGAGAACCATAGAGAATTAAGTCTAAGTAAAATTTGTGGGAGCATAAGGGTAAGATATGTATGAGTTGCTATGTGTCTGATTTTTGCTGGTCGAACTTTATCCTGCCTTGTGTTTGTTTCTGGACTGCTTTCATGAATTTTGGGCTTTCTTGCTCTTAAATTTGTTGCTAACTTGTCTTAGTAAAACAGGATGGCCGGGAGAACGCGTGGCAGTCAGCAGGCTGGTCATGATGAGGAGCTTCCCCCTCCTCCGACCATGGCTGAGGTTCTCGCCGATCGAGCGAAACCGCATGGACCGAGACGCGATCTTGAGGTTATTGCTAGGAATACCTCCACTCCGCCGGTGGTGGCGCCACGGACTCATGGGACTTGCGAGTTCCTCCGTACACAACCGCCGACTTTCTCCCGCTCGAGGACCCTCTCGAGCGGACGTGACGACATGCGCATGGTTGAGCGAAGCTCAACATAGCTCGATGCGAGCGCAGACAAGGCGCTCTTCGCGCCCCACCACCTTGAGGGCGGCACTCTCATGGTGGGAGAACTATCTCGCCATGCGGCCCGCGAGCCATGTGGTCGCGTGGGAGGAGTTCGGTCGGCTTTCGTCGGGCCCACATCCTGCAGCGGCCGATGAAGTCAAGAAAAGGAGTTCCTCGCGCTCAAGCAAGGGCGCAAGTGCGTGACGAGTACCTTTACGAGTTCAATCATCGGCTCGTTATGCTCGGGTGAGGTGGCCTCGATGAGGCTAGCAGAGAAGTTTATGGATGGCTTGTCAGGAGCTGCGGGACAAGCTATCCATTGTGGACTTCTCGGACTTTCGTGCCTTGGTAGATAAGGCCATTGTTGCCGAGCATAAAGCGAAGGCGCTGGGTGAGTCCGCAAGCGCAAATGGAGGCGATCGATCCGCTCACACCGGCCTCGTTCGTCCTCGGTGGGCGGCACTGATGGCCCGTTCTTTTGCTCCACCGCGCCGAGACCATCTCGCACCAGCCTCGCCCACCGCAGCCGTGTTTCACCACGGCGCTGCGATCCAAGCACAGAGCGGTCTCCGCAATCCGGCGGCGAGGTGACTTGTTTTCGCCGCCACAACAAGGGCCATTATGCGAATGCTCGCCTCGAGTGTTGCAGCAGCCCTCGTCCTAATGGAGGACGCGGCAGGAGCGGTCACCCGACGACTAAGATTATTCGAAGACCTGAGTGCGAGCAATGTCGAGTGAACCACCTTTGGTGAGGAGGCTCAGGAGGCGCGGATGTCGTGATTGGTACACTTCTTGTTAATTCTCGCCCTGCTGCAGTATTATTTGATTCTCGAGCATCGATTCTTTATTTCAAGATCATTTGCTGCTGTTAGTGGTCTTGTTTGTGTTCCTTTGGGAGTTCCTTTGCTCATCCGCTCTCCGGTCGGAAATGAGAGCTGATTCTGATGTCGGGATGTTTATATCATAGTTGAAGGAGTGGGATTTTGGCAAATCTCATTCTGCTCGATTCGATAGTCGGATGTGATCCTTGGCATGGATTGGTTGTCCCAACACTTGGGGCAAATCGATTGTGCGAGAAGATTGTCTATCTTACCACCCTTCGGGTGAGCAAGTCGGGTTTTCGCCCGGCTTCGGGGCCCGTGTCTATGTGCATTAGAAGCAAAGCCACCTTGCAAATTCAAGATGTTCCCATAGTATCGACTTTGGGGATGTCTTTCCAAGATTTACAGGATGCCTCGGTTCGAGATCCGAGTTTGTCATCGAGTTCTTTGCCGTGCATCGCCCGATTTCAAGGCGCGTGTCGAATGCCTCCCAATGAGCTAGAAGAATTGAAGAAGCAGCTTGGCGAGCTCCAAGCAAAGGGTTTCATCCGCCCCGTTCATCTCCTTGGGGTTGTCGGTGATCTTTGTGAAGAAGAAGGACAAGACTTTGCGCATGTGTGTTGATTACCGTCCTCTCAATGAGGTGACGGTGAAGAACAAATATCCTCTCGCCCGCATTGATGATCTTTTGACCGGTTGTCCGAGCTCAAGTGTTCTCCAAGATTGATCCGAGATCGGGCTATCATCAAGTCCGGATCGAGTGAGGATATTCGAAGACGGCCTTCACTACTCGTTATGGTGCATGCGAGTACACCGTCATGTCTTTTGGTTTGACCAATGCTCGGCGTTGTTCATGAACCTTATGAATTCGTATTCATGGAGTATTTGGACAAATTTGTGGTGGTTTTTATTGATGACATTCTTATCTATTCCAAGATCAAGCAGAGCATGCCGAGCATCCAAGATTATTTTGGGCAAGTTGCGGGAGCATCACCGTATGCAAAGTTCAGCAAATGTGAGTTACGTTGAAGGAAGTGGCATTTTGGGCCATGTTCTTTCAATTTGGAGGAATAGCTGAGATCCCGACAAAGTCGGCGATGTTCTATCTTGGGGCCACCAAGTCGATCATCGATGTGCGGAGTTTTCTTGGTCTAGCGGGCTACTACCGCTTTATCGAGAACTTCTCCAAGATCGCAAAGCCAATGACCAATTGCTCAAGAAGGACAAGAAGTTTGTGTGGTCCTCTGCTTGTGATGAGAGCTTTGTGAGCTCAAACAACATTGACTTGACTCCAGTCCTCACTCTTCCCGATATCCGCAAGAGCTTCGATATTTATTGTGATGCCTCTCGTGGGACTTGGGTGTGTTCTTATGCAGAAGGCAAGGCGCTTGCCTATGCATCCAGCGATTGAGACCTCACGAGCTCAACTATCCCACCCATGATTTAGAGCTTGTGCGGTGGTTCATGCACTCAAGATTTGGCGGCATTATTTGATCGTAGAATCGTGTGAGGTGTATTCCACCACAAGAGTTTGAAATACTTATTCACTCGGCAGATCCGAACCTCAGCAGAGGAGATGGCTAGAATTGATCAAAGATTATGACATGGGTATTCGTGATCATCTGGCAAGGCCAATGTGGTTCTTTGATGCACTTAGCGAAAAGTGTATTGCAATACTGATGATCCAAGAGCAAAGAACTGCGCTTCTTGCGAAATTCCAGCGTCTCAACTTGGGTTTGGTTGAGCACGGTTCCCATCGCCACGACAGTGCAACCAACCTTGGTGGATCAAATCAAGCGTGCAGCAATCGATGATGGTGTGGGTAAAATCAAGCGTAACATCGTGAATGGATCAGCCAAGTGTTTCACAGAGGATGAGCACGGTGTTGTATGGTTTGGGCGTCTCGTGGTCCCAAAGATCCCCGAAGTTGCGGATTTGATCCTCCAGAGGCCCATGATTCGCCTTTATCCATCCATCCCGGCCACTAAAATGTACCAAGATCTCGCTCGAGATTCTCGTGGACTCGCATGAAGCGCGAGATTGCGTGTTCGTGGCCGATGTGACATATCTTCGTCGTGTCAAGGCCGAGCATCAACGCCGGCGAGTCTTCTCCACCCTTGCCTATACCGAGTGGAAATGGGATTCCGCTGGTATGGACTTCATCACCGGTCTACCCCGTACTTCTTCAGGAAGGATGCATTATGGGTTATAATTGATCGATTGACGAAGGTGGCCCATTTCCTTCCAAAGGCGATCGAAGATTGATGTGAATCACTAGCGGATCTTTACATATCCCGCATTGTGAGTCCGCATGGTGTGCCACGAACGATAGTGTCGATCGTGGCTCTCTTTTCACTTCCCGATTTTGGCACACCGCAGGAGGCCATGGGTACCGTCTTTCTTTCACTCGACCTATCATCCTCGGATCGATGGTCGACGGAGCGAGTCAACCAAGTTCTAGAAGATATGCTCCGTGCTTGTGTTCTTTCCTATGGGAAGAATTGGGAGAAGTGCCTACCACTTGCCGAAGTTCTCCTACAACAACAAACTTTCAGCTAGTCTTGGTATGGCACCGTTTGAGGCTTTGTATGGACGGCGCCGCAGAACACCGTTGAACCGGTCGTAAATCGTGAAAGGCGTTCTTTGCCCGATTCGATCAATGAGGCGAGAAAGTCAAGTGCGCTTGATTCGGAGCACTTGGCGCGTAGCTCACCGAGCGTAAGAGCTATGCGGATCGCCGCCGCCGTGAGCTAAGTTTCACCCAATGACTTTGTGTATCTCAAAGTCTCACTCTGAAGGACACCGCCGCTTGGTGTCAAGGGCAAGTTAGCTCCTCGATATGCTCGCCATATCGCATCATCAAGAAAGTGGGAGCTGTTGCATACAAGTTGGAGTTGCGGCTACACTCGAAGGGTGCACGATGTTTTCCATGTGTCACAATTGAAGAAGTGCCTCCGTTCCGGTGAGGAAACGCCCTTGGAAAATATTGATGTGCGGGAAGATCCGTCTTATCGTGAGCGCCCGTTCGTATCCTCAAGAAGCCGAACAGAACAAGGAACCCGTGATCAAGTTCCTTAAAGTTCAGTGGTCGAACCACTCGAGGATGAAGCCACTTGGGAGCGGGAGGATCGCCTCGAGCAGATTACCCATCCTTCTTCTCCCAGTGATCGTAATCTGGGTGAGATTCTGTAAGGGGAGATTTGTAATGACCCTAACTTAGGTTTGTATTTCAAATGTAAAATTTTGAGGAGAAATAAAACTTTTGTTGTCTCTTCAAATCATTTGAAAGTTTCTACAATTTTCCTAGCAATTTCCAATTTGTAGAATTTAATTCTTGTGATTGGAAATTGTTGATTATCGATTCTAGCCTTCAAACTTGTGATCATCCTCTGAAGCTATTTTTCCTAGCATCTTGATCATCCTATCTACCTCCTGAATTATTTCACAATTTTTAGATTTTGTTTGCTATTTCAAATGGCCAAGTCAACTCTGTTTGAAATCTGGTCAAACTCCTCAGTACAGCAGCTTGTGAATTTTCTCTAGAATAATGCAGTGCATAAAAAGTTCTGGAAAAATTATACAAGGTTGTCCTCTGTCCCTAGTAGCTACCATAAAAATTTCGAAATTTTTGTAGCTCTGGGTCTACCTCTAAAATTCCCCAAACCTTCTCTGTCTTTTAAATCAAAATCTAAAAGTATCGTTCCTCGGGCCCGAACCCAACTCAGCTCGAGTCCGACTCGCGCCACTTGACTCGGTCGCGTCAACTAGCTGCACCGCGAGTCCAATTGATCGTGGCCGTCCGATGCAAATCGAACGATCCACGCTATGCGCGCAATCGACCGTCCAATGCATACATCAATCTCGACCGCCCATTTCGGATCCAACGGCCGGCATCTTTCCGATAGAGTCGAACCCTCGCTCGCACCGCCACGCTATCGACGGTGGTGGTCCCCACTTGTCGCCTTCGTCCTCGTCTTCTCCGCGACCTCACGGAGCTCGCGGCGCGGCGTGCATGCTTGCCACGTACCTCGCCGCCGCCACCTATTTGCCCTCGTGTTCGTCGTCAGAGCATCGCAGAGCTTCATAACCTCACCGCACTCATTCGGCCATCGCTTCTTCGCTCTCTCACCTTCTCGCCCAAATTTTCCTCTCTACGAGAAGAACTCGAGCGTAGCGCCGCCGCTTCGAGCCGCGCCTTGAGCCGCCGATCGCACGTGTTCCTCTCGCCTCGCCGCCTCCATTTTGCCTATTCCGGTCCTTGGCGCCCGGTGGATCACCGGGCGGTATCGTCGTCTCGCCTCCGGCGATCGGCCCCGCGAGCTTGCTAGCGTTACTCGTGAGTCTCAAGCCTCGGCGCTTGTTCCACTTGATCGCAATGCTCCACCGATGCTCACGGTGGGTTCGTTTACGTCTTTGGTGCATCGTGGAAGCCGTGGCGACCGATTTTTCTCCGAGCTCGTGTTTCATTGCAGTGATTCCGGCCGTCTCGGACCTCCTTCGCCGCCATCATCTTGTGCTTATTGTTCACGGGATCAAGGCGGAGCTGTGGCGCACCTTCCGAGTCTTCGGCCCGTAGCGTCTTCTCGCGGAGGCCGCATCTTCTTCTCCGCCTCCGTTCACGCCGCCATTTCCGCCGGCATTTCCGTGACTCCGCGTCACCGCTATCGAAGTTCGCGAGGTCCTTGCGAACCCGAAGGTACCACTCACTCGCCTTGAAACTCACGGTTTGCTAGATCACCGCGCGCCGCACCGCCGTGCGCGCTGCTCGCCGGTGAACCGCCGGTGAAGATTAGTTTAACTCTAATCATGTCTTCTTTGAGTCTCGATTTGTGGGCCCTCTCGGTAATCACGTTTAGAAATCGCTAATCCAATCGTTATTTGTTCTCTGGTCACCGCCATGTGGGCCCATCTTTGTCGCTTGTTAGTTGTGTAGCACCGATAATGCGTTTTCTCGTTGGGAAACGATTTCTTTGTGAGAGTAGGTTAAGTTTATGCGTTGATATGTCAAAGACGATTCTTAGAATACGCCGGCGTCGCCGCGTCGCGCGGCTATTTCCGTCAAGACTTTCGCGGGCCATCTGTCGCGTGTCGGGGTTAGTTGGTGTCGGTAGGAAAGGGTATAAATGCTTTAGTATTTCAAATGCTTTCACTGTAATCGTTAAATCGCTTAAACTTGTAAAATGCATAACTAATTCAATTTTTATCCAAATTGCATGAAACCAGTCTGTTATTTTTCATTTTAAATGTATTACTTACTAAAATTAGTTTCATCCATGTCTCTGTAGCAAAAATCTGTTATCTAATAAAATGATGTCTTATGTATCTTCTAAATTAGAAAATGCATATCTTTTCCAATAATTGTCCAAATTCAATGAACCCAGCTTTTGTAAAATTTCATTTTCAGTATACTAACTGTTAGGATAGGTTTTATACACTGTTTCTGTTTATGAAAAGTTGTTAAGTAACTAACTAGTGGCATGTTGTATTTTTAGCTTAGAAAATTCATAGAAAATTATTAGCATCTTAAAATGATTTGTTCTCTGTTTCTAAATTTTGTTATATCTTGTTTAGGCTGCTGTGTGAATTTTGGCATGAGTTGATGTTGTTGTATGCTTAAGTTTTGTCGGTGTTATTCGCCCTTATTTCTTTGTTGTGTTCGATCGTTAGGCTTCGATATTTGCGGCAACCCCGAGGACGATCCCCGCACCTTATTGAGCAACAGCGGCGAGCAAGCAGCTTGATCATGATTAATCCCAGATTTTAAAGTTTAATATTTTGTTTCAGCTGTATGTATGCATCGCGTAATTTGTGTTAAAATGGTTAGTTAAATCCGTAGCTGCATATCCTGTAGACAAAATATGGATCTCTACTACCTGAGCCTAAGTTATTTGCTGTGATTAGAGATCGCTGGATGATCTCTTGTCACTTAGTAGATTCGGGTCAACTTGCTTAGACATGCTTAGTATCGGTAGAACTGGGCGGTTATCGACTTTAGTCGGTAACCTTGATCACACAAAATTTACTATAACTTTATGTTTTAGCATTTTGTTTATCCGCAAAACTAAAAATGAAAACAAAATGGTTTAGACTTGGGCACAATGGTAAGACTGGTGTGATCTGTTGGGTGTGACTGGAAAGGTGCCGAGTCAATTAAGGACCGAGTTACGGCGCCACCGCATCGAGCATTTTGCGTGCTAACCACACTAGAGTATATGGGACCTCTCTTGACCTAGTACTTTGGCGTGTATTGGCTCCGGTCGCAGGAGGTCGCAGGAGGGATGGAGGTGGGAGCATGGTAGTTGTCCAAAAGCTTTATCCCGAGTGGGTAGTTGTCTTTTCGGCTTTACCATGTAAGCGTATGGTGTTTCTACCCATACGAGCGGCTCGGGGTTGATACACAATATTGGAAACAGTCTCGTAGGACTTAGTCAGGCATGCATACCTTCTAAGTGTGCTTTGGCTTAAAGCGATCAAGTGTGGGTACATTGGTACACCCCGCAGGTTTAAAACTATTCGAATAGCCTCGCCCTAGGTTATGGACACGCCGGATACGCCCCAAGAACTAGACTCCAACATTTAAATTAAAACTTGATGGGTGGTACGAATGCGGGATTCGTGTTATTGTTGTGGTGACTATTGGGATAGTCACTTCTAGGTTGTTTATCTTTCGCTTTTGTTATTATTATCCCCATTGTTATTTCAATCTTAAAAATGAATTGCAAACTTGCCTTTAAACTGTATTACCTTATGGCAAATGAAAATTGGCTTTATGCAAATAAAACATATGGTTTCCACTAGACAAGCCTCGCATGTAGCATATGAACAGTGCGCTAGTTCACACGTCGATCTTGCGGGTACAAAGACAATCTTTGTACTCGGTGCTTTGCTTAATGTTTTGTTGCAGAGGAAGAAGGTGAGCCTCGGGGCCTCACTTCGTGAGTCAGGTCTTTGTCGCCGTGGGTGACGACTAGTCTTGGCGGTCCTGGTCCGATGCCTTGTGGGTTGGAGGCACACCGATTGGCTTTGTTTATAGCCATCTTATGGCACTTTTGCTTCATTGTCGTTGTTGTCTATTTGTGTATCTTGTGGCACTGGTCGCCTATGTCCGTAGTATTGTTACTATTTGTTTATCTTCCGCTTGTAGTGTGATGTTTGGACTCTATGTTTGGAATGGAGTTGATGCATACTTTTGTTGTGAGGTGTGTATATCTTTTCGGGAAGTATACATATCTCGAGGATCAGTTTATTTGATTTGTGATGCTAGGACCAGGTGGTTGGTTAAGCACTACAAACCAAATAAACTGGGGTCCTCACAAGACCTACGATAGGTCTCAGCTTTACGAGGGAAATACTCCTCGTACCCCGCTTGCCGCCTTGCGTCTTGTCGCCGAAGTGGTGAAAGATCACCTCTCCTGTGGGCTTGTGGCATCTTCCTCAGGTCGGGAGAACGACATGAGTGAAAGTCGTGCCGCCTTCTATGCGACGAGTTATCCGAACGGCTGGCAGAAGAAGGAGTCGTACTACTACGACTTCCTGGTTGTGGTCGATGAAGACGCTCGAGTTTGGCCATCGTGTCGCGAAGCCTTTGTGTGATCTCTTCTGCAAAAAGATCATAACCTGGTGCTCGACGAGTTCTTGAGTCGGGTTTTCCAGCAAATCGTTGATGTACTGGAGTTCTTGAGCTTTCTCTGACTGGAAATAAGCACGCTCGGGAAGGTTTTTCTGAGCCGTTATTTTCTTCCATCGGGTTGTCTCAGAACGATCTATTTCATACCCCTGAGTTTGCTTTAATGGAGGGCGAGGATGTCCCGCGCGTTCATTAAAGTGTTCGTCTCGTTCGCCAGTGGTGGTGTCCTTGCCATTGCGACGAGGTGGTGTAGAGTATGCTCGTCGGGAAGCATCGCCAATCCTTCTTCTAGGAGAATGATCCTTATCAGAGGGAAGGACGAAGACCTCCCGTGGATGACCTCCACTTGCGCTCGAGACCTCCTCGCTTGAGGAGTATTCGAGCGACACCATCTGGCAACTTGGAGTAAACCCCTCCAGGTAGGGGAACTCCGGGTTATAACCGTCTCCGTCTGCAAGTGGGTCCTGCGTCGAGACGGTTGGATTTCGATGAACAACGTGTTCGATCCTCTTCCCTACGGAAATACTTGGAGAGAGAGGACCATCAGGTGTCGATGGAGTTTCGAATGATGGCTTCGAACTGTCTTGCTAAGTCGTCATCGCTTGGGGACTCAACACTTGGAGGAAAAACTCTCGTCGTGTTGCGAGTGTGCCCGAGACACCCCGTTGTCGGTCATGTTGACCCTTGTCCCCGAGGAAGTTGGTCCTCGACGGGCGCATCGTCGTGGGGATAAGGATCCTCCTCGACTCGGTGGTGATGCGATCTCGAGATCGATAGAAGATCTCCCGAGGCGGCAACACCGTCAGAAGATTCGATACTCGGTTCGTATTCGAGACCAGCATCCATGTCGACGTCTGCGTAATCGGCCAAGTCGAACCAATTCCCCTCATTCAATTCTCCTGCCATGGTAGCATAAAAGAGAAAAGAAAGAATTGTTGACAAGGAATTACCAGAAGATCCCCACGGTCGGCGCCAACTGTCGGTGTTTTAGAACCGATCTTACGTAAAGATTGTTTGATTCGGGGGGTCTCCACAATTGATCACGCAGACGAAAGAGACACGGGGATTTTTATACAGGTTCGGACCTTCTCCAGTGAGAATAATAACCCTACTCCTGTGTATCTTGTATTGCGTATCTGGATTACAAACAGCTGAGGGTTTTACCAATTGTATTCCAAAAAGGCCTCCCCCTCTATCTCTAAAAGACACCTATTGATACTACGCAGTGGTGGCTGTTGTCGTTCCAGGCTCATTAGTCGCTCATTATTGCGCAATAATAAGAGTAATTACCGGAGTAGTAACCTCCCCATGTTGTCAAACGGTTATCAGTCAGAGATAGTGGGGCATTATCTGTAGTTATGTCAAGCATAACTACGTATTTTGACTGCTTGGATTCTCATCATTAAATGGGCCTTCTGACGGGTGGACCCAGTTAGTCGTGAAGAATTCATAGCAGACCTAGTCATAATAGGACTTACGACTAGGGGGGTAGTCATAGGAAGACTTACGACTGGATACTGGTCGTAGAAAAACTTACGAACAGACGTAATCGTAGCAGGACTTACGATCACACATAGTCGTAGAAATGCTTACGACTAGGGGGTAGTCGTAGAAGAACCTACGACTTTCTAATTTGTTCTTCCCTTATAATATTAAGGGGTATGCCATGTGACGTCATATTTCATGATTATGGAATAATAAAATGAGGATTATTTAGATCCTCGTCACCTCGTTTGCAGCAGATGGCGAAATACGACTTTGTCCGCTGGATCGATCCTCCCCATGAACAACATGTTGTCATGTATGTGGATATATTGTGGAACCGAATCTTTGAGTTGGAGGCGCGGATTGACAATCTCAACGAGGAAAATGATGACCTTCGCCAACAGATGCAGCGCGAGAGGGGCAACGAGGAGGTCGTGAACATAGGAAGTTCGTATGATCCCACATGCTGCTGCGCAAACCCTAGCTGCATATATATGTGTCACTACAATGACGGCCAGCCACGCCTGCTGCGCCCCCCTATGCAACACTCCATGTGGGTAGCGCGAGGCACCTTCTACCATTAGGCATGTAACTAAATGGTCAATATTCATTGAGCAAACATGCATTAAACGCGTGCATTAAGCTACATGTATCGATATTCATTGAATAAACATGCATTGTACGCGTGCATTAAGATACAAAATGCTTCAGTTCTTACTTAGTATGACTACGCACCCAAGAAGAAGAGGTGGTGCACGTCATGCCAGTGTTCCTACGTGTTGGCAGGCGCCTTACAAGTTCTCACAGTGTGGCCATCCTGGCGGCACCGGCTGCAACGTCTACCCGTCGCTCGAGCTTCCCCTTTGTCCATATCGTTCCTAATGCGACGACTCTGCCGACAGCCCTTCCCCCCTTTCTACAGGTCAAGATCCGGAATCCAAGTCCTCTGTGCAGTATCAGACGTGGCGAAGTTACATACAACCCTGAAGCCTCTTAGCTCGCCGCACCACACCTGCTGCACCCTCTCCTTCATGAAGTACTCCGATATGAAGTTCGACGGGTCCATGTGGATGGTCCCACATGCGGTGAGGACATGAGAGCATGGTTTGTGAAGGAGCTTTGGCTTGTTGCATGTGCAGCTGGGTTCGTTCACATAGTCTCCAAGGCATACCTCGTGGGTAACAAGGGACCGAGCCGTCCCAAATCTAGCTCTGTCCCAAAGTAGCACATCGAAACAATACTCCGTATTGCCCATAACGAAGACCGTGTGCGACTGAGCCTTCTCGGTCTTGGCTTGCATGTACGTTGTAATCTTCGAGCAATACGGTGTTTCTGGGTTGGCTACATGAAGTGTTGCATTTGCATGCCTTTCTCTGAAATATCCGATTGTACTGTGCAGAACGCCTTCCACGATGGCGACGAGATGCTGAGAACGGAGGCCCCTAATAACCCAATTGTACACCTCGGCAAGGTTAGTGGTCATTATGTCGTACCTTACACGGTCCGTGTCGTGCAGCAAGGACCACTTCTCTAATGGCTCCGCCTCTATCCAATGAGAGAAGCACCCAATATCCCTAGAGGTCCTCCATGTCAAATGGGGAGGGTCGAGCTCCCGCAGTGGTGTGAGGCATTTGGGCTGCACTGCCCCAGGAACAAGCGGACGCTTGTTCCTCTCAACGACATGCTTTCTGGTGTGCTTGTCCAACATCTCCCACAGCGCATCAAATTTACGCTCCTGGTTCTGCATAGTAAGCCTCTTGAACAGCTTCATTAACGGTTGCTGCCTGAACTGTTTGAAGAAGTTCGCCCCCAGATGGCGAATGCACCATCTGTTCCTCATGTCTGGCCAAGGGAACAGCTCGTCGGGGTCTTGCTGAAGTTTTCGGATGACCTTCATCATCCTAGGTGGCGATCATGGATTATGCAGATATCAGGATGTGCCCCAACTACTCCCTCCTTTAGATGTCGAATGAACCACAACCAACTGTCAAAATTCTCACTTTCGACGGAAGCAATGGCTAAGGGTAGAATCTGATGGTTCCCATCAACGCCAATTGCTGTCAGGATCATGCCCTTGTATTTCCCAGTTAGAAATGTCACGTCCACTGAGATCACGGGCAACATGTGTCTGAATGCAGCGATGCAGGGACCGAATGCTAGGAACGCCCTCTGCAATACCATAAAACCTAGTGGCGGTCTTTTGGATGGATTGTCCTTCATAGCAATGTATGTGCCCGGGTTCCTGTCCTGCAGCACCTGGAGCATACGACGAAGGTTGTCGTAAGACACCTCGAAAGAACCAAACCTCCTTTACAAAGCCTTCTGCTTAGCATGCCATGCCTTCGCATAGCTAATCTTGTACTTGAATTTCTGCTCGATAGCCACCATGATATGATGTGCTTGACCTCCAGGTCCGTCTTCTTCACTATCTCTCCGTACATCACATTGGCAATGAAGGTGGACGTCTGGTTGCGATGCCTCGGCAGAACACTACTGAGAAAGCAGGAGTGCGCCTCCACCTTGGAGACAATCCTGTGAGTCTCGTACTTAGGAGTCCGTGCGTGCACACGCCACGGACACCCAACCTACGCGCAGACCACGTTGTATTGCTCCTGGATAGATTTTAGTACATGAAATGGCCGCTGCATGGACAAGGCCCATAGCTTAATGGTATCTTGCAGTGATCCCTTGTCAGGAAACATTGCACGAAGCCGAACCTCCATCCTATGGTACTCCCATGGTGATTCGTGCTCGTCGTGCACAGCAAGACCCTATTCCATTCCTGCGGGATGGAACCTTCATCCTCCTCGGAAGAGTCATCATCGTCCTCTTCTAAAGCTTCCTCCTCCGCCCGAGCCGCCAAGTCATCGATCTCCATTTGACGCACTATGTTCTCCACTTGCTCACCCGCATCCGCCTATGCACTGGGTTGAGCGTGCAGTGTGCGATATTCTTCTTCGGCCTCAGCAACATGGGTCACCTCGTCCTCTCGTGCCTCCGCAACATTGGTCACCTCATGGGACCTGCTCCCACCAACCCCATGAGAGTGGTCCGAAGGTCCTCCGATGGCTCCCTTCGGACATGGTTGCACGAGTAGTATGCACTCGTAGCCACGGCGCCTGCGGCCTTCCATAAATCCCTTCCACGTAGCCGTGCGCATCAGGCTTCGCAACTCCCACCGAATGTCTGTGGCAGACCGGCTTCAAAGCCCTTGTACGAAGACACTACACACCTCGTGGTCCAAGGAGAAGCTTCCGGTGAGCCAGTATAGGACTTCTCCGATTCGAGCATTCTCCCCATCCGGATGTACCAGAGTTACTTGCTACAAGCCACTTAGATCAACACCATATGGACCTTCACGAACCGTACCAACACCGTAATGCACTTTCAATACTGTGGGCTCCGACATGACAGATTTATCACAGCAAAAAATTAAACATTACGACTAGCGATTTCTCAAGATTTGGAGTAGCAATTTCTCAAGATTTCTGCACATAATTTCCCAACATACATGCTAAACCAACAAGTAGCTACACGTGGCCTACATTTGGATGAGACTAACAACAATCAATACTATGACCTTCACATGGAGACCTTCTCTTCCTATCAAAGAGCTTCGTTCGTCTTTCTCTTTGACGTCTCGAGCTCCTCCCCTCCCCTTCTCGCCTCTCTCGAGCTCCTCCCCTCCCCTTCTCTGCCTCTCTCGTGCTCCTCCGCTTCTCCCTCTCTGTACCTTCTTCCCCTCTTCCCTCCTCCTATCTTTGTATTACTCCCCTTTTCTCCTCTCCCGATCTGCTTTGCTCTGGGTTGTCTGCTGAGAGAAATGGCGAAAGGGCAAAAGAAATGGCGATAGGGTCTGGTCTGCCTTTCTATACGAAAGAAATGGCGATAGGACGACCTGGTAGACCGTACGGCCCCAACGGTTGAGCGACACGTGTACTACTCGCTGAAGCGTTGGACGACCTGGCAGACCGTACAACCCCAACGGTTGAGCGACACGTGTACTACTCGCTGAAGCGTTGGACGACCTGGCAGACCGTACTAGCCTACTGGTTGGTAGTCGCTGAACCGTTCGACGACTTCATGCAGCGACATGACCCGGCGAGTCAGCTTTGCGCAGCGACGTGACCCGGTGAGTCAGCTTTGCACAGCGACGTGAGCGTATAAAATTAATCTGCGAATACGAAATAGAACAATGCTGGAGGGAACACATACACAACCATGTCGTAGTAACTACGAAGTACAATATGTAAACACATAATACAAGTTACAGAAAATGCTAGAGGGAGTGCATGCAGAACCACGTCATCGTAATCAGGAACCATACTAGGTAAACAAATAATACAAGTACACATAGCAAAACGAATACCCCCTACTGGCCACCCGCTACGCCACCCGCAGCGCCTCCTCCGTCGTCGCCACGTCCCACACCCGGTCCGCGGCCACCTGTATGCCCCCTCTTGGGCTTCCAACGCTGGGTGCAGGCCGGGCCTGCATAAGCAAAGGCGCCGAGGAGGCCCTGCGTCTGTGCTCCCAAGGGGGTGGACTCCACCGGTGTCGGCGTGACCACTTGGGGTCCGCTAAGCTGCGACCTGGAAAGAACCTCCACGGGTGCGGGCTCAGCTGCTCCCCTGACATCCCCAGGTGGCTCAGCGAAGTAGGCGTCCACGTCGACGTGCGGGGAGAGCGAAAGTCCCGCGTCTGAACCTGGAAACTTGCATGACAAATAATGTTAATCTGTACAATACATCGATGATCATAAACATGAAGAGAGGAAACGTACCTGAGTCGGGGGCTATGCGTGAGAAAAAGTCATAGCCTCCGTACTGACCATACGAGTCTGGGAAGACTGGATACTGCAAAGACGACGGGGGCGGCGGCTGTAGCGGTGCATACCCACATGCCCATCTGGATGATCCAGGCTGCCAAGGAGCAGGCGCAGGCGGGGCACGGGGATGTGCACCTCCTGAGCCTTCTGACTGGGCTGTAGGACATGTCGGCCTCGGAGTATGTGCCGACGTGGCCACCTCTTGGACTGTCCTACACGACGTAAGCGAAACGGCATGCCTAGTCGCATTGCAGGCCCGACGGACAAACTGGAATAGCTCATCGTGCGTCACCTCATCCCCAATGGCAGCCCTGTCCAGGATCGACTGCTTGTCGGTGGCAATGCCTACGGTGATGTCCATCTGCAAGGAGAAAATGGAAGCATGAACCTATAATCGAGGTAACCGTACTCAAACATTTCAAAAAACGATGATAGTACGTACCGCAACGTGCAAGTTCCACGCAAAGTGTAGAGGGTGCGAATCGGTCGGGGCTGGTACGCGATCGAGGGGAGGGTCGACGACATGCACCAGTCTGGTGCATGTCCGCGGGCGTACCAGCGGAGGTACTCGTCGTACGAGGTGGGGTCGTACGGGGCATCCTCCTGCACCAAGTCCTCGTGGGCATTCGCCCATTGCGTCACCCACGACTCCATCTTCGTCGGCCACTGTGTCCTGGTGCCACCCCTCCTACTATGCCTGCAAAATGGATCACTGCAATCACAAGCCGTCGTAGCATAACTGCCGAAAACATAGTCTAGTATATCATGTGTGCAACTCACGTGTGGTCAAAGTCAGGCACTCTCGTCCCGACGGGAACTGGAACAACCTGGCAGAGGCCGAACTGGCGCATCACCCTGTGCACCGCATAGTCCTCGACGAAGACGTCGAAGACGAGCTTCCTCTGCGTCCGCCAGTACGCCCAGTCACGCAAGCAGAGCGAGGATAGCCCCGCAGGAGCACGCTGCTCTGTCTCCTGATCAGAGTACGGTTCCCAGCGCACGTCGTCAGCGGTGAGGCGGTCCAGCTGCTCCACAAAGTGCTCGTATACACGTGTGACCTGCATGTGTGCGTACTGTGCCTGCAAGCCAGAACAATAGTTATAAAGGATGACCTGTAATACATATAGTGAAGATGTAGGAGAGTACGTACTCATCTATGGCACCAAAGGGACCCTACGGTCGACCGGTCGACCGCGTCCCCATGGTACATGTTCACGCCGTACGAACTGGTGTCAACCAGCATGGGCCATTCTAGAGAGAAGCACTCGAACGACTACAGCTGCAGCAGGAGGGGGCAACCTGTCAAGATAGATGACGGCCTCATCCTACAGCACGCATCGCACATTCCGCAGTACATCGCGGCAAGTACGGCTGATCCCCAGCTGATCTGCAGCTCCTCGCCGTCGGCGATGGCCCTCACGTAGCCCACGAGGCAAGCGTCGATGGAGTCACCGTGGCTGTTGGTAAACATGACCCAGCCGAACAGCCACATTAGGTACGCCTAGAGGTGCCGCGACACCTGCTCGGCAGTCGGCTGTGGTACCATCCGCTCGACCTACGCACAAACGAATAATTAATACGTCTATCATACAGCTAGGATAGTGCATCTCTAAACATATAAAATATGTATCATACGTACCCAGAACTGCGAAAGCCACCGCAGGGGTGGGCCATGCCGCTGTCGCACCGAGAAGTCGACGTACGCTGGCGCGACATCCACCCCAAGAACACCCTGAAACCTGCCCAACAGGGCGTCGCGCTAGTTCACAGGCGCGTCTGGCGGGAATGTCGCTGCTCCGGCGATAGGCAGGCCGAGCAGCATCGCGACATCCTGCAGAGTAGGGGCCATCTCCCCGAATGGGAGGTGAAAGGTGTGCGTCTCGGGCCGCCACCGGTCCACTAGGGCTGTTAGGAGCAACCGGTCGAACGGGAACCGTCGCGACCGCTCCGAACCGGCCTGGACCGCCCGTCGTCCTCGACAGAGCGCCATCCTTTTCGGTGGCCTCCACCATCCGCGCGAGAGGTAGAAGGCCGACACG
Organism: Ampelocalamus luodianensis; assembly: GCA_036346255.1. Taxonomy (NCBI): domain Eukaryota; kingdom Viridiplantae; phylum Streptophyta; class Magnoliopsida; order Poales; family Poaceae; genus Ampelocalamus; species Ampelocalamus luodianensis. Next base: position 65,475,974 of record CM070628.1, read on the forward strand.
ACTCAGCCTATAAAGCACAAAGAAGTAAGTACATAGCGAGCATATCACACAAAACAAGTGGCACAGCTCGCGGACAAACCTCTCTACCCAGCGTGGGTCTAGTCTCCAAGCCCGTCGGGGTGTCCATGTACAAACCACCACCAAGTCAGTCGCGTCGTCCCCGTGACCAGGAGGTGGGACACGACGGCTCGCGTAGTGCTGCGCATCGACCAACTGGTCCAACAGGCTGAAATGCCAGTCCTAACCACCAGGGTCGTGAGTCATACCTGCGAATTTAGAAATTAAAACCATTAATACATATACAATGGCAAATAAAACATGAATACTATGCTGAAACACAGTGCTAATACATATACAATTTCATGAAACCTTAGTGGTAAACACGTACTTGTAATATTAAAAACATCGTCATTACCATGTATATTTGTAATCGGTGAAGCTTTATGGAAAAGATTTCAAATTTTCACATATTTAAGAATCCTACGGGTTCGGAATCATATATCTGTGCTTTTTGTCTTAGTATTTCATAATGGGTGACGACGTTAACACCTGCACCGGCCGTTATGCATTGCAAAATATTAAAAACATCATTGTTACCATGCATATTTGTAATGGGTGAAGCTATATGGAATTTTTTTAAAAAAAAATTCACATATTTCAGAATCCTACAGGTTCGGTACCATGTATCTGTGCTTTTTGTCTTACTATTTCATAATTCCTTAATCCAACCAAAATTATAAAGTTATTTCTATCATTTTTTTATTGTGCAAATAAATACATATATTTAACATTCCATAAAGCACGGGTTATCGACATGTTTTTATAATACAAAAATAACATGTTATCATTCATCATGCCGGACGAAATTAGCGCAGCTCACGGAATAGTACAATTAAATTTATTTTCACGGACTAATTTTTTCTCTATACAAACTACTAAACTAATTGTATTAATCATGCTATCCCTAAATATGTGCTAACAATATGTTACTCAACATGATGTTGCTTGCTAACCTACAATGGTTACTAATTAATCGTGCTATCTCTAAATATTTGCTAATAATCTATCACGATATATGACGTTGATTGCTACCCTACCGTGGTTTAAAGAATATACTTGTACAAAAATATACTACAAAATCACCGGTGTGGTCGTCGATGCAAAGCGAACTCTTTTCTCCTCGTCCTCCCCTCCTCCTCTTCTTCTTCCTCTCCTCCTCTTCTTCTTCTTCTTCTTCCCCTCCTCTTTTCTCCTCTCCTTCTGCTCTCTTTCTTTTCTTTTGCTCTGGCGTCGTCTCGCTCGACCGAATGGCGACTGTTCGGCCGCGCGCTGGTTTTAAAGCCACCCGAAGTCGCCATACGATTGGGCGACTTGGGCCCACGTGAAACATAGTCGCCACACGGTTTGGCGACTAGGGTCAGATCGCCAAACTGTATGGCGACAATGCCTCGAAGGGTGAAATCGTCGTTTCGTTGACCGATTCGCACTTGTGTCGCACTCTGGTTGGGCGACTATACCAAGTCGCCCAACCATACGGCGACACGAGGTTATTTATGTAAAAAAAATTAAGTGGTTTTATTTCTGTAATTCCGAATAAAAAAAGGTTATTTCGAAAAAAATCCTCCAACATGCAACTTGTTCATAAAATAAAAATTTATTATATTACGAAAATATTTTTCATGACAAATCTAATGATACCATTTTCACATGACCAATACAAATAGTTTTTATATTTTAGTGGATCCTTTTGTAGTATTTTATCGGCCTCGATGTTTAAAGAAAAGACCGAATTTGTAAGCTAGATGTCGTACTATAAGAGGGATCATGGCTAGTAGTTTGAGGAGATACTTTTGTGCCATCTTGATCAACTAGGAGTCATGCATTGCATCTTGAATAGCTTCTAAAAAACTTCAGTGGATATCGGTATGACCGCAAGTGATAAGCGGTACTAGCGCAGGTTAGTAGTACCGAAATCTAGTTAACGGTACGTTTTTTCAAGAGAGCTTGTTTTGGCGAGTTTTGATCCTCTGTCTTTTTCGGTATGACCGCATTTCTTAAACGGTACTACTGCAGTGCGGTAGGAACGAAGTTTACATGACGGTACGATATTTCTAGAGAGGGTGTTTTATGTGTTTTTCATCATCTGGAAATCGGTAGTTCCGTTCTAACCGAACGGTACTACCATTGTGCGGTAGTACCAGTTTTTAGTTGGCGGTAGTACCATAACTTTTTATAATGGCTAATTCAGAGCATTAAATGCAATAGTTCTATCCGTTGATCATGAAGAGCGGTAGTACCGGATTTGTTCAGTGGAACTACTACAAATGCTGATTTTTCAGGGATTTATTCCAAACGACTAGTTTTGTGGTTGGGGCTATAAATACACCCCCACCTGCAACAAGCTCAGAACCATTGACCATATTGAATACTCTTGAGACTTTGGTGCACTCTCTTCTACTCATTTGCATTCAATTCATATTTTGAGGTAGTTGGGAGCATTCAAGTGCATTGCATCATTAGTTGAGCATTTTGGCACTTAATAATGTTCAAGCAAGCGCTGCAATTTGTTACTCTTAGTTCTTGCTGGCACCTAGACAGCTTGAAGAAGATTTGCGCGGTGATCTCTTCAAGAAGCTTGTGAAGTGACCCGACAAGGAATTGTGAAGTGGTTGTGTGCTCACCATCTCCGGAGAAGAGGAAGGTCAACGATAGTGATCGAGGGAAGTGCTTGTGTGGAGCCGACTTGATTTGTTCAAGTTTTCTCAACGTGGACTAGTGAAGACCGGCAAGTCTTCGATACCACGGAAAAAACATCAAGTGTCTACATTGTGGTTTTTCCTCTCTTGTATTTATGTTTGAGCATTTATATTTCTAGCTCCTACTTGTGTACAATTCTTGCTAGAATTGTTTTAGTATAATCTTGAGTTGTCTTAGCAAATATTGATCATAGGCATTAAACTTGTGCTAGTATTTCCTTGTTAGATCACAATAGTTAAAATTGTCAATTAGAGCACAAGAATATTTATAATCTCCTATTCACCCCACCTCTAGTCGGTCATCTTTGATCCTACAAGTGGTATCAGAGCTTGACCTCTCTATTTTTAGACTTAACCATCTAGGAGAGAAAGAATGGCTAGTGAGGGAATGTCAATAGGCAATGCACATTTATTTCTTGGATCAAATTATGCTTATTGGAAAATGAGAATATCCATTTATTTAAAGTCCATGAGCCTAAGCATATAGAGAATTGTTAGTGAAGGTTTCGTTATGGCACTCGATCCTACACATCCTATTGATCTTGAGGGACAAAACTCCCACCTCAATGCTCAAGCGATGAACGCTCTCTTTGGAGCTTTGAATGCGGATGAGTTCAATCGAGTGAGCAACCTTCAAACCGCTCATGAGATATAGACTATGCTCTCTAAAATTCATGAGGGCACATACACGATCAAAGAAGCCAAATTGCATAGGTCTCGATTAAGTGTGAGATATTTACAATGTTGCCTCATGAAAATATCACCGAGATGTATTCTCGTCTTAACAACATTGTAAATGAGCTCAAAGGTCTAGGTACTAGCCTTCTTGATGTTGATATTGTGAGAAAAATGCTTAGAGCTCTATCGGATAACTACGAGACATTGGTGACTTTATTCCTTAACTCTCCCGAGTTGCCAAGAATGACGCTAACCAGACTACAAAAAAGGTAATACTGGATGTCTCATCACAGACAGTTGATCAAAATCGTCTGTATTACATGCAATCACAGACGATTTTATTTTAGAGACCGTCTGTGTTACTAGCTGCGCTAAAAACGGTTGACCAAAACCGTCTGTATTACATGCAATCACAGACGTTTTTGTTTTAGAGACTGTCCTGTGTTACTAGCTGCGCTAAAAATTGTCTGTGAAGAGATAATATCACAGACAGTTCCTGTTGAAAACCGTCTGTGAAGTATCACAGATGGTTACCAAATATCACAGACGGTTCTTGTTCAGAACAGTCTGTGATACTTCACAGACGGTTTTCAACATGAACCGTCATTGATAATGCTACTTCGGCTCCCTGACGAGTCTCTTCGTCGTCGTCGTCGCTGATGAGTCTCTTTGTCGCATCAATGCCGCTTCGTCTCCCCGATGAGTCTCTTCATCTCACACATCGAATTTATTTCTTGTTTTTGTAAAAAGGATCATCTGTCATCAAAGATGATCATCCCCACATCACTCTATACTCGAAAGCAGAAATGGCTCCCTCTTCTATTTCCTTTGTCGCCGACATTGATGGCCTACCTGGCCATACTATACGAGCACATCTCCGGCCGTACGCTGGCGGATGCTGTGGAAGGACACTGTGTCAACAATGTCCTCACTCCTCTGTCCAAGGATTTGCCGAAGCAGGTGACGGCCACTTTCCGCCATCTTGACATCCTTCTCCACTGCGTCTTCCGGGTGATCTCCCACTTCCAGCGAGTGAACCTCGTCATCGACGTGGTCCTCCACAACGACGTTGCACGTCTTTAGGAGCCTTGCCGTCGCTTGGACTGCTAAATTGAGGCGGCGGATCCGAGATCAGCAAGGAAAGAGATCCTATGGGCTCAATTATTCTTGATTCAACAGTTAGGGGGTCTTCGAGAGACACTCGAATGAACGCGTCAGTGGGTAGATGCATTTCGTACTTCGTCCGCTGATGATCCCGAACCGTCCAATGCTAACGACGTCGCCTACGATGTTTTGAAGACGGAGATAGCATGCTACGTCCGCCACTAGGAGAACTTAAATTATTTAGGTTTCTACTTTTTATCTTTGTAAGAAGCAAAAAATTATTGAATTTGTATTTACTGTCTTCTATATATGTAAATGGTCTCGGTATAATGACATGACAACATTACTGACCGGTGAAAAACAAATAATACATGTTTATGTGTCATGTTCTGAATTGAATTTGCTATCACAAATGGTTATTTACTGGAACCGTCTGTGATGTGTATTTATCACAGATGGTTCTAATTTAGAACCGTCTGTAATAATTACGTGTCACAGACAGTTTGTAGTTGGAACCGTCTATGATATGTTCAATGCTTCGGCTCCCGCGTGAAGCGTCTCTTCGTTTCGCGCACTAACATTACGATGCATGTCTTTGTCGCCGGCTTCGGTTGGAAGTTACTCCATGTTTTAGAAGAATGATCATCAGCCAACGAAAGATGAATCCCGCCACATCGCTCTACTCACGGTACCATTGAATACGTACGTAGCGATCACCATGGTGAGCATGCGGAGCATGGCGGCGAGGACCAAGGTGAGGAGGTCAGCGATCGCCTTCTCTCTTCCTCACGATGTTGTCATCGACATCGTCGGCTGTATGGCCGCGAGCTCTCCTCAGCCCATGGCTGAACTCTACAACCTACGAACCACGTACGCATGTATTTATTCTGACATCCTGAATTTTGTATATATATACGTATATTGGAGTTGCAAGGCCATGTACAAGGCATCCAAGGAGGGCGCCGTGGGGAGACGCGTGGCGCTAGAACGGGAGGAGGTGATAAAGTACCTAGACAATGAACTCTACCACACCGTCGTGAACCACCTGGCCGGCGCCGGCAACTCGGAGGCATGCTTCATCGTTGGCCTCACGCTTGTCTTCGCGCCCCAAGATTCGCACCCCAAGACTTACAGCGTGGCCTCGTGTGCCTCGAACGGGCAGCCATCGCCGGCCACAAGGCCGCGGCCTACGTGCTCGGCCTCTTCCTCTACACGACTGGTGAGGCGCACAACGTTGGGAAGTACTACATCAACCAGGTCGAGGGCGAGCCAGCCGACAGTGGATGTGAGACGGCTAAGAGGACCAACCGGGAGTGCAAGCGGTGCCGGAGGCTCGCTGCGGACGCGGTCCAAGAGGCATGGTGAAAGAGGATGGCTGGGCCGCTGGGCCGGGTGTGGGCACTGTCGGAGGATGACCACCAGTGTACGAGCACCAACTGTAGTGTGACGGAAGGGTGGGACGACTATGTCATCTTCTACAGCGACGACTGTAGGATTAGGCATGAGTATGCCAAGTTCTTTGCACAGGTGTTGAACTACTTGCCGTAAAATTAGTTGTTTTAGATGTAGTTTTAGCAAATTTTTAGATATAATTGTAAGAAGCGAGTGACCACGCTGTTTAGTCATATGTAAATTCAAAAAAACTAGTTTAGAGGTGGACTTACTATTATATGAGACCATATCACGAACGGTTCCATTATGGAACCGTCTGTGATAAGTCTCACTAACGGTTCCATAATAGAACCGTTTGTGATATCCCTTTATTAGTAGGAGCTTGTTAGGGTTTGCACACTACTCGTCACTCCCCAGTGCCCTTACTCTCCACCATTCCCCTCCCCACCGAGTGCCCCTGACCTCGACGACGCCGCCCCCGACATCGACGACGCCGCCCGAGTCGCGCCTTCTCCCGACCCCATCGTCGACGCCGCCCTTCTTCCCGTCGCCGCCGGTTGTGACACCATGGTTCACTACACAAGACACTCTTACGATAAGAGTGTCTTGTGTAGTGTCACCGTCGTGCCACAACTACGGTGACGCTGCCGCCGCCACTGGTCCAATCGACCTCCCCGTCCATTCTCTTCTCTTTTGAGTTTGCATTGGAGGGATTTGTTTTGATGCCATTGGAGGTAGAAATTTAGTCGGCCTTGGATTGATCCTAGTGAGAGAACGAGACTTGCAATTTTGATTTTTTTTTTGCTCTGTTGGTGCTTCACGAAGTATTTGTTTCAGGTTCTTGTGCGGCATGCTCCCTGCTTCCTCATCTTCACCCTTGATGTGACCCGTGGGTGGAGTTCGGCACTGTATCTCCGTTGACCTCGTCCTTCACCGTGCCACGATGGGGTGCTAGGTTTTCTGGAACAGCGCTTCTCAGTGTGCCTTGTCAATTGTTCTTCTAGGTAGCTTTGAGTTCTACCGACTCTGTGAGTATTTTTTTACATTGCTCAGTTCGATTGATCCTTTGCATTTGTGTTGTACTAGTAGTTCTTTCTTTCAGTGATAGTTAGACTCTAGTACTGGGAGAAGTGCAAAGTGTTAACAGTGGGTTTGCAATTAGCTCAATGATGTTTGCCTTTCATGAAATTGAATGATAATTAGAATCAGACTTGAGTTGTAGATTATTTTGCTTACTCCTGTTGTTGGTATTCTATAAGGATTGTATTTGTTAGTGTTGATATCCAGTAAAGTTCAGATAGATTTGGTATTGTCTATTTTTAAACCGTGTTGATAATATGCTTTAGACTGTCTTCATTATTGATGTTGGTAGTCATGTACTCTGTTAGATGATCATTTCCTGTATGTCGAATAATCTAGAGTGATATCTCTTTTACACTGTTGAATAAATTCTATTCTGTTGACTAGATAGTTTATTTGTCTATTCTGTAACTGTTAAAATAGTTCAGTAGAACATTAGTTCTTTAAGCTCATAGTCTGATTAGGATTATCATATTCAATTGATGATGAAAATTGGCTTGAAGGCTATGTTCTATGCAACTAGTCTACTGAGAGCACTTGAACATCTTAACTATTTGAGCTTTATGCTGGATAGTGTTCTCCTGATATTTGTGTTGAGCATATTATTGTCTTTAGATGGCTTGGAAGAATTTCATGAATTCATGTTATTGTGGTCCTTTAATACATATTGGTATTATGCCTTTTTTTGTTATTATTGCTGGGTTTAATCCTGAAAGTTTGCTAAAACTGCTTTTTATGCAACAACCTATTCCATTCCAAAACAAGACCAAATTAGTATACATGTGGTATATGTTGTGCATATTATTCACTTTAAATGACTTGAAGAAATTACATGTGGTATATGTTGTGCATATTATTCATTTTAAATGACTTGGAGAAATTTCTCTAACTCTCCGCCCTCCCTCAAGCCTGATCGTCGCCTGATCTCTTCTCTATAAAATCTCCAAGCAGTGGCTGCTTGTGCCTTTAAACCGGTGTGTGTGTGTGTGTGTGTGTGTGTGTGTGTGTGTGTGTGTGTGTGTGTGTGTGTGTGTGTGTAGTTCTTAGTCCCTTGTTAGCTAATTCGAGGCCTAGATTCAGCTAGCTAGCTCACTCCTTTGGCGTTCATCCTAAACATGCAGGTGAACCACAGCATACTTCATCGAACATGACACACTGGAGTGTGCGATTTGCTTCATGCCAATCCTCCAAGTGCTTGTAGAATCCTCCTAAACCACGGCCTTAGAAGTAATAGCAGTAGAACTGAAGCCTGCAAGTTCAAGAAGCATAGTTGTCAGGAGAGCGCATGGACATCCAATTACCTGGATGTCGTCGATAGGTAATTGGACGTCGCTATGTTCCGAAAGTGGCGTGGATGCGCAGGTACTCCGACTGGGAAGTGTCATCATGTATCAGCAACCAACCATTCCTTGATGTCAAATTCTACGGTGAGGCCATCCTTACATATAAACCATAACTCAATTAGTTTCTTGGTGTTCTTGTTGGGTTTAAAGACAATTACATGCTTGTAATTAACAACTTCAACTTCAGTTCTACTTCTATTACTTCAGAGGTCGTGGTTTAGGAGGATTCTACAAGCACTTGGAGGATTGTCATGAAGCAAATCACACACTCCGGTGTGTCATGTTCGATGAAGTATGTCGTGGTTCACCTGCATGTTTAGGATGAACGCCCAAGGAGCGAGCAAGCTAGCTGAATCTAGGCCTCAAGTTAGCTAATAAGGGACTACAAACTATATATATATATATATATATATATATATATATGAAGCCAGTTTTAAAGGCACAAGCAGCCACTGCTTGGAGACTTTATAGAGAAGAGATTATCACAGACGATTTCATCTACAAACCATCTGTGATACATCAGCTATCACAGACGGTTGCATCTATAAACCGTCTGTGATACATCAGCTATCATAGACGGTTTGTAGATCACAGACGGTTTTGAGTTAATAACCGTCTGTGATAGTATGCATCACAGACGGTTCGAAAACCGTCTGTGATGACCTCATATCATTACTGACCCATAAACTCAGACGGCTCAGGAAACTATCTCTGATGATGTTTTTGAACTGTCCGTGATTACCTTTTCTGTAGTAGTGTGTCTACCTCCTTTCTAGGGTTTTAAGTCCAATGTGTATGATTTAGTCAATTACTTTTGGGCAAAATGCTTAGAACTAGTATTTTACGTCTATTCCATGATTTAATTCATGTCAAATACTTGTTTAATGCGAAATCAACCAAATTCCCTAAAGAGTTTCTATGAATGTGGTACTACCGCTAAAGAACTATGGTACCACCATTTGTCAGAAACACCGGTATTCGTTTATGGTACTACCGCTCCAGCAGAACAAAAATTGATTCTATCTTATTGTTTTACTTAATCCTATCCAACCTTGTTCTAATTGTTGTATCTTATCTTAGCAACTATGCCTCGTAATTCTAGTCCCTTTTCCTCAAAAGGAAAAGAAAAGGTTCAATATTCATCAGAAGATGACTTTAAAGAAGAACCAACTGACAATGACACCAGTGATGAAGACTATCTGCTAAACAATGCCCTGTTCTTCGTTGCTGATCCAAGGAAGATTAAATGAGAAACTTATACTACCTCCGTTTTTTAATATTTGACGCCAGCTAGCTTCAATCCTGCTTGGCCAATGTCATTTAAACAAATACGGAGGGAGTACTACAATGAGATATGCAAATCAATTTCTTCTAACCCAAAGAATGCAGTAGATCCCCACTTTCGCACCAAGTTCCAAGAAAATGTTTTCTGTCACATCTATCGTCCAAAAGGTTTTGCACATCACCAGTTTGTGACTTGGGATCATCTGACTCAGAATCCTTACTTCAATGGACTTCACTACTTCTTCCACAGAGTCAAACTGGACAATTTTGTGACCTTGAAGTGTGACTATGATGCTAGGACTATCAAGCAGTTTTACACCACGGTTCACATTTCTCCTGAGAATGATTCTCTCACATGGATGACTGCATCTCTGCAACTAAGTGCTTCAAAGGAATAATGTCATGAATCTTGGCGTATTCCTCAACTTCAACAAGGCTCAGTGGCAATGCAAGTGCATCTGGAAGAACCTTGGGATTTGAATGATATTGATGAGCTATATGATGACACACAACCTTTTGTGCGTGGAAAGGCTGCTGGATTGCTACCCTTGCCAAACATCATAAACAAAATTATGAGAAAGATCTTCTATCTCATAGTAGGCAAAAATAATGATGTTAATCCTAGGGTTTGGAACATTATCTGGCACATCCTAAAGGGTACTAAGTTTGACATTGTTAATTTTATCTTAATAGAGATTGATTTCCAAAAGGGTGATACAGAGGGTAATATCTTTTATGCTCCTTACATAATGAAGCTGATAAAGGATAAGTTTGGTTTTTATCTTGAAAGTGACACAGCACATACGAAGTTCAAACCAAGCATCAACCCTCCATTTGAATGATTTCTTTTGGTACTTGATGCCAAAGGGGGAGAGATTGGAGGAAAGACTGAAAGATTAGGGGGGGTCAAGAAGATCAAGTCAAGATTCTCAAGATTAAGAACTATCTTATTATATATCTTATATTATCTATGTTGGAACTATGTGTTTATGTAATGACTTTGAAGTACTTGGATGTTTGCTTATAATAGTTTAGTTCAACTTATGTTGCATCATGACTCATATGCTATGCTACATGATGTTTATTATCCTTGTCTATCAAAGTTTATGTGTTCAAGCATTTTCTTAATTGTTATTCCCTTTATGCTTGAATAATTCATATGTTCCTCATTTTCAATAAATAAAGGAAACTCCGCTGAAATTTCTAAAATTCACAAATGTGCATGGCAATCACTTCTTAAATCTATATGCACATCTTTAGGGGGAGTTTTGTTTATTTGTTGATTGACTTTGAATGCAACTAATTCTTCATCTCTTTTGAACTCATTTTTAAGAATTATCTACTCCATTCAGAAGTCAAAACAAGAACATACAACTTGGTGCATATTCAAAATCATTCAAATCACTCATATTGATTAGGTTGTCATCAATTACCAAAAAAAGGGAAGATTGAAAGCATCTAGACCCCTATAAATGATTTTGGTAACTAATGACACAAATGTTTTTGGGACTAACATGTGTGCTTAGTTGTTTTAAAGATTTAGGCGTGTTTGGCATGGCTCCACTCCAAAACTCTAGGGGGGGAGCTGCCCAAAACCAGCCAAACACCAAAACTCCATAAATTGATCGAGCAACTGCTCTTCGTGGAGTAGAGCTCTAGTTCATTTTGGTGGAGCACCTCTTTTCCCACTCCAGGAATCCTCGAAATGAACCTAGACACGGAGTTTCAAGGTAATTACCCACCTTTGCCACTGGTTATAGAGAAAAAAATGTTTGATCTATTCCTCCGAACGACTCGACTCGTTCGTCGTTCTTCCCCGCGGTTGCCGCCGCCTCCCCACCGAGCGCCGCGCTTCCCTCCCACCGGCGCGCGGCCCAGCGCCCCCACCCCGCGCTGCGCGGTGCGCCGCCGTTCCCCATCACCGCCGAGCTACCTCGTCTCGCGCCACGGATCTGTACTCCGGCGCAAGAAGAACCCTCGCCCGCCTCTGCGCGGTGGTGGTCGCCGATCGCTTGCTTCTTCCTCCCGTCCGGTGCCGGCTGAGTCTGTGTAAGGGCGTGTGAGGACCCAACTTATTTGGTTTGTAGTGCTTAACCAACCACCTGGTCCTAGCATCACAAATCAAATAAATCGATCTCGAGATATGTATACTTCCTGTAATAAGATACACACTCACAACAAAAGTATGCATCAACTCCATTCCAAACATAGAGTCCAAACATCACACTACAAACGGAAGATAAACAAATAGTAACAATATTATGTATATAGGCCGACTGTGCCACAAGATACACAAATAGACAACAACGATAAATGAAGCAAAAGTGCCATAAGATGGCTATAAACAAAGCCAATCGGTGTGCCTCCAACCCACAAGGCATCCGACCGACCGCCAAGACTAGTCGTCACCCACGGCGACAAAGACACTCACGTAAGTGAGGCCCCGAGGCTCACCTTCTTCCTCTCGCAACAAAACATTAAGCAAAGCACCGAGTACAAAGATTGTCTTTGTACCGCAAGATCGACGTGTGAACTAGCGGCACTGCTCATATGCTACATGCAGGCTTGTCTAGTGGAGGCCATATGTTTTATTTGCATAAAGCCAATTTTCATTTGCCATAAGGTAATACAGCTTTAAAGGCAAGTTTGCAATTCATTTTTAAGATTGAAATAACAAGAAGGATAATAATAACAAAAGCGAAAGATAAACAACCTAGAAGTGACTATCCCAATAGTCACCACAACAATAGCACGAATCCCGCATTCGCATCACCCATCAAGTTTTAATTTAAATGTTGGAGTCTAGTTCTTGGGGCGATCCCAGCGTGTCCATAACCTAGACGAGGCTATTCGAATAGTTTTAAACCCCGCAGGTGTACCAATGTACCACACTTCGCATCGCTTTAAGCCAAAGCACACTCAAGGTATGCAACACAGCTAAGTCCTACGAGACTGTTTCCAATATTGTGTATCAACCCGAGCCGTCAGATGGGTAGAAACACCATACGCTACATGGTAAAGCCGAAAGACAACTACCCACTCGTGATAAAGCTTTTTGGACAACTACCATGCTCCCACCTCCATCCCTCCCGCGACCTCCCGCGACCCGAGCCAATACACGCCAAAGTACTAGGTCAAGAGAGGTCCCATATACTCTAGTGTGGTTAGCACGCAAAATGCTCAAGACGGCATGCAAGTAACTCGGTCCTTAATTGACTCTGCACCTTTCCAACACACCCAACAGATCACACCAGCCTTACCATTGTGCCCAAGTCTAAACCATTTTTGTTTTCATTTTTAGTTTTGCAGATAAATGTAGAAATGCTAAAACATAAAGTTATAGTAAATTTTAGGTGATCAAGGTTACCGACTAAAGTCGATAACCGCCCGCTTCTACCGATACTAAGCATGTCTAAGCAAGTTGACCCGAATCTACTAAGTGACAAGAGATCATCCAATGATCTCTAATCACAAAGAAATAACTTAGGCTCGTAGTAGAGATCCATATTTTGTCTACAGGATATGCAACACGGATTTAACTAACCATTTTAACACAAATTACGCGATGCATACATACAATTGAAACAAAATATTAAACTTTAAAATACTGGGATTAATCATGATCAAATCGCTTGCTCGGCCGCCGTTGCTCAATAAGTAAGTGAGGATCGCCCTCGTGGTTGCCGCAAATATCGCTTCTAACGATCGAACACAACAAAGAAATAAGGACGAATAACACCGACAAAACTTAAGCATACAACAACATCAACTCATGCCAAAATTCACACAGCAGCCTAAACAAGATATAACAAAATTTAGAAACAGAGAACAAATCATTTTAAGATGCTAATAATTTTCTATGAATTTTCTAAGCTAAAAATACAACATGCCACTAGTTAGTTACTTAACAACTTTTCATAAATGTAAACAGTGTATAAAACCTATCCTAACAGTTAGCATACTGAAAATGAAATTTACAAAACTGGTTCATTGAATTTGGACAATTATTGGAAAAGATATGCATTTTCTAATTTAGAAGATACATAAGACATCATTTTATTAGATAACAGATTTTTGCTACAGAGACATGGATGAAACTAATTTTAGTAAGTAATACATTTAAAATGAAAAATAACAGACTGGTTTCATGCAATTTGGATAAAAATTGAATTAGTTATGCATTTTACAAGTTTAAACGATTTAACGAGGCAAATGTAAAAGCATTTCGTAAATACTAAAGCATTTATACCCTTTCCTACCGATACCAACTAACCCTGACATCGACAAGCGGGCCCGCGAAAGTGCTCGACTGAATAGCCCGCGACGCCGAAGCGACGCCGAAGGCGTATTCTAAGAATACGCTTTGACATATCAACGCGCAAACTTAACCTACTCACAAAGAAATACGTTTCCCAACAGAGAAAACGCATTATCGCTACACAACTAACAATCGACAAAGATGGGCCCACATGGCGCTGACCCGCAGAACAAATAACGATTGGATTAAACGATTTCTAAACGTGATTACCAGAGAGGGCCCACAAATCGAGACTCAAAGAAGACATGATTAGAGTTAAACTAATCTTCACCGGCGGTTCACTGGCGAGCAAGCACCGCACGCGGTGGCGCGCGCAGTGATCTAGCAAACCAGTGAGTTTCAAGACGAGTGAGTGGTACCTTCGGGTTCGCAGGACCTCGCGAACTCGATGACGGTGACGCGAGTCACGGAAATGCCGCGCGAGTCGGCGGCGAACGAGGCGAGAAGAAGATGCGCCTCCGCGAGAAGACGCTACGCTTCGAAGACTCCGAAGGTGCGCCACAGCCCGCTTTGATCCTGTGGAACAATAAGCACAAGATGATGGCGACGAAGGAGGTCCGAGACGGCCGGAATCACCACGGCGTAAACATCGAGCTCGAGAAAATCGGTCGCACGCTTCCACGATGCACCAAAGACGTAAACGAACCCACCGTGAGCATCGCGGAGCATTGCGATCAAGTGGAACCAAACGCCGAGGCTTGAGACTCACCGTAACGCTAGCAAGCTCGGGGCCGCCGATCGCCGGAGGCGAGACGACGATACCGCCCGGTGATCCACCGGACGCCAAGGACCCGAATAGGCAAATGGAGGCGCGAGGCGAGAGGAACACGACCGCGGCGGCCGCTCAAGGCGGCGCTCGTGAACGGCGCGCTACGCCGAAGTTCTTCTCCCACGAGAGGAAAATTTGGGCGAGAAGGTGAGAGAGCGAAGGAAACGGCGACCGAATGAGTGCGTGAGGTTATGAAGCTCGCGATGCTCTACTGACGCACACGAGGGCAAATAGGTGGCGCTGGCGAGGTACGTGGCAAGCATGCACGCACGCCGCGAGCTCCGGAGGTGCGGAGAAGACGAGGACGGTCGACAAGCGGGGACCACCGGGCCACCGATAGCAATAAGCGGTGCGAGCCGAGGTTCGACTCTATCGGAAAGATGCCGACCGCTGGATCCAAATGGACGGCCGAGATTGATGTATGCATTCTGACAGTCGATTGCGACGCAACGTGGATCGCTCGATTTGCATCGGACGGCCACGATCAATTGGACTCGCGCGTGCAGCTAGTTGACGCGACCGAGTCAAGTGGCGCTGGTCGGACTCGAGCCCGAGTTGGGTTCGCCCGAGGAACAAGATTTTTAGATTTTGATTTAAAAGACAGAGAAGGTTTGGGGAATTTTTAGAGGTAGACCCAGAGCTACAAAAATTTCTGAAATTTTTATGGTAGCTACTAGGGACAGAGGACAACCTTGTATAATTTTTCCAGAACTTTTATGCACTGCATTATTCTAGAGAAAATTCACAAGCTGCTGTACAGGAGTTTGACCAGATTTCAAACAGAGTTGACTTGGCCATTTGAAATAGCAAACAAAATCTAAAAATTGTGAAATAATTCAGGAGGTAGATAGGATGATCAAGATGCTAGGAAAATAGCTTCAGAGGATGATCACAAGTTTGAAGGCTAGAATTGATAATCAACAATTTCCAATCACAAGAATTAAATTCTACAAATTGAAATTGCTAGGAAAATTGTAGAAACTTTCAAATGATTTGAAGAGACAACAAAAGTTTTTATTTCTCCTCAAAATTTTACATTTGAAATACAAACCCTAAGTTAGGGTGTTACAAATCTCCTCTTACAGAATCTCGCCCGAGATTCTCGATCACTGGGAGAAGAAGGATGGGTAATCTGCCGAGACGATCCTCCCGCTCCCAAGTGGCTTCATCCTGAGTGGTTCGACCATCGAACTTTAAGGAACTTGATCACCCGGTTCCTTGTTCTGCGCTCGCTTCTTCGAGGATACGAACGGGCGCCACGATAAGACAGATCTTCCCGCACATCAATATTTTCCAAGGCGTTTCTCACCGAACACGGAGGCACTTCTTCAATTGACACATGGAAAACATCGCACCCTTCGAGTGTAGCTGCAACCCAACTTGTATGCAACAGCCCCACTTTCTTGATGATGCGATATGGCCCGACATATCGAGGAGCTAGCTTGCCCTTGACACCAAACGACGGTGTCCCTTGAGGTGAGACTTTGAGATACACAAAGTCATTACCGAAACTTAGCTCACGACGACGACGATCCGCATAGCTCTTTCGCTCGATGAGCTACGCGCAAGTGCTCACGAATCAATCGCACTTGACTTTCTCGCCTCATTGATCGAATCCGCCAAAGAACCGCTTTCACCGCCGACCAGTTCAACGGTGTTCAGCGCCGCCCATACAAAGCCTCAAACGGTGCCATACCAAGACTAGCCTCAAAGCTGTTGTTGTAGGAGAACTTCTGCAAGTGGTAGGCACTTCTCCCAATTCTTCCCATAGGAAAGAACACAAGCACGGAGCATATCTTCTAGAACTTGGTTGACTCGCCCGCCCGACCATCACCCGAGGATGATAGGTCGAGCCGAAAGAAAGACGGTACCCATGGCCTCCGCAGTCGTGCAAAATCGGAAGTGAAAAGAGAGCCACGATCCGACACTATCGCTCGTGGCACACCATGCGCATCACAATGCGGATATGTAAAGATCCGCTAGCCGATTCACATCAATCTTCGATCGACCGAAGGAAATGGGCCACCTTCACAATCGATCAATTATAACCCATAATGCATCCTTCCCAAGAAGTACGGTAGACCAAATGATGAAGTCCATACCAACGAATCCCATTTCCACTCGTATAGGCAAGGGCCGGAGAAGACTCGCTGACGTTGATGCTCGGCCTTGACACGACAAAGATATGTCACATCCGCCACTAAACCGCAATCTCGCTTCATGCGAGTCCACCGTAATCTTCGACGCAGATCTTGGTACATTTTAGTGGCCCCGGATGGATGGATAAAGGCGAATCATGGGCCTCCGAGGATCAAATCCCGCAACTCGGGATCTTTGGGACCACGAGACGCTGCCCAAACCATACAACACCGTGCTCATCCTCCGTGAAACACTTGGCCGATCCATTCTCGATGTTCTCGCTGATTTTACCCACACCATCATCTCGATTGTCGCACGCCTTGATTTGATCCACCAAGGTTGGTTGCACAATCGTGGCGTAAGGGAACCGTGCTCAACCAAACCCAAGTTGAGACGCTGAATTTCGCAAGAAGCGCAGTTGTCGCTCTTGGATCATCGAGTATTGCAATACACTTTTCGGCTAAGTGCATCAAGAACTACATTGGCCTTGCCAGATGATACGAATACCCATGTCATAATCTTTGATCAATTCTAGCCATCTCCTCCGCTCGAGGTTCAGATCCGCCGAGTGAATAAGTATTTCAAACTCTTGTGGTCGAATACACCTCACGCGTGTTACCGATCAAATAATGCCGCCAAATCTTGAGTGCATGAACCACCGCAGAAGCTCTAAATCATGGGTGGGATAGTTGAGCTCGTGAGGTCTCAATCGCTCGATGCATAGGCAATCGCTTGCCTTCCCGCATAAGAACACACCCAAGTCCCCGACGAGAGGCATCACAATAAATATCAAGCTCTTTATGATATCGTGAAGAGTGAGGATCGAGTCAAGTCAATCGCCGCTTGAGCTCCCGAAAGCTCTCATCACAAGCAGAGGACCATACAAACTTCTTGTCCTTCTTAAGCAATTCACCATCGGCTTTGCGATTTTGGAGAAGTTCTCGATAAAGCGCGATAGTAGCCCGCTAAACCAAGAAAACTCCGCACATCGCTGATCGACTTGGCCGCCCCAAGATAGAACATCGCCGACTTTTTGGGATCCACAAATATGCCTCCACTGAAAGAACATGGCCCAAGAATGCCACTTCCTTCAACGTAACTCACATTTGTTGAACTTTGCATATAGTCGATGTTCCTCAAGAACTTGCCCAAAACAATCTTCGATGCTCAAGATGCTCGCTTCATCTTGGAATAGATAAGAATGTCATCAATAAAAACCACCACAAATTTGTCCAAATACTCCATGAATACGGAATTCATAAGGTTCATGAACAACGCTGGAGCATTGGTCAAACTAAAAGACATGACGGTGTACTCGCATGCACTATAACGAGTAGTGAAGGTCGCTTTGAATATCTCACCGATCCGACTTGATGATAGCCCGACTCGCATCAATCTTGAGAACACCGAGCTCGCACAACCTGGTCAAAAGATCATCAATACGGGCGAGGATATTTGTTCTTCACCGTCACTTCATTGAGAGGACGTAGTCAACACACATGCGCAAAGTCTTGTCCTTCTTCTTCACAAAGATTACCTGACAACCCCAAGGAGATGAACTGGGACGGATGAAACCTTTGCTTGGAGCTCGCCAAGTCGCTTCTTCAATTCTTCTAGCTCATTGGGAGGCATCCGACACGGCGCTTCAAATCGGAGCGATCGGCAAAGAACTCGATGGCAAACTCGGATCTCGAACCGAGGCATCCTGCAAATCTTCGGAAAGACATCCCCAAAGTCGATACTATGGGAACATCCTCGACCGCAAGGTGGCCGCTTCTATTGCACATAGATGCGCCCCGGCCGCGCGAAAATCCGACCGCCGCCTCGGGGTCGTAAGATAGACAGCCTTCCCGCACAATCAATCGCCCAAGCGCCGGGACAACCAATCCATGCCAAGAATCACATCCGCATCATTGAATCGAAAGCGTAATGAGATTTGCCAAAATCCCACTCCTTCAACTATGATAGAAACATCCCGACATCAGAATCGCCTCATTTCCGACCGAGAGCGGATGAGCAAAGGAACTCCCAAAGGAACACAAGACCACTAACAGAAAGCAAATGATCTTGAAATAAAAGAATGCGATGCTCCGTAATCAAATAATACCGCAGCAGACGAGAATTAACAAGAAGTGTACCAATCACGACATCCGCGCCCCGAGCCTCCTCACCGAAGGTGGTTCACTCGACCGCCGCACTCGGTCTTCAATAATCTTACGTCGCGGTGATCGCTTCCTCGCCCGCGCCCTCCATTAGGACGAGGTCGCTGCAACACTCGAGGCGTGCATTCGCATAATGGCCCTTGTTGTGGCAATAAAACAAGTCACCTCGGCCGCGGATTGCGAGACCGCTCGTTGCTCTTGGATCGCAGCGCACGTGGTCGAAACACGCCCGCGGTGGGCGAGGAGCCGGTGCAGATGGTCTCGCGCCGGTGGAGCAAAAGAACGGGCCATCGGTGCCGCCCACCGAGGACTAACGAGGCCGGTGTGAGCAGATCGATGCGCCTCCCATTTGCGCTGCGGGACTCACCAACGCTTTCGCTTTATGCTCAAGAACAATGGCCTTATCTACCAAGGCCCGAAAGTCCGAGAAGTCCACAATGGATAGCTTGTCCTCGCAGCTCCTGACAAGCCATCCATAAACTTCTCCGCTAGCCTCATCCGAGGCCACCTCACCCGAGCATAACGAGCCGATGATTGAACTCGTAAAGGTACTCCGTCACGCACTTGCGCTCTGCTTGAGCGCGAGGAACTCCTTTTTCTTCACTTCATCAGCCGTCGGGATGTGGGCCCGACGTAAAAGCCGACCGAACCTCCCACGCGACCACATGGCTCGCGGGCCGCATGGCGAGATAGTTCTCCCACCATGAGAGTGCCGCGCCTCAAGCCGGGGGGACGCGAAGAGCGCCTTGTCTCGCGCTCGCATCGAGCTATGTTGAGCTTTGCCAACCATGCGCAGCCAATCGTCCGCACGAGAGGGTCCTCGAGCGGAGAAAGTCGGCGGTTGTGTACGGAGGAACTCGCAAGTCCCCGCGAGTCCGTGGCCGCCACCACGGCAGGAGTGGAGGTATTCCTAGCAATAACCTCCAAGATGCGCTGTCGTCCATGCGGTTTCGCCGATCGAGCGAGAACCTCACCATGGTCTGAGGAGGGGAAGCTCCTCATCATGACCACCACGACCGCCACGCTGCTCTCCCGCCATCCTGCTTTACTAAGACAAGTTAGCAACAAATTTAAGAGCAAGAAAGCCCAAAATTCATGAAAGCAAAATTAAACAAACACAAGGGTGATAAAGTTCGACCAGCAAAAATCGGACACATAGCAACTCATACATATCTTACCCTTATGCTCCCACAAATTTTACTTAGACTTAATTCTCTATGGTTCTCCCAAAGACTGATTCTACCAAGAGTAACTATCTTTGAAAGGAAGGAGAGAAGCCAAGTTTTAAACTCAAATTAGAGTAAGATGAGAGTAGAAGGCTAAGATAGGTAAGGAGTAAAATCTGAGAATCGCCTAGGTTTTCATAAACCCTTTTATACTTTGAAATTAAGCTTTTTCAAAATATCCTAAAGACGACTATGCTTGGTTGTTACGGTCGTAATGGCTCGATACCAACTTTGTGAGGACCCCAATTTATTTGGTTTGTAGTGCTTAACCAACCACCGGTCCTAGCATCACAAATCAAATAAATCGATCTCGAGATATGTATACTTCCTGCAAAGATACACACCTCACAACAAAAGTATGCATCAACTCCATTCCAAACATAGAGTCCAAACATCACACTACAAACGGAAGATAAACAAATAGTAACAATATTACGGACATAGGCCGACTGTGCCACAAGATACACAAATAGACAACAACGACAATGAAGCAAAAGTGCCATAAGATGGCTATAAACAAAGCCAATCGGTGTGCCTCCAACCCACAAGGCATCCGACCGACCGCCAAGACTAGTCGTCACCCACGGCGACAAAGACACTCACGTAAGTGAGGCCCCGAGGCTCACCTTCTTCCTCTCGCAACAAAACATTAAGCAAAGCACCGAGTACAAAGATTGTCTTTGTACCCGCAAGATCGACGTGTGAACTAGCGCACTGCTCATATGCTACATGCAAAGCTTGTCTAGTGGAGGCCATATGTTTTATTTGCATAAAGCCAATTTTCATTTGCCATAAGGTAATACAGCTTTAAAGGCAAGTTTGCAATTCATTTTTAAGATTGAAATAACAAGAAGGATAATAATAACAAAAGCGTAAAGATAAACAACCTAGAAGTGACTATCCCAATAGTCACCATTAACAATAGCACGAATCCCGCATTCGCACTCACCCATCAAGTTTTAATTTAAATGTTGGAGTCTAGTTCTTGGGGCGATCCGAGCGTGTCCATAACCTAGGACGAGGCTATTCGAATAGTTTTAAACCCCGCAGGTGTACCAATGTACCCACACTTCGCATCGCTTTAAGCCAAAGCACACTCAAGGTATGCTGCACACTAAGTCCTACGAGACTGCTTTCCAATATTGTGTATCAACCCCGAGCCGCTCAGATGGGTAGAAACACCATACGCTTACATGGTAAAGCCGAAAGACAACTACCCACTCAGATAAAGCTTTTGGACAACTACCATGCTCCCACCTCCATCCCTCCCGCGACCTCCCGCGACCCGAGCCAATACACGCCAAAGTACTAGGTCAAGAGAGGTCCCATATACTCTAGTGTGGTTAGCACGCAAAATGCTCAAGACGGTGGCGCAAGTAACTCGGTCCTTAATTGACTCTGCACCTTTCCAGCCACACCCAATGATCACACCGGCCTTACCATTGTGCCCAAGTCTAAACCATTTTTGTTTTCATTTTTAGTTTTGCGGATAAATGTTAGAAATGCTAAAACATAAAGTTATAGTAAATTTTGTGTGATCAAGGTTACCGACTAAAGTCGATAACCGCCAGCTTCTACCGATACTAAGCATGTCTAAGCAAGTTGACCCGAATCTACTAAGTGACAAGAGATCATCCAATGATCTCTAATCACAAAGAAATAACTTAGGCTGTAGTAGAGATCCATATTTTGTCTATGTGATATGCAACACGGATTTAACTAACCATTTTAACACAAATTACGCGATGCATACATACAAATTAAACAAAATATTAAACTTTAAAATACTCGATTAATCATGATCAAATCGCTATTCGCTCATTGTTGCTCAATATAGCGGAGGATCGTCCTCGTGGTTGCCGCAAATATCGGCCTCAACGATCGAACACAACAAAGAAATAAGGACGAATAACACCGACAAAACTTAAGCATACAACAACATCAACTCATGCCAAAATTCACACAGCAGCCTAAACAAGATATAACAAAATTTAGAAACAGAGAACAAATCATTTTAAGATGCTAATAATTTTCTATGAATTTTCTAAGCTAAAATACAACATGCCACTAGTTAGTTACTTAACAACTTTTCATAAATGAAACAGTGTATAAAACCTATCCTAACAGTTAGCATACTGAAAATGAAATTTTACAAAACTGGTTCATTGAATTTGGACAATTATTGGAAAAGATATGCATTTTCTAATTTAGAAGATACATAAGACATCATTTTATTAGATAACAGATTTTTGCTACAGAGACATGGATGAAACTAATTTTAGTAAGTAATACATTTAAAATGAAAAATAACAGACTGGTTTCATGCAATTTGGATAAAAATTGAATTAGTTATGCATTTTACAAGTTTAAACGATTTAACAAAGGCAACAGAAAAGCATTTCGAAATACTAAAGCATTTATACCCTTTCCTACCGACACCAACTAACCCCGACATCGACAAAGCGGCCCCGCGAAAAGTGCGACTGAATAGCCCGCGACGCCGAAAGCGACGCCGGCGTATTCTAAGAATACGTCTTTGACATATCAACGCCGCAAACTTAACCTACTCACAAAGAAATACGCTTCCCAACAGAGAAAACGACATCGTGCTACACAACTAACAATCGACAAAGATGGGCCCACATGGCGTGACCAGAGAACAAATAACGATTGGATTAAACGATTTCTAAACGTGATTACCGAGAGGGCCCACAAATCGAGACTCAAAGAAGACATGATTAGAGTTAAACTAATCTTCACCGGCGGTTCACCGGCTGAGCACCGCACACGGCGGTGCGCGCGCAGTGATCTAGCAAACCGCTGAGTTTCAAGACGAGTGAGTGGTACCTTCGGTTCGCAAGGACCTCGCGAACTCGATGACGGTGACGCGAGTCACGGAAATGCGGCGCGAGCCGGGCGCGAACTGAGGCGAGAAGAAGATGCGCCTCCGCGAGAAGACGCCACGCTTGAGAAGACTCTGCAGGCGCGCCACGCCCGCCTTGATCCCGTGAACAATAAGCACAAGATGATGGCGACGAAGGAGGTCCGAGACGGCCGGAATCACCACGGCGGTAAACATCGAGCTCGAGAAAATCGGTCGCACGGCTTCCACGATGCACCAAAGACGTAAACGAACCCACCGTGAGCATCGGTGGAGCATTGCGATCAAGTGGAACCAAACGCCGAGGCTTGAGACTCACGTAACGCTAGCAAGCTCGCGGCCGAGATCGCCGAGGCGAGACGACGATACCGCCCGTGATCCACCGACGCCAAGGACCGGAATAGGCAAAATGGAGGCGCGAGGCGAGAGGAACACGATCAAGCGGCCGCCGCTCTGGCGGCGCTCAGAACGGCGGCGCTACGCCGAAGTTCTTCTCCTACGAGAGGAAAATTTGGGCGAGAAGGTGAGAGAGCGAAGAAACGATGACCGAATGAGTGCGTGAGGTTATGAAGCTCGCGATGCTCACGACGAACACGAGGGCAAATAGGTGGCGCGCGAGGTACGTGGCAAGCATGCACGCACGCCGCGAGCTCCGGTGAGGTGCGGAGAAGACGAGGACGGTCGACAAGTGGGGACCACCACCATCGGCGATAGCAATGGCGGTGCGAGCCGAGGTTCGACTTATCGAAAGATGCCGACCGCTGGATCCAAATGGACGGCCGAGATTGATGTATGCATTCGACAGTCGATTGCAAGACGCAACGTGGATCGCTCGATTTGCATCGGACGGCCACGATCAATTGGACTCGCGCGGTGCAGCTAGTTGACGCGACCGAGTCAAGTGGCGCGGGTCGGACTCGAGCCCGAAAGGGTTGCCCGAGGAATGTGATTTTTAGATTTTGATTTAAAAGACAGAGAAGGTTTGGGAATTTTAGAGGTAGACCCAGAGCTACAAAAATTTTGAAATTTTTATGGTAGCTACTAGGGACAGAGGACAACCTTGTATAATTTTTCCAGAACTTTTTATGCACTGCATTATTCTAGAGAAAATTCACAAGTTGTCTGACAGGAGTTTGACCAGATTTCAAACAGAGTTGACTTGGCCATTTGAAATAGCAAACAAAATCTAAAATTGTGAAATAATTCAGGAGGTAGATAGGATGATCAAGATGCTAGGAAAAATAGCTTCAGAGGATGATCACAAGTTTGAAGGCTAGAATTGATAATCAACAATTTCCAATCACAAGAATTAAATTCTACAAATTGGAAATTGCTAGGAAAATTGTAGAAACTTTCAAATGATTTGAAGAGACAACAAAAGTTTTTATTTCTCCTCAAAATTTTACATTTGAAATACAAACCCTAAGTTAGGGCTGTTACAGGGCGCTGACCCCTCCCCTCCTACAGCTGCTGATGAACTTCAGTTAGGGCACTCACCCCTCTTCCATGGCCGATTCCCGCAGGGACGTGGTTCGTTCGCTGTACCGATTGTCGGATCTGCCCCACCCGCATCCTCTCCTTGCAGACCAGCCAGCTCCTTCAGTGCTGCAAGGTACCGATTTGTTCTGTATATTTCTGTTACTCCTACCATTTGTTTAGATTTCAGTGGAATTGCATGCATTAGGTAGTATCCTAAATCAAATGTGTTGAGTTTTTGTTGTGAGTTCGATTATAGATGCCAGAAATTGATTGGAACCTTGAGGCCACTCGGGTCCTTTGCCAACTATTTGCTGAACAAGTTGGGAGAAGCAACCGTCCCAATACTCATTTAAACAGTGTTGGGTATGCTGAGGTTGAAAAGGGTTTGAAAGATAGACTGGGTTTGGTGGCGACCAAGGGCCAGATAAAAAACAAATGGGACAAGTTGAAAGAAGATTACAAGGTGTGGAAAAAATTGATGTTGAGGCAGACAGGAACCGGTTGGTGCCCTGTAAAGGGGACCATTGTTATGGATGATGAGTGGTGGAAGAAAGCTAGAGCTGTAAGTGGTTCATTTTATCTCAAACTGTTTGATTAGAAATTAGAATTGCTTTTTCTCATAATCATGTGGCTATGTTGCATCTTTTTTAGGATATTCCAGGTTGTGGTAAATTCAGAAAATTGGGCCTTCAAAATGAAGATGACATCCAAAAGTGCTTTGCAGATATCACTAGTATTGGTGTGGATCATTGGTCTCCACATATGGCCAATGCTCCATCGAACGTTACTCCTTCTAATGATGATGGTGGTGAAACACAAGAAGATGCATTCATTGATCAGACCCTAGAGGAAGAAGGTGGTAATGAGTATTTTGACACCAATGAGTTGGAGCAGATTTCTCCTGTCAATGCTAATGGTAAGAGGCCACCAAGGGTTGTCCAAGATAAAGGAAAGAAGCCTAAGACAGGGACAAAGAATACTAATCAAAGAAGCAATGTCAAGTATTGCTACTTCAGCCAACTCATATGCTTCTAGTAAGGAAGGGAAGTTCTCTATTACAGAAGTGATGGAGCATGTGGTTGCCTGTGGTGCCGGCTATGAAACCAATGAACATTTCATTGCAACTGAATTGTTTGTGAAAAAGGATCAGAGGGAGATGTTCATGACCTTGCCTACTGACAATAGGTTTAACTGGCTTACTAGGAAGTATGTGGCCAAGTATGGAAACTAGTGATTTTCATGGTTGTGATGCTATGGCTTGTATCCTCTTATTATTGTTGAACCTATGTAATATTGTCACCTTTTTTATCTATTTGAATCAGATTTGTTATTGTTGAACCTATGTAATATTGTCACATTTTTTATCTATTTGAATCAGATTTGTTATTGTTGAACCTATGTAATATTGTCACCTTTTTTTATCTATTTGTCTCAGATGCACTATTATTGACTTATCTATTAATTTTTATGTTTGTACAGATGTCTGATTCTGAGAGTGATACTTCTAGTGATGACGGTGATCATTTTTTTGCCATGGTAACTACAGGTGCAAAGCTTGCAGACATCTATTGTGATTTGTATTTGGATAAAGCACCACCCAGGGTTTCAATACAGAGCGGAATGGGCTGGTTGAATGAGACCATGAATACACCCGGAGAATGCCATAGGATGTTGCGGATGAACAAAGACATATTTCTTGATCTTCATGATGTCTTTGTTGAGAAGTATGGACTGAAAGAATCCAAACATATGAACACTTATGAGATGCTTGCAATATTCCTTTACATATGTGCTGGATGTGAATCAAATAGAAAGGGTCAAAATAGGTTTAAACACTCTGGTGAAACAATAAGTAGGAAATTTCATGAGGTGTTATCTTGTTTGATTGCAATGGCCGAGAAGTATTTGAGACCAACATATCCTAATTTCCGCACTGTTCACAAGAGGATTATGAATAATAAAAGAGCATATCCACACTTCAAGGATTGCATTGGTGCTCTAGATGGGACACATATTCGTGTGTCTCTCTCACCTGAAGAACAAGTGAGATACATTGGAAAGACAGGCATGGCAACTCAAAATGTGCTTGCTGTTTGTGATTTTGATATGCGCTTCACTTATGTTGCCGCTGGTCAGCCAGGGTCTACTCATGACACAAGTGTATTGTACCATGCATTTGCAGCCGATGAAAAAGACTTCCCACATCCACCACTAGGTACAAAGATTTCTACTATGGTTATTTGAATATATGACATTGCTTACTGAATCATTTTGTAACTATTCTACTTTCCATGTGTAGGTAAGTACTACGTTGTAGATGCGGGCTATCCTAACCGTCCAGATACCTAGCTCCATACAAGGGAGAAAGGTATCACTTACCCGAGTGGCATAGAGGTATGGAACCTAATACTCCAAGAGAGAGGTTCAATCGTGTGCATTCATCTATTCGTAATGTTATTGAGCGATCATTTGGGCTATGGAAGATGAAATGACAAATCCTTTACAAGATGCCTGGGTATTCAATGCTCACACAAAAAAAGATTGTAGCGGCAACCATGGTTCTCCATAATTTCATTCGTGAGCATTCAAGTGGTGATGTGGACTTTGCTAATTTTGATCGAGATCCTAACTTTGTGCCTACAATTCCTGATAGATACAACAAATATGCGGTATCACAGAGATGCATCCGATGCTACAACTTCGAATCAAGTGTTGTTACAATGGACACATTCCGTGATAATATGGCAACATCTCTCTCGCTTGCATGGAATGTGTGAACAAGTCATGTAATATTTTTAGATAATTCGAACTTCTGGTTTATTTGAATGTGCACCATGGACATGTAATATTTTGGGTATGACATTATTTGCACTTGAATATTTTGGCCTTCAAACGCTTTTTATTTGAATTTATACTTAGAGAAATAATTATAGTATCATCAGTAATATAATAGGGGCAAGGATGTCATTGTATCCTCCGAACCATGTTTTCTGGAGCTAAGAAGAATCTTCCAGCCAAACACACCTAAACCCAGCTCCAACTCCCTATCAGAGCGGCTGCTCCCTGGAGTTCTGGAGTGGAGCTGCTCTGCTGTGGAGCAGAGCCATGCCAAACACGCCCTTAGTCTCAGAGTTTGAGTAATGACATGGAAATAGCAATGCAAAGATGATGAAAGATCGACATGGCTCAAGGCAAAGGTATATTGTAGTTTAAGGATCCTTTTGTAGTATTTTATCGGTCTCAGTGTTTGGAGAAAAGATCGGATTTGTAGGCTAGACGTCATACTATAAAGAGGGATCATGGCAAGTAGTTTGAGGAGATACTTTTGTGTCATCTTGATCAACTAGGAGTCATGCATTGCATCTTGAATAGGTTCTAAAAACTTCAGTGGATCTCGGTATGACCGCAAGTGATAAGCGGTACTACCGCAGGTCGGTAGTATCGAAATCTAGTTGGCGATACGTTTTTTGCAAAGAGCTTGTTTTTAGGAGTTTTGATCTTCTGTGTTTTTGGGTATGACCGTATTTCTTAAGCGGTACTACCGCAGTGTTGCGGTAGGACCGAAGTTTACATGGAGGTACAATATTTTTAGAGATGATGTTTTTTGTGTTTTTAATCCTCTGGAAATCGGTAGTTCCGTTCTAGCCGCAACGGTACTACCACTGTGTGGTAGTACCAATTTTTAGTTGGCTGTAGTACCTCAACTTTTTGTAACGGCTAGTTCAGAGTAGTAAATGCACTAGTTCAAAGCAGTAAATGCAATAATTCTGACCGTTGATCATGAAGAGCGATAGTACCAGATTTGTTCAGCGGTACTACCGTAAATGTTTAATTTTTCAGGGATTTATTTCAAACAGCTAGTTTTGTGGTTAGGGGTTATAAATACACAACCACCTGCACCAAGCTCAGAACCTTTGGCCATATTGAATACTCTTGAGACTTTGGTGCACTCTCTTCTACTCATTTGCATTCAATTCACATTTCAGGTAGTTGAGAGCATTCAAGTGCATTGCATCATTAGTTGATCATTTTGGCACTTGATAATCTTCAAGAAAGCGTTGCGATTTGTTACTCTTGGTGCTTGCCGACATCTAGATGGCTTGGAGAAGATTTTGCATGATGATCTCTTCAAGAAGCTTGTGAAGTGGCCCAATAAGAAATTGTAAAGTGGTTGCGTGCTCACCATCTCCAGAGAGAAGGAAGATCAACGATAGTAATCGATGGAAGTGCTCGTGTGGAGCCGACTTGATTCATTCAAGTTTTCTCAACGTGGACTAGTGAAGACCGGCAAATCTTCGATACCACGGGAAAAACATAGAGTGTCTACATTGTGGTTTTTCCTCTCTTCTATTTATGTTTCCACATTTGTATTTCTAGCTCCTACTTATGTAGAATTCTTGCTAGAATTGTTTTAGTATAATCTTGAGTTGCCTTAGCAAATATTAATCATAGGCCTTAAATTTGTGCTAGTATTTTCTTGTTAAGATCACAATTTTTAAAATTATTAATTAGAGCACAAGAATTTTTATAACCTCCTATTCACCCCCCCCACTAGTCGGTCATCCTTGAACCAACACGCTGGCGTAAGGTGAGGCAACGCGCCAGTGCCTGCGACGAGCAAGCAAGGTGGCATCGATGGCGGACGCAAAGCAAAGGAGCTAATGAGAGGTAAGACAAAGCGCCATGGTACCTGTAGGCGAGCAGGCATGGAGAGCATCAATGAATCACGGTTGAGCTCAGGTGCATCCTGGAAGTTGTGATATTTTTATGGGTTTTTAGTTTAAATACAGTGTAATTTGTTTGAGCTTGTGTTGAAACCTACTCGAAACATGAATTTGTATTTGAATTTCGTTCTATTTTTAAAACTTCAGATGAAACTATTACTGAAACATCGTGAAACCTTTTCTGAAACTTGTTGGAACCTTCTACAACTTGTTGGAACATTTTGAAACTTGTTGAAATTTGCTTAAAACTATTTTCTGAAACTTCTTGAAACATGTTGAAACTTGCATGTAATTTTTCACGAAACTTGCTTGAAACAACTAGCTTGAAACATGAAACCTCTTTGAAACTTTTCATGAAATGCGCTGAAACCTGAAACTTATGTGAAGCATGTGTGGAACTCGATGAAACTTCTGTAAAGCATGTGTAAAACTTGATGAAACAAGTGTTGAACTCGATGAAACTTCTACGAAACATGTGGAACTCGATGAAACTTCTGCAAAATTTTCATAAACATGTATGAAACTTGGTGAAACTTGCATGAAAGGTGTTGAAACTTTGATGATTTTTGGCTGAATCATGTTGAAATTCTGTAAAACTTTTTTCTAAGACTTCACTGAAACACGATGAAACATCCTTGCAATTTTTTAAACTTGCAAACCTGGATGAAACTTGCTTGAAACTTTTGAAACATGTGAAGACCTGATGAAACTTTCCTCTGCTCGTTCGGAACAATCCCAACGATATAGTGTGTTGTAGCAGCTTCCATTAAAATTGGCTTGAAAAACGAACATCAGCATGTGTCCAGTAGACCTACTCAAATGTCGAGCTTCGGGCTGGGCCGGGCCAGGCTTCGGGTAAGGCTTGGGAAAGCTCAACCTTGAATGGTTAGGCTCGAGCCCGGCCCAACATGATGCAAGCCCGAGGACCGGCCTGGCCCAAAGCCCAAAAAAAGGCTAGTTTTCCTGTTTTTATTAAAACAATGTAATAATTATTTTTTTGAATAAACTATTGTTTTTTTAATTATTTTTTTTGAATAAAAATACTATTGTTAATAATTTATTTAATGTAATCGGGCTTTTTGGGCTTCGAGTCGAGCTTGCGGGTTGGAAATTGGGGCCCGAGCCCGACCTAACATCAGGCCTGGTCCGCCTGAGCCCAAAAAAATCAGGTTGGGACAGGCCGGGCTGCCCATAAATAGATCTAGTGGCCATATGGCTAGGTGTGCGAATGTACACTCAACCCACTAGGGTTCAAGTCCTAGACTTGGCATCAGTGTCCACCGATTTTAGGAGTACACACTTGTGCGCATTCAATAGGAAAACATGTGCCTGCACTCCGTGAGAACTTTGGTGCCTCTGAAATATTCAAAGCGTGTGTAGGGCACATGCCCTTGTGTGTGTGAGTGGTGTGGTGTGTGTTGAGTGTGTGCGTCTATCTTGTACTCTCTCAAAAAAAATTGCTTTAAAACCTTGGTTGGGTTAGTGTAAAAGAACTCATTCGTCTGCTGAGATATATTTTTAGCAATTTTTTGTGTTTTAGGGACTTGAAAAGAATAAAAATAACCCCTTTATTTGAATTCCAAGGCTCTGTTTGAAATGCACGAAATTTACGTGAAACAATTAAGAAAAAAACGAATTCCAAACCTAAACAAGCCCGAGGTCGGAAGGGATACACTGATACAGTGACCTACTACTAGCAAACTTATCAATACCGTTCCGTTATTGGTTGGTATGGCCGATATGTACCATTCCATCACCTAAAACGGTACAAAGCACTCATGCGTTCCATACCGGTCAATACCGACTATACCGACGGAATTGATCATACCGTCTATTGAACTCATTGAAGCTTATGTTATATTTGATTCTACTACTATATATTTGGAGTAATATTACAAGTGAAATTTAGTGGCCTGGCCACCACGTCGCCCTCCTTAAACGTCGCGCTCCTGAAGGCCACCACCACGCTGGCGCCCTTCACCGTGATCCTCTTCATCACCAAATGGTCCCAGAAACATCATGCATTATATGCAACATATTTAGGTGTGGTTACTCTCTGTTGCTAATTACGTACCTCGCCGGGCAGACGGCGTCGATGGCGAGGTTCGACGGGTTGCGTCGCTTCACGGGGTTGAGCTAGTATGGGTCCTAGCACGTACAGGGTTCCTAACTAGGACCTCGCCAAAGGCCAGCGCCTCCTTCTCCTCGGAGAGAGAGAGAGGAGCTAGTACGAGGGCTAGTTTTTTCGCTCATTTAGTCTTTTTTTAATGAAATAGCAAAATTAGCATCCCTATCGTACTTATTTACCATGGCAGATGACATGTCGCACTCCTAGTCCACTGCAGGACAACATACTAACGCGGCAGGTGGCTTGCGCATGTTGTTGCCGCGGACTGAGAGCGGAGTGGCAGCTCTCTAGGAGCACGGCATGTCGTATGCCACGGTTCGAGAGCGGCATGTGCCTCTCAAGTCACATTAGCGTGGTAGAGTTTTTTTGATCATTTCGATAAAAAGGTGCAATTTCAGCGAAAGACTCGCCATTATGTGGGCGATGAGATAATGCGCGCCCAGCAGACAGCACGATCCGCTGGTTGGCCAATGAGGCTATCGCCGTAGCGTGAATCAGTGGCGCATCTACTGTGTCCACTCACGTAATAATCAATGCATGGAGTACAGATAAAGGATTGACTGTGTGAATATGAAGTCTTGAAAAAAAAATAGGGTAGGATGCAATCCAAATAGCACCGGGAAGTGGTATCTAGATCCTTTGTTGTACAACACAGAGATCACTGTGTGAACAGTAATCTATGCGTTCTTAAATATTATTTGGCAGTGAACGGTAACAAATACTATGGAAGTAGATAAATATTCACTGTAGCAAAAATATTGTAGCGATTGATTTAAACCTTTACTTTTCTAACGGATGGTAGAGATCAGCTTCTAATATGTGGCATTATAGATTCTATGCATTGAACCCGTCAACGCAGATGATCCATTTCCTAGGGAGTGAGTGTATCAATGATGAGATTTTTGGCTCATTTAGCCTCTTTTTGAAACGAAATAGCAAATGTAGCCCCTCCCCTCCTCCCTTCCCGCGCGATCAAAATGACAAAAATAGCACCGCGATAGGTTAGACAGACGACATGTGTCCTCTATTGCGCTTTCAGTCAGCTGAAGCCACCTTCCACGATCCTCATGCACGACAGCCCACCTGCTGCACTCCTAATCCGCAGCAGGATGGCACGCGCATGTGGGCACCGCAGGCATGGCACGGTCCTGTCGCGGACTGGGAGCGCGGCAGGTGGCCTACTGTGCATGAGGATCGCAAAATATGGCCGCCGCGCACGGGGATCGCGAAAGGTGCCTGCCGCGATGCCATTTTTACAAATTCGTCCTAGCAGGGGCTATTTTTGTTATTACAATGCGAAAACATGTTATTTTAGCCAAAGACTCGAATAATAAGCCTCTATGTTTGGAGAAAACTTAAGGCCCGATCTATGTTTGGAGAGCTTTAAGCCCTATATGGAGGGGAGCTGTAGCTTTTGTCATAAGTTGTTTTTTTTTTTTGCCTTCTGGCTGAAAAGTAGTTGTAGTTTTTCCCAAGAGGTTGTTTTGCAGTCTGGCTTTTCATTAGGTGGCTGATTGTTCTGAGTTATGAAATATCTAAAATATGCCTAAGACGGATGACGACGACCGGGACTAGCGGAGGGACCAACGGCAGCCAACTTCTGTTTGAGACGGATGCTTCATAGGTGCTTTTGGTGTAGGCTAAAGCCACAGTCAAAGCCAAAGCTAGTCTTAAAACCGTCTCAAATGAGGCCTCTAGCTTTTTTGAAATAGAAGTTGGCTTTAAACCGCCCCAAACAGGGCCTTAGCTTCATCTTAAAACCAAAGAAAACTTAAGCCTCACAGATGGGTTGCATCTCCTCAGGCTTATCAAAGAAGTTTTAAGCTAGACATCTAAAAAAAGCACCTCTTAAGATTAAGATCAGCCTCTGTATTCTACAAGGGAAGCCCTCCCCTCAGGCCAAAAAAAAAAAAAAAGAAGAAGAAGAAAGAAAAAGGAACAGAACTCTCGAAAACTCCTAACAGAGCGTTATCTTCACTAGACAGTTGGGAGCTGAGTTCGACGACATCAACGGATTGAGCTCCTGCTTGGTTGGAAGGGGTCTCGAACAAGCACGAGTAGTCGAGTCTGTAACTATTGAGTAGCTCAATTGTTTTCATGTCAGGGTCGAGAGAAGCTTATCTTGCTCGAACGGCAGAGGCACGCATGCATGGGCACGAAGAGTGATTTCCTTCAGCGCCATGCACCAAACTATTCTTGCATTACATCCATCCTCACCAAGACACCAACATCCCGACCACGCTTCCAGCATATATATATATATATATGTACAGCAGCGAGGCAAATGGGCAAACGAAATCAAGGATTATTAAGATTTGGCAATTTGATTGGGAAGCAATTCGGGCCTGGTGGAGTATATCCCTCCCCAGTCACAGGCATGGGTTTAATATTTACAGCGTTTACTATCATGGAATGGAATGGAGATCGCTCTCAGCTTAGGTGAATATATGACGGAGGAGATCTCCTGAATACGCAAACGACTTCTCAGTCTCCTCCAGGCAGTGGTCCTTCTCTTCCCGAGACCAGCTCTGCAAAACGATACAAACAGCGTTACCATTTCGTTAAGACCGATTCATCCCTAAGACCGTGTGTGCAGAAAAGAGCACACACGATGTTATACGTTCAGGACTTACAGAAGCGACTTGGTTAAGTTTGTTGCGGACATTCTGCAGCAGCTGGGACAGATTACCCTCCCACTTGTAGAACTCCAGCTCTTTCTTGTTCAGAATCTTCTCGGCAACCTAACATGACCAGAGGGCATGAATACTTGGTTAAAGGATATAAATTGATGGATAACTTCCACTCACACCCCCAGACAGATTACAGACTGCTAAGATGCCCTGATTAGCAAAGTAAAAATACTATGAGTCGTATTTCTAACCGAAATTGCATTGTGCTATGGAATGAATGGAAAAATATTTGCACAGCAAAGCACCGAGATTTGAAAAGTGAAGTGTCTATAAGGGGATCCTCAACGAAGTATACATAGTAATAACATGCTACTATCTTTTGCTGGAATTTTAATTAGTTCAACAGATTCGAGATTTTAAGAATCACCATGACGCAATCAATGGAATATAAGCTAGTGCCAAGTTTCTCCTTTTAATAGCTAATGCATTCTTAGCAGCAATAAGGAAAGCCATCTTAACATACATTATTTAATGTCACAAGAAGGTTTTTGTATAAGTTTTTTTTTTTAAAAAAAAAGGGGCACCTTTTTGCCAATCATTCGGCCTCCAGCAGTATGAGCAAAGTACACATTATAGAAGTGGCAGATAAATGCTTGGGGGTCCTTTTCAGACAGCTCTTCCAGGTAGGAAGCATATGTAGTGCCAGGAGCACATGGTTCTGGAATTGTGTGACCCTGATGACTGAACCATTCCAAATCCTTCTTCAGTTGCTCTGATCTCTCCAATCCGGTATTCCGGAACTCAGCATCTGAAAGGCATAGATAGCAAGAATGTCAATAAGCAACATCTTGCTAATTGATGAAAGAAAACCTTCTAGCTTCTACATAAAGAATTTTAATTTACCAACTAAAACAAGCTATATAACACAGATTTTTCGCAGCACCAATTAACGAGGTTTTACTAATTATAACTTTGTTGTTCTAAACAGAATAAACAAAGCATAGAAATTTCTATTCTGCTAAATTTGGAAAGTTTCAACAAAGTGTACACAGTGTTATGCAATAACACTGCAGCTAAAGGTGCCTATTAGTTGTTTCCAAATTATTTGCTGCCTAAGTGAAGCTGGTCAAAGTCAAGAACAATGGATTTTACAAGTTCAAATGAAAAAAAACAAAATAAAAATCCATTCACCAAACCAGACAAATATAGACAATGTACTAATCAAGATATGGTGAATTTTAATAAGCATGGTACAACAATTAGAAGAGGTACCATTATTTATACATCAAGTCAATTTCTTAGCTAGTTTTGAGTGAGCCATTATTTTCCTTGCAAAAGCAGAGTAAATTAACAAGAAAGAGATTTATCACATTCAAGAATGGATGTAACAAGAATGTGTGTGTTCCCTAAAAAAAGAATGTGTGTGTGAATAGATACTTGTCATCTTCCTTCCAAAAGAACATTGTTATGAGGAAAAGGGCACTTACAGAACAACTCAAATTACCATCATAATCACGTAATGGCACTTACAGATGCAGCTCAAATTATCATCACAATCACACAATGTGCACCCCAGAATTTTTCAATGATTTTAATTTAATCCTTTATAACACCTTGTAATTGAAGGCAATGTGCATTGCATGCCAGTCTATAGCACTAGCAGAATGCCACAACAACAACACCACCACCACCAACAAAGTCTTTGATCCCAAACAAGTTGGGGTAGGCTATGAATAAAACATCTTCAAAATCAAAGAGACGAGCCTTGCAAATAAATAAAATACAATAATAATAATAATAAATAAATAAACATATAAAGCTAAAACCCTCAGCTGTACATCCTACCATCCGAGCCAAGAGCCTAAAACACAGTCCCTAAACTTTCTTATAGTTTCGGTACGTGGATCGCTAATTTCCATGCGCTCCTATCCAAAGCTAATTCTTTAGCTACATTCCAATCTTTCAAATCTCTTTTAACTGCTTCCTCCCACGTTAGTCTTGGTCGACCTCTGCCTCTTCTTACGTTTTCAGTATGTCTTAAAATTCCACTATATATTGGTACCTCAGAAGGCCTCCGTTGGGGATGTCCAAACCATCTCAAGCGATGTTGGACAAGCTTCTCTTTAATTGGTGCTACCCCTACCCTATCACGTATATCCTCATTGCGGATTCGATCTCGCCTTGTGTGACCACATATCCACCGTAGCATCATCATCTCCGCTACACTCATCTTCTGTATATGTTGTCTTTTAGTCGCCCAACATTCTGCTCTATATAGCATCATAGGTCTGATAGCCGTCCTATAGAACTTACCTTTTAACTTTTGAGAAACTTTTTTGTCACACAGACACCCAATACTTGGCACCATTTCACCCACCCCACTCTAATCATGTGGCTCACGTCTTCATCAATCTCTCCGTCTCGCTGTAGCATCGATCTCAAATATCGAAACGTGTCCATCCTAGGCACTACTTGTCCGTCCAGCCTAACATCTCCATCATCTACTCCGACACCGCTGAAACCAAACTTCATATACTCAGTTTTAATCCTACTAAGTCTAAATCTCTTCGATTCTAGGGTCTTACTCCATATATCCAGATTCCTATCGACACATATTCTACTCTCATCAATTAACACTACATCATCAGTGAAAAACATACACCAACGGATATCTCCTTGTATGTCCCGTGTGACCTCGTCCATCACTAGGACAAAAATGTATAAGCTCAATGCTAACCCTTGGTGTAGTCCTATCTTAATAGGGAAATCACTAGTATCACCACCACATGTTCTGATATTAGTCACAACATCTTAGTACATATTCTTAATTAGGGTAACATACTTTGTTGGGACAGAATGCCAGAACAACAATATAGAAAATTGGTTTTCGGAGCGCCTGGATAAATGGTTTGTAGTACAACCCTACCGTGGCAATTTGACATACGTCATGTCAAGTGGTAATATGAGGACTTCTGATTTCTCGTGTCAAAATATGTAATACAGAACAACACTAAAATACACAATGACTAAGGGAGGCAATAGAGTGGGGGTGCAGCAACAATTGTGCTAGGGATGTCACCACATGTCACCACAAACAGGGAGAAGAGGGTGGCACTGCAAAGATAAATATTGCAATATGCATTGAAAGTCATCAATAGAAAAATGGATGGCTTCGACCATCACGCTAAAGGGGGAGATTTGAGCCATCCATGAATAAGATCGCTCAGAGAAGCTTTTTACAGGTTTGTCAAAATAAAGGGGAAGATTACTATGGTAGAATGGTTTTTATGTGCAGCATACAGATACCCCATACCACAACCAGTTGCGAATAAAAATGCCCCGGCTCCCTCTACTTTTTAGTTGATAATTTGATACATGAGCAATCATTCATAATGTTTTAGGAAATCCTTGAACTGGGGATTTATTTAGCAAGTGTTACCACAAAAGCATTTTTATGATACACAAATGCTGTCAAAACACCTAAATAATTGAATTTGCTGCCACTGGTTTTATGGCAGCATCAAGCAATAAGCATGTCTCTTCACGACAGGTAAACACCTACATTTTATTAAAAAAAAATTGGGTCGAATTTTGACTTCAGGTAGATCCCATCCAACGTATATTTTGGATCTGCCAAACTGCCACTAGTCTTATGGGCAGTACAGTACTGCAGTACATTTCGGCACAACATGGGAAAACAAAACATACATTTTATTGAAAATTTCAGATTGACACCTAACTTCAAATAAATAAATACCTATTTCCCGCAAAGCATATGCATATGCTGCATATCCAATAATCATGGGCTTAAAATCTTTATATACCATAGTTCTGGCTCTCCCTCCCATCCTGGCTCTCCCTCTGTTCCCTCAATTTAGCCAAAAAAAAGAACTATGGATGAATTATTATGGCTAGAAAAAAATGTATTTTGACCATTCTAGACTTCTAGTACAACATAAAAAAGAGGAGAAACGTTTTCCCCTTCTCTAGGTATGAACTATGTCTATGAACCAATCAAATTTCATTGATCCAATCAAAGGCATGCGTGGCACAAAAAAGAACATCCACACACTATCAGTCGCACACAAGCCGCAAGTTCTTCACCGGCAAAAAACTAAGACACGAAGGCTAATAGCGAGGGCTCTGCGATCACTCACACCAGGGGACGGCAGCGCGGTCGACGATGGCCTCGAGCGTCTCGAAGACGAGCTTGCTGTCGACGAGAAACCGCAGGTAGCCCTCCATGGAGGGCTCCCACCTGGCGACCGGCGGCGCCTGGGGCTCCTTCTCCCCCTCCCTGGCCTGGTCCTTGGTGTGCAGCCGCATCGCCACGGCCCTCATCTCCTCCACGAACGGCCTCCCCTCCTCCCCGCTCGCCGCGGGTGCCATCTCTGCCGCCGCCGCCGCCGCCGCGACCAGCCTCCTCCGCGGTGCCGCAGATACCCCCGGCGCCGGCCTCACCCCGACCGACACGGACACGCCGCTCCTCCCGGCGGCGGCGTAGGTGAGGATGGAAGCGACGCGCGGGGCGAGGGTATGGGGGCTAGAGAGGGATGCTGCCGCGGGCGCCATGGGAAGATAGGGCTAGGGTTTTCTTATAGCGCTAGGGTTTCGTGCAGGGGAAGGCGGGCGCGCCGATGGCGAAAGGGATTGGTGGCTTTGGCGTGCGGTGTGGGGTGTTGGTGCGGAAGCGGAAGCGGAGCGCTTGGAGTGTGAGCGCGGGGAAGAAGGGATAGAAGTAGAAGTGGGAATAGAGTATTTAATTGCGCTCGTATCGGGGGATGGATTGGAACGGCCGGAAATAGCAACGCAGCAATGGCGTCAGGGGCTCAGGGCTCGGCTCGGCTTGGAGAAGACGACGGGGTTCTTTTTTATGCGAGGGAGAAGGGTGGAGACGGTCACTGTGACATGTGGGGCCGGGGAACGGTTGGGCCTTATTGTCAGTTGCTGTGGTCCCCGGGTGGGTTTGTGACGGGGAAAGTAGGGGTTGCATTTTCGAATTGTTTTTTCAAGGCAAAAGCTCTTTTTAGGAAGATGAGAACTTTATTATCCTCCCTCTGTTTCAATGGATAACAAGCCGGCTCAGCTCACTCAGCTCATTAAGCAAACGAGAAAAGAAAGAAAACAACGCTCGGCTTGGCTGGGCTGGGCCAAAGACTCAAGGTGGCTCGCGAGACGAGCATCATTTTATGTTCAATGTAATGAGCTTTTACACGTGTACAAGTGTACAACTCCAATTGCATGCATGATGCGTCCATGAATTAGAAGGTTAACGCATCCAACCAAGAAAATTTATGGGCGGGAGCCGACGGCAGAGGCGGGAGGGGGCCAACGGTGGAGGAGGCAGACGGCGGCGAGCTTCAAGCTTCGTCGTCACCAGTCGCCACCCCCAACTGCGCGACGCGAGCAAGATACAGTGGCGGCGGTGTTGTGTCGCTTGTGTTGTCGCTGAGTGGAGTAGGGTATGGCTACTCGGCTTCGCTTGATGGGCTATGGGATGGCTAATGGACCCATGAGTTGGGCACTCGGCCATCCATGGTCTTGTCTGATTGTGCCGTTGTGTGGTGGCTTTTAAATTAATTGAGTCTAACGAGCAAACGAGTAAAAATGGTTACTCGGTTTGGTTCATTTATGGCACGAGTTCAAACTAAGTCGGCTCGCGAGCTTCGCCCTTGTTTTCCATCTCTATTTGTCCACGACCTTGGGAGTCTCTGTTTCAAAATATTTGTTCATTATAGAAATCAAGTGTGTAGTTATTGCAATATTTTCACTCTCTTAACCCTATTTAAGAGCATGTATAATGATGTGACGTGAGTTGTCTGTAAGTCTTGCACGTAGGACACGAGATGATATGGATGAGAGGAGCTCGGAGAATTGAGTAGTCTTTCATGTAGTAGTCGACTGTAATACGAGAAATAAGATACATTGTATATGGAAAAACTGTCTATAAAAACATATAAAAATACAATACATTGCAGAAATTGTCTTTAGTATTGTCTATAGATGATATGGAGGGATACTATAGACAACATTTGTTTATACCATTGTACATTCCCTAAGTGCTTTGAAAGAGGTTAAATGGTTGAAGTATGTCATTTAATAGGGTATGTTACATATGTATGGTCATTTCTTATTAACTTTTTCTTAGATTTAGTGTTTTCTTGATCTGAGCACATGATGGGATATGCACAAATATAGTGAAACGAAGGATTTAAGGAAAAATATTGATCTCATTAGTATTACTGAAAATTAAGGCCCATTTTGGAACGTGGAATTTCCAATTGTTTTTTTTACAGTAATCGAGAAAAATTCAGCATTCCAAACATAACCATTAATACGTTTGCCCAATCTAGCGGCTTGCAAGAATTGAGAGTCAAGTACAAATTTCATGGGAAACGGTTTAACTCTTGCAAGAAATCGGAAAATATTGTTGCATTCTAAACAGGTCTAACATGTACAGTGTTCGTGGTTGATAGAGAAATTTGGCATCAGTATGCCAGCAAGGCCTCGTATGTTTCCCTTTCAAATGGGGTTGGAGAACACGGGAGAGGAGGGAATCACCTCTTGGTGAGATAAAGGAGTTGTATGTGTGCGATTTTACCTGTAAGGGTTTAAATTCTGGTGTCTACCTATTACGTATACGCGGATACTTTTTAATAGTAATTTTGTGAAATCGCATATTTATTTCTATCCACCGTTTGTGTAGTCATATACTAAGGGAACACACTCGTATATACGCGCACGTGGTGGTGTGAGCCCTTGTGCGTCGATTACGTGTGTCCTTGTGGTGTGCGCTCGTGTGCGTGGAGTACGTGCGTCCTTGTGGTGTGCGCGTCTTCCTAGAATTACGAAATAAAGAACATGGGAGAGGGAGAAAGGCAGGTTTGCTTTGCCTACGTGGTGGTCGCTGACGGTGGGCCCGGGGGGCAAGGGTGCGGGAGAGCCATTGGGTCTTCACGTGACGATGAGTGGGGCGAACGTCTCTAGCCTCTATCCATACACACATCGTTTCTTTATTCTTTGCTGGACCCAAAGGCCCTACAGAAAAAAAGTCGAATTTTCAAGATCATGGTGACCTGGTGAGGAGAACGTTAAATACCTTCTCGTCATTGTTACGTTGCAAAACGAAACAACGGCGAAATGTACTAGGAGTGGTATCTATTTGAAATTCCCCGTGCATAGCAGCTACGGCACGGGACGGGAGGGAGAGAACGGCACGGGACGGGAGGCCAGCCAGTGGCAGGCGTACACGCCACAGCCCTCGAGTTCACCAGTGCTACGGGACGCTCTTGCAGGAGCTTCGCTTGCTTGCCGCTAAAGATGGCGACAGATTGATTCCCTCTCCCCAGATCTCCTCCCTACCGAGAAGATTCTACTGGCGCTACAATGTACGGCCGACCAACTTGCAGTAATTCTTCAAGATCATCTGCGTTGCAACTAGCAACGTTAGATGAAGCATAGATCGCTGGCTGCAGTACAATTGAAATAGTATTTTGATACTGTTTTCTCTATACAGGTCTTTTGCACTGTGATTTTGCTGCAGTGTTATGCGGTGCTTCTGCCAATCACTGTTTGTACAGACTGAAATAACAGTGATTCTCTGTATTCACTCCCCATAGCACGCTAAACAAAGGTGAAGCTGGAAGCAAGGCGCCACAAAGGAAAACGGGCTGCACGTACGGTCGCTTGCCTTTTTTTTTATTGCCGGGTGGTGTGTCTGTGTGTGTGTTGGCGACGCCCAAGTTTTTCTACCC
Organism: Ampelocalamus luodianensis; assembly: GCA_036346255.1. Lineage (NCBI taxonomy): Eukaryota > Viridiplantae > Streptophyta > Magnoliopsida > Poales > Poaceae > Ampelocalamus > Ampelocalamus luodianensis. The sequence continues at coordinate 65,517,821 of CM070628.1, forward strand.
TCCTATGTAGTAGTAGTACTAAGTGCTTAGTTTACTACTACGATTAGAGTACTAATATAATAGGCACAGTTTGGAAGGGAAAAAAACTTGCTCCCTCATCGCGAGTAGATATTGGTAAGTTTGTGCGACTGTGACAGGAAAGCCGAATGGATTGCTGGGTTGAAACTGTTTGCCCAGTCTTATGCACGCCCGCCGAGGGGCGATCGGGCTGGGTCAATGACCCAATACCATTCAGATTAACCTACGAAGAAATTAATGTTTATGATATTATTATAAACTATCATTACCAATTTGTGTCTACAATGATCCTAATGTGCATATGGAAACTCCAATGGCTTATTTTGGTGGACCCACCCCCCTGTCCACGCCGCGTGGAGGAACATCGTCATCCTCTTCGACGGGAAGCTAGACCACAAGCTTGCAACTTCGGCATGGTGGTCCGCCTGACAGCCTACAAGTTCGCCGCTCGATCAGCTCCCGTCGTTTGGGCTTGACCGTCGCGATATAGGTTTTCTGACGCTGCGATGCAGCACCTGAGGCAACTGGGCCGAGTTAACATCCAAGCCTCTTGCTGATGGGCCAGCACGGCCGACAAATCTGGAGTCGCTCTCCTGTTGGGACAGGCGCGAAGCTAGCCCATCTGGCTTCGACTGAATCTGGCTTTCCTGGCCGAGCCGTACACTTCTTCGGCTCTTTATCGGGGCTCTGTGAATTCAAATCCTGCAGTAATTGTGATAGTAATAACTGCATAATGGTGCGTCAAAAAAAAACTGCATAATGATGGTGCATGCATTTTCCGAAGGGCAAAAGGATCACGTAAATAATAGACTTTCAGTTTGCAAAACAGGAGGAAACAAAAATGGGGCATTCCGAGAATTGAACTCGGGACCTCTCGCACCCTAAGCGAGAATCATACCACTAGACCAAATGCCCTTGCGTTCATGAGAGGTTCCTTCAATGTATATAGACAAGTGTTTCGCGCATGCCTGCGGAGCCAAGGACAGCATATCTCATGTTAACTAGTGTAACTTCGGCGGAAAACCGTGTGATCTTTGCGTGTATGTTTTCAAAAATTATCAAAAAAAAAAATGGTTTAATAACCCAGCAAAATTTCATGACTTGACTTTAATTACTACGTTTTGGGAGAGACGAAGTAAAGGAATAGTACGTTGAAACAATTCATCATGATTAAAACTTAATTTTGTCTTTCCGCGAAAAGCCTTTCCCCCCTTCCATATGCAATCAATCTTTTTTGCGAGGATATGCCATCAAATTTGATCATGAGATTTTGCAGAACTATATGTAGAACACCCTTTTCCCCTAACCCACCAATTAATATATGGAGAAGTTTTTAAAACTTACACACAAAGTTAGCTAACATGAATTTACGTTGAATTTTGAGTTTTCACCTGCTATTTAGCCACTCATATATGTATACACTCTGTGTGGCAATTTTGTAGGTCTTGAATACCTCCGCGGCATGATTGTAACCCCCTTGATGTTTAATAAAGCTAAGCTCCTGCTTGATAAATTCAAAAGAAAAAAAACTGTGCGGAGAAGTGGCTATATAAATCTGTCAATTGACAGCTAATAGCTAAGCTAAACTAATCTGATTTGCGTATGTATATCGATCGATGACGATCAAGAGATACCACTCGTGGTTCCAAAATCGATCTGCTTTCTAGCTTCAAGCAGAAGTGGCTTCCATGTACGTACAAGTAGCAGGCCGGCTACATATAGATTATATGGATGATCGAGGGGAAAAAATTGAATCATATAGCAAGGTAGGCAACAGCAGGATGCATATATTCTGCCAAGCGCCTAATGATTAATTAATTGGTTCATTCACCAACTTCTATATGCGCGAGCAAATCGCTGTCAATTATAATAAACTTGCACGCCACTAATAAAACGAATCAACGAATCAAATTTCTTAAGTGTATCAAATATTACATTGTAGAGCAAGAACCTGCACCAAATTAAAGCAAAACACACAAAAATTACATGAATGCATGCATGCACGGGGAGAGTCGTTCAAATCCTAAATGCAACCATCGATCCCATGTACATCGATCCATGCATGCTTCACCAAGAAATAACAGAAACACAGGTAATGGAGAAGTATATGAGATGAACAAATAGAAGACAACTCGATCTCTTCACTTTGCAGCAGCCATGGCGTCGATCAAATCTTGTTTCCTGCTGCTGTAAAGCCACGCGATCGAAGGGAATTAACGCAGCTTATAGTATCTAAAGTTTGCTGAACGCACCAGCCTGTAGTCCTGTACATGCACCAAGATGATGATATAACGACCTCGATAGTTTCGATGATCATTGCGTGCAAGATCGCGCGCGCAGAAACCCTAATGGTGACCATGCGTGGCAGACTGGCAGTTATGTTTGCTCCGGTGATCATTGGTGCTGAGAGGACAGCGGCCCGAAGATGTCGAGGAAGCCGGAAGGCGACCCGAGCGACGGCACGCCGGGGTTGAAGAAATGGTCGCCGACGTGGTGCAGCCAGCCTGGGGAAACCAAGGGGCGATCGCCCTTGAGTGCCGCGCCGCTGAGCGGGCTGAGGCCGTGGAACAGGAACCCCGACGGCGACGGCGACGGCCCAGCGGCGTGCTGCCTCGTGGCCGTCACCGACACCGACACCGCCGGGCCGGGCCGGTTCAGGGCGCGCGCCTTCACGCGCACCGGCGCCGCCCTCCCGGCGCCATTGCGCGCGCCCGCCGGCCTCGGGGACGACGGCGTCGACGCCCTCTCCTTGTCGCCGCCGGCGTCCGGGCCGGTGAGCCGCTGCACGAGCGACATGAACTCGTGCGCCTCGACGTGGATGACCTTGGGCGACACCATGTAGATGATGACCGGCTTGCGCTGCTGCTGCGCCGGCTTGCCGATCTTGCGCGACGCGCCGTGCACGCCGAGCGCCCCGACCCCGGCGCCACTGTGCCGGACCTCGCCGTCGAAGCTCGCGGCGGCCATGGACGGACGACGACGATGTACAGAGATAGCTACCGTGACAATGGATGGGTGCAACTTGGGGTGGACTAGGAAGATTTGAGGGGGACAGCAAGAGGCTAAACCGGTGTACCGGAGTACAAATGGCATATAAAGGCAAGGACACCGTCTTGTGCTCTTGGCATCATTAGGCTGTACGCCTCTTGTTCAACTCGAAAAATCGAAGGCGACAAGAGTGATAAAGCGTGGCACGTGCCTCTTGGTCCATCCAATATGTTCACATCTTGGTGACCCAAGTTGTGGCGCATTGCTGCACAAATTGTTAACCGACTCTTCCCTTTGTCGACCGCTAATTATACCTCTTATCATCTTGTATATCAGGTTCATCCTTCATATCCATGTCTCATTCCAATTCACGTATGCATCTTTCAAAGTTAGACGCTGGAAGTGACTTAGTGAATAAATCTGCAAGATTCTCACATGACTTAGTATGCAGTACTTTAAATATGTTCATCTTTTGCAATTCATGAGCATAGAAGAACTTGGGGTTGATATGCTTTGTGAGAGGATTCTTCACATAACCCATATGTACTTGTGCAACACAAGCTGCATTTATCTTCATAGATAATAGTGGGGGTTAGTTCGGCATTCAATCCACATGACTGCTAGATGTGGTGAATCATCCGACGAAGCCAAGCGCATTCTTGTGAGGCCTCATACAATGCTATTATTCTGAGTGGTTCGTTGAAGTCGGTACAAGACTCGCTTAGACGATTTTCATGGAATTGCGGTTCCACCACATAGGAATACATAGCCTGCTTGTCGTCATGCGGATCCTACAAGTACCGTTATCGCATTGTCATTCATAGTTAGGTCTTGGTTCTTTTCAGAGAATGTACTAAATTCTTTGCTTCTTTGGAGGTATCGGAAGATGTCCTTTATTCCTCACAATGCCTTTGGTAGGTTTTGTACTATGCCTTGCTAATAGGTTCACGGCAAATGCAATGCCCGGTCTAGTACAGATTTGTTCAATATATGAGTGTTTCTATCACACTTAAATATGGGAATTCCGGTCCCAGGACTTCCTCCCCCTCTTCTCTAGGTCTGAACGGGTCCTTGTCTTGCTGTAAGGATCTCCCGATCATTGGCACTTTCGAGGGATATGCCTTTTCAAAGCCGAACCTTTCCAACACCTTCTGAGTGTAGGTTGGTGATGTACTAAAATCCCTTCATGGGTCTGCTCAAGCTGCAAGCCTAGGCAATATTTGGTTTTTACCCAAATCTTTCATTTCGAACTCCGACTCCAGGTAAGAGCTTGCTTTCTTAATATCCTTCAGGGTTCCGATGATATTCAGATCATTTTCATACACTGAGATTATGCAAAATCTGTTCTAGGATCGTTGTATAAATACACAGAGATTATTCTCATTTTCGTGTGGTCTTTCTTGCATAGAAAGTTGCTTCAAGAGATTATACCACATTCGCTTGATTGCTTAAGTTCGTACAATGACTTTCGAGTTTCACACTGCATATATTTCTATTTGCTCGCTTTTGGTTGGATGTTGATACATTCAGATATCTTCATATAAATGTCCGAATCCAATATTTCATAAAGGTATGCTGGTACCCATCCATCAATTTCACTTCTAACTTCAAGTTCACTGCCATTGAGATAAATATTTAAAGGGAGTTCCGCCATGACCGGGAATAGGTTTCTTCATAATCATCTTCCGGATGTCCGGTGAAACCTTGTACAACGAGCCTTGCTTCTTTTCATTTCTCTTCGAACAAATACCCACTTATACCCTACGGGGTGCACAAGGGAGACGTGCGGCTTACGTGCCCAAACGTCTTTCTTTTATTCTGAAAGAATAATTCAGTTCGATTGCCTTCTCTCAATCTTCTCAATCTGATCTTTTCTTTCATTTATCGAGCGATGCGAGCTCGGATCAAGATTGATGATTGTGGCAAGTTTCTTTGCAAAGTAAATGTCGACATTGGTGTTGTCATATTCAAAGATTCTCCGAGGTCATAAAGTTTATAACTATTTCTTCAAGGCGATTCTTTTAATGCTTCTACTTGCTCACCGCTACTTCCAATTGCGGGCAAGTCCTTTAGTTTTTCAAATTCGATGTGTGCGCACACATCCATGCCGATGTTTCCTTCATGGGGATGTTCAATTCTAGTATGCCTTTTCTCAAGGTTTCATACCGATACAGTCTCAACTCGCCCTTTTGGTTCGGGGGCACCGGTGATCGGTTGTGTCAAGTCCTTCTTATCCTTTTTCACCAGCGCCCCCGGCATTTCTGATTCGAGGGGCGGAGTTCCCGCCCTTTCTCGAGGCCTGCGGACGGGATTAGGATACCTTCATTGGTATTTCAACCCTCTCCGGTGCATTGCGCATGTGCAAACGCTACTTGGTCACGCTCTTCAAATCACTAAATTGGTTCGACGGTTGATTTGCTAATATTTGCAAATCTATTATCTTTCGGACTTCAATTGTCTTCTAGACTTCAATTCAACTATCTTCTCGATCGCAATTATCTTCGGACTTTTGTATTTGCTTCACTAGTGCGCGGTCATATGCATAGATTCCAATTATCTTCGGATTTCAATTGTCTTCTAGACTTCAATTGTTTCGACATTATCATCAATGGTTGATTTCTCCCCTAATGACGGAAACTAACCTCATCTAATGTACTATCAATCGGGCATTATACAAATCTCCATCATATGGTCCAAATACTTGATTATGGATCTTTGTCTCATAACCAACGTATATCCCGCATTTCTGAGAAAAACCCATTGCGATTCACTGCGGTGGTGGTATAGGTATATAACCCTTGCAAACCAACTCGCGAAGATGAGAAGTTTTCGGTCGACTCTTGCGCTAGTTGCATAGTTGGATGGATGTTATAGGTCGACGGTCTAAAATTGATGAGAGTCGCTACGAGCGGATCGCATGTCCCCAACATATAGTTGGTAAATTACAATTCTTCAAAGTTCGCTAGTCCATTCGGGTACGGACATGCGTATAAAATGCTCAATTTTAATTCCCATTTTCATGCAATAATCATCAAATGCTTTCGGAGTGAGTTCTCGTGTTGTCCATTCGTGGACTCTCATGATGATCGTGGAAAATATTTAATTATCTTCGAGATTGGCTTTGCAAAGCATGATTTCTCGTAGACAATAAACATACGTGCGACCATTCGAGGAAGCATCGATAAGCACTATAAAATACCTAATTGACCCTTACAGGGTTGTATAGGACCGCAAAGTCTCCTTGGATACGGTCCAGAATGCAGGACTTTATCCTTCGCTTTGAGCAAAAGGTCTAATAATTAATTTCTGGTGGCACATGCAGGGCACACAAAATCTTCCAGATTCGGAAATTCTTTATATTCATATTATGTCCTGTGAATTGTTAATTATATCTCTCATTATCCTAAGACCTAGGCGGCATAATCTATCATGCTAGAGATAGATAAGTTGAGCTTCTAAATACGGTTTTCAAGGCAAGATAGGCTGCGAGTGCCTTAATATTAGTGTAGTATAGCCCAGATTTCATATGAAGGAAGACATTCTAATGCTATTTTTCACTTTCTTCACGCTTTGTAATGAGCAGTATTCTGCACCATACTCTTCATCAGTCTCACACTAAAACCGTTAGCGCAAATATCCTTGAGAGTTCTAGTCAATTCAGGTACAACAAGTCTTCTTCAATGACCAAAGTTGTGCCCATTGGGAGTATAGTTGTGGCCCTTCCCGAGCCTATTATACAAGTATCGTTTGCTGCGATTGTCGTAAGACTACCAAGATTCTTGCGATCGATTGGAAAATTTCCATTTCTCTTAGGATGGTTTTCATTTTGCCGCTACATGCTAAGCACACTTCCTCCATAGGGCGCCACACGCGTTCTAATATAATGTACTTTATTAATATGTAGAAAGCAAGCAACACATAGATAAAATACTTCAAATATCGAACGTAACTTGCTATTATAAAACGGAAAAATAAGCCTTGCAGACTCATAATAAGAATTTAATGCTTTGCTCGCTAGAGCTTGCAACCATTATTCAATAATTCAAAATTCGCTTCAATTACAAATCTGCAGTTACTATAAAGATTCGAGTGCAATGCGTGCACTAGATCTAATAGGCGAAGTATTCGGGAACTTTCGCCAAATCGGCTCCATACGCGATCTTCTCCTTGGCGCCACTACCGTGGCGCTGCGATGTCCAAAGGAGGATGATAGGGTCACGCTCTGGCCGTCCACATCCATAAGTGCAACTAATAGGTGTGGGTCCTGCATGCCTTCAATGGCAAGGTGTGACATATGCTGTCATTTGCCCTTCTTCTTAGACTGAAAAACATCAATAACGTGCGACGCACTACCTTACCCTTCTTGCTCCTCTCATTCGTGAGAGGTTTCATCACCTTGTAGTCGCTAGCGATGGCTTCATGACCAACATTGCTATTAGGTGGTGCGAGATGTAGTTCTTTCTTAGAACATCATCTTGAGTTTCCGCAACTTGCATGATGTCAATTAATTCGGCATACTTCATGTAGCCGTCTTGACGATAGTTGCGTGCGGATTATACCGCGTTTGGGTGAAAGGTAGAAAATCTTCTCCATCTTTTGCTCATCTGTGATTACATTACCACAGAATTGAAGATTGATACAAATTCCATACAAATTCCGACCATCTTGAGTCGATGACTTTGAACTCTTGGTTCGTGATGCTACCATCTTCATATTTATGCAAAAGTTCAAAGGATTATCACGTAAACTGCATAAAATGGTTGCAAAATTCTCATAATGCTATCGAACTCCGTGTTCGTATTCGTATTTTTCTATGCATTTTTATGATTTCTTGCTATTTTCGGTGATTAAAAGCAATATAAACAATCACGTATAATCAAAACAATAAATGCGATACATAAATTTCATAGAAATAACAATAACAAAGTTAAACATGCTTCAAGTTCAAAACCGATTCAAAAATTGAATTCCCAGAGGCCCTTTCTGTGAAAATGATTTTTATTGAAAACTACAAGTTTCGGGGTTAAACGTGAAATCTCGGTTCGAGAGAATTTACGCGCAATTTTCAAGAATTCAGGGTTTCTCAAAATTCCTTTCATGAAAAACTTCCCCGTAATTTTTCGTAATCCCGAGGGCCTTTTGCAAAATTCTAGTTTTTTTTCCTAGAACCCCATTTTTTTCTTTCTCTGCCCGGCCTTCTTTCCGCCCATTGGCCTTTCCCGGGTGTCAGTGGATCAAAGAGGGTGGGGGCTCTATTAGGGTTTCTTGCCCTCATCCGGCGCGGCGGCGGCTTCAAAACGAAAGCGAAGCGGCGATTTAAGCGGCCGTGAGCGACGCATCGGCGGCGACGGCTCCGCGCCGTAAAGCCGGCGGCTGCTGCCCCGCGCCACGCCCGTAAAGCGGCGGCGGCGCTCGCGCGCTGCGTTCGTGCAAAGCGGCGCGGCTGCTCGCGCGTTTAGGCCGGTGGCGGCGCGCGGCGGGCGGCGGCTCACAGCGCGCGAGGCGGCGCGCGCAGCGGAGGAGGAGGTGGCGCGCGCCGTGCCCATGCGCGCGCCGCGGCGGCGGCAGCGGCGCCGCGCGCGCGCGCGCTAGCGAGAGCGGCGGCTGCCGGGCGGCGCGCGCGCGAGCCGCGCGTGCGCGAGGATGGGGCTGCGCCATGCGGTCGCGAAGGCGCGGCGACGGGCGCGCGTGGCGCGTCGGCGGCGGCGCGCCGATGTCGGCCACGCCAGCGCGGATGCACGGCTCGGGCGCGCACGAGGCGGCTTCAAAGTGGCCGCCGAGGCGGCCTTCAAGGCGGCGACGGTGGCGCGACGCCACGGCGACGACGCGAGTAGAGGAGGCCGGCGGGCGCGGCTTTGCGGCGGCGTCGGTTATTAACACTGCGGCGTATCAACCAATTAGAGATACTGTGCATATTCCTTTGCAACAGTGGCTAACTAAGATGGGAAGGCCCTCTCCAAACATGATGCTTTTCCAATTTTACAGCCAAATCAAAGTGATGATCTTTTCTCCGCGAGGAAAATTAAGATGATCTTTGACGGCCACAATAGATCCCAGCCACACGTATTGCCACCAAATCATGCAACTAACCTTTTGACAAAGCACATCGGCCTTTAGCTGGGGCCCACCCGCAGCCGCAGGCAAGATGAGCCGCCGACTAAGACAGGGGCGACCTGGCAAGAAAGCCCGGCCATCGAAATAATAATACACGCGACGGCCATCCGTTTGCCATTCTATATCTTTCCTGTCCATTTCGGCTGAGCCACGGCCGGTTTTGGTTCACCTCACGCCATTGGCCGGAGAGGCTGCGAAAGTCAGCTCGCACACATGGAGACGACTAAGAGACCGAGCTGAGGCTGTGGCTATCTTATCTCACTGGCGAAACAGGTTGAACTGTTGATAGTTGAAGCATTTTTCTGACGTATCGCGGCAGCGGCCGGCCGGCCGGCCGCCGAGGCGACGTGCCCCTAAACTGTCGAGTTTGCTGGCGAGGCCGAGAGGAGGAAGAACTAACGGGCGATTCTGGTGCGCACGTAAGGGGTGCGGAGCGTACGACGTTCGTACAATCGTACGCGTCAGGCACACAATCGGAGACGCGCGGCCGCGGCTGCGGGCGGGCCTGACGGGAAGGAAAGCGAGACCGGACCGTGAGAAGAGCGGGCGCTTGACGAGATTTTTAGCACGTTTTTTCTGCTCGCCTGCGGCCGCATTCATCTTCGTGCCAACTTACAGGGAGGAGCTGGAAAATAACCCAAGGGGCGAGCTAGTGTAAAACTTGACAAAATAGGACGTTTACGCCCCGTTTGGGATACATGATGCCCCCACCGCCCCCCCTTCCTGTGTTCCATGCCCGTTTTGGATGCATGATTTTTTCCTCTAATGAATTTCACTTTAAAAGATTAAACAGAGCTTTAACTTTGTAATGAATTTCATGGTAGTAAAAGTTAACGTGTGTGCGTTATGGCTAAGGTACTCTTGAGGATAGCAAACCCGGATGTGGATCCACGTCCGATTTAAACACATGACCTGTTGTGCTGTGGGAGTGTCAAGATAAATGCAGTGAAAATACTTACGAAAAACAAAGGTCACACAAGTACACCAAACACTGACCGTATATAACACGGGAAAAAACGTGACATACGGTGCGTCGCTGGTGAGCAAAAATCAACTCCAAAAGCAAAGGCTCCTTTCGGTTCCTTCGGAGCTGCTTCAGTATGTATGCAGCAAGGCAATAATAATCTTTGCTAAAGATTAGCAGGTAAAAAGTGTAACGTAGCACGACTCTCACAGCCGCCATGACAATTCCCCTCAATCAGAAGCAACTGAGTATACACCTTGTTCTGAGACGCCATCATCGCTTTCTCCGGTTTGACAACGCAGCAGCCGCAGGGTGCATGACCGCCATGACCTGATTCAGACTACTTTGCCTTGTGCTTTGGCCCCGCACACCACAGAAGCCTGCAAGAAACCGGCATATGCATTATATATTTATATGCATATATGGAAGGAGGTAAAGACCGAGTCGCTGGTGTTAACAGGTTCATAGTTTAATCCACTTTGAAGGGTTCCAAGAAGATACCGGGCCACTTTGAAGGTGTCCAAGATTTCCCCAAGAGGTAGCCTTCCCAGTTTTAGTTCCAACAATCAGCGAGAATTCGTCTTCAGAGATGGCCGCAAGTGCTGCACAATGTAACAAAAGTTAGCATTGCCAATGAAACTTGTTGAAGGAACGATCCTTGTACAGTTAGTTACCACATACAGTACAAATCACCTCATATATCTTGAGTTTCATAATCAATTAAGCTTTGCGCTTTCATTCATCTGCTATATGTGAAAGGAAGCATGGAACTCTCGGTTGGAAAGCAATGCTAGCTTTGCCCTACAGTACCAGCAATGGACAATGTGGAACCGTGAATAGTCCCTTAAAAAACTTGCGAAATGCAACAGCACATTGCGATGAGAGGCAATCAGGCAATAGGTAACTGAAAAGGGAACTTATTAGCCCTGCATAACTGTAGGCTATAGCAGCATGGAAGTGCATTTTTGTATGTTCAGATTTCACGCATTGCATACATCTACAGGCGATATGAGATTCTGATCATACGAACAAAATGATAATACAACGTGTAAAGCAAATGATAGTACAAATTATAAAAGTAGATACAAGTCAACTCACATATCCTTGGACAAAATAATACTGTCAGGGATGCAGAACTGATAGAGCAGTTCCTAAGATTTAGCTTAACAGGAGCTTATTTCACTCATTAGTCCACACTAGAAGTAGAGATTAAGTTGTTAGTTTCAGAAATAACCCCACATTTGCTATCATTTACTTCTCTTATTTCTTTTTGTATCTCTCTCTCATCCTCAATTCGTATGCACTCAAACTCACATATGGTGGAATGACACAGCTCACTATTTTTAACACTCTCACTCAGTTTAGCTATGTGACTCTCATCCTTGCATGAGTTTTGATGCATTTTATCCTCCAAAGACCCACCATCAACCATGACCTCCACATGTGTTGTGGGTAGCAACAGGCTAGCACTACTCCACACTTTGGTCAAAGGTAAAGTCCCATGCTTGACCGTCTTCTCATGAATTGATGGCTTAAGATTAAACCTGACTTTAGACTTCTCTTGGCTCTCTTGAATTGGAGGTTTAAGATTAAAAAGGCTTTTGACTTTACTTTGCACCAATCATATGGTACAAATTCGCTTCTCATGATTTTCTTCAATTCTTTCTAAGTTTTCACAAAGCACATTCTTGGATATTGTGTCCACCAATAATTTGCATAATCTTCGAATTCCACGGTGGCTCCTAACACCTTCCTAGAACCAACAAATTGCTGTCGCTTGAATTCCAATTCTATTTGTTTCTCCTATTTGAGGTACTCATCTAGATCATTACTTTCATAGAATGGAAATTTTGTATACTCGTAATCTGCCATGATTATATTAAAAAAAAAACAAGAATATATGTGGAATCACTCAACCTCACCTCTTGCTTACCGAAGTTCTTATAATTGCTTCTTGGATTGAAGGATTGTACGTACTCCGGAGAGTGCACATAACTTTAATGTAGCAACTTAAAACGGAGAAGATGTACATGTGCTAGGTGTGTCCTCATTAATACCCAAAAGTTACAGAGTAACGTTTAGTAACCCCTAAGTGTACTATTACATATGTAGGAAACTATATTGATCTTAGGTCTAAGGATCATACATCATCATTGAGACCAACTGATGACATATAAAATCATAACAATCTCAATAGTGTCTCAAGGTGGGTCAATCCAACACCATGTTATCTAATATGTGTTCACATTATTGATTCGATATCCTCATATCCATGACTGGTGAAACATGATCATAAATCAATACATGTGTTGGTCGATAAGTCACTAGTGTTCCGACCAGGGATACATTTATAAATGATAATTCATCCAAGGAACATAATTACATTTATTCTACAACTCATAAATATACATGTGATACAATCATCTCTATGATTTTCCTTAGGGCATATCACCAACAAGTTGTGTTGTCGGGAAGGAGGGTGAGCGGGTATTTTCAAACTATTGTCGCAGAGTTCACCTGCACGGGGCGACAATAAGATTTCTAGGCAGGCTATATGCGCGACTGCTCGTTTCACTACTTCATCTACGTTTTGCACTGCTTCGAGTCTGTGTTGCTTCCTGTTCTCCATCAAGTCTTACTGTAAGTTGGTTGTTCGACCAAAATATTCTGCTATAATCCTATTATTGTGTATATTTAGAAATGCAATGAGTTGCCTGCTACCCTATGTGATCTTTGCCTCGTAATAAAATATGGAATTAAAATATTGTCTATATTTCCAACAAATTGAACTTATGAAGTATATATTGAAGTATCTAATTTATCCGCATCATCAACAGGACCGAAATGATATTGGGAAAGGCTTACAATGGAGAAGGGTGGCATGCATCAGTACATCACTAGTTACCTGTGCGCGCATTTGCGCGCGCGATGTATAGCTATATATGTTTGAATTGGGATATGAATGAAGAGCGAAAGAAGTATTTTGATAGTGTGGATATTTTGAAGATAAAAAAATATAAATGTATAAGTTGACTAGGCGATGTAGGAAAAATTAAGAGAAAAGATGTTATTAAACGGTAAGGAAGAATATATTGATAGAGAAATAAAGTGTTGTGCAATGTTGTAGTATCTATGTACTACGTAGCGGTGCTGCTGTAGCAGAGAAATAAAAGTGTTACACATTGTTCAGAAATATAGACATGTACATAAAGGTTGAATATGGAACAACTTTTTGCACGGATATAATAGGTACGTAAGATTGTAGTAGTAAGAATACATATCGGTTTGATTCATTTGAATAGAAGTATAGAACACCGGCTATAATGTACTGTATAGTCTAAATCAAGCAGGCACAAAATAAGACCACTTATAAAAAGGCAACCTCTAGAAGTACAGAGTATTTGCTGACTGATAGCGTAAGTGTTATTAATTAGGCAAAAGAGAGCGTGTGTATTTTACACGCAAAGCGGGACGAAGTGTGTAGATGGTTTTGTACAAAACCATACAGTGACGCACATAATACATAGTTGGATTGTATTAACATAAAGTAGTAGTAGAACGATGGTAGAAAATTTTGTAGCTATCATTATGTACGGGCTGAAGCTCGTGGTAGACAACGGAACTGTGCAAAAAAAAGTCAGTAAGACAAGGATAAGGCACGTAGTAAGCTCTGGAATGTATTATTTGCTTTTTTTTGCATCATGTAGAGAAGGTCAGATAGGAGGATCAAGGTATTTTGAACCATGTAAACTGGATGTAAATCTTGGAATATGTGTGGAAATATGGAGTAGTTATGTAATAATAAGAACAATAGTACCTTGGTTTAGCAGCTCTGCGCAGGCAGGAGGAACATCTGTATGATCCAGCATCTGGAACTGATTTTTTGTTGCATTTGTTGCACGAGAAGAAAAACCATGTATGTCCAGCACTTAATTGTGTGAGTCACGGTGCATACGAGACCAAAGTGCTATAGATAGATATATGTTACGTACGAAGTACATGACTATGCACGGTTAGTAATGAGATGTAAATAATTAGCAAAAATCTGGAAGACTAACCGGGAAATCGAAAGGGTTGCTATCTATTATTTCCTGTAGTGTTTTTTCACTGATTTGGGTTCAGATAGCACTGCTGGTTGGAATGTATTCTTGCAAAACGATGCGACATACCGATTGGAAATGTGATTGTAGACTGTACAGTGTGAAAAGTGAGATAGATTAGTATGTGGTAAATATGAGCATGGAGAATCAGTTGGAAGTAGTATGCATGCAGGATGGTCGGTACCATGGAACAAAAACCGGCAGAATCACGATTCACGGATTTCCGATGGGGTCGGATTTGTAATCCCGTACGGAAATCCTTCATATTCAAATTCAAATTCAAAATTCCAATAAAACATCTCAAATTCAAATTTATTTGGACAAAATTCATCCGTTTTCCACGAGATCTCGAGATCGGCCTCACCGGATTGGGTCCGGTTCGGGTTTTGAACGTTGGTTGGTACTCGCTTCCATCGGGTCCTTGCCGCAAACGTCGGAGGGTTGGTCGAAACTCAGCGAGACCTCACCGGTGTGGGATTGGAGGCGGGCGGTGTTACGCACGATCGCCTCAAGCATCCGGTCCGTCCATTTGCGCTCAATCATCATCATAAACTCGACCATGGATGGCGGCGGAGGAGTCAGCGGTCCGGTGGGATGGCGGTGAGAGGGCTCGCCATGCTCGGGACGGTGCTGGGATATCCCGATAGAAATAGGGTGCTACGGTGCCCTAGATGGGATAGGCTCCCGATAGTCGGTCTGTCATATATATAGACAAGGATAGTTACAATAGAAGCTATATATATATATGTAGGTATATACCTAGATTTAATTAGCGAAGCTTCGGGAACACGGGGACAAATATCCCAGCGACAGGCTACGTTTCCAGTAAGCCCCTTCATCTATAGAGATAAAGAAAAGAATGTGTTGTGTATATAAGTACGTAAAATATGGAACGCCATGGTGACAGCAAGGATAAAACAAAAGAATATGTAGCTAGCAGAAAGCTGTGAAGAACAAATTGTTTTGCGTTGTAGGTTTGAACAAATCAGTGTAGGCGTGTGAAAGGGCATTGTGTACAAATAGTTAAAGAGGACTGCAGGAACGTAAACTGGAAAAAATAAATTGCATGGAAAAAAAAGATGCAAGATTAAAAAATGATGTGAACATAATTATAGAGTTTATCTAAAGGGTTGTGTGATATGACAGCTAATGGGTGATATATGTGTATCTATATATTATGTGACAAATGAGTTTTAGCTAAATGAAACCCGTTAGAAATAAAGACCTAAGATTTTATGGTAGTGGAAGCTATGTAATGTAAGCATGTTTTATGATATTGATGAGATTGTAGAAAGAAGAGTTATATGAATGTAATCTTATCTAGAATAGCGCAAGATAGAAAAAAGGAAAAATAAGGTATGCAGAAGATACAATCGGAGTTTTGTTTGGTTTGGCAGTTGTTGCGTGGTATATGTAGTCTTCATAGTATACCTAAATATCAACTATAAGGCACTCAAATAATTAATGATGGCAGTAAATGCCATACGGCCATACCTGTAGATGACTCGCAACATTTCCCCTGGTGAGTTTCTCCACATTCATAAGCTCGAGTATTCTTTTGGTACGACACGCATCAACAAGATGCGAGAAAGGACATAGCATAAATGAGTTGTTGTAACCTGCAAGGACATTTAACAGAAAGCAAAAAGGAGGTGGCAAGTTCTTACTATCAATTCCAAGCTGGTTGACAGTATCAACAAATTTCCGGTGTAGTTCAACTGACCATACAACTCTTGGCTTCTTTGCAGCTAAGGGTTCATCATTTCCTTGAATATTATTCTCCTCGCCTTCATCTTCCTCTTCACTATGCAGTTCCTTCCTCTTCCTGTTGATCCTCCCACTTTGATCAGAAGACCCACAAGTAACCTGGCTGGGCCCATGGAATGAATCTACGCTCGGTGGCTTATTGAATTCTTTGTACAAATCAAGATTGGTGCATTCACGATTACTGAACTTCCTCCTAACAACATGCTGCTATATATTCCTAAGCTCTTCGATCGAACAGGTTTTAGGAGATAGTCACAAGCACCATGAGTTATCCCCTTCATTACATTTTTGTCTCTCCATTCACCGATAACACTGCATGGATTATACTTGACTAACATCCACATTTTAAACATGGAAACACCATTACTCAACAAGCACCACTTGCTACCAAGGACAATGGCTAGAATAGGAACTTCGAACTTATCGATGACAGGAGGTCCATTTTAAGCCCCACAAGCTCAAGGAGCTTAAAGCCGTCCATGTTGGGCATATGGGCGCCACCGATAACCAGATCAAACATTTCCTTGTTCTCCTTAATGACCTCGGTGCGATAATAGCTTTGATTGGTTGTTGTTATCATTAAAGCGTGAAGGTGCTCTTATCGATTTACAATTGTTGAAGCAATAAAAAGCAATTTATACATAATTACATATTGCATTGCATTGTAAGACCATTAACACATCCAGAAGTTCTAAAATGTATAATCAAATTCATAAGTATAAGCAAACATCTGTAAAATATCTGACTGTAATATGCATGTCAGATCATGAAAGGAACAATTTTTCTACTCTACACGCGGCAAGTCTTGCACCTACAGAAACCATCTAAGCAATAGTAATTACTAATTCAATATGTAGTTGTTGTGGTAACTGTTGGGATACAGATCCGATGACCGAAGGTAGGGCACCCGCCCTCATCTAACCACCGGCAGGGCTCTTCCCTGTCGAGGTAGCGAGGCTCTGAGGCTTAGTTGAACTCTTGATTTCTCATTGCTTGCTTGATAATGGATACAAGCTATCTTTTTTATAGGAACAGTCCGACTTGACGTTTAAGAAATAATCTATAAGGAAACCTATCAATCCAATCTAATGTTTCCAACTACTAAAAATAACCTTCCTAATAAATAAGATCTTATTCCTAATAATAACTACATAGATAAGGAATCCCAAAATACTACCTAACTAATTATTTTCTATTCTAGGAAACCAATCCGCACATATGGAAATAACATGCTACAGTACCAATAGGTAATGTTCATGTTCGCTACAGTACCCGTGGTACTGTTCGCACGCATGTTGCGCCGCCTCGCGTCTTCCTCGCGGTAGAGTATGGTCTTGTCTGTTTGAAAAGATGGCGATTGAGTGTTTTGATCTATTCTGGGTGTGGGTCCTGTCAGAGAAGAATCACTTTCATGTTCAGAGAAGAATCCACATATACAAATTTGGAAGGCACTGAATATATAATTGTTTTGCACTTTATATAGATGGTTGTGTGGGACAGTGGGGTCATTTATGTCTGGCTAGTTTGCGTCCAACTGTGTTGTCTTTTCGGTCTGGAAAGCTGACCAGGCAGAGTGTTGTCATGACCATCTGAAAAGTTGGCGTTACAGAGTGTTGTCTTTTTTTATCTGAAAAACCAGTGAGGTAGAGTGTTGTCATGTCAATCTGAAAAGCTAGCTGCAGAGTGTGTTTATTTCCATGTGAGTAGCTGGCCCGACAGAGTGTGGACTTGTACCGAAAAGCTGGCTAGGGAGTGTTTCGGTCTTTTGACCCACCCCCACGTCATGGTCACTGAGGTGGTCTCGTCACGCCGGGAGCCTTGGCATGATAGGACCACACTCTCACGTCATAGGCACTGGCGTGGCCTAACCATGCCGCCACGCTAGTGCTTTCGTAGTTCCAGAGGGGTTGCAATGCCTGCACCACTTCTGGGGCTAAGTCCTGTCACATCAGGAGCCATGACATAATAGGACTACTCTCTCACGCCATAAGCACTGGCGTGGCCTAACCGTGCCGCCATGCAAGGGCTTTTGCAGATCCAAAGGGGGTGCAAGGCTGATCCCGCTTCTAGTGCTAAGTCCTGCCACGTCAGGAGCCATGGCGTGATAGGACTGCTCTGTCACGCCATGGTCACTGGCGTGGCCTAACCATGCCGCCATGCAAGTGCGTTCGCAGATCCAGAGGGGGTGTAAGGCCGATCCCTCTTCTGGTGCTAAGACCTGCCATGCTAGGTGCCATGGCGTGACAAGACTACTCTGTCATGGCACATGCATTGGCGTGATAGTGCTGCTGTCATCACACAACAAATCATATATTGTATAGTTAGCAGGACACAAACACATTCAATTATTGGCTAGTCATCCAAAACAGGTAGGTATTCACAATTCAATTACACAACTATGTCAAAATCAAGTATCACATATCCTACCTTTGCTTTCAATAACAAACTATTTTCAACATAGCCCACAGTAAATGAGCAAGACATTCCTTTCAATAACTCATTGACGCTGCATCAGCAAACCTTCGATCTAAAACAGTCGGAGTCACAGCAAGAAGATCAAACATTTTAACTGCTACAACAAATATGTCATATCCTTCATCCTTGTCACATTTCCTTCAAAGCGGTCACACAAGCATCACCACTCATCAATGATTTCATGATAAGAAAACAATGTCAATTCAGATATAATCCTCTAGAAGTACAGATACAATGCACTGAGAAGAACTGAAGCAAATCAAGCATATCCTATAGCATCGAACTCCTAGCAAAGTATTTGCTCCCAACAAGTAAAACCATCTAAAGCTCACCGTGCATCACCATCCATTTAAACATTTCATTGTACTAAGTCATTCATGCATGTCTGTATTCATTACAACACTTGTGCTTTCGAAGCGCATATGTTCCCGGTGTGAACCTAGAAGCTCGATGTTCTCTGTGCCTGCCCTCAACGACGTTGATTGAACTAATGTCCGCGCAATCACGGTGTTTACAGTGCGGAGATGTGTCCTGAGTCGACTACGTCGAGGTCAGTGCACCAACAAGGTCCGATAGGACCATCTCGTCGAGCAACATGGCGTCCACATCATCATCATCGTCCTCCTCCTCCTCTTCGTCGTGTCGTGTGGCCGAAGCAGATATCATTGCCCGTGACGATGTTGCACGCGAAGAGCCACTCCGAGCCGGGGTAGGTTCAACAACATCTCCCGCCACGGTGCAGTTCATTTTAGTTACCATTTGCCGGTATCAACAACAAACCATCTACAAGGAAAAAACAATATAGTAAGAATCCACCACACGGAGATAATTTTTTGTCAAAGCTTACAGAGTAGAGGTGCATCTAGTTTTTCAGCACTGCAAAAGACAGAAATAGTGAGATACAACAAAGAAGGAATTCTAGAAGCAAAGTTGCGACAAAGTAAGTCCACAACATCACTTTTGCACAGATGACTCATCAACCACTAAATCCTGTAAGTACATGATGTTGCTTTGTTGTATTGGATATGTAAATATGATATTTTCCAAACAAGGTGTGTACAATACAACTATTATAATTTCCAAGAAACGCATTGTATTCACAAGCCCTACTTTGATGAAATGCTACTTAAATGTGCACACTAGTTGTTATTGGGTATACAACTGTAGGAAATGAACTACTAAAAAAATCAGAAACAGCAGAGCTCACTTTTTTTTTTCTTTTTTACAAAATTGAAGCCTAATTTGAAG
Source organism: Ampelocalamus luodianensis (assembly GCA_036346255.1). Classification (NCBI taxonomy): domain Eukaryota; kingdom Viridiplantae; phylum Streptophyta; class Magnoliopsida; order Poales; family Poaceae; genus Ampelocalamus; species Ampelocalamus luodianensis. Next base: position 65,537,495 of record CM070628.1, read on the forward strand.
ATTCTACTTACTTTGTCAACTTTAGGAAAGTGATGTGTTCCCAATTCCAACTCTTCGTACTTATACTGAAAGCAGGAATCCCACTGAATATTTCTGCTAGAATTTGACTGCAAGTGATACGAGTACACATGCTGGTTTCTGAATGCCACGAAGGCAATTTGACTCAATTTGACTGCTCATAGATTATGTTTTTGACCCACGGGATTACTCATTTACTGCTCCTTGCTATCATGCCCAACCCAACATTAATGCATGAAGATTCAAACTAGGGACTACATATCTACAATGCCATCATAACCCTTCGCCTCCTGATTGCATGACTCGTCCTCCGCCAAAGCAAGGTGTTTGGCAGCAGCCACACCCCAACACTCGTTGGCATTGTATGCATCCCTTGCACGGGTTCACCGATCCACAAAGTATGAGTTGGTCTTCCTAAATGAGTACTCCACGATAGTTGATATTGGCATAGCATAGATGCCCTTCAAAATATTGTTGAACACCTCCGAGATGTATGATGTGCCTATTTTGTCTTGTGCTGCAAGAGCTCGTTCAACCACTTATTCCCTCATTCGTTGGTCAGTCCCCTCAGCTCCATCAGCTTGCTCTTGAAGTCCCTCTTCTCCAAACTACCGCACAACAGATTGAAGTGCTTTGTGAGGTCTTCCCTACTGCACTGTTTAAAAAAATTGGCCACCAAATGACGCATGCACCACCTATGCAGTACATCCGGGTGTCCATCTAGTTTGTTGTTCACAACATTTAGAATACCGCATTGCCTATCCGAGATGACACAAACCTTTCGTCCAGGCCCAACAAGGTGTAGATGAACTATATCCATGAACCATTGCTAGCTTACATTATTCTCACCCTCAGTAAGTGCGAATGCTAGTGGAATTAGTTGGTCCTCCGTGTCAATACCCACGGCGACCATCAAGACACTATAGTACTTACCGGTTAAGAATATGGCGTTGACTAATAAGACAGGCCTGAAATGCTTGAAGGCATCTTTGCATTGCTCAAAAGACCAGTACACCCAACCAAGAACATGTTTCATAACTTCTTCATCGGGTTCCATTTGGTTCCCGTGCCAAGGATAAAACTCCATACTGGGGTTCTTGGCCTACATAGCGGTTAGGATTCGAGGAAGCAACCTGTAAGTCTCCTTTTTAATCATCCCACAGTAACTACATCGCTCTCTGCTTTGCCCTCCATATTTTTCGTACTTCACACCGTACTTTATGAACCCAAATATAGCCTCAATAAAGGTGGTGATGGTTACATCAGGGTCGAGCAGCCACAACCCCGGTTATGCATTTTGCAATGAAATTAGCAGTCGCCTGAAGGTGCTCCCTGAACACTCGTGCAATCCCACAAGAGTGAGGCTGCCCCACATTCATTATTTTTCATTGCTTGTCCCTAATTTTTCGGCCCTAGACCTTTCATCTACACCCCTTCCGCACCTTACGGTATACCTCTTGTTCACATCAGAGTATTGTACTACAAACAGATGATGGTGCCTCATTGAGTATTCTTGCAGCCAATCCTTCATATCCTCCATGCTTGCAAACATGTCCTTGCGAATAAGGTCATTCTCTGGGTCCGCAATGCCATCCCTGCTCTTCAAACCATTTGCACACACCGCATTACCAACCATTCTGACATCCTCAAATGCATGCACCAACGGGATCTCATCCATTGCACTTTGAAGAACCCAGCCTTTCTCGGAGGAGAAAAGCGGAGCGTGCGCTTCGTTTTCAGTCGAGCTCCAACCTTCATCGGACTTAATGTTACGGACTGTTCCATCTTGAAACAGGTCCTCGTCTAGTTCATTGTTCATTACAGCACCATTGAAATCAGTCATGGGGTCACTAACATGGTGTGACGAAGAAACAGGCACGTGAGACAAATCCACCAACAGGGGGGCATCATTGTTCAGACCGACACTAATGACATCTTGGGACGGTTGCTCCTCCATTGGGGGGCCTTGCAAAAGTTCAACATCAGATTCAAGTTCCTCCATGGTGCCGTTCACCGCATCAGAACTCTTTCACACATCCTCGCCAGCGGTTGTACTCTCCACCACAACCTCCAACAACCGGACCTGAGATACGGACACAACCTCCTTGTATGTGATCCAATCATCGTCACATGAGATTGGCATCAACAAAGGATGCACCTTTGAACCCAGCCTTGCATCATACCGCCCCTCCATTCGAATGACGGCACCGGGCTTACCCCAGCCAAAGGTCGACTTAATCCTCATCAAAAGAGTTTGAAAGTCTAGTGATTCTCGAAACATAAGTACAGTCACTTCCATGCCAACAAAGTCAGCAACACTCCCCATTTGGCTAACAGGCTCATCGGTAAAGACATGTACAACTTTATCCATCTACAGCCAACAGTGCAAAAAAAATATTGCAAAGTCAGTACTAAAGTAAGAATCCAGCTAAGCTAAATTTTCTTGATGACAAAATTGGTTCTGAGGGAGCTAATAAGGGACTTGCTTTAATAAGTGCATTAAGGAATAGTGGTACGTATAGTTCAACATATATGAGCTAGGAACAAAGGTTCATAGGAATGGAAGGATTAATTAGGTTATCCAATGAGGATACTAATTACTATAAGTGCAATATTACCAACTTCCATATCGTTTCACAATTCACATTCAATACATTTCGATGAGAAAGCTCAAAGAAAATTAAACAAAGAAAAAGATGGGCCGAGAGGAGGGTTAGTTGGGGCTTAATAAAGGGAATCGGTGCTAAATACCAAATGCCCATGATGCCTCCTATCTGCATGATGTAACAAGCAAAAGGTGTTTCAAGGGGGGGGGTAAGGAATGGTACTCCATGAACCACTTCATTATTTGAAATCATAACTATCACACAATAGATAACCAATGATAACAAAAAAAGAAACAAAAGGCTTGGTTTAATCAACGTCAAGTTCAGTTGAAGAGCAATTAAATAGGTAATCCCTCGTTCATGCATGTTAATTAGGAAACTAACTAGCATCTTTTAGACTAGTAAACAACCCCTAGTGGAGTTCATGCATGTTAATTAGGAAACTAATTAGCATCTTTCACACGATACTTCACCTCTTGATTTCAGTTCACCAAACCTACTGCCAAGTTCCTATCATCATGGTCAGAAAAAACTACACTACTTCTATTTTGGTACATCCTACAAAGATGTATTTTTGTTTGCACCAACATCCTATAGTTATAGCTTGTAAACTACATTATGCCAGTGTAAGAATGATCCATGCTTAATTTGCCCTTTTGTTTTGTCAGTCTTTTGGATTTATGGCATATAAAACTCGAGTAGTTAGTTGTTTCAGCTTGTTTTTTCTATGATCAACAAACAACACAAGCAATCATACATTTGAAGGTGCAAAGAATGGCAATACAGTCGTCTCAAACCAACAAGACAAGGAGATGATAACCACAAGTAAATCGACACTTCAGACAATGGACACAATGAATCATACATCTTACTATGATCAACAAACACCGCAATGAATAATACATTTGGAGGTGCAAAGAATGGCAATATAGTGTTCGATCTAGTGTCCCAAATCACAACAAACAAATTGCCCTCAAACATCAAGTTCGGTCCAAACCTAAAATCCACAAGTCTAACCGATTTAGTCCAAAAAAATAGAGGGAATGGGTGAGATTACCTTGGGAGATGATCTCCACGGGTTTACGGACTCCGATTTGGCTCCAAACGAATGGATTTGGCGAGGTTGGGAGCATGGAGGATAGAGGACTTGCGGGAGGAAGAGGGGGGTTGGTGAAAAGAAGAAGAACTAGGTGGTTGTCGTCACTTAATTCGCCACTATCACGCCACACGCGTTGGCGTGACAAGGCATGCTTATCACGCCAGGATTTCTAGCGTGACAACTGCCACGCAAGCCCTCCATGCTGACACAGCCTACGCGTGAGGGCTTGCGTGGCAAGTTTTGCCACGCCGAGGTCTATGGCGTGACAACATGGTTTGGTCACGCCACGAATAATGGTATGACCAAATGGGTCAGAAATGAAAATAAAGTTGGTGAGGGGTTAACTTTAAAATATTATTAGAAAGGATTAAATAAAAAAAATTGGCTAACTTCTAGGGCCGTATATTCCTCCTTTAAAAAAAGAGTGCCAATTTGAGATTACACAAGGGAGCAACTAGCGCTAAGACAGCTTCCCATCGTATGCTCCTGACTCCTCTCCACAACATGTCCAATACATACATGCAGCAAAAAAATCAACATATGAAAAAAACTTAGATCTAAAAAAATGGAGACAGTCCATATTCTTGTCAAAACTCACTTAAAAATTAAAAGATCTAGTTAGCATACATAGATATACTTTTAAAAAAATAGCTCAGAAGTTTGAAAAAAACATTAATTGATGATGCTATAATATTTACAACATTTTGAAAACATATATGCAACAATGGGAGGGGGACTTGCAACAAATTATTAGAACCCCTGCAACTTTCAAGTATCAGACGTCTCAAGCGGCCCAACATTTGAGGCTAACTTATGAAATATTTTCATTTTGTTTGTGCAACAACCAGCAAAACAATTGCAACATTAAAAAAAAATTCTAAAAAAACTAATTTCAATAATTTGTTACTACAACATTGAAAAATGCAGTCCCTAACATCTCAAATCACCTGTTGCAATGAAAAAAACATATAACAGCAACAAACACCTAACTCACCGGTCTCGCTCTCAATGACGACGATGACACGCTTGGCCTTAGGCTTCGGACAGCACGGCGACCGCGATAGAGGAGGTGGCTGGGCGAGAAGGAGATGGCTCGAGCCCGGCGCGGAGAGGCCAGGGCGCAGGGCGGCGAGGGGTAGCACCATGGTGCCGCTCGTGAAGGTCGTGGCCGGCCACAACGAGGCCGAGGAGGAGGAGGATGGAGGTTGTAAAGCCCGAGGAGGTAGCAGCTTACCACCACATATGGTCTCTGGTGCAATGCCCCCCCCACTATTGAGTATACGTCATCAGGGAGCCTTGATGTGACGTCATCGAACTTGGGGAAGAAGCATGGGAGATGGTGTGGAGCATGGAAAATAGGGGAGAGAGGTGTTATGTCCTAAATGCAAAGGGGAATGAAGGTGTTGATTGGAGATGGGAGTCTCGGGGTGGATTTGAATAGATCAAGTTGAGTGGATAAGGATTGGATGAGTGGATAAAGATAAGCCATGTAGTGTCCGGAGCTATTAATTCAATCGGACGTCAGGGAGCAACTAGCGCTCGGACGTACGATGAGAAGCTTCCCATCGTACGCTCCCGACTCTTCCCCGCAATATGTCCAACACACACGCAACAAAAAAATTCAACATATGCACACAAAAAAAAACTTGGATCTAGAAAACTAGAGAGGGGGATCCATATTCTTATCAAAATTCACTTAAAAATTAAAAGATCTTGTTAGCATACATAGATATACTTGAAAAATTAGCATAGAAGTTTGGAAAAATATTAATCGATGATGCTATAACCTTTGCGATATTTTGAAAACACATATATGACTATTTGGGGGGCACATACAACAAATTATTAGAACCTCTCCAACAAATTTTCAAGTATCAGACGTCTCAAGTGGCCCAACATTTGAGGCTAATTTATGAAATATTTTGATTCCGTTTGTACAACAACCAGCAGAACAATTGCAACATTAAAAAATTCTAAAAAAACTCATTTCAATAATTTGTTACTATAACATTGAAAAATACAGTCCACAACATCTCAAATCACCCTTTTGCAACGAATAAACCTATAACAGTAATAAACACCTAACTCGCCGGCCTCACCCTCAACGATGGCGCTAACATGCTCGGCCTTAGCTCCGGACAACACGGCGACCGCGACGGAGGAGATGGCCAGGTGAGGAGGAGATGGCTCGGGCTCGACACGGGGAGGCCGGGGCGCAGGGCGGCGGGGGCAGCGCCATGGTGTCGCTCGTGAAGGTCGTGGCTGGCCATGGCGAGGCCAAGGAGAAGGAAGTTGGAGGTTGTAAAGCCTGAGGAGGTAGCGGCTCACCACCACATATGGCCTCTGGTGCGATGCTCCCCCACCGTTGAGTATACGTCATCGGGAAGCCTTGATGTGCCGTCGGGGAGCCTTGATGTGCCCCCGCCGGACTTGGGGAAGAAGCATGAGAGAGGATGTGGAGCATGGAAAATGGGAAAGAGAGAAGTGTTGTATCCTGCATGCATAGGGGAAAGGAGGTGCTAACGATTCAATCGGACGTTAGGTCCAAGCATTCTCTATTAAATAACCGTAATTTTTTTTTTTTGAGACGATCAAATAAAATAAACATAAACATCCAGAGGAGCTTAAGATCAGTGACAGCATCACCCAGCTCTCCAAATGCATTTCACTGACCACATCTTTCCTTTGTTTTTTTTCCCTTGCAACAAGCAACCCAATTTGCCATGCAACATACGAGTTCGGTGGAACACATGACCAGAACTCGTAATTTTATACCAACAGTTAACGTGGCAACATTTAGTACAGACACTACTAACATATCTTGTTCGACTAGATCAAAATCAACTGTGAAATCCATAAACCGGTTCTGTACCCAATACCAGTGCACAAGCTATAGATGAGCAAAAATACAGGATTTAATTCACAATAGTGAATCAAATCACCTCTGTTCGGTCACTCTCTGATGGTTATGCTGGGGTTCTATGATTTAACAATGTATACTGAACATTTCCACCATTTTACAACTGTTAGGAATCCTGGAATCATACAAATTACTTAATATACGACAGGGAGAGTGAGATCCCAGTCCCATCTCCAGCAAGCGTCATGATTTAGGTCGTCGCGAATAGAGGCATCGCATGTCACATGTTGCTGCTGTCATTTGGCGGCCTGCTCGATCACAGGTATCTGATTCCACCTCTCCTGCTCCTCTGGTGCACTGTTGCCCTGAAGAGGCGGCAACGAGAACGCGCTGACAGTTGAGCTTCCGCTCCGGATCTCTTTCAGTGATCTAAGCGCCGCGACCGTGCTCTTCATGTACATGCTCTCCATGTACTCGATCTCATCTAGTTCTGGAATACCGCCACCGTTAACCAAGGACGAACTGGGCTTCGAAGGCTTGTCCTCGTTGTTGCTATCTCCTTTTCCATCTTCACTTGATACAGACGGTTCGTTTGACGGTAGGAGCTGGTCCAGCATGGCCTCACACTCCTTCACAAGCTTGTACAGGAGGTCGGTGGTGAAGAAAGGCTGCAGCAGCACTTTCTGGATGAAGGGCAGACGGGTCAGAGCCCCAGTTATCTTGTCATACTTCTTGAGAATCTTCACCAATCCTGTAAATGGCAACATGGAACATAAGCATTCATATTTCATGGTGACGAAAAATTTAAGAAAATTGGGTGTGCACGATAACTAAGACACAGAAAACAGTCATCCATGAGTCCAGCTAAAACAAAGTAGAGATGTCTAATATCTGCTTTTATAAAGCCAAGTATAATCATGGACCTTAAACTCAATAAACAAGATATCATCCTTAGTCAAATTAAATAAAAAATTTAGATCAGGTGAAATCAGCAGAAAATGACAGATACAGAAAATATACACATTTGGCAAATAACGTATTTCTTTGTATCGCCAAGAAGCTGCAACTTTTGAAACAGCAGCGCCATATGTAACTTACCATGCCCCTCACTAGTGAACCTTATTTCTCAGAGGGGCATGGCCCAGAAAATTTTCATTTCTAGAACGCTAACATGATAGCAGTGGGTAAAGGGTGCCACTAAAGGCGCCACTGGCCAAATCGGATGAAATAGACCAACATTACATGGGGCAAAGATGATGACCGAAAAGTTTCAAACAGTTTTAGAACATGAATAAATTAATAATAGTTTCCTGCACACAAAAGCAAAAGAAACAGACCAGCACCACAAGAGTAAAAAAGGGCAACAGAAAAGTATCATACAGTTAGCGAGCACAAATGGTGAAGCATTCCAGTTAGGATTAAGTACAAGTTTAGTCCCTCAACTATACCCGATGATTAATTTTCGTCCCTCTACTTAAATACCAGATATCTTAAACATCAAAGTTTACATACCGGGCAAAAAGAGTCCCTCCGTGCGTTCGAGGGCGGTTTTGACCAGTGTTTTGTGCCACGTGGGAAAAAATATATTTTCTATTGCCACCAGGGCGTCCACGTCAAAATATATTCCTCAGCTCTTCTATTCTTCCCCAATCTCCCCCTTCTTCCTCCATGGCGCCGCATCCTCCTGGCGCCTTCTCCCTCCTAGCGCCGCCTCCTCTCTCTTCGCACCGACTGCGCGATCGCGCGGCGCGCAACCTCGCCCGGCTCGCCCGCAGCTCCCTACGCCCGGTCCTCCCGCACGGCTCCTCCTGTCTCCCCTCCAACCCGCCGCCGCCGCCCCCGCTCCCCGACCAAGCGCTACTCCGTCGCCACTGGGTTCCACCGCCTCCTCCTCCTCCGTCGACGCAGTCTCCCCGTGCGCAGGCCGTCGTGCTCCCGCCGCAGGTGCCCGCGCCGTCACCTCGCCTGCCCATGCCGGCCGCCACCGCTCCCTCCGCCGCCCGCCTATAAAGTCCATCACCGAGCTGGCCTTGCCCTCCTACTGCCATTCTTCTTCTTCTCCTCTCGCTTCATCACCGAGCCTCCTCGAGCCATGGGAGAAAATGGCGCAAGCGCCGCTTCGAGCCGCCATGGCGTCCTCGTCTCCCCGCTGCTTCGGTGAACCTCAACGCCGGCCGACCGCGTCACGGAGCGTTCCCCTCAAATAATTTGGGATTTCCCTCACCGGAGCTCGTGCCCACTCCATCTCCGTCCGCTCCGGCTGAACCCGCCGCCGCGACCAATACTCCTCACTCGGTATGTCTCCGGTCTCCTCACTCGGTATGTCTCCGGTCAATCCCTCACTCTAGGAGCACCCCCACACCCCTAGCCTACCACCCGTACCTCTCAATCGAGCTCTCCCCCACCCGAGCACCACCCCCACGGTGGGCAGCCCGCGCCGTCGTCGGCTCTCGCCGCTGGGCCCCCTCGGCCCTCCTCCGTCGCCAATGGCCACCCCGGCGGTCTCCCCTTGCCCTCCCGGTGCTCAGGCGCGCGCTACCCTCCTTCCTCTCCCACTCCGGCGCCGCCGCCCATCTTCCCTCCCACGGCCGGCCGCCACACACCGCCACCTAGCCGCCTCGGTGCCGCCCAACCGGCGACGCCACCACTCCTTGGACCGCGCCTCCCTCGCGGTTCCATTTTGCCCATGTGCGGCGCCACGCCAACCCTCTCGCGGCGACGAGCCGCTCCCGAGCCTCCTCCTCTAACTTCTCTGTTTCTCTGCAAGTTGTGCATCTCTCTGAGGCGGGAGAGAGAGGACCGAGTCAATGGGCCAACGTGGATGCCACGTCGGATCAAACCGCCCTCGAACGCACGGAGAGATTTCTTTTGCGTGGTATTGACGGTTCGAAGGTCGTTATATCTGGTATTGAAATTGAGGGACGAAAACTAAACTAAGGCAAGAGTTGAGGGACGAAACTTGTACTTAATCCTTCCAGTTAAGGTATACAACAACCAAGCATCTTGCATGCTATGTTGATCAAGCAAAAAAATACTCAGCTCGTCATAGTCCAAAACAACAAAACTGCAAAATTGCAAGGCTTTTATGAGTCACAATTACAATCAGCAAGTAAGCTAAACTTTGAGAAAGTGCCCAGACTTCACTAGTCGATTTCCCCAATTTCATCAATATTTTTTGAAGTCACTTTAATCAAAGTCCCAACAGTGTCTCACAAACAAATGTTTTTGGGCACATGCTTGATGCTATAACAAAAATGCAACTTAACATGTTTAGTCATTTTTAGGGGGGAAATGGTTCCCTAATATAATGAAAAATGCACCTCCTAGTAAAAACCTTCGTCTCCTTTAGCCGAACAACAGCATGAAACAAATAAGATACACTTTGCGGGGGGGGGGGGATGGGGGGTAGTGGTGTGCTTTTTGAGCATCGATGGATCATAGCATGGTCTATAGCTCTGTGATCCCATCAACTTGCATCATTGTAAAGGCAAATAGCTGGAGCCAGAGGCTGATATTAGGGTGAGTGGTCATAGCATGTCCACTGAAGCCATTATGCACAGGCACATAATAACACAGCAAAACAAGCTACTCGTTAGCCTCAAGTACATTATAGCTAGCAAAAAATTGACTTTACAAAAGTAGCACTAGAAAATAGATGAAGCATTGCAGGTGAAGCTGTGACCGTTCATCTCAACTAAGCATAAAGGAGTCAACTAGTGAAGTTCATGAAAATGGCTACACACATTTGTGTTGATCTGGCATCTGCGTTGCCAAACAGAGAACAGTACTATATCTTCAGATTATTTGCAAGACTGGAGCACTTTTTTATTTTGTAGAAGAATGAAAGCACTTATTATACTGAACAACACCAACAACATGCAAATTGCCAACAAAACACATATTACACATTTTTCTGAGGTCTGACTCTAGTCAGTACACTTATCAAACTGCAAACATTCGATTGAGCAAGGGGGCATGCGCCCCATTTTATGAACTTTGCTCCATTCCAAAAATCATGAAAAAAAATCGTGGATTTAGTACATATAGTTTACAAGTACTTTGCAAAATTCTTCTGCATGGTCATCTACGGTAAAGAGCACACAAAAAAAAAGTTGCAAGTGCATGACAACTTGTTGTTTTTGTTTATCTTCATTTAGATGACTTTGAATAAAAACTTTTGCAAAATATGCATAAACTATATGTAATGCATCCATAATATTTCCAGTGACCTTTGGAATATTGTAGAGTGGGTTTTTTAAAAAATACTGGCGAAGAGGGGCTTATGCCCCCCTGCACACAAAAACCATATTCCTAAACATCATATGCATGTTCACAGTGCTAAAGATGAGTATATCTTAACAAAGAGTTTATAGATAGATAAAAAAAGGCACTACTTTCAAAATAATCTATAGAGCCCAAAGGAAAAAGGTGTACCGATACAATTTATCAATGTTGTAAACAAGACCTATAAAATAACTATGAAGGCTAAGATGGTACTATATTCTAACATATCCCATTCAGGTTAGTAAAAAAATTGAATGAAAGGTTAGTAAATTTGGTTCCAACAGCAAACAACAAACACTAGCAAGGCCACTGACTAGGATGGCTACTTTCCTGACATTAAAAGGCAGCGATGTGATAAGGAAACCAAATTACTCTACAGTAAAGCAAAATAGAACAGTCCATTGTTTTAAATAGCGTGATATAGCCCTGCTGTAGCCCCAATATAGCGGACAGAGGATAGTGGCTGCTACGGGCTGTCTGTAGCACTTTATACAGTTGCGGAGCTACAATGGCCCGCTATGACCTGCTACAAACCGCTATGTCCGCTATATTGTATGGTGTGTAGCAGCACTTCGGTACAGATACATTTCAAGTTTTCATATGATTCATTTGTTGCATAATCTTGCCACCTTTTGTATTAAATCATTACTCCAAGACTTGAGATATGCACAGAAACAAATAATCTTAATACAAGATAAGCCAATTAACTTCAAAATGGTTTCACTTAACTTTGTATTTCTGCAAATATAGGTGAGCATATTGCACCCGCTATATCGCCGCTATCCGCTATAAAAACGCTTTGCCGCTATGCTCCCACTACACGCTATTTAGAACATTGGTACAGCCTATCCAAAAGAAAACTAAAACAGTACAGGACTACTTTGTACACGCACACCATATGCTGCCACAAGACAGGCTGGCAAGGAAGCGGGTAATCTACTGCATAATACCAAAGAGAAATAATATGAGTATGCATCTTCTGAATCGAACAATATTTTTAGTGCGAAAACACTGTCAGGATAATATCTGGTCTACCCCTTCCCATCGAAAAATATCTAATCAACGGTTAATCTTTCTTGTAAAAAATCCACTCTGGGTGAAAAATTCAGAGCACCATGTTAATTTAGAACCCTATTTCAATATGAGATTAGAAAAGAAAGGCTTGTTTTCTCCCATTTCTTTCCAATTGTTATACTTATCTAATCCTCTAATTGAATATTCAATTGATTTTTATAGCAAGTCAAATAAAATTTGTTAACACGGAAAGATGTACGAGTGTACAACCTATTAGGATTTTGGACCATTTCAAATCGCAACAGACCGAAACATCATGTGCTCCAAAATAAACAATATATTTGCACTCATGCCAGAAATCGCTAATTTCTTGCGAGAAATCAAACTGTTAATATATCAAGTTCTGTCGATTTCTCCGTTCTCACCAAGTATCTACTCGTTAGTCGTTAATGGCGAGGAAAAATGCACGTGCAATGTCAACTGCGCCACAAGGATCCATTCTCCTTGACAGCGACCCAAGTGCTCCGTCACTGACAAGCTAGCAATAGCTGCCGGGAGGCACGGCAAGTCGTCCCTTTCTTGACCCATGTTCACAGAAGCTCATGCTTAGCTCCCCCGCTTTACGTATGCACGCTAAATTACTTGATAACCAAAATTTACGCCATTTTCCTACTCCCCTCCCACCAGCCACAAGCCCACACAGCCATTCCAAGAAGAGAGAACTAACAGCAAAAGCAGCAACAAAACCTTACAATATTAATTATCGAAACGACATGACAACTACAGGGGATTCGATGCGATGCGGCGGGAGGGGGAAGTGCGCCGACTCACCGGTGTAGTTGAGAGCGCTGTAATTCTCTAGCAGCACCATCTCGCCGTGGAGGTCGACGATGTCCTTGCGCACCCGCATCAACTCCTCCTTCGACTCCCTCCCGGCCGCCCTCGCCACCCTGTCCTGCAGCTCCTGCTCCACCCATCGACAACCCCAACCCAGCACGGCCCAATCAGATCAAGAAACCCCATGAATTACCAAAAGAAATGATGAATAGGACGGAGGTTTGGGCAGTCACCTTCTGGCTGATGATGTACTCCTCCTCCTTCTCGACGAAGAAGGAGTTGAACTTGTCGAGCTCGGCCTCCAGGAGCTGCATGAACCCCGCCTCCTCGGGCGTCATCGCCGCCGCCTCCTCGCCATCCCCAGCGGCCGCGACGCGGGCCCGCTTGGCCAGCCTCTCCCCTCCGTCTCCGGCACCAGCGCCGGCGCCGATGAGCTTGAGGCGCTTCTTGAGGTCCTTGTAGGACAGGAACTTGTCGCGCCACTCCGGCAGCGTCTCCACGATCTGGCTGCTCAGGCTCTTGCCGAACTTCATCCTAGCTACCCCGCAGAAAATCCCGCCTCCTCGTTCGACCCCCAATCGCGAAGGAGCACGAATTGATTGCGCAGGATCGAGTTCTTGCGGCGGATGGGGCGGTGAAATAGAGGGGAAAGGGAGGAGGAGAGGATATGCGGCGAGGGGAAGGGGGGAGGGGAATATTCGCGAGTGATTATTCCTTCGCTTCGCTCGCGTTTACAGGAGCACGCTGGATGTCTAGCACTCTACACGGTTAACACAACACCGTTAAGTTCGTCGCTATAGAACTCCACCGTTACACCTACTTGTTCAACACTATATTTGCATTCTGCTATTCTACAAAGAAATTCTACTCTCACAATTCCCTCTTCATCTACCAAAACAACCAAAATGTTTCAAAAACAAGTAGACATACATCGTACAAAAAGTTCATGTCCTTCTATGTCTCTAAAGACGGGATGTCTTGTTCCATCCCTATTGTACATTGAGATGCTCTCTGAATAATCCTTCTTTTGTCGAATTATTACCAATATAATTATAAAAGGCTAGTTTTTCATAATTATTGAGCGATAATTATGTTTTTCTGCCACAAGTGTTTGAAGGTATAACAAGATTACTATTGAGTTGAACATAACTTGGCAAAAAAGATGAGTCTCCCTTTGGTTGGAAGGGTTGGGGAAGGATGCATGGAACTTGCGACAAGGTTTAGTAAAAACAAATTATAATGCTATTCCAAACAATGAGGTGGCATGCACTATGTTTTATGTTTTTGCATGTTTATGGGTAAATATCTCGTGCACCCAGTTATTGAAATTTAATACTTAAATGGTTAGGATATAATGGGTGATAAAATTGTGGCTTGCACTTATTTTTCCTGTGTAAATTTGAATTTATAGTAGCTGGTCTCGCGCCGAGGTGTAATTTCCAAACTGGACAACGTCGGCATCAAATTTGAAAATAGAACGTCGATGGTGCAAATTAATATATTTTTTCAAACATCTGATTAACCAAACTACAGTGTAAACTGTGATGCTACCTAGGCACCTAACGTATTTTGTCTTCGTTTTGAACATGTGCAAAATAAAGAGAAGAGCTAAGTAAGGTCACTTTGGAAGAAAAAAATAGCTTGGAGTACTCATGCCAAGCGACTCGAAGGGAAGCTGAAGCTTGGAAGTGATAAGCCCGACTGCTTAGGGGGTGTTTGGATTAAGGTATTTCATTGGAAAATTTTAGAAATCTAGTTTAAATTTGAACTAAATACCAAAACCCTCAAGAAATTATTCCTCATCCAAACGGTGCCTTAGGTGGGATCCTCGAGAGTCTTTTTTTATTTTTTTTAAGAAAATATATTAAGAATAAACACTTTCTAACTTTATTTTCAATTATAACCTTTTGGTCACACTACAATGCGTGGCGTGGTAAAAATACTTTGTCACGCCACAGCCCTCGACGTGATCAAACTGTGCTGTCACGCCACTCCTCTTAGCGTGACAAGATTTAGCCTAAAAACGGACAGGTCCAAAAGGGTCGGTGGCATAACAGCACAGTTTGAGCACATCACGGGTCATAACGTGATCAAAGATGTTAAAATTGAAAATAAAGTTAGAAAAATACTATCTTTAAAATAATTTTTAACAAAGATTAAAAGAAGAACCTTTTTTCCGATGTTGTTAGGTAGCCGTTCAAATATATCCAGCGGAATATTCCTAGCAATAATAGGTCTGCATCCTTGATAATTTGATGAGAGACGTGTCACATACACACATACAATGATACACAGGAGCCTTATGGTGGGTGCCTAGAAGATACAGTTTCGTAAAAGATGACGATAGCGTTGATTGTCTACCCTAACAGATTTATGTGCTTAGAGGGTTTGTAAACTGAACTAGCGATTGTACAAATATAAATCACTACATTGCTATTGTGTGCATGAAACAAGTTTGCTGGTAAAATATTGTTGAGACAAATATATATCTTGGTATCTCGTAAATAAACGAGGCACGAGGTGTTAATAGGACTACGATATACCGTTAAATCCGACAATTGAGATTCTTTGCTTCAACTTATCAATAAAAAACTTGACACAGTTGGTTCCTACATTTAGTGAAATCATCGGTTTCCTTATTATTACTTTATTAAAATAAATCAATTGCACATCAACGTATATTTTCGCCACATGACACATCGCAAACGTTTTTAGAGCATCAGCCGTTATAACATGATCAAACCACAGACTCTATGTATTATAACACAGTTTTATTTTAATCGTCCCTACAACACACATCTACCTGAGGAGCATAATGCCACTGCGCCACAATGCTCCATGCCCTGGGAACAAACAAACCCGCTTCACGGAGCAACACAGTTGGCCTGACACAGAAGATCGAAATAAAACTCCAAAACTATTCCCTTCTTTGAGAAAGTACACGCCATGACGTGCGGATATGGAAGATTCGGAGCATAATTCCTGCGGGAGTGGAATATCCAACCGGATATATCCAAGATCCTCTGCGCGTTCCTGTCCCGGCCCCTTTTGTCTCTTCCCCCGTCTGGAAAAAAATATAAGAACACAGAAAAGCTAACCTCTCACACCTCGAAGTTATATCTTCTCGTGAGAAAAATCGAGAGAGAGAGGAAGAGTTTATCGTGCTAGTATGCATGATGTAACAACCGAGGTAATCTGAGCAGAGTGATTACTTGGTCCTCTGATTGTAAGTTTTGTAATTTCAAAATGGCAAATCGCATGGTAAGCTAAGGCGTCAGTGAGATGTACACTGCTTTTACTACTTATTGGACAGGATATTCCTGCTTGTTAAAACAGTGATGTAGCCGATGAAATATTAGATCGGATTCTTTATGATGTGACAGTGTAGTTCTCACGAGTTATTGTGTGTGGTAGTCCACGTGGTATTGAGTGTCTGCCTGATTATTTTAAGGAAGATTGAGTGGTTGTTTGAATCTCTAAGGAAGAGACCAAAGTTTGCAACAGGAAAAAGACCAAGAGATCAATATTGGGGTTAGTTAGTGGACTAATCAAGTGCTATTGGTAGGTGGGAAAAGTATATGTTATGGTTGATTAGTATTACTGTCCACTTGAGATGGCCAATAGATACTATATCTTTTTCTCCTTTCCTGCGGAGAAAAGTACATATCACCTTTCATCAACTTTTAAGTCCACATGTAATCCATTACATGTGGACTGCTTTTTCTCCCACTTTTAAATTGTAATTTGATAGTGGATCATATGGGTATATCATTTTAACATATTTTTTTACACTTACACTTTTAAAGCACGTTATTTTGATATAATATTTATGGTAAGAGTTAAAAATATGTAATTGTGGTCTCGCCAATTTTTAAAACCACACTTATACTATGGCATTGACCTGTTATTTGATTAATTACCACAAATCACCACATTTTTCCCGTTAATGTTTGTTTGATTAATAATTTATTGTGTATTGCCATGAGGTTTCGTTCCACTCTTAATTTTATCACTCTTTCTAAGCAAGAAAAATTGATCACCATGCTTCCCCTTAAGTATGGTCACAACCCACATAGTAGGAATAATTGTGGTGCTGCTATAGTGTCTGACACTTATTTGTAGACAAAACGTAGCATAATAGCTTAGTAGCATGGGAAGCATACAATCATCTTTTTTGCAACAAAAAATATAACCGTTCTACACTATTCTTATTTCTTGGTTTATCTAAGAGAATGAACTACAAAAAAAAGTGAAATGAGATTATAAAGATATATTAACTTTTGAAAAGATCGTCATAGGGACAACAAATATGACAGAAAATATCCACGTGAAATGTGGTATTGTGCTTAGTTCTCATTTCGAACGCGTAGCAGAACAGGAAGAAAAACCAACCGGTAGTCCGTCCGCTTGGCCATCCAATCTGGCAAACTAAAGCATGCAATATCTGATGCACAAAGGATCGCCTTGAAAAAGAACGGCCCTTCTCGATTTCTGATCCGGGAGAAGGCGACGTGAGGAATAGGCTGTCCTGATCTGAACTGTCAGAAGCAACAGCAACCAGACAGGCCTGGACTAGTTTTGAATATCTTGGCCAATCGTACGGATTCTTGGGTTGGGGGGCGTGGAGCGCCTCGTATCACTGTTGGATATATTACGTAATATATAGGTATAAAAGGAAGATCGGATGTACGAGGAGTCTCTACAGAAAATTTACTTTTGAAGGAATGACTCAAATCTAAGGAGCGCCTCTTCGCATATTCTCAGTTTCTCGGGAAGAAACGTGAGATGCCAAAATACACGTAGTATATGTTTTTCCTACAGTCGCTATGCATTTCAGGAAAAGTAAAATTTGCATGTATTGCACACTCTTTGCGGTCGTGCTTGAGGTTTGAAAAGGAACAGCTTGTCCTATGGATGTTTTGAGAAGATGGCACGGAAAGATGTTTTGAGGTTTGAAAACTTTACATTATAAAAGCCTACAAGCTAAATAAAAACTCAAGTATCAGAAGTAGCGAATGAAACAGTGAAAGCATAACATGTATAAAATTCAAAAATTACAGTGGTATACCTATCCAAACCCTCAAGCAACCGACAAAAACAAGTCATAGAAATACTCATCACCGAACTCTCTGGTGCGGGGTGCAAAGAACGTGTCGTCCGACGTTGGCTTATCCTCTAAGTCTGAACAACAATTTAAGCAAAATTGAGTACATTATATACTCAGCAAAACTTGTAGTGTATCGCAAAGTTTATATAAATGCAAGGCTAACAAGGGATGAGGCTAACAAGTTATTTTCAACATTAAACAAGTTTTTTTTTGCAATATCAACATGTAGTATTTTGCAACGGGAGTTTAAAGAATAGTTAAATAGATATTGAACAACAAGTAAGTACTTCAATAAATAATAAATCGTAAACCCTCCTCGGCTACCATCAACATCTTATTTTCAGCCATAGAAATGGCACTCAACTCAAATAAGAACATCAAAAACTATTTCCTCATTTTTCAACAAGAATCATTTTTATAAAAACTAAGTCTATACCTATTAAGACTGTACTAAGCACACTCATGACCGTGAGTACAGCTATTTAAATAGATTTACACTCTGCGGAGGTGTACAAATTTACTCACAACACATGAATTATCTAGTTTGTTCGGCATCCGTTGATACCACCGCTCACTGCCTTTTGTAAGCAGTCTAGAACACACGTCGAAACCTTTACATCACTTAGTTCTAACCTTGCACTAGCCCGACGAATGAACACCCTCACTTCACCCAGGTACACCCTCGTCTCGGCGAGGCATTCACCGTTGTGTCGGAAAGCTTTGTGTCCAACACCGTGATGAACGGATCCCCTTCGAACATACCTACATCGGTCATGCTCGCACTAATAAGGCCTACCAACGTGCAAGGGTAGTTTTCAATAACTTAATTAGCTAATGTCATCCCATACCAGCACATGTGGTTGTACGCTTAGATTTAGATAGGACTTGGTGACATTCGGTCCATAATTGACACGGATGAGGATCTCCCCCTATCTACTTGTGAGATACACCTCTCGCACTTCCCAGAATATAATATAACTCGCCCACGTCATAAACTAAGTTTTAAATTTTTATTTTTACACAAAATAACAGAGGTAAACCCCTCTGAACCATCATTTCAAAACTCCAAATCTTATGTTCATCATGTCATCCTTGTAGCAAATTTTAGTAGAGACTATAGCTTGATTAAGCAATTGTGTGATACTCGCACTCAAAATTCTCAAATTGCCATCATCTATTATCTATACCACAACCTATTGGCTACAATAGTAAGGATCTCAATATTTCAATGAGGTTCATGCATCGAATAGGATTATGACTACCCTTATCCCTAAATATAACAATTTTAAGTAAACATACACACATACATAATAAATTTTATAAAAAAGTACAATAATTAAAATAGTAGGATCAACATGGTCTAAGAAGGTGCTTGCCTTGCTATGGTTGCTCTAAATAAGAGGATAGAGGATCATTATAAAATTCGCTTGAACAATCGACGTATATTCAAAAGAGCTAGAAGCAAATTAAATATAGCCAAATAAATTTAACAGCAACAAAATCCAAATATTTTTGCATATTTAGGTAGATCATGATTTTATATGAATTTAGAAAAAAGATTCATTCAATTTGGAGTTTGTATGCAAAAGTTATTAATGTTTTAATTTGCTTTTGTTTGAAAATTCCAGAAATTAGAAAAATGGTAACGTCGAAAGCGTATTTTGTGAACTTTACACTTTCCAGTAGAGAAAGCGTATTCTTCTCTGAGTTCTACTGAGTTTACGCTTTCCAATAGAGAAAGTGTGTTCTCCTCTAACTGAAAGCGTCTTTTCTCATATTTTTTCGATTTTTCTTAACTTACATGTGGGGCCTACTTATCAGTGACTCATATTTTTATTTTCTTAATTTCATTCATAAACCAGAGGTGGTCCCATATGTCATATACTCATTATTTATTAACTAATAATTAAACTTGTTTCTGATTTTAATTAACTGATGGCTGAGGTCCACACATCAATCTCTCATGTTTTAAAACGTGTTCTTAAAACTGAGAATAGTGTGTGGTCCCACATGTTAGTGACTCATTTACTAAACACGTTTAAAATTAGATTTTTATTATTATTATCTTTCCAACTGGTCCCACATGTCATACTCTTAGTACTCTTAATCACTATCATTTGCATTAAACTAATCATCAACCAAGTAGGTCCCACTGGTCAGAAAGAAAGAAAGAAAGAAAGAAAGGAGTTGGGCGCGCTGATGACCGAGGAGGAGGAGCTCGCCGGTAACGAGGCACGCACGGGGAAATGGGTAGACAGAGTCCATGCAATGCTACGGGAGGTAAAAGTGGCCGAAGAGGTGGACGAAATCGGCGGCGCGACGGAGATGAGTGGCGCAGCCTCTCGAGTTTGTCACGCACTTCGCGTAGGAGGCATTCCCTGAGCTAAAGGAGTGTCGCACTGGAATCAGTGAGTCCAAACGATGCTACTGGCCGAGCACGGGGACCTAGAGTCATCGAAGGCGTGCTAACGGCATGCAACTGCGGTGGCGCCAAGATTGGCTAAGGGGGATCGCACTAGGGACTCGCCCTTAGTAAATTGAGGCACGCATGGGAATAAGTGACTCACCACGACCACAAGGGTGCAGAAGATGAGGTCGGGGAGGCTCTAGAACAGCTTGTCGATGATAAGTAGCGGCGGCGCAGAGGAGGTCCTGTTGGAAATATGTCCTAGAGGCAATCATAGAGATGATTATATTACATTATGTTCATAACATTGGATAATGTGTTATCTTGTTCCTAGAATTATATCGTTAATATTTGTCATCAAGTATGTGACTTGATTGTGAAACTCTGTATTTCTGCGATAATTATTCTTAAACGTTCCCTGGTCGGAAACATATGAGGACACATATGAATAGACTAGCATATGTATTGGTTGATGACCATGTTTCACAGGTCATAGATATGGAGATATCAAATCAATAATATGGACACATGTTAGAGAACATGGTGTTGGATAAGACCCACATTGAGATACTATTGAGATTGTTATGATTCTATGTGTCGTTAGTTGGTCTCAAGCAATGATGATGTATAATCCTTAAACCTGAGATCAGCATGGTTTCATACATGTCTAATAGCACTCTTAGGGTTACCAAACGCTACTCGTAACTGGGTAGTTATAAAGTTAGCTTTCGGGTATGCTATAAAACATGCGGAGGAATGTGACTGGTCGGATATGGGATTTGCCCCTCCTAACATAACAGGAGAGATGTCTCTGGGCCCCTCGTTGTGGTCGAATAAAGAAAGTGCATGACCATGCCACTAGTGGTCTAAGTATCGACCACATGAAGTTATTCGACACTTGATTGAGAAAGTTTTGAACAGTCCATGGATGACATGTTATCTCACCTGGAGTTCAACCAGATGTCGTGAGGCAAAGGTAGAATACACAAGCAGGTCGTTAAGTTCCCAAAGTCGTAGACTGGCTGAAGTCGTAGACTGGTCAAAGTCGTATGGAGATGCGACCTAGTCGAAGATTACTCGAACATAATCACCAACTGGTCGTAAGGAGTTGTAAATCGTCGTAGTTAGGTACTAAGCGGTCGTAAAGAGTTACAAACGGTCGTAACTAATTATGAACTAGTCGTGACTAAATGCAGTGGTCGTAAGTGATAAGGACTTGGTCGTAGATCATATTGCATTAAGGTTCGTCCAAATATTCTGTGTGTTCGGAATCGTTATGTCTTTGCTAGGTACCGTGACGACTCGTGATCGGAAAGAGTTTCCAAGTCACAACCGATTACACACGAACCTATAGGGTCACACACTTAAAGGGCTAGGATTTGATTTGGATGGAGATCCAATTCTTATAGGCCACGAGTTCCTAATGGGCCTGATTGAGGACCCAATATGGATGCCTATATATAGAGGGGCGGTGGCATGGGGTATGATTGATCAATCTTTTTGGAAGAAATCCTGAAACCCTAATAGCCACGCTCTCCTCAACCACGTCGCTGGCGCTAGCACTCCTACGCGTGGTGTCCCTGCCCCGTATGTGTGGATACCTTGGAGGTGTTGTTGCGAAGCATCAGCACTAGGACGATCCACGACTCACGACGTTCATCGGAGTAGGAGGAGAAGGCGCGCGGCAAGTACGACTACGACTGCTTGAACTCGCTACATCGACTCTACTTCCGCTACGAGTCAGCGCGTCTAGTGGTAATCTCGTGATCTATTACTAGCGGAGGTTCCTTGGTTGCGCAGTAATTTTTTTTGTTTGTGCTATCGTAGCCTTCCCGCGATCCATCAGGTCCATGATAGCAACTCACCACAACAACGTAGGTATTACAAGAAGTGTCGTGTTAGGTTACTAAGGTGCTGAGGATGGTGTAGACGCATGGAATTGGCCCGAGGCTCACCAGTTTCAAAGAAAAACAAAAATGGCGACGACGGCCATGAATGGGGAAAATGAGACTATGAGAGTGAAGCTTGGATTTAGGGCGAGATTGCCTGTATTGAGTGAGAGGTTAGCATCAATGGAGTGTAGAACAACGTATGACGCGATCAGTTTGGGCTTGAACTCACCAGAGCAACGGGAACACATTGGTGAGCTTGAGTGTGCGATCGAGCTACAAGACTTCTGGGGCTACATTAAGCACAGAAGAGGAATCTGTGATGCATGAGGATCAAGATGACATGGGCATCGTGGGTGAGGAAGCTCACCACAACGGGAATGGTGTGAAGGCGCACTCACTGGCGTCGAGAACAATGCAAACGTTCCCATGAAACCAAGGAGCTATGAAGCTCAGGTTTGCGTGAAATAGAACATGGGCAAGTTGAGGTTTATAGTACACACTTTAGAGCTTAAATATCTAGGACAATCGCACGAGAAAAACGGCGAGACGTCGGTGGCAATGCAAGATACTCACGGTCTGCCCTGGTCTCTCCACTAGTGTGGGAATAAGGCATCATGAATGGAGTAGCTAGCATGGGTTGGGGCTGGCAGAGATGACAGGGTAGTTCAGTGCAAAACGGTGGGTGGCGGTTGAAAACAGCGGATGAGCGATGGAGCTGGCAAGGGCACCTTGGTGCGGTGACGGGTGGGCGAGTGAGCAAGTTGGACGAGGGCACTGACGGGTAGGGCCCATACATAAGAGAGAGTAGGTGAGTGAGCGTTGGCGCGAGCTGGAGCTTGCGAGAGGATTTTGGGTCGGCTCAGATTTGGCCCAAAAGTCTCGGCGGGAATTTGAATCAGTTTTCAGATTTTCCAAAATGGTTGATTATTTACTGAATTTGTAAATATATCAAACTAGCTCCAAAATTTGTGAAAATTTTTGTGAGGGCTTCTTACACCGTGTAGTTTCTTATGTAAATTTTACAGGATTTACCTACTCTGTGATTTTCTTTAAAATTCTTACAAGTGGTTGTTTGCATGAAATTCCATTATTTGATTTATATAAGAAGTTAAAGAATCATGCAAAAGTTGTTTTCCACACATAATAGATTCCAAAACATTCTTCCACTTATTTTCATTCTATTTTCCCAAAATTGGGATTTTTTGGATGTTACAGTCGTAGAGGAGCAATGCACCAATGAGAAGCGACTGCTTTTGCCATGACGAGACAACTCTCCACTGCTTAGGCAACCGTTATTGGAATTTAGAATAAGGCAATGCTACGCTCTGTGCATTTGACACAAAGGAAAAAATTAGAGACCTTGCTCCAGCAGTCCAGATACTATGCACTCTCCCACCATATATGCATCCTCCATCACTCGTTCAGATGTTCAGTATTATCTTCTCATGTTTCTTCTCCACAACCCACACCTCCTTCTAAGCTTCTTTCTCTCTTATGAGTAAAATCAAACGCCTCACTGCGCACACATCTACTCACCTCCTCCTCCTCTCAACACAACTCCTCCCTACCTTTCTTCTTCCTATTCTACACTACCACGATTCCTCCGTCCTCTGGTGACTCGGCACTAGGGGAGCTCATCACCGGTGCCGCATTCCTCCCTCCCTACTCACCCCATCTCCCTCTCTCTCTGTCTATCTCTCCCTCCCTCCCTCACTTCCTTTCCCTCTCCCATCAGATTGTGGTGTGGGCAGGCCTTGCTCCCATAAGATCTGGGCTTGCTAGCGACGAGGCGTCCGGTCGATCACCTCCTATTCCTACTGTGATCTCACCCCTTTCCGCTGATGTTGCCTCCATCTTCTTCGATGGGTTTTGTTTGCATGTCTAGAAATTTGTTGCATCATATTTCCTCGATTGTTGCCGAAAGCATTTTGTTTGTTGTATTATTTCTACTCAAATTTGTTGCTGCAAGAGGTATTGTTGCGATGTTGCCTTCTTCTTTTTTGCATTTTTTTCCCCCATGAAATGAATTATTGTAGGTGTAGGCTCGCCCCGAGCCGAATCCAGGCCTATCGGCGACTAGGCGATGGCGTGGGCCAGCTGCCGACTTGTCTTCCCATCATGACGTCAGAATTGCTGCAATTGGTAAGTGGAGTTGTTGCGACCGTTGTTTTTGTTGTTGCAACATATTACTACAAATATTGTAGGTGTTTCGGCTTCTTTTTCAATTTGTTGTAGCAATGTTTTGTTTTTGTTGGGATTTGTTTCTTCTATTATTGTATCGATAGTTATCATTTTTTGTACTTTTTTGTTGTGAATGTTGAACCAATTTGTTGCATGGGAATTTTTTTGTTGCGGTAGGCCTGTTGCTTTGTTGCAACATCTTGTTTGCCATGGAATGGTGAAATGAAATGAGACTGTGTTGCACGCTTTAGTAGTCGTTGTTGTGATTTGCTATGATTTTTGTTGCGTCTTGAGAGTGAATGTTGCAGTGTTGTAATAATTGTTGCGCCTCATCGATTTTTGTTGCATCAAATCGAATGGTTGAGATCGACCATTTTTTTGTTGGTTACTTTATAATTACTAGTAAGGTGTCCGTGCATTGCAATGAAACCTCAAAAGAGAGTGATACATATCAACAGACGAGATCCTAAAACACATAATAAATATCAATTTTCTTTCACACAAGAACTCCACTACCGCTTGCTAAAATGAATATCAACATCTTACCTCGAGCCTTCTCTTGCTCAAGGCCATGCTACAAAAACAAGAAATGTCCAACACAAGCAGAAAGCGAATCAAGGCCACCATGTAGTCCTACTACTACCATCTGGCACTCTTGTGGTACTACATGCTACAGTCACCCATGTCGTGCACTTCACAACGATCACGTCACCGGGCTCGACTAGTAGCTCACCGCATTGAGTGGCTGTTGTACCATGCAGTGTTGCAGTCACTGGTGGAGCGTCTTAGGGTGGGGCGCTAGTGGTCGCAAGCTGATCACACTTGTTATGCTCGACCACCATGGACATGCCTTTGCTATCCTTGGTGTCGGAATCCATCATCTCTGTCACCGTAGCCGAGGCCGTGGAGGCTGCCTGGGATTGGGAGGGCACTCATGGGGCCATGGCTAGGTTGGAGCTCTCTTCCCTGGCTAGCTCCTCGAGTAGCGCCGGTGGTTGCTTGCCTCTTGCAGCATGGTGTACGCATGGTTGAACCAACTTCTTGATCAGTTTCAGTGATTCCAACAGTTGGGAACATCACAATTGAATCGAATTGAAAGCTCATAGGTCGCATGTCATGAAAAATTAAACTAGAATAATTTGATGTGTGCATGCACTTTCAACATCAATCTAAATTAGCCCAAAATAAATTGCACAATTTAGGGAGATGAGCAATTCTCTTGCAAAATTAGCCAATAGGAAGATCATTAAATCATTGCAGCTTACAAAACCACAATTGAGGAAGAAACCAAGGGTATTGTACCGAATTGATGATTTCACAGCACAAAGAAAGTGGAGAGATTTAAGTTTTATTCAAAAGAAAAATACATGCTAAAAGAAATGGGGTATTGTGGAATATTGATCATGGTGTAGCTATTTTCCCACAATCAACTAAAATCATGACCCAATGGGCAGAAGAGTTGCAGTAGACAACATTATTCGTTTGTATGGTTTCAGTGATTGTCAGTTTGAATATTACTCATTTTTTCCATTTGATTAAAATAGATGGCAGGAACTTAATATGTGATGTACTTGAGTAACAATTAAATAGGTACTGAAAAGAACAAAAGAGCAATATAATGTGAAAGATAATTATAATAATTAAATCTTCCATCCTCAAACAAATGTTCTTGCTGCATTGAATTTGTAATTGGACAACTATTTCTTAGTAACCAACACTCAATAATTAATATGAAGGAAGTCTAAGAGAAGTATGGCATACTTGGTGAAGCAATTAAGTGCAACTAACTATCACGGATGACTTGAAATATTATTATCCGTAGGATGATAGTAAAAACCTCTAACAATGACATCTTCAAATAAATAACCTTAATCCTTAAAAAAATTCAAGAAACGTACCAACTTGCCAACAGGCACGACATCTTCGCATCATTGTTCTTTCTATTATGTTGCAACCATTGCCATCTTGATCCCCAAAGCCTAGCCGGCGATGCATAATAAACTAAACTATTCTTGGCCACATGCCATTGTGCCATAACAACGCCAGTATGCATGCATGCATGCCAATTCCATTCTTACCAAGGCAAAACGACACGATGGGAGATAGGAAGGAAGCGTATGCAGAGGGTGTACCAAACAGGTGGTGTCGTCGGCATAACTGATTTCTTCTGTTACTGATGAGAGGCAGGTTGAAACCACACTTGTCTTCCACAAATGGAAGAGCAGTCGTGATTCTAGAGTGCCCATGTATAGTTCAAATCTGTGGTGTTTCCATTTTCCTCATTGCATGTTTGTAATTTTGCCCCAATGATGGAGGTTCAGAGGTTAATGGTTATCATGCAGTGACTTATATTTTGAGAGTTCTAGTAGGATTGTACTGATGTAAATTATATGACTCTTATATGTGAAACAATGACTTGGCAGCAAATAAACAAAATGTTTCAAGGCTTTATTAAGTTATTCTTTTCACAAATGAGCTTAACACCAATGCCCATAAAGTGAAACCGTTTTCTACTTGCATAAAGTAAAGCATTCCAGAATAACTAAGTTCTTATAATTCTATTTGTATTTAGTACAACGAAGTGAATTTGCGGACATTGGTTTTCTAGTTCAGAAAAAAGTTACCTCTTTGATGTTGCTATGTTGTCATATGTACAACAAAATTAGAGGACAACTGGCTGTTGAAGCCCTTCTCTCATAAACAATTACACAGATGAAAGTTTCAAGATGATGAATTTTCTGATTTGTTTTTTTTACCTAGATGAATTTCCTATTTGAATTGGCTTCGTTTTCTATTTTGGCACCTGGGCATGCTTCAGAGTTCAGACCTTCTGCTATGCAGCCTCAACAAAACGTTACTCTGCCATCCGAAACTACAAAAGATGCAGAGAATTTGCAGATATCAGTTAGATCACCATACACTTCACAGAAGAATCAGAGACTGACAAATGACAAACAATGCGATTTGCTTGCACCCGCTGCCACTTGACCCAACAAAAGCAAGCATTTAAACAGTGTATTTTATTTTTCACCTTCCCTTGCATCCCTTCCATGGCGTTCTTGGATTCCTCCTCGTTGGCACCAGACAGGAACACAGAGCCTCTTGGCCGCTTTGCGACCCTATCCATCACAAGATTAACTGCAACAGCACACAGGAACCCAAATATGAATATTTCTGAAGCAAAACAGAGCACAAATTTCTCGTAACATTAATGTACTCCATAAGTTCATCACCTTTGGTGAGCTGACCAAACCTCTCGAACGCACCCCGAAGGCTCTCCTCGGTTGTACGGAATGAAAGGCCTGCTTGAGGGAGGTCTCAGAGATCAGTAACAGAGGGAGTGCTTTAAGATTTGTTCTGAAGAACACGAAGATACTCTAATGAAGAATCCAAGTTAATTTCCTTTGGAATCCTAATCACAAGATTAGATTGCGAAGATCTTCGTAGGGGCAAGTGCATCAAGATACCTACCGCTAGGGCTGGAAAAATAGCTCGAGGCTCACGAGCTAGCTCGGCTAGGCTTGGGCTCATAAATTTTCAAGCTGAGCTAAGCCTAGGTCTTGGCTCACATTTTTTTTGAGCCGAGCTCAAGCCGCTCGCAAGTGGCTCGTTGGCCTCCATCTGCCCGATTCCTCCTGAGTCCTTCATGACTGTGCCCCAAATGCCAAATCCCCCAAATGCCAAATCCACCTCGCCCGCCACCTCCGCCCCCCCCCGTCGGCCCCCATCCTCCCCCTCTGGTCCTTCGCACAACCGCCCCACCGCCCCGTCTTCACCCCTCTGGTCCTCCGCCCCGTCTCCCCGTCTTCCCCGGTCCTTCGTGCCATTGCCCTGTCCTCCACTGTCGCCCTTCCTCCTTTCGCATCACCCCCGTCCTCCGCCCCAGTCCTCCACGCCTCTGCCCTGGACCCAGTCCTCCATGCCACCGCCCTGCCGCCGAATTCAAGGTTGCGGGAGGAGGAAGCTTCCCCCGATGGATCTTCATGGCGCCGCCCCATCTCCGTGTTGGTCTGGATGGGGGAGGAGGTGCGGCGGCGTGGTGGTCTGGTGTGGATATGTGGAGGTCGAGGCGCCATGAAGATCCAATGCGACGCGTGCGAGGGCGCGTTGATGACGATGGTGTGCTATGCCGACGAGGCGACACTGTGCCTGTGTGCGCGCTGCGATGTCGAGATCCACGTCGCCAACAAGCTCGCTCGCCGGCAAGCACCAGAGTCTAGAGACTCCCGCTCAACGCCAAGCTCCGGGCAGCGGTCACGGGGTACTGCCATACTAGAAGGCCACCGGCGGCTGTAAGATCGAGGAGGCCGACTAGAAGGGGGGTGAATAGGCGTTTTAAAACTTCTATGCGTTAAAACCGAATTCTAATGCAGAACCTAAATACAATTTGGTTTAACACAATTTAAGCCTAAAACAACTAGGTTCAACTAAGTGCACCAACACTACAAGTCAATAATAAATAGAGCAATTTAGCAAAGACTTGTAAACTATCAACTAATGATATGATCAATAAAATACATACAAGATAGCTAACATACAAATGAATAAGCAATTATACAATGAATATAAATTGCACAATGTAAAGTAGGCATTCATACACAATGAATGTAAATACAATAGTAAGGCAATAGAGATCACACCACAAAGACACGTCGATATTTTATCGTGGTGGTCGGAGACTTGCCAGTCTCCCCTAATCCACGTTGAGGGAAACCCAAACCAATTGGGCCGGCTCCACAAATTAAGCCTTCCTCCGAGGTATCAACACCTCGCTCCACTAGGGTTGCTTTTACTCCACTCCAGAGATGGCGAGCACCAAGCCACTCACAAACACCGGGTCTTCTCACAAGCTTCACTTGAGAAGATCACCGGACCACGACGCCTCCACGCCGTCTAAGTGTCGGCAAACACCAAGAGTAACAAGTCTCCAACTTTCACTTGAACCAATCAAGTGTCAAAGCTCTCGTGGATACTAAATCCACCACCTAATGCAACACATGCAATAGGATTTGCCTCTCAAACCTCACTAAGTGCAACACATGCACAAATGGGAGTAGATGGCTTGCTCTTAGCTCAAAGGAACTTAATGGGATGCCAAAGATTGCCTCTCAACCGCCAAGGGGTATTTATAGCCCCACACAAAAACTAGCCGTTTGCATTTAAACAACCAAAAACTAGCCGTTCTGACCTTTGCGGTCGCATCGCACTCACAAGGGGCGGTACTGCGTTCATGGTACTACGCTGTTATAAGGGCGGTACTACGCTCCGCGGTACTACCACAGATTATACGGGCGGTACTACCGCAACCCGATTTTCAACGCACGCATTTACACTCGGTAAAAGGTCATAACTTTTGACTCGATGTCGGAATTGAGTGATCTTGGACTCTATTGAAAGCTTATTCAGAGGGCTACACAACCCATCTATTTGATTGATCTCAAACACATTTGATCAAATCAAAAAGCACAACTCAAAAGAGCCACTACCATGGTCTAAGTCCAAAGAAATAGTAACACGCAATCTTAGACCATGTCAAGGGAATACACATGAATCTTAGCCATTTGCAAAACACATTTGCAAACTTAGATCATGCCACAAGGAGTAGGTACATGGACTTCAATCATTTGCAAAACACATTTGCAAATCATAGTCACATGTTACAAGGATTAAACGCATGAGCCTCGACTATTTGCAAAACACATTCGCAAATAATAGCATCATACCACGGTGAGCTAGAGCAAGCAAGATTGAGCTATCAACACATGATGAGACTCAAGCTACTAGACAAGACCCCTCTTAATAGTACGGCAACCTATACTAGCAATCCGGTCTTCCAACCAAACACCAAGACCGGTAAAAGACTAGGAACACATCCTTAGCCCTAGCTAGTCATACCTTTGCCTTGAGCATCTTCTTGAAGGTTGATGACACACATCTTCACTTCAAGTCCGGGTCATCGTCTTGATATGCATCAACCCATGATGCATCCTTTACTTGACCTCAATCAACATATGATGAGTCTTCTTGACTTGATGATCAACTCATGATCATCTCTTCTTCGAGATCTTGATATGCATCAACACATGATGCATCCTCTTCTTGAATCTTGACTCGATGACGATCAACTCATGATGCCATCCAAAGTCTTCATCACCCTGGAACATAACCTATTCATCCAACTCATGGAAAATGTTAGTCCCACAATGTCATTAACATTAATTATCAAGATATACCTGCATAAATGCTTTTGAACAAGCCATTATCGAAGGTGCGGTATTACCGCTAACTAGCATCCGTAATACCGCTCTCCAGAGTACCGTTTCTCGATGCTTACTACCGATTTCAGAGGCTCGAGAAATACGAAAAATACCTTCTCGAATTTACATACCGCCAACATACTTGCGGTCATACGCACGCGTAGTTCCGCCACATGAACTCCGTACTACCGCTCCACCTCAGAGCAAACCAAGTCCAAAAGCAATGCTATCGAATTTTCATACCGCATAGAAATCAGGTATCATCACAGTCAGATTACCGCACATACAATGCCGGTACTACCGCATTTTAAGCTTTTCAAATGCAATGCATGACTTCTTTGTCTTGAGCCATGTTGATCTCTTATCACCTTTGCATTTCCTTTTCATGTCACCATTCAAACTCCGACTAAGCCTTGAAAACATCTTAGCACACACATTAGTCCCACAACACAATTGTAAATAATTGAATATAAAGTGACATGAGTATATATGAACTACATAAGTTATATATACCAAGAGTATATACTGAACTACAAGTTGTATATACTAAATATAAGTGTATACTGAACTACACAAGTTGTATATACTCATATGAATATATTAACTACACAAGTTAAAATATATTCAAGGATATATGAGCATCAATGAACTACACAAGTCTCATATGCTCTCATATACTCATATGAATATATTAACTACACAAGTTAAATATATTCAAGGATATGTTTCAAAGTAAAGATCCTTAATATATGTGGAAAGAGAATATGGATCAATACTAATGAAACCACAAAATATAGAATGAACTCCCCCTAAATGTGTGCATACACAAATGTGTAATGGAAACATATGCACATATCCAAGTTAACCTTTTTGGTGGAGTTTAACCTATATTTTGGATCCGAGAAATGCAACAAGATATAATAATAAGAAGTAGAATGTATACCTCTTGTATTTTCATCTTTATATCCAAACGAGACTAAACAATAGATAATCAATAGAATTGTTAGTCTCACAAATAGATTTGTCATTAATGAATACATACCTGTTTGGATTTTTGCTTTTATATCCAAGCTGAGACTAAACTTGATATAACAATAGGAGTGTTAGTCTCACAAGTGCATTTGTCATTAATCACTTACACGCCTTCATGATTTTCACCTTTATATCCAAATAAGACTACACAATATGTATATCAATAAAAGTGTTAGTCTCCCAATTATATTTATCATTAATCACTAAAACACCATTACCACATAATGGCGGGTCTAGATATTTCAGCGGCGACAAGCACGTGGCGCACGCGGGGAAGACGGCCGGGATCAAGAAGGCGTTGTTGGATGTTGATGAGTTGTTCTTCTTGCGAGATCGAAATGCTCATGATGTTGATGCTTCATTAATCGCAGCTGGATGACTGGGTGGGAGAACAAGAAGAACGACTGGGAGAAGATGCAGCAGGAGAAGTCGCAGTCGTCGGGGGAGACGCGAAATGCTCATAATGTTCCTAGCTCGCGAGTCGGAGCGAGCCGGCTCGAGCCTTCTTCTGAACCGAGCCACCCTTCTGGCTCGTGATCGAAACGAGCCGAGCCGATTGTTCAAACGAGCCTGGCTCGAGCCGGCTCGGCTCGACTTGTTTCCAGCCCTACCTACCACTAATGTATAGGCTAGTGGTGGTGCCATGGGAAGCACTCGGTGGCTGGATGCGAGCGGCGGCGATGGAGGAGGGACGCCGCCCGCTACAGGACCCACCGGAGGTGACGATCGGACGAAGCGGGTGTGAGGGGAAGGAAGAGGAGTAGGGCACGAGAGGGATGTTGATGCTTCTAGAAGGAGCGGTAACGGAGATGACGGTGGAGGCGAAGACGGTGTGAGGGCTCGCCATTGCTGTGGGCAGGTGGGAGATAAGGAGGTGGGAGATTGTGGGTAAGCCAGAGAGCAGTTGGGACCACCTATTGGTGCACGATAGAAGTAAAGGTGGGATGATTCTTCCGCTACGCCTGGTAAACCCAATGATTATTAGTTAAGATTAGAAAGATAAGATAAGCATATATGTCCTATCGCAAGTCACGACAAGTACACGTAAGACATTACGTGGGACGGGGACTACTAAAACTCTGCCATGCATCGCTCGAAGAATAACACAACTACTGTATATCATTGGCGCTGTCACCAAAATATGCACCAACGAAAACGACATATGGAATAAAAACTTATAATGTCCTCGTATATTTCATTTTGAAGTTTTTTGGAGAACATTTTCTTTTGAAGAATGAATTTGAAGTTTTTAACCTTTGCCTGCTATGCTTTTCTTTTAGTTGATTCAAGCTAGTCTCACATGGACCTCGCCCGATTCTCTTCTTTATTTGAAAAATTATTATTGACCTTTTGGGAGAGGTTTTGTCCAACCAAAAAAAACAAAATATTAGTAACACGACTTTGTAAAATACAAATAAATAGTACTACAAGTGCCGCGAGCATGTTGTAATCCCAACGAGAAAAAAAGGGCAGAGAAGGCCGAAACATCCAAACACCACAGCCCACATAAGATATAGGGCCATATTCAGCCCAACCTAACAACGCAACCGCTAAAAGAAAGAGGACTCCCAACTCCCAAGCGCGAGCCCACCACGATTCGGGAGCTCACCGCGTCGGCGTCGCTCGCCTTGCCCCCTACTCTCCGTCTCTCCCCGTGCTCGCAGGCGACTGGAACCCCTTGCCGTTGCGGGCCACGAGCCCCGTCCGGCGCGCTGGCGCAGTAGACGCCTCTCCGTCGCCCTCTCGGTCCCCGGCGCTCCGCTCCGCTGCGGCGCGAGGTACACCGAATCGTCCCGTCTCGTAATCCGAAAGCCACTGCCTAGCGACCTTGCTATACCACCTCCGATGATTTGGTTCCCGTGTCTGGGGAATGGGGATGGTTGTGCGACGAGTGGGTGTTGTGATGCGCAGCTTACTTTGAGCCGAGATTGCTGCTAGACTGGATACGTATGAGCGCCGCAATCCGTGCCGGTCTCCGCGCGGGCTCGGAACGGGAATGTGGTGTGGCGAGGGAGAGTTCGAGAAGTTGCTTTCAGAACTGTGATGGGATTCTGTGTTTGGAAGTGTAGACGTGTAGTTGGCCCCTTGCTTTGGTCTGGAATGGTTTGTATCGAGGTGGCTGCGTGGAAGCCTGGCTTGTGTGCAAATGTGATTTTTGTTACTGTTATCGGCAAAATGAGTCGGGTCGGCTGTTTTTTTGGTTAATTTTTCTGGACAAGATTGCTGAAAAAATCGTTGTTTCTAGCTAGTAGTACCTATTTACATTGCCTTTGAATTTAGATGGATGTGGGATAAGTGTAGGGATCGTTGTTAGTACGCTTCACTCGAATAGAATCGGTTAATTTTTGCAGTTCAGGTTGTTGAAGAGGTTTATCTGCTATACCATGAGAACTTTCATATAAAACCTTGTTCAGTTCTACGCCACAACAAATAGGTTGTAGAGTTGGTTATCTGTTATTGTTCCAACTTTCCTCTACTATTTGCGTTCTGGCATTGTCAGTTTTATTTAACTATGCAAAGCAATGTGCACGATGCAGGTGCATCGTCCTGCTTCATGCATCTGGTTCAGGGGGAGCTGGCTAATGCTTTGCTACTTTTAAGACTTCCCTGCCAAAGTATTTTGACCAGGGAAAAGCCTTTCCTAAGGAGCCCCATTGCGTTATATGTGGGTGATATGGCAAGTACACATGTGGCCATACTGATGATGAATTCAAGAGCATTCCTCTCGTTGGCCTTTTCGCTTAGAGAAAGATGGCAGTACAAGCAGCAAAATATGCTGAACTTCCAATTGGTGATGAGTGCTTCTGTACTAGAGGCAACGGCTTCTCTCCCTTACTCATTTCACATACTGGCGAGATCACTTCATTGAGAAGTACAATCACACTGTGTCTCGTGTTGTGGTCTCCTAGGGAAGATTTGCTCAATCCTGAGACTTCAGGATATGTTATGCCTATCCTGTGTAGATGCAATCAAGCCCTGCAGCAATAACTAATGGAAGTTTTTGTTTCTGTTAATGCTAGACATCAGCTAAGGAAACGGTTTTCTTTATGGTTCACATTATCTCTAGATGTTCATGGTTCACATTATCTCTAGATGTTCAAATGTGCAGTTGTAGCACTTGTGGACCAGTGAGGATCATTTGCAGTTTCTCTTCTTGGCAGAAGAGCAAGCAACAGTGCTGCGAAATGTTTTACCTTTTAACTGCTCTATGGAGATCCTTTGGCTGCAAAAGTGCAGAATTTGAAATGAGTGTTAGTTGGTATCATGGAGGTATGGTATGCTGATTGATCGTACAATGTTGAAATTTATAACGTTCTGTATCTGTTTTTGGATGACGTAGACTGCTTAGGGCCAAGGGGGTTTAGGTATCAGGCCATGTGACTCTTTAGAGCATTTTCACTGTTTGACCGTTTCACAGGCCCAGGTTGACATTTTAGCATTCAGTAACAGTATATTTAGAAATCAGAAAGATGACAAACTCTGGGTAACAGTATGATGTGTACTTGTGGGAAGCCAAGTACACTGAACAAGTCAGTTAAACAGCTAAACAAGTAGTTGTTATTGTGGAGTCTTAGCAGAAGAAGCAGAGATTTTGAGAGAGTGGCTAGCAAGCAGCATTGTAAGCCTCCAGCTATCATGTCGGTTGGTTTCATAATAAGAGCTGATCTCACTTTGCAACTACTGTTGCAAAATTCAAAGCAAATGTTTGCTACTACATTGAAAATTGCTTCAATCAGCAGTGAGAAGATGACAAGCTGGAAAAAAGACAGTTTAAAAGGACTCTAACAAGGGAAATATCTGCAGATAATCTGCTATTGTTTCTACCAGGTCTTGGGACATGGTATGGATCATGGATCTTGAAAGTATGCCAAGTCGTATTGTTTAACCTGTCGAATTCCTCTGAGGAATATCTTGATTGGGGGAGGAGGATATGACAATTGTCTTTGTGAATGAGGAAGACTCAGAGAGCTTGTTCAGGCTCTGAAGCCTGCAGGGGCCACTCTTCCACAGGGGCTTCTATAGCATAAATTCATACGACAAATGTAAACTATCTGCTACGTCAGTGTCAACAACATTTGACTCAAATAAAACGGTATGATTTACATTTTCCTTGATTATATTGTTCAATTTACATAAATTCTGTTAAGGGTTATATCCTATGTTGCACCGATACACGATACTGGTACGGCGATACGGATACGGCGATACGGCGATACCCCATTTCTCCGAAAAAACCGATACGGCGATACGGATGTATATATATATATATTAAAAATAGTAAAAATATAAAATAAGATACTTGATAAGTTTGAGACTTTGAGTCAATGGTTTACCAATGTATGTAAATTTGTCTATATATGTATGTATGTAATTTTTTACCAATGTATATAAATTTGTCCATGTATGTATGTATGTAAATTTACTCCATTTGTCCGGCATATATGTAAATTTATCAATGTATCATCTTGATTCTTGACATACATGTTGCCATAAGGACCATGAGTCCATAACTAATGATGTTGCATTTCTATTTGCGGCGCCACTACCACCAGTTCTTTCCAATTGAATGACATGCCTCCAAAGAGGTTTGGCTGCATCTACAATCTGGTTCATAGGAGGGGTTGAAACACTTCCTTCAGCGCTTCCACTTGCCATATTGCACAAAAAAAGACCTAAACAAAATAAGTAGAATACATATTAGTTGGCTAGTGCATCTGCAGCACAATCATCAACACCGTCGTTGAATCAACATTCAACAAACAATTGCAAAGACCAAAGACATCAACCCCACCGCCTACACCTCCCCCACCGGCCTACATCAAGCCAATTCACCTCTTCACAGTTCACCCGCTCACTAGATCTGAGAGAGGAGAGGAGAGCTTACCTGGCTGGAGGCGTCGGCTGCCGGAGAGGATCGAGCCAAGGGGGTAGCGCGGAGAAGGGAGAGTCGAAGGCCGCCGACCGCTGGTTGCCGCCTCGCCGGTCGCGCGGAGGAGGGAGCACCGAAGGTCGCTGCCTCGCTGGTCGTGCGGAGGAGGTGGCGCGGAGGAGGGACTGCCGAAGGCTGAGCGCCGAAGGTCGCCGCCTCGCCGGTCGCGCGGAGGAGGGAGCGCCGAAGGTCACCGGTCGCGCGGAGGAGGTGGCGCGGAGGAGGGAGTGCCGGAGGTCGCCGCCTCGTCGGTCGCGCGGAGGAGGGAGCGCCGAAGGTCACCGGTCGCGCGGAGGAGGTGGCGAGGAGGAGGGAGTGCCGAAGGTTGCCGCCTCGCCGGTCGCGCGGAGGAGGGAGCGCCGAAGGTCACTGGTGGCGCGGAGGAGGTGGCGCGGAGGAGGAAGTGCCTTAGGCCGAGCACCGAAGGCCGCCGCCTCGCCGGTCGCGCGGAGGAGGGAGCGCCGCCGGTTGCCGCCTCGCCGCACGCCACACTCTCGACTGCGCTCAGGAGACGGGAGTGAGGCGCAGCCGGGAAGGAGATGGAGTTAGGTTAGCATCTTCTGATGGGCTTGACTAAGAACAGTAGTTCTTTATCTTGGGCTGGGCTTCTTTGTAGGCCGTATCGGTGTATCGGGGTGTATCGGGCCGTATCGGAATGTATTTCTTTTTTTTTTAAATGAAAAGAATTTCCGATACTTCCCGATACGTATCGGGGCCGTATCGGGACGTATCCGTACCCGATACGTATCGGGATACCGGTACGCCGCCTGAGAGACGTATCGGCGCATCAGAGGTTATATCATAGCTTAAGAACTTTTGGTTTTGTACTTGTGTGCTAGCTCAAGCACAGGTATCTAGCTAACTTTGAATGATGTCTTACCATATATAGGAGTGGCTCTATACTCCCAAAAGAAAGCTGCACAGATCTTCAGTGCTACCAGTTTGGTGCAAATCAGCCCTTCAACTCCTTATTTGCTTTAGGATATTTGCTGTTTTTTTTCTTCTTTTTCATGAAGCATGGAATCACTTTCCTTCCTTACTCTCTGATCTCTCTTTGCATATGTTACTCTTTACATTATTTTATTGATTTTTTGCTCTAGTTTCGTTTGCTTTTAGCCTAAAATTTTAGGGAATTATCTTGGTTGTGAACCTGTTCTCAGTTGTCACTCTGCACTGGGAGACAACAATAATTAGCTTGTTTGCCTCATTTTTCTTAGACTTCTCCCTGTTTCCCCCCTTCATTGAGTTGCGATAATCTACTTTTATTTGCACACTCAATTATATGGGTCCAATTTGTGGTCTGGATGTTCTTGGATATGTCTAGAACAAAACAACCAAGATGTGTGGTATAGGTTGATCACATTTGCTAATATGGGCTCTTTTGAACGATATTTTTTGGTATGAAAAGATATGTCTATATGGTATTGATTGAAATTTGTTGGGAACAAAGATATTCTAGGGTCATATTTTAAACTGAGAGGGAGATGGACAGTATGCGGACAAATTACTTTGCCGTTTATTCATTATTTGAAAGCAAATAGCCAAATACATGTTGGCAGAACCTCGGTTCTATTTTTGCTTTGATGGTAACTTATAGGCAATACAGGCATGTCACACTTTTCCTATTGAAATTGTTCAGTTGGGTTCTTGTGCTCTCAATGTCGTCACTTGAATCCTTGTAGTTCTTGACTGTTCATATGGGTCTATGCACCCAACTCTGCTATTCAAGGCTTAGCTTAAGGATCAAATATTTTCTTAGCGTAGTTTTAGGTTTGATTTATTTCCTATAGCTCTACGGAACTTATTTGTCTAAACTAAGCTCACTTGATCCCGTACTGCATTTTTGTTGGTAATGCGCATCTACCAAACTGCTAGAACCAGCCAAATCTGCCACTTCATGTTCAAAGGTGTTACATATGTATATAGCTTAGGGTGTTCTTTGCTTATTGCCAACCCTGTACATGTTATATTGGCTTTGGCCCATTAGAATAGACAAGAGTTCTCATTCCAACATGGTATCAGAGTTGGGGTTAGGGTTACCCACATGACCGCCGCCGCCGTGATCCTCTTCCCCGTGCTGCCCGAAGCCCTCCTGCCGTCGTATCCCGCACGTCGCCGACCGGATCCCGCCACCGCCGAATCTCGTAGTTGTCGCCGCTGGATCCGCCCCCTGCCACCGGATCCACGCGTGCCCAAGCTCGATGTCTCGACGCCGCTAGGGCCCCCGCGCCTCCCCTACTCTGAGCGTCGCTGGCCAGACGCCGCCCCTCCACTCCGGTTTTGGCTGCCCGAGCTCGCCAACCCGAGCCCAAGCTCCGCCTCCCCAACCCTGGTGCTCGCCTAACTGCCCCTGAGCCTGAGCTCCACCTGGCCTCACTGACCCGCCTTCTCCCGGGATGTCGCCGCATCCCCGAGCCCTGCCTGCTCCCAGGACGTCATTGGCTCTGTTCCCGGGACGCCGACACCTCCCCTGCTCTGGTTCGGATGCCGCCGCCTCGGGCCGTCCTCTGCTTCGGGCTCCTACTCGAGCCCCGAGCGTCGTTGCCGCCTTTGGAGCTGCTCCTCGGCAACCAGGGCTCCGCCTCTTGAGTGCCGCCACCCGAGTACCCCTCCTCGGCGACCACCGCCAGGCCTCTTGGATGGAGGTCGAGCTTCGCTTGGCGCCTCTTTTGTTCCGTCTGGCTGCCCGACTCCGCCCCTTTGCACCGGGTTGCCGCGACGCCCCAAACTGTTCTGCTTTGGGTTGCTGAGCCGCCTCGACCTCGCGGCGGACATTGGGTAGATGCTTCGTACATGAGATCGTAGGTACAAGACTAAGTTATTGCTCTTCACTATGTGCCTTTGGAGCTTCAGTTAGCAGGTTTGTTCATAAGGCATAGACTATAGCTCAGTACAGTTTCTACCTCTCCGAACTCAGTGTTGTTGATCCACTATGAGTTTGAGGGGGGATATATATATATATATATATATATATATATATATATATATAGTTTATATGTTCTTTGCTTATTGTCAATCATGTACATGTTATATTGGCTTTTGGCCCATTGGAATAGACAAGAGTTATCATTCCAACAAAAGGTACAGAAGTCAGCTGGAACTATCCAAAAGCTAGCTGGTTGGTTTTAGTCAAATAACGCTAAAACAAAAGTTTTTTTTTGTAATTTTCTTTTTTAGATGAATACTTTAGTTAATCATCACATTAAATTTTATGAATTTACGCTCAATAGAAGTAAATCAAACCCGTTTTGAATTCATTGCACATTGCTTTTTTTTTACCCTGTAATGGTTGACTGGTTTTATTTGGTTATTGGGGGTAACAATATTTTCATGCACAAAAAAAACTGTACTTGGGAAGAAAAGTAATGGAGCACCTGCCATTATTCTTGTATTGTTTTACTGTGTGGCGTTCATCACTAATTACCCATGATTAGCAGAGTTGACAGAGTCTCGTTCGGCTTGGTACAGGATATTGGAGGAATATTCCCCTGAGTTGAATCACCTCATCCCACCCCGTTCAACCTCATTCATCCAACCAAACAGAGGTAGAAATGGAGATTGGGGAGGGGAGAAAGAATGGGGAATGGGATAAAGGAAGGGAGATTCATGCAATCTGGTTGAAGAATTTGTTTCACCAAAGGTTAATGACGTGTGGGCCAAATATTTAAGCTCTGGAGTTAATGGATCTCAATGATGTCTTTGAGTCTATGACAGTGGGACCCGATGAGTTAATGGCTGTCAAGAACCCATGGACCAGTGCATGTGGGCTCGTTCCACGTACTGTGGCCGTGAGTCAAGCCACTGTCCAGCGGGACCCAC
Source organism: Ampelocalamus luodianensis (assembly GCA_036346255.1). Classification (NCBI taxonomy): domain Eukaryota; kingdom Viridiplantae; phylum Streptophyta; class Magnoliopsida; order Poales; family Poaceae; genus Ampelocalamus; species Ampelocalamus luodianensis. The sequence goes on from CM070628.1 coordinate 65,577,838, forward strand.
TTGTTGACTGGGACAAATGAGATGCCACGTGTGCAAAACCGCCACGCGAAACCGGTCCAAGGGGTTTATTGATCGGATTTCGCAAGTTCAGGGGGTTAAATAACCGGTTTTGAAATTCAGGAGGTAAACCAGACTTTTCTGATAGTTGGAGGGAGTAAACTAGACTTATTCCATTATAATATTATACAAGTATTTTGGCAGCTGATCAATTGTCATCATTTTCATGTGTCCAACTAGATAGTTATAGTGGTCGAAGTTGGGATTTGGGAAGTTTGTCTGCATGCTTACCATGACGATATACATTTGTGAAAAGAGGGATTAACTAAGATATAGCTGTCGTCCAAGGCTTTGATGTAATCTATTTTTGAATTATAAAAGAAGAGTATATCTTTGATTTTCATTCCATGGAAGGGCTTGTTAAAATTAACCAAGATAATGATACATCAAACATCTAACCATTTTGGGTGGCTATAATAGTGTCAAAATCTAACTAGCTAGGAGCCTAGGACCACCAGGCCATGGTACTTAGCCCTCCTCAGAGGGGCAGGGGTTTGATCATACACTAGCAGCTATACTTACCAATGCTTTGCAATGGGTGGTTGGCTGGTCTACAGCCAGCTAGTTGCTTGCAGAGATGTTGTGTCAGACTTGATTTATCTTTGATAGAAGTATTGATGCCAATAAATCCAGACAGTGTTATACACATTGTGTGCAGGTCAGAGCATTCCGATATTTATTAAGCAGGTCCATTTGCTATGTACATTGCGAATTTATTGGTATACCATATTTCTTTGGCATCTTCCCGAAATTTGATAGACCAGTGAATAATTCCTGTATGCTGTCTCTTTTACATTAAAGTTTTGATTAGAATAGTGATTTCTTCACTAGATATTTCAGCCGACCACTCATCTAATCATGTTTTTGGGACTTGGGACTAAAATCATAAGCTTTTAAGCAAGACTTATGAATTTGACTTACCAATTAAGTAGAAAATACGTGGAATTGTGGAATGTTGTTCACTTCAATAATTCAATTGCTTCTTCACTTCTACAAGCTAAGAGTGTATAGCTTTCTTTGTTTAATCATGTACTTGAGCATCTTTCTCAGTATTCAGATTTGAAACAAATCAGCTTTCATTTTTCACTCATTGCCAAGGGGAAACTCCTGCACAAGACAATATACTTTTATCTTTACCATCCACTTGGCAATGTCATCAATCAGTTAATTGACATGTGCAAGTACCATAATTTGAGCCATTTTAGGTAGATCTGGTGGATAACAGTGCCAACATCGCAGAGTAACTTAATGCAATATGCTTTACAATCTTAATTAAGATGGCATCACCAGATTGATTCAAATGAGATCGAAGCAAAGGGCAAAGTTAATGTTGAGGGACCAGTACAGCTATCCTACTGGACATATTTAATGCATGCTTTTGCAACATGGGAGGTCCTTAACCAGCTACTGTGGCACCACAAGGTATCAAGGCGAAACTAGTATGACTTTTCCAAAATTTAGGAGCAGTAGCGTCACTTTATGAGGAAAACATTATAATTTGTTCTGCAGACATATTAGGAACATTATTTGTCATATTTCAGTTTGTGTTTTTTTATGTGTGGAACCTATTTATTATGTTTTGATAGATGGAAACCCAAGTTTGTGAGCACTTTTCTGCTATAAGGACATGATGAAAAAGGAAAACTGATTTGTTTATTTTAAGCATCCAAATTTAATATGGAGTTCACTATATAGGCGTCGCTTTTTGTTTCTGGCCATCATTGAACTTCACTAACGTCTTAATCAGATGCTATCTTATCATTTCGTGCGCTACTAAATGTAGTGCCATTTTTGTTTTCATCAACATCCTAGACCTCAGACTAGTGTATGCATCGATGGCAGCTAATATCCCCATATTGTTAGTATTTTTTTTCTGACATGATTGTACTTTATGACTGGCCAACTAACTGACTGGGCCCTTCCGCATTGACTGCAGGCTTTACCAACCTATAGAACCAACCGTGGAGCTGATTCGCGCTTCATTGTTCCTATATGTGTTGTGAAATTAGGAAAGTGAAAGAATATGGGGACCATGATCTTTGTCATTCATTTCAGTCCTTCCTTTTATTTCATATACGATGTATCTTGAATTTTTTTGATCGCTCAAGCTGGATTAGCATCACAGTTAAAGACACCATAGCTTGAAGCTGACATGGTTTCATTTTTGCCTTTACTTGTTGATGATGGCTTACTCTGTGGCTGAGCACCCATATGTCGTCTGGTGCATTGTCTCGGTTTAGTTGTTGGCCATCTGTTTATTGCATAATCATTGTGTTTAATTATTAGTTAAGCCCCCTAGGCAGGTATCAGTGATTCTTAGCCTGACGACAACGGTTCGCTGGTCATTATGGTCTGTACTGTTCGTAGGCAAACTTGGCTACTTATTATTAATTATCTCTGTATTGCATTTGCTTCTTGAATGAAAAATCCGAGTCTGGTATCTTTCAGTTATTTGTTATACAACATATGTTGATGATCCGTGTATTGAGTATTTGAGTTTACTAGCTCTTGCATGATCGGTGTTTCTATACAACAATGTTTGAGAGCATTTGATGGTTCCCTGATGATGACAGAAGGGTGCATCCAGGAATATGGCCTCGATGCCCGCACAGGACTAACGGAAATGCCAAATTGTTCTCAGTAAATTATGTTTTGGATCTCGTTTGTCTTACCAAATGGTATCCAAGTTTGGATTTCATTTACTTTTCATTTCTCACTGATGCACTTCGGTTAACCTGTTGCTTTAAGTCGACTAATGAAGTTGGGAACATCCATGTTTCCTGCTTGTTTGTCTTCCTTTTGTGCCTTCTTCCGGCTGTAAATGTAATGACATACATGTGCAAAAAAAAAAGTTTTATATTCATATGGCAAATCATGCACATTATTGTTCCTCAATCTTGGGGCACTGCTAGTCTACTACTAGACAAGGATGAACAGTGCTTAGAGATGATTGTGTTGTTTCTCTTTCCTTTGTGCCTCTTCCGACTGTAAATGTGCATGGCATACATGTGCATAAAAATGTTTTATATTCATATGGCAAATCATACATATTATTGTTTTTAAATCTTGGGGTACTACTAGTCTACTACTAGGCAAGAATAAACAGTGCTTAGAGACGATTGTGTTATATAAAAAACACGTCTTATTCACAAATATCACCCTCACCATATTCCTGATGTCCTTTTGATGAAAATCCAACAGTAGTCTGAAAGCAAAAGGAAAAGGCACAGGAGTACACAATTACAAGGTGTTTATTTCATTTATTAGAAAAGTTATACCACTGATATATATAAATATATATATATATATATAGTTTGATGATATTGGTACATAGCAAAGCTTTCACCAGTGCGACTGTCATGACGGGGACGGCGTATACATAGTTACATACAAGTAAGCCTTTAATAAATACACAGCGCTTCACACAGTAGTAATTAATCTTAGAATTGTTTCCTAAGCTGGATGTGCGTAGTAATAGAGAGATACCTATCATATGGACCAATCTTAACTGCTTGTGCAGCAACCACCCTACCAGATCCTTGATCTGGGATGGTGACTTGATCACACTTGTTTAACCATGCATTTTGCGCATTTTTTCTTCAGATGATGAGGCTGCCAGCTGCTCCACCCTGCAGCAACCCATGTGACGGCGAAGCCGGGCTGCTCCTGCTCAGGAGCTCCTCGATCATCTGCAGCGCGATCCTCTCCTCGTCGTCCATCGCCGGTGGCGAGTCCGTGGTGGACGTGGACGTCGTCGTTGTTGTCGCCGCACTGTCGCTAGGCGTCGGCTCGTCGCTGGCCGCCGCGGCATCCTCCTTGTTGAGCTTGACGGTCATGACCCAGCTGGAGTCGGCGCGGGTGCCCGCGCGCTTCTGCCAGACGCCAATGTGGGACTTCTCGGGGTCGAGGCGGAGGCAGGTCAGGGACGGGGACGGCGTCTTGCAGCACTTGCGGAGCTTGGCGCTGAGGATCTGCGACAGGTTGCCACCAGCCGAGGAGGAGGAGCCGCCGCCGGCGCTGCCGCCACGGGCGTCCCGCGCTGCCGCTGGGGCGAGCTCCCCGTTGGCGCTCCTCAGGACGGGGAAGTTGGTCTTGGCGTTGCGCCCGCTCATCAGGATGGCGGCCTCGTCGTACGCCCGCGCCGCCTCCTCGGCAGTCTCAAAGGTGCCCAGCCACACCCTCCTCTTGCTGCAACAACGTCGCAAACCATTCATTCATGCATGCATGCATGCATTTTGAGTGCTTAACGTCTCATGAAAATTGAAAAAGAAAGAAAGCAACAGCAAAGCATCTAGCTATCAAAATGTATCTATCAACTATCAAGACAGTGCATGGGATAGGTACGTAGGAGTAGCCAGTGAGACTTACAGGAGAGGGTGCCTGATCTCGGAGACCCATGAGCCCCAGTGGCGCTGCCTGACGCCGCGAAACTTCTTCTTCGACTGTACCATGTTTCCTCTGCAGGGCTGGCCCTGCAGGTTGATTCTCTGGCAGGGAAGGACAGTGGAGGAGGCGGGCAGAGGGGAGGGAATGAGCAGGCAAGCAGTGTGCGTGTGAGCCTGCTTCTGCCTCCAGTGGAATGGGGGTGTGGGGAGGAGTAAAGCCCTGGTTCCAGTGAATATAAACTACCCAACCCCCTGTACTTGTCCCTGCAGTGCAGCGTTAAATGTGGTTAGCTGGCTAGACAGTTAGATGCATACGTGCATATATATGGGATATGGCTACATGCGCGCGCGTGGAAGTGGAGGGAGATGAGATTGGGGTGGCCATGTAACTTAACTGGGAGTACTTCTAACTTGCGTTCTACGTATATTGTTAAGTTTAAGTGTGATACGAATTGAGTTTGAGTGTGATACAAATTTTAGTTCCTATTCTAACTCATAGTTCTATTTCTATACGGAATCTTTTATATACCACTATAAATATATAACTGTAGTCTATAGGTAAGAACAAATTCATGTATCACTATAAATACATAACTGTAGTCTATAGGTAAGAACAAGAGCTTCATTGTAAATATCTCCTCGTAGAGTAATATTGACTTTCTATGCTAGTGGTTTTTTCCCAAAAGGATTTCTCATATAAAATCCATGCCTTTTGTTTCTATTTTTTGGTGCATTATTTATAACAAATGGTATCAAAGCACACGAGATTCAACTGAGAAAAAAAAAAAGAAACGAGAGCAACAAACCCAAGGAAGCGGTCGGGCAAAAGTCATCCGTGACTTGGGGTTTTGGCGATTTCAGTGAATTTTGCTACTAGTACACGAATAAGTGTACTAGGAGGCTCTTTAGGCCTTTGCTTAGCGCACAAGAGCAAGCGTACCGCAACTCCAGTCTTCATTGTTTCCCATACACAAAAGTGTACCTAAGATTTCGGCAATTCTTTGCTAGGTACAAACAGATTTGTACCAACAAATTTAAGATTTCTTCCGTATGACGACTTTGAATTATGATCTTTCACTACTGGATCGAAACACGAGGTTTTCTCTATGGCAAGTCAAGATCTAAGTTGTTCTTGCAAAGCTCGATTTGGATGACGCTTTATTAGAGATCGACAAGATGCCCGCTACATGTTCTCTTGAGGTGAAGCAAAGAAAACATCGTAAGACCTTATCTCATATTCATCTACATCTATTAAATAATATTATGCGAGAGGTTTTTAAGAAGACCGCTGCCGTATTATAGTTGAAACTAGAGCAAATTTGCATAACCAAAGATCTGATCAGTAAGATGCATTTGAAGAAAAAGCTTTATTCGCATAAGATAGCGGAAGGCGGGTTATTATTGAACCATCTAACAGTGTTCAAAGAAGTAGTCTCAGATCTCGACTCTACGGAGGTAAAATATGATGATGAAGATTTGGGTCTTATTCTTTTATGCTCACTGACTAGTTCATACTCTACGTTTAAAGATACCATTCTATATAACCGAGATACTCTTACACTTGATGAAGTCATGAAACACTGCATGCGAAGGAAAACATGAAACTCATGGTTCCGAACGAAGGTTCAAGTTCACATGCAGAAGGCTTGATTGTTTGTGGTAGACAACAGGAGAAGAATTCAAACGACGATTCAAAAGGCAAAAGCACGAGCATAAATTACAAATATAGATCAAAAATCCAGAAGCAGATACAAGTCGTGCAAGTATTGTAAGAAAGATGGGCACGATATATCTGAGTGCTGGTGGGTAAAGAAAAATGATAAAAGAAATAACAATTTCAAGAAGAATCAATAAGAGGATGATTCTAAAGCCACCATCGTTACTAAGCAAGATTCTGATAGAGATGCTCTTGTTGACTTTGCCGGTAATTCTAAAATCGGTGATGAGTGGATTCTTGATACATCCTGCACTTTCCACATAAGACCGAACCGAGATTGTTCGTGAATTATGAAGCTACGCCAAGTGGTTCTGTATTAATGAGTGATAATTCACCATGCGAAATTGCAGACATTGGTTCTATCCAGATCAAGATGTTTGATGGCACTATCAGAACTTTGTCGGATGTTCGACACATTCCGGGTTTGAAGAAAAATATTATCTCGCCGAGTACTCTTAATGCTAAAGGGTACAAGTATTCAGGTGGAAGCGGAGTTCTGAGATCTCCAAATGCTCTTTTGTTATGATGAAAGGTGATATAAAAGCTACCAACTTATATCATTTTCAATGTACTACAATTTCAGATAATGCTGCTATTGTCTCAAATAAATCATCTGATTCTAATGCTACTAGTCTTTGGTATATTCGTCAGGGGCATATGAGTGAGATTGACATGGAGTTATGCAAGAGGATTACTTGATGGTCAAAGCATCAACAAGTTGAAATTTTGTGAACACTGTATCTTCGGCAAGCAAAAGGTGGTCAAGTTCAATACATCAGTTCACTCTACAAAAGACATTAGATTATGTTCACTTTGATTTATGGGGGGAGAATCCCACGTTTCGTCCCTTAGAGGTGCTAGTTACATGTTGACCATCATTGATAATTATTCAAGAAGAGTTTGATCATATTTTGTGAAGCACAAATAGATGTATTCAAGACATTTAAGGAGTGGAATATTATGATTGAAAAAAAAACTGATAAGCATGTCAAGAAGCTACGTATTGATAATGGCTTGGAGTTATGTTCTGAAAAATTTGAAGCTTTATGCAGATCAAAGGACATTGCAAGACATTATACTGTCCCAGGTCTCCGACTTATCTAACTCATGAACATAACCATTATGGAGAAGGTACGTTGTATGTTATCTAACTCCGACTTATCTAAAAGTTATTGGGCTGAAGCCGCGTCCACTGCTTGTTATTTAATCAATCGGTCACCCAACCTGACAATTTATAAGAAATACTTCAATTGAGGTATGGTCTGGTTTTCTAGTCGATTATTCAAATGTGATAATATTTGCCCGTCCTTCTTATGATCATGTTAACAATGGTAAATTAGAGTATAGAGCCGTTAAGTGCATTTTTCTTTGTTATAAATCAGGTGTGAAATGATATAAATAGTGGAATCCTTAAACTAGAAATGTGGTTATTAGTAGGAGTGTTACTTTTGATGAATCTACTATGTTGCATGATAAACCATCTATTGATGCCCCCGTTGAGAAGCTGTAGAAATCAAGTGTGCAGGTGGAGCATGCTATTGATCTAAGATCTATACCAGAAGCCAAAAACGAAAACACGATGTTCCTGTTGCCTTTCAACCACCATAACGTTCCATTGTAGCTAACAGGCCTACAAAGAACATTCAAGATCCCAAGAGATTTATTATAGAAGTTAATATTGTTGCTTATACTTTGAATGTGACAGAGGCTATCTCTTCTGGTGATTCAGAGAGATGGATAACTGTCATGCATGATGAGATGCAATCTCTTGAGAAGAATGGTATTTGAGAGCTGGTCAAGTTGTCAATTGATAAGAAGACTATTCGCTGCAAATGAATCTTCAAAAAGAAAGAATGTATTTCACCTACCAAAGAGGTTAGGTATAAGGCAAGACTCGTTGCTGAAGGATACATCCAAATTCCAGGTATTGATTTCACATATGTTTTTCCCCTAGTTGTGAAGCATAGTTCAATTCGTACTTTACTCAGTATAGTGGTTATGCATGATTATAAGCTTGAACAATTGGATGTGAAAACCGCGTTCTTACATGGGGAATTGGAGGAAGATATTTATATAGAGTAACTGGAAGGTTTTGTCTTTCCAGGAAAGGAGAATTATGCTTGTAAGTTGATAAAATCTATTTATGGTCTGAAACAATGTTGTGGACTTACTATTAGTAAACTAGCAGCAACGTACTCGTATTATCAGATAGTAGCAGCTGCGTCTGCGCCAAGAGTTGAGGAAGTATTCGACTCCGAAGAGGATATGGCAAGCAGAGTCAGTTGAATAAGAGATATGGGTCCATTAAGAATTCAGTCCGAGTCGTAGTTAGTTTCTATTGATGAGCACTATATAATGTGCACCGGCTGTAATAGTTTGGGCAAGCAAGAAATAAACTTCCATCTTCTAGTTGCTAGTCTCCTGTCTTCTGAACTTCTCTGCCTCTCCCTGCTATCCAGCTTCTTCAACTACGGAGCCTTCACGTAGACAGCGACGACTTCGTTCACCAGTGCTACACCCATACCACCTGCGTAATAGAACCCGGCTACATCATTTGGTATCAGAGCCAACCACCATGTCTTCCGCTGCGGAGAAAAACAGCAAGCCGTCCGAGGTGATGGCAGCGATCACCGAATTGAACCTTGAACTAAGCAAAAAAATCAGGGATAGTTTTTCTTCCCTCGAAGCCCGGGTGATTGCCCTGGAAACTCGCCCGTCCAATCTGGACAAGCGCATTCAGCGATTGGAAGAAAAATCAGGATACGCAAGCATCTTGGGAAGTTTCCAACCACAAGTTGCTTCGGAGACAAAATTGGAACCGCAGAATCTGCCACCCACGGAGACCATCCTGCTGACATCTTTCCCGATGGGTTCGTTTTCAATGGCTCCGTTCGTCTCAATGACTGGAACAACATCTTTTGCGAAATCAATGCCGATAGGTTCGACGCCCATGCCTGCGAAATCAATGCCGATAGGTTCGACGCCCATGCCTGCGAAATCAATGTCGATAGGTTCGACGCCCATGCCTTTCATGACCCGACAGTTTCCGCCGAGAGCCACTGTCCCACAGATCGCCGCGGCAGTTCCTCACATCGCAGATACAGCAGGTGTTCCTCGGTATCACAAACTTGATTTCCCAACATACGACGGAAAGGAAGATCCTATCGGATGGATCAATCGTTGCGAGCAGTTCTTTTGGGGTCAACGCACCGACGAGGGATACAAAGTCTGGCTGGCGGCATACCATATGGTGGGGATTGCTCAACAATGGTATATTCAATTGGAACGGGACGAAGGAACACCGTCGTGGACTCGTTTCAAGGATCGGTGCCACCTCCGTTTCGGTCCGCCGATTCATTCTAATCCTCTTGGAGAGATAGCACGGTTGAGGATGACTAGTACCATGGCTGATTATCAAGAAAAAATTTTGGCCTTACTTTGCCGGGCAGGATCATTATCTAGCGAACAACAAGTTCAGTTATTCACGTTGGGATTGACTGATCTCTTACGAATTGATGTCGAATTACAAAATTTACCGGATTTGCAGGTAGCCGTGAGTTTCGCGAGGGCATATGAACAACGAGCTCTTTTTGTTGCCTCGGCCATGTCAACAACAAACAAACAAGCTGTGGTCTGCAACATGCAATCAGCAGGGACTGAAGGAGACATAGGTGCTGGTAGATCGCGTCAATTTCGTTGTTTAATACCGGCGGAGATGGCGGAACGACGGGAGAAGGGTTCGTGCTACAATTGTGATGAGAAGTTCACCGAGGAACATAGATGCCAACTACTCTTCTATCTTGAAGTGGTGGACGACAAAGTTGACGACGAGAAGGGACCACCTTGAACTCCAGCTCGAGGACGAGCTGGTTCTCTAGCGGGGGAGTAATGTTGTGGACTTACTATTAGTAAACTAGCAGCAACGTACTCGTATTATCAGATAGCAGCAGCTGCGTCTGCGCGAAGAGTTGAGGAAGTATTCGACTCCGGAGAGGATATGGCAAGTAGAGTTAGTTGAATAAGAGATAGGAGTCCATTAAGAATTCAGTCTGAGTCGTAGTTAGTCTCCATAATTAAGAGTCCGAGTCGTAGTTAGTTTCTATTGATGAGCACTATATAATGTGCACCGGCTGTAATAGTTTGGGCAAGCAAGAAATAAACTTCCATCTTCTAGTTGCTAGTCTCCTGTCTTCTGAACTTCCCTGCCTCTCCCTGCTATCCTGCTTCTTCAACTACGGAGCCTTCACGTGACAAATGACAACCGTTCACGATCTTTGCACCCATACCACCTGCGTAATAGAACCCGGCTACATCAAACAATCACCCAAACAGTGCTACAAGAGATTTGACTCTTTTATGACCTTTGAGGACTTCAAAAATAATAGTTGTATTTATTTGAAGATTGTTAATAACTCAGCTTTTTATTTGCTCCTATATGTTGATGATATGCTGATTGCTGCAAAAGATGAGACATAAATTTTAAAGTTGAAGGCACAATTGAGCAATGAATTTGAGATGAAGGATCTCGGTGCAGCAATGAAGATTCTTGGTATGGAAATTACCAGTGGTATCTGGCTTAGAAAATTACACCTAAGTCAGAAAGAGTATATTGATAAAGTTCTTCGTCATTTCAACATGCATAATGCTAAACTGGCGAATACTCCGTTAGCTGCACATTTCAAACTTTCTTCATCGTCCATAGTCAGATAATGAAGTTAAGTACATGTCTAGAGTTCCATATGTCAGTGAAGTTGGTTCACTTACGTATTTCATGATATGTTCTCGATCCGATTTATCTCAATCATTAAGTGTTGTTAGTAGATATATGGCTAATCTTGATAAAGAGCATTGAAAAGCAGTTCAATGGATTTTCATATACTGTGGAGGCACATCTAATACTTGTTTACAGTTTGGGAAGACTAAAGATGGAATCGTTGGTTACGTGGACTCAACTTTTGCTAGAGATTTGGATAAAAAAGATCTTTTACTGGTTATGTGTTCACTGTTAGAGGATGTATTGTTAATTGGAATGCATGTCTGTAAGCTATTGTTACCTTGTCCACTACAGAAACCGAGTATATGGCTATTTCTGAGGCTTGCAAAGAAGTCATTTGACTAAGAGGTTTGTTTACTGAGTTTTTGGAAGTACGTCTTGCACTACAATATTCTGTGACAGTCAAAATACTATTTGCCTTGCGAATGATTAGATGTTTTACGGGAGAACGAAGCACATTGACATAATATATCATTACATTTGAGGTGTCATTGCTCAAGGTGACATTAAAATCTTCAAGATAAGTATTCATGATAATCCAGCTGATATAATGATAAAGCCAGTTTCTGCCGCTAAGTTTGAGCTTTGTTTAAACTTAGTTGGGATCATTCAGTAGTCCTATGAATGTTCGGCCCACAATGTGTTCATGTCAATATGTTTCGAGGAGATCACGTTTTGTTTTGGCTACATGACGAATTCGTCTCAAGGTAGAGATTATTGAGTTTGAGTGTGATACAAATTTAGTTTCCTACTCCAACTCAGTTCTACCCCTACACCGGGTTTTTCATATACCGCTATAAATATATTACTGTAGGTCATAGGCAAGAGCAATAGTTTCATTGTAAACATCTCCTCATACAGTGATATTGTCTCTGTGTGTTTGTGATTTTTTCCAAAAGAACCTTAGTTCATAATGGGGTAAACATCCGTCGGAGGGATGTCGGACGGCGACGACTTGACGTAGAACTGCACTAGGTGAAGGAGGGCACCGATTGGGGAGGAATAGACCTAGAATAGCCGGCCAAGGGAACGACCACAGCTGGACTTTAGGGACTAAGAACTTATTTATTCATCTTTGCTTGCTTGCTTCATAATGGATACAATGAGCCTCCTTATATAGAGGGCTCTTCTATCAATTATGGATAAAATTAATCTAAATAATAACATTTCTAACTAATAGATAACATTTCTAATTACCTAATCCCTATACAAGGAAAATAATAAACTATTTAAGGAAATAGATATTTTAACTAATAGATAACATTTCTAATTACCTAATCCCTATACAAGGAAACTAATAAACTATTTAAGGAAATAGATATTTTAACTAATAGATAACATTTCTAATTACCTAATCCCTGTACAAGGAAACTAATAAATTATTTAAGAAAATAAATAATTGCAATGAAGGAAACTATCCGTGGATGAACAGTATATACATGAACAGTACCGCACCCATGACACCAATTTTTTCGGAAAATGTTTTCACGTAAAATTCATGCCTCAGCTTCTATTTTTGTGTGCATTTTTTTAAGTATCTGTCAGTGGCTGGGCTTGCACGCTGGTTGTACACAGGTAGGATTTCGGAGTACAGTGCAGTGATTGTAAGTTTCTGGTCGAATTTCCCGTGGCCATCATCCAGTACACGCTGGCTTGCACGCTGGTTGTACACAGCTAGGACTTCGGAGTACAGTGGAGCGGTTGTAAGTTTCTGGTCGAATTTCCTGTGGCCATCATCCAGTACACGCTGAATTACTACTGCTAACTTGAAATGTAATCCATGCATGCAGGGCTGTTGGGGCTGTGGGGTCAGCAGCAGTAATGGCAGGCGTGTAGCAAGGGATAAAACTGAACTGGAGAGGAAGAGAGAAAGGTAAACTTAGAGAGAAGATGAAGACTCTTTGGTGAGATGAGAGAGGAGAAGGGACCCTCTCATGGGCTGCTGGGTGGCCTGTCGGTGAACTGTGGCGAGTGGCATAACCACCCTCGCTGACAGTACGCCGGTAATAAACTCCCCCACCTACGCCCTTGGCGACCTCATTTATGGCGCGGGAGCCCTCAGTGGATCGAGTCCTTTGAGTGAGCTGATCCACGGATCCATCCATCCATAGCTAGCTCTTATTGCTAACTAGCTGGTTGTCACCTGTCGTCTCCCAGCTCGCTCACTGCATGCATGGTGAATGCATGCTAAATTAGTAGCCGAATCTAACTTGCCGCATCCATTTTGGCTGTACATTGCTGCAGACGTGAAGACTGAAGAGTGTGGACATTACACTACTACTACAGTACTACTCCAGAAGGACGGCATGCACTGCAAGTTTACTACTTCTAAAGCCATGTCCATGGGACACTTGCAACTGCTGGGCGGTTGGCCGGCAATAACTGCAGCCTTGTGATCCAACCATCCATACACAAACCCACCAGGCACAACCAATCAATCAAGCAGACAATCATCCATCCATCCACCCAAGGCGCATCGGCAGCAGAAGCTAGCTCCGTAAAAAAGGTGAAACGGAATTAATGGTGGCGTTCGTTCGTTGCCCTTGTCCAGCCGAATTGAATGAGCGCCCAGTACTTTTACAGTTCGATCGGCTCCACTCAGATACGTGTGTCAGTGAGTTCTTGCAGGATGGAAGCTTCTGCTGCTGCTGATCAGCGATCACTCGAACTGTCGTCGTACACACACGCGCTCCTTTCTTTTCCCATGGAAAGTGCAGGCAGGTTAAGGTGGTTGTCCAGGACTGTCAGGACCTGTCGTGTAAAAACAGTTAAAAAAGGTGAGCAGTTTGACACTCTTAGCAGTACAATGCCAGTACTCCATCCTCAATTATCAGCCTAGCAGAGTAGTAGCATCAGCATGCACACAGCATTCGACAATTTGCTTCATGTGATTTCTTATCTGTATGATTGCATTGCTACTAATATCATTGATGATTTCTCATTTTCTGCAAGTTCACATTTCGTACGTAAACGGTGGGCTCGAAGCCGAGCTGGCGGCGAGCCGATCTACAACATTTCGGTCAGAGGAAGTCTCCAAAATGTATAGTATTAGCATACATCATTGTTTCAAGAAAAAAAAGTCCATTTGACCCCTTGAAGCATCGATGTCCGGATACTTAACCTCTTGACCTAAAAAATTGGTCTTTTGATATCCTCACGTTGCAAAATTAGTGCACATAACCTCCCCCCTAAAGTTGTTTTGCTCGGTGGCATTACTTGCGTGGCACTCAGTCAACCCAGTTTTGCCACTGCGGCGACTACGTGGTGGCTACTTACTCCCCTATTACGATCTACACTATTTACATAATCCAAAATGCATCGAGATTTGTGTGCCTCTCTCCTCGTCTATTTTGCAAAAAAATCCCCTCCATTTCTCTTCCTTCCCCTCTCCTCTCTCCTCTCCCATCCCAACTCCGACCGGATCTGGTGGTGGTGTGGCTCAGCGGCGCAAAGGACGGCAGCGGTGAAGCTTGATGGTGCGGCTCTGTGCGAAGGACGGCGACGAAGCTCGGCGGCCGTGCAAGCGCTTGTTATGGCCCTACTGGGAGGACAACAGTGAAGCTCAGGAGCCGTGCGAAGCTCGGTGCGGAGAACAGCGGCGGTGAAGCTCAACCGCATGGCAAAGCTTGGCGGGGAAGCATGGAAGGATGCCAGGCACGAGCTGTCGGTGATCCTTGCTCGATTTGGGCACCGTTGTCCTTTCTCGACCTAGGTGTCGTTGGCGTCGGTTTCCGGACTCCCGTCTCCATTGGCAAGCCGGAATCAACCCTGGACGTGCGGCCGCCTAATCTGGCCTCCGCCGCTTGCTCCGACCGCCGGTCGCCGTTGCCTGCCTGCTGCGCCGTTGTGTCCTCCCCATCGCCGCGACACCTGCGCCACCCGTCTGCCATCGTGCCCCCACCCGATGCTGGTCGCCGCCGTCAGTGGAGGAGAGAGAGTGAATGGGAGTGTGAGGAGAGAGAGAGGTCATTGTGTGCGCCGTCGAGAGAAATAGACTGAGGAAGAAGAAGAAAGATGTAAAAGCTGACATGTGGGCCTAAGGTAATTAAGTGATTAATCATAATTAAATAGTCACGTCGCAACCACGTAGTAGCCACAGTGGCGAAACCGGGTTGACTGAGTGCCAGGCAAGCAATACCACCGAGTAAAACAACTCTAGGGGGTTAAGTGTAATGGTTTTGCAATGTGAGGGTGTCAAAGGGCCGGTTTTTTAGATCGGGGGTTAAGTGTCTGGACAACAATACTTCAGGGGATAAAATGGACCTTTTCCTTGTTTCGAAGAAGAAGTTGCATACATGGAGTGGTTGGCAAATTCCCACACTTACATGTAGGAGTTAATCCCCGGCTTCTCTTGTTCCCGCGCAGTTAGAAGCGGTCGATCGTCGTCGTTCCGTGCCGAGCACTCAACGTCAAGTGAGGTTTTGGTGAAGGAAGGAAGAGTACATGATGGGAAGGAAGAGTACTTTTACCATATACTGGTACTCGCACTGAACTCTCCACTGCCACAGCCCTTTCCACGGCTGTTCTTGACATGATTTCTCTAAAAGCATATGATCCAAGATGGGCAGGTTTAGAGACAGGGCAATAAAGCTTCTACTAGTAGTGGTTAGTTTTACTGACCTTTAAGCAGCCTGTATTAACTCCTATGGGGGCTTTCTCGTGCATTGGTCAGCAACTAACGCTACTCACCACGACCGGTAGTACCACCACCTTGGACACACGAAAAAAAAGTGGACCGATCGATCTTGGGCTGGATTTTCTTCACCTGTTGGCTTGTTCATGGGTTCTTGAACTTTGCTAGTATACACGACGACGTATTCGGTGAAAATGTCAATTTTCACCTAACTTCCAAGTTTCTAAAAGTTCTGAAATTCCATTTGCACCAAATTCACATTTCGGATATAACCATTGACTGGCTGAGGCTGTCATTGCTATGTTTGCAGCAATGGAGGCAACGCAGAAGATCTGGGCCGACGAGTCCAAACCTAGCAAGGTAGACTCACTCATCAACCGGCCAAGCCATCGGTCAATCACTGGAAACTTTTGAGGTGAGTGAAGTGATCGCTGATGGGGATATTTGCATGGATTCATCGCCTGCTTGCCGTGCTCCTGCAGGACCGGATCGGAGGTCCAATCGACGGTGGCGATCGCATGCAAGGAGGCGAGCGAGTTGTGATCGAAGCATGCAGATGCAACGCTGTCCTAGGCACGTAGTCAATTTCTTGGTGAGTGGTCGGCGTCAGTGGCTTATTCATGGTCGACAAGACGGTTTAATTGCTTTTGTACAGGTGTGTTGCATTCGTTCGAGGTTTCGTGGGTGAAGGAATACGACCGACGGCCCCGGCCCCGGCCGGACGGTCATCCATTCGTCGTGCTGGATCGAGCTCGTTTCGCCAGGCTCAATCAATCACTCGAGGGAGGCGCTGCGTGCCACGTTTGAACTTCTGATGTGAGACCCGCTTTGGCATACTCTACATGCCATACTTTTGGGCAGGAACCACATAGAGTCAGGTTTTCCGGCAAATTGTGATGACCAACCCATGGGCGAAGCCAAGAGTCCAAGAGCGTCTAATTACACGGGGAAAATTCCCTGTATGCTATAGAGATTTACTTTGATTCCAGATTTGCCACTCAAAAAAATTCGGTTCCTTATATACCACTAAGTTTTTTTTTGTGCTACTTCATGCCACTTCCATCACATACGTTAAGTTAGAGCTCTACAACCTGTTAAGTTTTTTTCGAGAAATGCCCATACATTCGGTAGATCTGAGCTATCCGATCCGAGAAGAACGGTTTAGATCAATCGTACGCTGATGCTATAAACAGATGCTACAATGTTTATAAATAGCGATGATGCTACAGTATAAACCCCGATCTTAGCCTTTAATTTCTGATCCAACGATCGCAATGTCGAGGATGCGCGTCCTTTTTTTTTTCAGAGAGACTTCTCGGGGTAACTTCGATGGCCAACGGCACGGGGGACACGGGAACGAGTCATGGAATAAAAAGGCACCACGTTGACAGAGTTGGCTGGGCACAATAATGAGGCTGTCGTCGGGTGGTTACATACAGAGTGTGGCAGTAGCTGTAGGTTAGGGTTGCTTGACTTAGCCTGGACCTGGGCTCTCGGGCTCTTGGAAAAATCAATCACTCGGACACGCAGATGGGAGAGATCAGATGGCCCTAGCTAGCAGCTAGCTCTCTTCCATTCGCTTGTATCGTTTGTATGATTGATTGGTGGTTTGATGCCTTGATGAGTGGTCTTGGTAGCGTAGCCTTTCTCTCGTGCAGTCTCACCTGCTGCTCGGCCATTTGGTTGCATTGTATAGGCGTATAGCCCCCATGTGTGAGCGTGGCAGGCTAGCTACACGGCTACAATGGCAATGGCAATGGCATGCACGCACGGGCATTCATTATTGGTGCGCGCCTGTGCGACATCCGGTTTGTACATGTGGATGTGATCTGCTATTTGACCAAATTTGGCACTTATTTGGTTACCAAGGTGTTGCTAAACTTTAGCATGATTCTTTCTTCATTGCATCTTTAGTTTATTTTGTTGCCAAAGTTTAGTTAAAACTTGGACCAAGAATTCTATGACCAAATTTTATAGTTAAAACTTGGACCAAGAATTCTATGACCAAATTTTATCACACATTGATAGGGTTTTTATGAATAATAAACCAAACATCCCGTAAATCCCCAGAACATGGCAAGATTTTAAGGCAGACGGATTTTCCTCCTCGGCCTCTCACCGCACAATAAAAAAAGAGAGAAAAGAAAAACCCTTCTCATGACGACGACGTCCCTCTCTCTCGCCGATCCTAGCTTTCTCCCTCTCTGGTCCAACACGTCGCTGCCATCAGCCTCGAGGATGCGGAGGCGGCGAGATTGGCGACAGCCACCTCCATCCAGGGACCAGGGTGCGGTGGTCTCGATCCGGCAATGCCGGCCTCATCCCAAGGTGCGATGGGTTACATCCGGCGAAGGCAGCCACCGTCCAATCCAAGGTAGTGCACGTTGATGGGAACGAGAAGACAGGTGGGCCAGCGCAATTTTTTTTTATTTGCTTGGCGTATGTTAATTCAAGTAGAGGAATCGGTTCCAGCCTTCCAGGAATATTTTTCTATGGCATTGATTGCTCTAATGCGCATGCGTCTGTTCCAAGCTCCTGTGGTCTCTTGGAATTGGTTTTGCTGCATATAAGAGCATCTTTGATGCACGCCGAGAGAGACAGGGCACGCCATCTACCAGGTCAACTGAAACTACAGTCAGCTGTAGATGGCCTCAAGCGTTTTAATTCAAGCAACCATAGCCCATAACCCACAAACTCACTCCAAATGCCTTGCCTTAGGCAAAGGGCACATCAATTTTTTTTTTTTATCGTGAAGATTGTAACTCTATAAAATGCTACTCTAAAGATTGTCTTCTAGCATGGGCGTAGCCAGCAGGATGCTCGGTATGTCTGTGCACATCGAAAAATTGAAAATTTTTCCAGGGTTCAGTTCTTCATTTGGGCAATATTCGTAGTATTTCTTAGTGCTCACCCTCTTGGAAGCCCAACCCACAACCCACAGCTCACTCGTGCCCCCAACAGCCCACAGCCACCTCACCAGCCCACAATCATCTTCGTCTCCAATACTTCAACTCCTCCCCAATCTCCAACCCTAAATCCTTTATCCTCTCCTCTCCTTCCCACCTGGTCCCTGCGGCTCGGCAGCTGGCGTGGGAAGGAGAGGAGGACAGTGTGGTGCAGAGAGGAGCGGGCGGAGCGACGTGGCGCCGGAGCAGTAGCGCAGAGTGGGACCAGCGGCATGGCACCAGCGTGGGAGCAGCGGGCGGCGCGAGAGAGGCAGACAATAGTAGGCGGGGCGACGCTCACCAGCGCACAACCACAGTAAGTCAGTGCTCAATTTCTTGATTTCGATTGGAAAAGATCCATCCCTAAAGAATGAAGGGGAAAACCCATGCTATGGTAGTGGTCTTTGGGTCCTTTGATTTTGTTTTCATGGCAAACTTAATGCTATTTAATCATATTGAAATTGGATGGAGACCTTGGTGTGCAACGTCGTGGCCAGCAATACATCAATTTTGCAGGTGCGCATGGTGGTGAGTTCACTGGAAGGGATCCGTTCCTCACAAGTCACATTCATTCATTTCTCCCTCTTTTCTATTGATTTAAGATTTAATAATGAGATACAGTTGCAATACTAAATCAGTACATAGAGCAAATTCCATTTTTTTTTCTCACGTTCAGATTATTATGCAAATCATTTCCAAATTGATTACTATAGTAATGACACGTGAAAAGATGCTAGTAGACTATTTCCCTTGTCCTTACGTTTTTTTTCTTCTAATGGGCAAATTCCTAGCTCCGTTGGGCGATTTGTACTTTTGTAGTTTGTACTAATCGTAAGTGTTGTTTTGTGTGCACACCCCCCAATGCCGAATTCCTAGCTCCGCCATAGCTTCTAGGATTTGCACCCAATTCATGAAAATAGTCAGGATTTGCCACTCTTTTTATTTTATAGATTTTATTATTATTATTTTTGGGCTAAAATTAGCATGTGAAAAGATTTTTTTTTTGCCCTTCTTCCTTTAGGCTTTGTTTGGGAACCTCAATCCTGGCCGGGATCTATACCTCCAGAATTTTTGGGCTAAAATTAGCATGTGAAAATCCCGGTTGTGCTATTACCTCCAGAATTTTAGTAGTTCTTGTACTTGGGTGCTTTTACATCTTGGAAGAAATATCTGTGGTGGGCTGTTGTTCTCATATCTAATTCAACTTACTAGAAATTGTTGTGCTTGGGAGATGCCCATTAGTTGCAATAGACCTCAAGTACAACACAAATAACATTGTTGTATGTGTATATAGTTTGCTTCTTCGTTGTATGTCGGATCCGGATTTCTTAATCCAGAATCCTCTGTGAAAAATTGTGCTATTTCCTGGATCAGTAGCTAGCACTCACAGATACATCACTGAATCATTCATACAAGGCGTGAACCAAAGCGTTCAGCTTTATTACAACCATTAAAGTGACATAGACCACGTCGGGTCGAGTTTTACAGAAGAGCCGATCAGGCTAAATGCTTATATTACAAAAGATACGGAAGCGGTAGCGGAAGCAAAAGGGGTAGAGCTCAATTCTCCACAGGCAAGCGACTAGGGTGACCTGTGTACAACTGATATTAACCAAGGACTGGATAATATCGGTTGTACACAAGTATCGAAAGAGTCCACTTAGACTGTGGTGAGGCCTAGACTACTCTTCATTATTTCCTTGCCTATCGACTTCTAGATCCTCGTAGTACTCGTAATCTCCTTCATCTGCAGCCTCTGAGGGTTTTGGGGGAGAGAGCGAGGATGAGCACAACTTCCGTGCTAGCGAGCCAACACACAATGCAATAATATACATGCAAAGCTTAACAAGGATGGCTTGGTTCTTTTATTTGCTAAAGCAATGTTTTCAACTATCATAATTATAAAATCATACCATTTAGCATTTTAACAAATTGTATTTTGTTAAAGATGGTAATTGTGCAATATTTGTATCAGTAGAGGTTCCCTCCATCGAAAACTCTATCTAATGTTTATTTGACTGGGGCTAACCCCATTATTAACATCACTGAGTCTGAAAACTCAGGAAAAATCCAATCTCAGGGCTAGGTGAGCTCGCCACAATTTTCATACCACCCATCAAGATTTTTGAAATAGAACTAACTCAAGTTAAGTTCCCATGTCCGCCTTTGACCGTAGGCACGGCTGTTTAAACAATTTATTTCTCTACAGAGATTGTACACTTTACCCACAAGAGACGATTAACTCGTTGCCCTACATGATTCCTTGGTCATGTAGTCGAGAGGTCGTCACAATGACCTTTCTAAATATCTCGCCCTTCCAGACATCTCACCTATATAGGGTTGCGCCCATACGTTCATACGGGATGTTCGCCCCCGCTGCTGGTGTAGTTGGATTAGACTACCCACAGCGGCAGGTGACTTCACCCTTGCCTCGGTGTCCCATTCAAGCCGTATTTACCGCGGGCTGACACGTTCCCATACCGCCAGTGAGGTGCATTCCGGGTTTGATAAATTTACTAAGTCAAGTCACAATTTTTGCAGACTTGTGGTTGTACTTGTTTTACACGGAAGGTCGTGACAAGATTAAGTCCTTAGGGTTATCTGGGCGATTCTTCCACATACCCACCGTTCTCGTGCTACATTAGCACCCACCACCTTACCATCCGTCCAGATGTGGTAGAAGCAGGTTATTAGGGTTTTGAGGAGTAAAATCAAATTACCACATTTATCTCAGTCATGGACCACCAATGACTGCCCAAACCATTTTTATGTTTGAAGAGATGATGATTGTGATATTTTAATGTCCCAGTACTTAAGCAAGACTAGCATGTCGCTTAAGTACGGCCTATAACTAGTATTACCACATAGTTACTAGGGTGACAATGGTTAAGAGATTAAAGTTGTTAAGGATGGCATATTAATTAATTAATCATCAAATGGGGATGTAACTACCTTAAGATTTAACATATATTTGCTTAAAGAATTAAAGCATGCAATTTGCTATTTTAAAATAATATAATTTGCATAAAATGTAGGCTCAATATGATCAAAGTGTTGACTCGCCTTGGGTAAAGGCAAGGGGGTCCTGATAGTCTTGTTCTTGATCAATTTGGAGATCGTCCGTGTCTTCGAATCCTTTTCGGACGAACACACCGGAAAAAGACACAGACAAGTAAAAAGAACAAATAAATATAAATGAACCACAAATGAACTCCAAATTGAACAAGACCCATGCCATTAGCAAGGTCTTGATTTTACAAATTTTAAAAAACAAGTTTCACAATTTTAGGGGTTACGACGAGAGAGAACTGAATTTTAGAAGCCTTTCTTTTAAATTAAAACAGAAAAGAAAAAGAAAAACAACAAAAAAAGAAAGAAAATGGCAGCGCCCCACGGTGCTTGTTTTGGCCCGACCACGACTGGGTAAACAGAGCACATCTTGCGAGGCACGCCCACTGGGGTCGCTTATACGCCCGGGAGGGAGAGGGGGGGCGGCGGCGTGCGGGGAGGAAATGGAGGGTGGCGGCGGTGAAGGGTGGTAGGGAAGAGGCTCGGAGCAAGCGCCGCACGGAGGTCCACGAGGTGGTGATAGCGACGAGGCTCATCGGTTGGAGGGCACCGAAGCGGCGGTAGTGCGGCCAAGGTAAGCATGTTCTTCTTGGTTTCTTCTTCTTTTTTCTTTTTCTTCCTCGGTTTCTTTTTCTTGGGGAAGAAGCGGGGGGAGAACCATGGGGCACCGATCCTTTTAAGGCGTCGGGAAAGGAGGGGGGCGAGAGCGCGAGGCGGCGAGTGCGGCCCGCGTGCGCGGCGCGCGGCTCGGGTTGACCGAGGACGATTGTGGGGGCGGCGGTACGAAGCGAAAACCGCGGGCGCGAGGCACGGCTCGGACCGGGCAAATGAGTGCGGCAGTGTTTTTGCGAACGCCAAGGCACGGCGCAGGCCGGACCGGAGCAACGGCGCGGGGGAGCGCAAGTGGGCGCGGTGACGCGAAGGACGACTTCGTTCAAGGCGCGAGGACGGCGGGATGGGCGTGCGCAGGAGCAGGCGCTGACCGAGGACGAGGATGACGTAGCGCGGTACACGGGGGGCTCGGGGGCATGGCAGGGTTGACCCGGGGTGAGAGTGGCTCGGGTGCACGGGGCACTGCAGCGGGGTGCACAGGAGCGACAGGGGTGCACGGGGAGGAAGAAGGTAGGGGTGGGGGAGCTCGGTGAGGACGAGGGCAAAACAAAGAACGGGGCGTTACATTGTAACATGTAACATGCCTTTGTCTGATGTTGCTTTCAAATTCTGTAATGGAGCTACCACATGTAACATCGGTTCATTCCTTTTGGGGTTTTGTAGGGTTATCATTTTACACAGCAGAGGAAGAACTTAAAAACATCTTTTCACCATTTGGTGTTGTAGAGGAAGGTACTTAATCTATGCTATTTTAGGGCCTGTCTCATGCTGTTTACCACAGGGCAATTGGAAATCTCCATTATTGTTTCCTACTGATATTTGAAGTTGGTTATGTTGGTTCCAAGGAAATATTTTAGTTTCATGTTGCTTTGTGTATCTTATCAAATATAGCTCGATTGGTGAGAGACAAGCAAACTGAAAACTGATAATCTGAACAGCAGAAAACTGAAAACAGATTTGTCTAGATAGCTAGAATTGTCATTTTCAATCAAGTGATTCAAGTCAATTGAATCTCTCTTGAGAATTAATTCTGATTGCACTGATGCACAAGGTTTTTTTTTTTTTTTTTTTGCCTAGAGAGAATTAATCAAGTGTCATTCATTCAGAGTCAGAAGATTCTGAAGAAAAACAACGAACAGAGCGGAGGTAACTGATGATTCATGTGTGCTTGTTTCATTAGTTTTCCATTGTTCTCCTCACGTTCCCACCTCCCTTTCTTTCCTTTTCCCCGACTCCCATCCCTTTTCTCATCTGTCATGGCTGTCGTCCGAGTGTTGTAAGGCAGCAGGGAGTTCACTTGAGGGCATCCATTGGTGTCGAATGTGCCAAAGACGAGGACCCGCACGACAATGGGAGCTCGCGGGCATCGGCCGGCGCGGTCCACACGGTGGGGATGCTTGCGCCTGCCGCAGTTGGGGAGTATGCCATGCTCAGCGTGCATGGTTTGTGTAAGGAGTGCTAGATTCTATGTTGTGTGCATGATTTACTATTTTTTTCCCATTCTCATGCATGTGCGTCCAGGTTCGATGAGTGCCCCATCGTCTTCCAATGATCTCTTCGTTCTTGTTTGCATATATCGCTGTGATTTTCTTTGAACAATTTTTTTTCCTGATCAATAGTCGCTTTGATGCGGTTCCCCAATCGAAATTTGAACGGGGCTCATTGCTGAATCATGCAGCACACTGCACGGGAGTGAGTCGTTCGTGAGCAGTAGTCAGCAGATGGCTACATACGGGCTACGCGTTGAGTAGGACACCGAGGAGCGGTGGGAGTTGACTGTTTGTTAGTTGTTGCGGCGGTGAGGCAAACAATGTAGGAGAAGGGCAAATTCGTCTTTTTACATGCTGATTTCAGCCAAATTTTTTTAATATAAAAAACTATAATATGGAGAAAAAAGAGTGTAAAATTCGAACTATTTTTCATGAATTGGGTAGCAAATCCTAGAAGCCAATCTTTGGAGTGGCGAGTGACAACATTTGAGGTGACGAATAATTGATTTTTCCTTGTAGTTGAAGTTGTTCCTAGTGGAGCTACAACCACCATGCTTGCTAAGCTGTCATCTCTCTTACGTGGATGTCTGTGAGAGAAGCTTGGTGAGACAATCAAACATTTCACTACTAGTAGAAAGAGTAAGCACTTGCCATCTTTCTATTGCAGTATTGCCCATGCTAACAGCCGATGCAAAGCTACTACTAGTAGCAGTACCTTTCTGTTTCTGGCACGGGTTTAGCTTATATCAGATTGAACACTTCGTCCCTTCTTTCTGCCACAAACACATCTTTATCTAGTGTTTGCGTACAAATGAATGAATGCGTCACGAAAAACTGATAAAACGCATGCACACGATACCGATCGAGATGGACCATGCACAGTGATGAGAAAAGATGCAAGCAGCGACAACTGCCGATTCAATGCTGGAGGACATGGGCCGCCCGCGGCTCTGTTCATCTGGCCAAAAATATTATATTCTCTTCTCTCCTTTTTGAAAAAATATTATCTTCATCTCTCTCTCTCTTTAAAAAACTTAGCTTGAGCTGTTCCTGATTATCTGCCATCTATTTCATAAAACTAATTTGGGCTGTGGGCTATGAGAATATATTTTTTCTACATTGGGCTAGTTTAGCAGATTCATAATCTCTGATCGAGATGGGCTGATATGGAGCATGGGGGCACTTTTGCATTGGGCCTTCTGTTTGGGTGGCTCGAGTCGAGCTGTTCTCATGTCATGTGCTTTCTCGTACACGAGTTCTGCATCGATGCAATGCCATGTGATGAAAGGTGAAGCAGACAACTTTGGGCCACCCTTGTGAGTTGTGAGTGTACCGCAGATTCTTTCGTCTGATTTCTGCAGTTGAGAGTTGTCTCGTTAGGGCTTGTCTGGGAACCAAGGGAAACATTCCCAGGAAGGGAAATCCCGAGCGGGATTTTTGATGGCACATGAAATCTCGGTGGGACTATATCCCTCGGTGAAAGATCTATACCCGTCATTATGTGGTAATGGAGTTTTGGTGATTAATGATAAATCTAATTGGGAGAATAACACTTTTATTGATATACATATTGTGTAGTCTTATTTAGATATAAAAGGTGAAAATCATGAAGGCATGCAAGTGATTAATGACAAATGCACTTGTGAGACTAATACTCTTATTGTTATATCATGCTTAGTCTCAGCTTGGATATAAAAGCAAAAATCCAAACAGGTATGTATTCATAAATGACAATCTATTTGTGAGACTAACAATTCTATTGATTATCTATTGCTTAGTCTCGTTTGGATATAAAGATGGAAATACAAGAGGTATGCATTCTACTTCGTTTTATTATATCTTGTTGCGTTCCTCGGATCCAAAATATAGGATAAACTCCACCAAAAAGTTTAACTTGGATATATGCATATGTTTCCATTACACATTTGTGTATGCACACATTTAGGGGAAGTCCATTCTATATTTTGTGGTTTCATTAGTATTGATCCATATTCTCTTTCCACATATATTAAAGATCTTTACTTTGAAACATATCCTTGAATATATTTAACTTGTGTAGTTAGTATATTCATATGAGTATATGAGAACATATGAAACTTGTGTAGTTCATGGATGTTCATATATCCTTGAATATATTTAACTTGCGTAGTTAATATATTCATATGAGTATATACAACTTGTGTGGTTTGTATACACTCATATTCAGTATATACAACTTGTGTAGTTTGTATATACTTGTAGTATATATAACTTGTGTAGTTTATATATACTCATGGCCTTGTTGTTTCATTAGTATTGATCCTTGTGATCTACTTTGAAACATAACTATTGAGTATATATATAACCGTGTTTATATATACTCATACCAATTACATTCAATTATTTGAAATTGTGTTGTGGGACTAACATGTGTGCTAAGATGTTTCAAGGCTTAGTCCGGAGTTTGAGTGATGACATAAAAGGAAATGCAAAGGTGATAAAGATCGACATGACTCAAGACAAAGGAGTCATGCATTGCATTCGAAAAGCTTCTGAAATGCGGTAGTCTGGAGTTGTATCTTGTGATAGTACGCGCGCATGAATACCGATTTGCATGCGGTATGAAAATTCAGTAGCATTGCTTTTTGGACTTGGTTTGCTCGAGGTGGAGCGGTAGTACGGAGTTCATGTGGCGGAACTACGCGAGCTGTATGACCGCAAATATGTTGGTGGTATGTAAATTCCAGAGAAGGTATTTTTCGTATTTCTCGAGCCTCGGAAATCGGTAGTACCGCATCGTCGAAAGCGGTACTCTGGATAGCGGTATTACGGATGCTAGTTAGCGGTAATACCGCTTTTTGTCGATAATGGCTTGTTTAGAAGCATTTATGCAGGTATATCTTGTTAATTAATGTTAATGACATTGTGGGACTAACATTTTCCATGAGTTGGATGAATAGGTTATGTTCTAGGGTGATAAAGACTTTGGATGACATCATGAGTTGATTGTCATCAAGTCAAGGTTCAAGAAGATGATGCTTCATGTGTTGATGCATATCAAGATCTCGAATGAGAGATGATCATGAGTTGATCATCGAGTCAAGAGAAAACTCATCAGGTGTTGATGCATATCAAGACGATGACCCGGACTTGAAGTGAAGATGTGCGTCATCAAGCTTCAAAAAGATACTCAAGGCAAAGGTATGACTAGCTAGGGCTAAGGATGTGTTCCTAGTCTTTTACCGGTCTTGGTGTTTGGTTGGAAGATCGGATTGCTAGTATAGGTTGTCGTACTATTAAGAGGGGTCTTGTCTAGTAGCTTGAATCTCATCATGTGTTGATAGCTCAATCTTGCTTGCTCTAGCTCACCATGGCATGATGCTATTATTTGCGAATGTGTTTTGCAAATAGTCGAGGCTCATGCGTTTAATCCTTGTAACATGTGACTATGCTTTGCAAATGTGTTTTGCAAATGATTGAAGTCCATGTACCTACTCCTTGTGGCATGATCTAAGTTTGCAAATGTGTTTTGCAAATGGCTAAGATTCATGTGTATTCCCTTGATATGGTCTAAGATTGCGTGTTGCTATTTCTTTGGACTTAGACCATGGTAGTGACTCTTTTGAGTTGTGCTTTTTGATTTGATCAAATGTGTTTGTGATCAATAAAATAGGTGGGTTGTGTAGCCCTCTGAATAAGCTTTCAATAGAGTCCAAGATCACTCAATTCCGACATCGGAGTCAAAAGTTATGACCTTTTTACCGAGTGTAAATGCTGTGCTGAAAATCGGGCTGCGGTAGTACCGCCCGTATAACTGCGGTAGTACCGCGGAGCGGTAGTACCGCCCTTATAACAGCGGTAGTACCGCAGAATGGTAGTACTGCCCCTTGTGAGTGCGGTACGACCGCAAAAGGCTGTAACGGCTAGTTTTTGGCTGTTTCGTCTCCAAACGGCTAGTTTTTGGTTTGAGGGCTATAAATACCCCCATGCCGGTTGAGAGGCAACTTTTGGCATCCCATTGAGTTCCTTTGAGCTAAGAGTCAGCCCTCTACTCCCATTTGTGCATGTGTTGCACTTAGTGAGGTTTGAGAGGTAAATCCTATTGCATGTGTTGCATTAGGTGGTGGATTTAGTATCCACGAGAGCTTTGACACTTGATTGGTTCAAGTGAAAGTTGGAGACTTGTTACTCTTGGTGTTTGCCGACACCTAGGCGGCGTGGGCGTTGTGCGTCGGTGATCTTCTCAAGTGAAGCTTGTGAGAAGACCCAGCGATTTGTGAGTGGCTTGGTGCTCGCCATCTCGGAGCGGAGTAAGAGCAACCCTAGTGGATTGAGGTGATAAGTTCAAGTTGGAGTCGGTTCAAGCGGTTGAACTCACTTAGAGGTGTTGGTTCGGTTGGAACCGGTCCAAGTGGTTTGGACTTACCTCGGAGGTGTTGCCTCGCGTTTGGAGCCGATCCAAAGGTTGAACTTACCTCAAGCGTGGATTAGGGAGACCGGCAAGTCTTCGATCACCACGGGAAAAATATCGCCGTGTCAATTGTGGTTTGCATTCTAGCTTTACTACATAGCAATTTATATTTCTAGAATTAAATTGCTTACTTGTGTGAATGCTATCTTATGTACTTAATTGTTTATATCATTGGTTAATTGCTTTCAAGTCTTTGCTAAAATTGCTCTATTTATTATTGACTTGTATTGTTGGTGCACTTATTTGAACTTAGTTGTTTTAGGCTTTAATTGTGCTAAACCGAATTGTTATTTAGCTTCCGCATTAGAATTCGGTTTTAACGCATAGAAGTTTTAAAACGCCTATTCACCCCCCCTCTAGTCGGCCTCATCGATCTTACAAGTGGTATCAGAGCTTGGTCTCTCATTAATTAGACTTAACCGTCTAGAGAGTAAAGGATGGCGACTAGAGATTTAGTGCACCTAGGTGAAGCACCTCAATTTGATGACACAAATTATGCACATTGGAAAATCCGCATGTCATGTTATTTTAAGGCCATAGGCCTAAATATATGGCGGATTGTAGATGTAGGCTTTTCTCCTCCATTGGATTATCTTGCTCCAACAAATGAGGAAGAGAAATGCTTACATCTCGACGCTCAAGCAATTAACGTTTTATTTAGTGCTTTGAGTATAGATGTGTTTGATGCCATATGCGATCACAAGAACGTTCATAAGATGTGGACCCATCTTCAAGAATATTATGAAAGGTCCACTTCCACAAGTAATGATCGCATAGAAAAATGGGCGTCGGAAAAGAATGCTCAATCTCCAACTCCGACGATGAAGAGTTCTAAGCCCTCCACATCAACTTCTAGTTCAGACGATGATGACATATCAACTCCATCAACATCTCCTCATTGCTTTATGGCTAAAGGTAAAAATAAGGTAAATAATTATGAGCCTTCATATGATGAATTGATGGAGATGCTAGAAGAATTAAATGAATACATTGGAAAAGAAAAGAAGAGATTCAAGGTTTTAGAAAAAGAACATATCTCTCTTCAAAGTAATTATGATATGCTAAAAGATAAACATGAAACTCTTCTTCTAAATGAGCTTAAAAAATCTAATGTGGATATCGGAATTAAATGTAACTTAATAGATGATTTGTCATGCATAGTTCCTATTTCTTGCAATTCATCTAAAGTCAACATATCTACATCTTGTGATGATTTAATTGATATGCCTTGTTGCTCTAGTGAAAATATTTATATTTCCTCTATATCTTGTGAGACTAACCTTGTAGAGGAAAACAAAAAGCTCAAGGCCCAAGTCACAAATTTGAAAAATGACTTGGATAGAAGCCACAAAGGGAAGGCCACTCTTGATGATATCTTGAGCAAGCAACGAAGCTCAAGTGATAAGAGTGGAATCGGTTTCACTCCCATGAAGAAAAGGGAGAATAGCAAGATGAGACACAATCAAAGACACAACAAGAACATCAAGTGCTTTGATTGTCATCAAAAGGGTCACCTCTCCTCAAAATGTCCTAATAAGGAAGATTACAAGAGAGGACTTGGCTTCATCGAAATGAAAAAGGTGAAGTTCATCCCAAAGCAAAAAGGAAAGAAATACTCAAATATCAGATGCTTTGGATGTTATGAAAAGGGACACATTGCTTCTGTGTGCCCTAACAAGGTAAATGATTTAAATGATATACCTTTTTGCTCTAAATTAAATGCTTCAATTTCCTCTATGTCTTGTGAGACTAATCTTGTAGAGGAAAGTAAAAAGATCAAAGATATCAAATACTTTGATTGCAATGAGAAGGGTCACTTTGCCTCCAAGTGCCCTATCAAGAAAATAGACAAGAGAGGACTTGGTCTCACCGCCAAGAAGAAGGTGAAGAGTCACCCAAAGCAAAATGGAGATCAATTCAAAATTATCAAGTGCTTTGGATGCAAGAAGTTTGGACATATTGCCTCGGTGTGTCCAAATCAAAAGGATGTCAAGCCAAGACATTCAAGTAAGAGGCAAGCCGACAATGAGCAAGAAAAGAAGACATCAAGGGGAAGCAAAAGCTCTACTTACTACAATTGCCGGGAGAAATGATATTTTAGTAAGGAATGTCCCAAAGGTATCTCTCCTAAGCCAATTATTTATAATGATCATTATTTGCTTAGGAAAGATAAGAATGGCAATGTGTTTGCTAGGAATGTTAGTTTACATAAAACTAATGCTAGGGCAATTTGGGTGCCCAAAAGTATTGTGACTAACATTCATGGACCCAACCAAGTATTGGGTACCAAAAATGCGCTTAAATGATTAATAGGTACTTGGAGAGGCATTGGAGACCTGGCTTATTCATGAAGAGGTGTATTCCACCATATGTCAAAATTGGAGCCAAGTATGAGGATAAACAAATCATATCATGAGCCAATGCTATCTCGGTAACAAGTATTTACATTGAAGTATCTAGACCCTTTACCTTGTGTAGGTTGCATTTCCTGAAAATCTTATAAAAAGGGTTGTTCTTGCTCTCTTGCTTAATTTTGTTTATTTGTATCTTGAGCAAGATGGTTGTGGCACGTTAAGGGGGAGTGCTAAGTCATAATCATGTATATCAGATCCCTATGTGTGCCCAAATTAATTAAGTGCTAATAAAGTTTTTCAAAATTAAGCCATTAAGCCAAAAGTCAAAAATTTGAAATTATTAGTATATCCTTTGAAAAATTAGTTGCAAAATTTATACAAATGCATTTAAAAGGTTTACCAAAGGTTTTGGCTTAAGAAAAAAGCTATTTTAAATGAAAATGAGTTTCTACCCAAAATTCTAGATCATAGAATCTTGTTTTTGACATAAACTAGATTTTTGTGTAAAATCTATTCTAAAAAGAATTTGACCTTTGTCCCAAAAGGAAAATCATAGAGTTGGCTATTCTAAACATTTTTGGTATTCAAATGATTTCCAAAAGACCAACTCATCAAAAGTTATTTGATTTTGAAACTCATCCAAAATCCTATATTGACCAAAGTGGTCACCTTCTAGCACTTAAGTGAGTTTAGCCATTTGAGCCTAAATTATTCACATGAATAGGTCCATGATGGTATTTATGACTCATACATGCAATTGGATGCTTAAAATATCTTCATTTGCTCAATTTGGCTCTTTTTGTGAAAAGTTTCAAAATTGTTTTCATTTCCAAAATCAAAAGCTTAATTTATAAAAACTATTTGAAAGTTGAATTTCTAAAATTCTAAGTAAGTTGTAAATGCTCCAAATATCTTTATTTGTATGTTTGTGTGAAAGTTTGGAGCAAAATACAACTATTCCCAAATTTCCCTGATCAATCCTTGAAGTCCCGGAAAATGGAACTCTAAGCGGTATTCTTGCGGTACTCTAGGATCCGGTACTACCGGTCTTTGTATGGCGGTACTACGATTATCCGACAAAACAACCAATCTCAATTTTTCAATTCTAAATCTATTGTGGTTGTTTTCCAAAAGTCAATTTGATCTTTGCTATCTTTGCTAGCTACCCGAATATACTTTGTTGACTCCATATACCACCTTGATCACCTTGTGATATTCTTATCATTACAAGTGGTATTCTTTCAAGTGGTAGCTCCTTTTGATCATCTTTGATCTCGGCATGAGAATCATATGTGTTTGATTCAAGTGGTATCCGTGTTTTTACAAGTGGTATTCTCAATTGATATCGTCGTACTCCTTCACGTTGTATATTTTAAGTGGTATCTCTTGTTCTCATTCACAAGTGGTATCTAACTCCTTCTATGCCGATCAATTCTTTGCTTACCAAGCTCTCCCCGATACCTAATCACTTCTTATCCATGTGGTCTCTACGATACCTCAAATTTCTTGATATTGTTTTTTCAAGAGGTATCTTATCGAAGTGGTTTCTCTGATACCCGATATCTTTTCAAGTTTTATCTTCAAGAGATATATCTAAATTGTATCAAGTGGTATCATCCTCTCTCAAGTGGTTTTTCTCTCTATCTCTTTTCTCTATGCCTTCATTGAAGATCTTAAAAAGAGAAGTTCAAGCACCTTGAGAATGCAAGACCTGTCGACGCATGTTTTCCACAAGTGGTATCAACATATGGATTTACAAGTATTATCTACAAGTGAAATTTACAAGTGGCATTGTCGACTCGTAGTATCCACAAGTGAAGTTTAAAGAATATCTTTCAACAAGTGGTATAAGTGGTATCTACTAGAATTGTTGAAGGATTACCTTACAAGTGGATACACATAAAGAAAAAAAAAGGGAAAAATACTTTTGTGTGTCAAAAGCAAAGACAATTGGATAAAGAAGGCTTTTGTGTGTCAAAAGCTAAGAGGGAGATAAATTGGACAAATAAATCCTTTGTGTGTCAAAGAAGTGGAACATTTGTGTAAGGGGGAGTTTTCCTAAAATCTTTTGAAAAAGCTTTATTGAAAACCGTTTTGAATTTCAAAATGGGTAATCTATTATACGGGAAAACTAGTTTGTAGAAACTCCTTTTTGGCCTCGTTTTGATTCCTCGGTGTTTATGCCAAAAGAGGAGAAAGTTTATTTGATCAATTATTTGGATTCTCTCTTGTGAGTTCACCCTATCTTATGTTTAGTCCAAAAGCGAGAGAATGCTTTTGGAGAACTTAAAAGGAAAAAGTTTAGGGAGAATATTCTCACCTTATATCTTGCATAGATCATAAAAGGGGAGAATATTTCGATGATCAAAATGATATGAATTCTATTGCCTAGCTCTATGGTTTTTACAGAGACTCCCTTTTGGCTTAAGATTTGTTTTGGATTTTTAGTGTTTAATGCCAAAAGGGGGAGAATTTGTATGAGCTACATTTGGATGTTCTTATTTGATATCTCTTGTGATGCCTTAAGTGGGAGAATTATTTCTCTAAGTTTTGTGCATACATATAGTCAAATATGCTTTCTTTCTTATCATATGTTGACTTATATCCAAATGTTGCTATTAATGATGGATTTGTCATCAATCACCAAAAAGTGGGAGATTGAAAGATCTATACCCGCCATTATGTGGTAATGGAGTTTTGGTGATTAATGATAAATCTAATTGGGAGACTAACACTTTTATTGATATACATATTGTGTAGTCTTATTTGGATATAAAGGTGAAAATCATGAAGGCATGCAAGTGATTAAGTGATTAATGACAAATGCACTTGTGAGACTAATACTCTTATTGTTATATCATGCTTAGTCTCGACTTGGATATAAAAGCAAAAATCCAAACAGTATGTATTCATAAATGACAATCTATTTGTGAGACTAACAATTCTATTGATTATCTATTGCTTAGTCTCGTTTGGATATAAAGATGGAAATACAAGAGGTATGCATTCTACTTCGTTTTATTATATCTTGTTGCATTCCTCGGATCCAAAATATAGGATAAACTCCACCAAAAAGTTTAACTTGGATATGTGCATATGTTTCCATTACACATTTGTGTATGCACACATTTAGGGGGAGTCCATTCTATATTTTGTGGTTTCATTAGTATTGATCCATATTCTCTTTCCACATATATTAAGGATCTTTACTTTGAAACATATCCTTGAATATATTTAACTTGTGTAGTTAGTATATTCATATGAGTATATGAGAACATATGAAACTTGTGTAGTTCATGGATGTTCATATATCCTTGAATATATTTAACTTACGTAGTTAATATATTCATATGAGTATATACAACTTGTGTGGTTTGTATACACTCATATTCAGTATATACAACTTGTGTAGTTTGTATATACTTGTAGTATATATAACTTGTGTAGTTTATATATACTTCAGTTTTAACGCATAGAAGTTTTAAAACGCCTATTCACCCCCCTCTAGTCGGCCTCCTCGATCTTACACTCGGGAGAATGTTTCCCTTGCTTATTTGGAAGAATCAGAGATCCCATCTGGGTTTTCTCCCAAAAGCTCCTCCCCTCGTTAGATCCGGACTCTCAGGCTTTCCTCCTCTCGTCAGATCCGACCTCTCCTCCTCCACCTGCTCATTTGCACGACTCCATCGAGAGCTCGACGACCCGAGCTGCACCTCGATGACCCAAGCAAACGTTGCCGCCTGAGTGTCGCCTCCTCTGAGCCTGATGCCCCAAGCGCCCGCTGTCGCCCTCAGGCCGTCTCCCCCCGAGCCTTCCTCTACTCTAGGGGCTCCCGTTGCCTCCCGAGCGTCACCTTTGCTCTAGGGTGTCGCCCGAGCCGCCACCACCGAGTGCCGCCAACGACGACCGGATCCTGCCCTCGATTCGATGGCCCCGATCCCCCAACGCTCAGGCCACGCCATCGCCTGAGCCCGGATTTGCTGTGAGGACCCGGAATATTTAACTAGTAACACTTAACCTCCAAATGGTTCTAGCATTACTAATTAAACATTCTAAGCCTCGATGGACATATGCTTCCTGCAGTGCACACATGCACATCATCACAAAATTACACATCATTTCCGTACCACATACATTAACAAGTCTAGTAAAGGATATAGATAAAGTAAGTTATTACAAAAGAGAGCTGACCGGCCAAAATAGAACAATATACAAGAATGACAGCGGAAGCAAAAACGCCATAAGATGGCTAGAACAAAAGTCAACCGGTTAGCCACACAACCCACAAGGAAACCGACCGGGCTGCCAAGCTAGACGCCTCTAAGGCTACCACAGCACAACTCACAGAAGTGAGGCCCCTCCAGCTCACCTTCTTCCTCTACAACAAATACATTTAAGCAAGATAACTGAGTACACAAAGGTACTCGCAAGACTGACGTGTGGAATAGCAAACCTATTCATAACTACATGCAAGCTTATTTAGGTGGAGGTTGTATGTCTCATTTTGCACAAAGCCAACTTTATTTGCAATAGTGTAATACATTTAAGAGCAAGTTTGTAAATCTGTTTTATTGAACAATTAACAGCGGAATAAAGATAAATACAAGTAACCACCTGGAAGTGACTATCCCAATAGCAAACCTATTCGTACCACCTATCAAGTTTTTAATTAAAAGGTTGTAGTCTAACTCTTGAAAGACCTTGCCAAGCGTGTCCATAACCTAGGACGAGGCTATTCGAATAGTTTTAACCTGCAGGGTGTACCAATGTACCCACACTTCGGACCGCCTTTAAGCTACAAAAGCACACTTCCGAAGGTATGCCGGCACGGTTAAGTCCTACGAGACGCTTTCCAATATTGTGCATTGACTACGAGCCACTCGTATGGATCGGAACCAGCCATCACGGGGGAAGCCTTTCGGACACTACAATGCTCCCAGCACCATCCCTCCTGCGACTCCTGCGACCGAAGCCAATACACGCCAAAGTACTAAGTCAAGAGAGGTCCCATACCCTCTAGTGTGGTTATGCGCTAAAATGCTTGGTTTAGTGTAACAAGATGTTCGGTCCTTGTTGACCCGGGCACCATTCCAGTCACACCGAAAATCACACCATCTTACCATTGTGCCCAAGTCTAAATCATTTTGTTTTCAGTTTTAGTTTTCATAAGTAGACATGACACAAAGCTGAAATCATAAGTGATAATAAGTTTTATGTGATCAAGGTTATCGACAAGTCGATAACCGCCCATTTCTACCGAAAGCTAAGCATGGCTAAGCAATTAATTCGCAACTACTAAGTGACAAGAGCTCATCCACGAACTCTAAATCACAGCAATAACCTAGGCTCACGGTAGTAGAGAATAATCATTGGCTAAGGAAATGCATCTACTAGGTCAACTAACGACAATAGTTTAACACAAAGTAGCAATGCATACATAGAGTTTGTAATCAACATAAATACTTAAAATACTGGGATTAACATGATCAAACTGTTTGCCTTGCTGGGATTGGTCTTGCTGCAGAGGGGAGTGCTCAGGTTCAAAGTTCTCTTCGGAACCTAACGCGAAAAGGCGATAAAAATCGATAAGAACGAAGAACACCAAAAGGAACTCAACAGCAAAGAACAACCAAAACCCATGAAATTTCTACAGCAGCTAGGGGCTGATTTTAGACAATTTTAGAAATAAGAATCACTTCATTTGGACTTAGTATGAAAAAGTTATGCCCTAAACAATTTCTCTCAGCCTGAAAAATCCGAATTAAATTAATTTCGGTTACTGTTCATGGCAAAAATTTCTAGAATGATCTGGAACTTGAAATTTTTAGGGTAGGTATATAAGGTCATCCTAACAACAGCAAAATTGAGTTTACTTCAATTGGAGTTATAATGAATTAGTTATGAATTTCCTAAGTTCTAAAACTAGCATATATCACTTTTCAGGAACATGAATAAAGACAAGGCCTAGTTCACATTAAAGCATGCCTACAGACAAAT
This sequence comes from Ampelocalamus luodianensis, assembly GCA_036346255.1. Lineage (NCBI taxonomy): Eukaryota > Viridiplantae > Streptophyta > Magnoliopsida > Poales > Poaceae > Ampelocalamus > Ampelocalamus luodianensis. The sequence goes on from CM070628.1 coordinate 65,614,321, forward strand.
TTTACCAAGTTGAGTTTGCTCAGTTTGGATTTGCAGAGAAAAGGTTATGTATTTTACAAATTTGAGATAATTTCTAAACAACCATTTCATATTAAACAAGTTCATGCAGTTAAAGTCATTTTCTGCTACATAACAGTGCCTAAATTCATTCTCAGATTAAATTTCATACTCTAACAGAGCTACAGCAACTGGAATCATTCAAAAATGAGTCAAAATGACAAAGTTATGCACTTTTGAAATTTGAAACATTAAAAGATTTAGAAGATTTGAGCTCTCGGGAGGTCCAAATGAACTGAAAGAAAAAGGAGAGGTCGTGGGCCGTTGATCTTGCATCGCAGGGCCACAGACCTCGAAACTCAGCGCTCAAAAGACCTCCTCCCGTACTGGGGAGGTCTGGATCGTTGAGATTGGATCCAACGGCCACGACTAGTGCATGCACAGCGCACGTAAAGGAGGTCCTCGCGCCTAACAGAGGTCGTGACCGTCAGATCGAGATCTGGCGGTCCCGAGCACTAGGGGAGGTCCTAAGGCTTTAAATCTAAGGAAGGAGGTCTGGCCGTTAGATCTAAATCTAACGGTTTAGACCAGAGGAGGAGGTCCTAAAGCTACGGATCTAAAGGATGAGGTCCTAGACGGTCAAGATCTCGGAGGAGGTCTTGATCGGGTGGGATTCTGTGAGAGGTCTTGGATGGCCAAGATCTACTCGGGAGGTCCTATGCGATAGGGTTCAACGGGAGGAGATGCGGGCGGCTCGAGTTAGGCCTAGGGAGGTCTGAGCGGTCCCGGATCGGCGGAGGGAGGTCCTGAGACTAAGGATTTTACAAAGGAGATCTAACGCGCAGATCTAAATCCGGGGAGGTCGTGAACGGCTAGGATAGAGCCTAAGAGGTCTTGAGCGGGGTTTTCTTTGTAAAAGACCAGGGGTGGCTTTTTACCAAGAGGACCCTAAGGGTGGTCTTTAGGGGTGGTCTTTACAAAAAGACCGCAGGGAGGTCTTTTTGCGTAGGAGAGGTCCTAGCGGCCAGGATTTAACCGAGGTGGTCCTAGGCGGCTAGGATCAAAACAAGAGGTGAGTCTGGCGCTAGTTTTGAGAGAGGATCCAAGCGACCAAGAGCTAATCGAGGAGGTCTTCAACGGCCAAGATTAACTCTAGGAGGTCCTAAGACTTAGAGTTTTCACGAGATAACGCTCTACGGCACGGTCGATCTGGGATGCTCTTTAAACGGCTACGATTACACTAGGAGGTCGGGGCTTAGAGGGCACGCGCGCACTGCCGGCAAGACAGCAATAAAGGACTACCTCGGACAACCGTTAATACTAATCATTGGGCTATAGGGCCTGTCCGAAAATGACACGGCAAAACACCCGGGTCAAAGAGGAGCTCACCGCCGGCGACGTGGACCACGCCGGCGGGAACCAAGGGCACCACTAAGCTCATAAAAGCACCGCGGACCTACTGGGCTAACTCTCAACGGCGGCGATGGCTCAGAACGCCAGCGAGCCGGAGAGGGTGGTAATTAGGTTTTCGGCAAAGCCGACAACACTAAAAGGCTTGCTACACTCTAATCTAGCTAAACCTTGAGCTCTAAAGGACTAAAGAGGACTCACCAGGGCCAAGGTGAGGTCCAGAGGAGCTCGGAGGAGAGGTTGGTGCCGAAGGAGGTGCTTCGGTGACCAAGCTCGCCGGAGACGAAGAAGAAAGCAGGGACGGCCTTGAAGAACAGGTCCCCACAATGCCTCCCCTTGAAACCAACCGATTTGGTTTAGAAAAGATGCCCGGGGTGGAATAATTAAACAAGTTTGGAAACCAAGTTCGCAATTAAACCACAGGAGCTCGGGTGATCTTGAAGAACTTCAAAAACCGACAATGGTGGTGTTCATGAAGCTTGGTGGAGGGAGAGGAAGACTAAAGGAGACAAGGAGGAGCTCGGGGTCTTAAGAAGACAAAGGAGCAAAGCCATGGATAGAGGCAAGCTTCGGGTGTACACCCCTGCCATGGACTTGCTAGATGTGACAGGAGCTGGTAGGGCTGACTTTTTTTTAGGGCAAAGGTCTGACATACAATCAATGCATGGCAGAAAGAGACGTTGGGAAGGACCAAAAAGTGACAGGCCACTGCTCCCAACTACTCTGACACTGACACACACACACAGGTGCAGAAAAACCATGATGACCAACCTCGGGGAGGTTGTGAGGAAGAAAAACAGGGCTGAGGGAGGTCCTGGACGTCCCAGATGCACTCGGGGAGGTCCTGGACGTCCCTGATCTCCCGAGGCAGAGGAGGTCTAAGCGGCTGGCTCGACCGAGACCAAAGGCTTGGTCGGACTCGGGTCTGACTCGAGCCCTAGTCGACTCAGACCTAAACTGGGTTTCAAGCTGATTTGGAGTTTGAGGATTTGTTTGAGATAGCAAACTCACTCCAAAAATTATAAAATTTTTACAGGAGCTTGCTAGCTGAGTCATCAATCTTGTGTAAATTTTGCAGAGATTTTTGTGCTATATATTTTCCTCCAAAAATTCAACAAGGTGCTGGTCCAAGGTTTGACCAAAAATTGAATAAGTTTGACTGGCCTCCAAAAATATTCAAACAATTTCTAAAAATTGTGAAATTTTTCAGAGGGGTCACATACCATCCCAAGAACTCAGGAAAAATATTTCCAGGAGATGATCAAGAGGTTTGACAAGATTGTTCTTGAAAGCTTAAGATTTGGATCAAAAAACTTGTGACTTTGTATTTCCATAACTTCTTGTACAATAATTGTTCAGCACAATTAGGAAATACGTGATGTAAGAAAAAGTTTTAATTTCTACTCATTTTCTTACATTTGAAACACAAGCCCAAAATTGGGATGTTACATTTGCCGCCGCCGAGCTCGCCAGCCTGAGCCCGAGTTCTGCTCCGCCCGGCCGCCCCCAAGCTCTGCTTTGCCCGTGCCCCGAGCGACCTCTCCATCCCCGAGCAACGAGGCGGCAGAGGCTTCGCCAGCGGCGCCGTTTGCTGGCTCGATGGAGGTGGAGACGTTGTGTCGTTCGCTGGATCGAGAAGACTGAGGCTGCGTTGCGTTCGGGCGTTCGGGTGAGGGGAAAATATCCCAACCTCAGCAACTGTGTTTTTCTTCCCAAGGGATTGGGTCGGGTTCCACTAGGATTTTCCTCTCCCCTTCTGATTCCAAACGACCACTTGGGATGGGGGAAGAAAATCTTCCACAGGCCAAATTTTCCCTAGGATTTGGCCGGGATCCCGGCCGGGAATGGAGTTCCCAAACAAGCCTACGGTGGTAATTAATCCTTGGGGATTGCTAATCCATGTGCCCATTGCAACGCGCGCGTGCGGTCAGGAGCATGGATGTCGGAAAGGGGCTGTTGGAAGGGAGCGCCAGAGTAGAGGAAAGTGGGGAAAAAGAGAGAAAGGTTTCAACTTTAAACTTTCAAAATCTAATTTTGACCTTTCAATTTCAGCTCTCGAACTTTCGATTCCAACTTTGTGCTTCGATTTCAAACCCCGAACTTTCGATTCCAACTTTGCACTTTCAATTTCACAACTTCGAACTTTTTACTAGATTTAAACTTTCAAACTAGATGCTAATTGAAAGCTTTCAACCATTTTAATGAAAAGATTCCTAAAAAAAAAGAAAGCTTTCAACCGGAAAAAAAACCACATTCACTTCAACAAATGAAGCTTCCCAAATCAAAAAAAGAAAAAAAAATCCCAATTATGACCTAAAAGTTGAAGACAGTGTAAGCCGTCGGCCTCGTCGGTGGTCGTGATCCTCGTCGACAGCGGCACCGCGACTTCTAGGTGTTAGCGGATATGGATGCATTGCTGCCGAGCGACGGTGGCCGCCTTCTTGCTTGGTCCCGCGGGCGTAGGCAGCGGCAGCTTGTTTCAGCAAGGAGGATGAGGCGGTGGTGGTGGCTTCCGACGAGTTGGTGCTAGGCGGCTGCAGGAGCAACAGCCGTCGAACGAGGATGAGGTAGCAGTGCGGGAGTCACGCTTGGGAAGAAAAGAAAATAGAGAGAGCGAGGGAGATGGAGATAGAGAGCTAGAGGTGGCTAGATGGACCGTGTCTCCCGGCCAACCTGAAACACATGACTGTTGGCTCGACCCAGACAAAGCATAGTCCGACCGGACTTGTCGAGTTTGGATCGGCACACCGGCCCACAGGGCTATCCCTAATTCATGCCTTATGTTGTTGGGTTTTGTTGTTTCACTCGTTGTCCAATCAGAAATCAACGCTACGATTACATCATAAGAAATTAAAATTTTCTTAGGAAATCACCGGGCATTCACTCACGTTTATCCGAATCATCTAACTACAAAGGACAGAGTTAATATGGCAAATGTATGGAACGAAGAATCTGATCTCCACATCGACGCGCCCCAATTTCCTTTTGTTTTTCTTCTCTCTCGAAACATGGGTGCGTAGGGGCATTGAGAGATAATAGGAAATTCTATATATACCGAGTCAACATAAACATGGGTACGTAGGGGCATTGAGCCAGAACTCGTTTCTCACGTGTGATCATCGGATCTTGTCCAGATCCAAGAGTTTTTCAGGTGTAATAGATTGGCGGTAATCGCGAGGAGGTGCGGCTTGCTGCAGCTTGAACCATCTGCGTCAATACTCCGCCAATAAGAAACAGTTACTAGTGGCCAATTGGTCAGTTGGTTTATGTGTGTTCTCCCATGTGATGCTAGGAGGATTTTTTACCCCCTCTCGAGCTTGTTTTGATAGAAATGTTTTTTTCTCTCTCAAGCTTGCCACACTTTTTTGGCAATAATATTCAGCGCCACAAATGTGGCAAAGTTTGGCAAAAAACTGAGTCAATGATGCGTGGATTATAGGACAAGTAAAATATGACAAACTATAATCATGACAAAGAATCAAACATCCGCTTAAGAAGTTGTGGTATGACTAAGGTTACGCGTGGCAATGTTAGGCTTCAAACCAAACACCTCCTACGTCTAAATAAACCATTTCTGTCCTAATGGTAAGGCTTAAGTGGGATGGAGAGAATGAACTATAGTCCTACAAAGACCCATTTCAAATGTGAGGAATCTTACTTTTAGTAGCAAAATTTATGTGCTCTAGACAGGCATGGTGTTGGAAGGTCGTGAAATGGAAATTTTAGATCAAGTGTCTCAAGGACTGAGCACAAGTAGGAGGGTTTCATAGGCTAGGATGTGTAGTTGTTAGGTCGTGTTACGTGTGTTAGATCTTGTCTCAAAAAACAAAGATGTGTTAGATCCGATCTATATCCATTAATGAAAATCAAGCCCCCCCCCCCCCCCAACCGAAAGTCAAGCTTGGGTTAGTCTTCGTTTATATCGCATAAAGTTCTAAGTCAGGTGCGTGGTCTTTTCTCTACCTGCCGGAATCCTGATGCTCTTATGAAAGAATTTTTCACGTGTAATCATCGGGGCAATTAAAATCTTGTCTAGATCTAGGTGTGATCTCTCACGTGTAGTAGTAGTAGAATTTAGCAGTGCAGATTGAGTTAGAATCTTTTATACACTACACCACGTAATTACACGAACAAATCCGCTAGTTTAGATGATTTTTTTAGATGGAGTGCTTCAAGGATTGAGCACAGCTTAGGGCAGGGTTTAATAGGCTGGTATGTGTAATTAATAAGTGGCACGTTTACATGTGTTAGATCTCGTCTTAAAGAAAACAAAGATGCATCAGAATTGAGAGCATCTGCTCTATATCCGTTAATAATGAAAGCCCACTAGACCGAAATGCACACGTTATCATTTGTTTGTCGCACGGGCTGTGCGTTGATGGCATCTCTCCGAACCTCGTACACGAGAGCCTATAAAGCGGCAACTCCTGGACCCCCTCTGTGCTGTGAAGTGTGTAGTGAAGTGATAGCGCATTACAGTCTCCTCCATTAGCGCACACATCTTTCGTCGGAGTTGCAATGGCTCACCACCTGCTGCACGGCACCCTGTACGCCACCATCCTCGAGGCCGACCACGTCACCAGCCCCACCTTCCCCGTCGCCGGCGCCGGCGCCGGCGCCCCGATGGTCTCCGGCAAGGTCAGTAGTCTTTACGCTCAAAGATCGAATCTTTTCCACCGCTAGAGATTCTTGGTTTCCATGTCGCCAGAAAATAAGCGATTTTTACAGTCCAGCGTGCAATGCTCTCTCTCTTTGCTTGTGTTCGTTAGCATTTAAGGATTCTTGTGGTCTTGTCTCTGTGTGTTCGTGCAGTTTGTGGAGGGATTCGAGGAGGAGACGACTGGGTTCGGCAAGTGCTCGACGAGGCTGTACGCGACGATCGACCTTGGCCGGGCGCGCGTCGGCCGGACGCGGGTCATCGCCGATGACCCGGTGAACCCGAGGTGGGATGAGTCGTTCCACATCTACTGCGCGCACTTCGCCGCCAACGTCGTCTTCTCCGTCCAGGTCGCGCAGGACACCAGCGCCACGCTCATCGGCGGCGCCTACCTCCCTGTTCCGGAGCTCCTCGCCGCCGCCGCCACCGACCAAGAAATCGAGCGCTGGCTCGACATCCTCGACGCGAACAAGAAGAAGCTCCCGCACGGACCCACGATACACGTGCGGCTGAAGTTCCGCGACGTCACCAGCAGCCGCCTTGAGTGGGGCGGGGGCATCTGCGGCGCGCAGTACTCCGGCGTGCCGCACACGTTCTTCTCGCAGCAGCCGGGGTGTAGGGTTACCCTGTACCAGGACGCGCACACCCCGGATGCGTTCTCGCCCAGGATCCCGCTCGCCGGCGGCGGGCGCTACGAGCCGGGGCGGTGCTGGGAGGACGTGTTCGATGCCATCAGCAACGCGCGCCACCTGGTGTACATCACTGGCTGGTCGTTGTACACCGAGATTACACTGATACGTGACGGCGCCCGGCAGCGCCCCGGCGGCGATGCCACCCTCGGCGAGCTCCTGAAGCGCAAGGCTCGCGAGGGCGTGCGCGTGCTCATGCTGTTGTGGGACGACCGCACCTCATTGGAGTCCATCGACATGCCGTCGGGGTTCATGCAGACGCACGACGGCGAGACGGAGGAGTACTTCCGCGGCAGCGGCGTGCAATGTGTCCTCTGCCCCCGGAACCCCGACGCCGGCAGCAGCGTCTTCATGGGCGTGCTAACACCCTTCTTTATCTCCCACCACCAGAAGACCATCATCATCGACCACGACATGCCGGTCAGGGGCACCGGCTCCGGCCGCCGCGGCATCGTCAGCTTCGTCGGTGGCCTCGACCTCTGCGACGGGCGCTACGACACGCAGTTCCACTCCCTGTTCAGAACGCTGGACACGGCGCACCACAAGGACTTCCACCAGATCAACCTCAAGGACGCGACCATCGGCAAGGGCGGGCCGAGGGAGCCATGGCACGACATTCATTCCAAGATCGAAGGTCCCGCCGCCTGGGACGTGCTCTACAACTTCGAGCAGAGGTGGAGGAAGCAAGGCGCTGGGAAGGACCTCCTCGTCGATCTCAAAGCCTTGGAGAACCTGATCATGCCGCCGTCGCCGGTGATGTTCCCCGATGACCGGGAGACCTGGAGTGTGCAGGTCTTCCGGTCCATCGACGCCAGTGCCTGCTTCGGCTTTCCTGACACTCCCGAGGCCGCTGCTCTATCCGGCCTTGTCAGCGGCAAGAACAACACCTTTGACAGGAGCATCCAGGACGCCTACATCCACGCGATACGCCGCGCAAAGCACTTCATCTACATTGAGAACCAGTACTTTCTCGGCAGCTCGTTCGGGTGGAAAGCCGACGGCATAAAGCCGGAGAAAATCAAGGCGGTGCATCTGATTCCGAGAGAGCTCTCGCTGAAGATTGTGAGCAAGATCGAAGCCGGTGAACGTTTCGCGGTCTACGTCGTGCTGCCAATGTGGCCTGAAGGCCATCCTGCAGGTACAATTATGCAGGCAATACTGGATTGGCAGAGGAGGACGATGGAGATGATGTACTATGACATTGCCGTTGCACTCGAGGCGAAGAGGATTGACGCGAACCCGAAGGATTACCTCACGTTCTTCTGCTTAGGGAACAGGGAGGTGAAGAGGAGTGGCGAATATGAACCTGCAGGTAGCCCAGAGGATGGAACAGACTATGCTCGGGCGCAGAAAGCGCGGCGGTTCATGATCTATGTTCACTCCAAGATGATGATAGGTATGCTCAAACACATTGCTGAATTTAACACTCTTAATCTAGAAACTGCAAGTTCACTCTGATGCTGCACCAAATTCCAGTAGTTACATGAATGCCCTTTTTGCTCTTGTTCAACTTTTTTGGCGTCTATATATAGGACATTTCATGTCTCTAATGTCCCATTCTTTGATGTATGCTTACAATTACTTGTCCAAATTCCAGTCACAGAAGAACATATCTCCACTGTTCGTTCTTGCTGTCAGAAAATTAGCTGATAAACTCACTTAGATTTCAATTCCTATACTGTCATGACGAACATGAAACATCGTACTTTCTTGTGGTTGAAGTAAAATTCGTGTAACATGTAATCTGCTCGGTTTGCTTCAGTTGACGACGAGTACATAATCGTCGGATCTGCCAACATCAACCAGCGATCGATGGACGGGGGCAGGGACTCCGAAATCGCCATGGGCGCATACCAGCCGTGTCACCTGAACACCAATGACCAGGTTGCAAGAGGTCAGGTCCACGGTTTCAGGATGTCACTGTGGTACGAGCACCTCGGCATGCTGCACGACGATTTCCTGAACCCGGGGAGCCTGGAGTGCGTTCAGAGGGTGAGCAAGACGGCTGACAAGTACTGGGACCTCTACGCCAGCGATGAGCTCAACGATGACCTCCCCGGCCACCTGCTCACCTACCCAGTCGCCGTGACGAAGGACGGCACGGTGACAGAGCTGCCTGGGGCGAAATTCTTCCCCGACACGCAGGCTCCGGTGCTCGGGAAGAAATCTAATATGTGGTCTCCTATTCTCACCACATAGAGCAGCAAAATTCTGCCGGTGCAAGGCTGCAATCTCTGCACTGTTAGGTGCTGTTTCTATATATGTATGTGGTTTCAGCATGTTAGAAATAATCTCGCTCTTGGTGCATGTGTCTAACATGTAATCAACTTATCTGAGGTCTGAATGAACACTTCAGTTGGTCCTAGTCCTTGCATGACGCATACTTAGACTACTGAAGTTTGAAGATTTAGGAATACTTAATTAAGATTTGACTGGTTCATTAGCTGTCAGACGAAGGCTAGGTTAATTAAATTATTAGTGTGACACATCGGAGTTTTTGGCTTATATGGTACTATTTACCACATTAATAGCAAATTTGACCATCTATCTACATAAATAGCATCCTCCACCGTGCCTCAGGGGGCCGGACTTCCCACCGCACGTC